>JACRUU010000015.1:14725223-14762723 GCA_030449085.1 Kryptopterus vitreolus
TATTATTATTTATTATTATTATTATTTATTTATTTTATAATCCTGAATTTTTGTTTATATAGCAATTTTGGATATATTTACGTTTGCTGTTTTTTTTTTCCAATTTTATTTTCATTTTATTAAAAAGAATGTGAGAGAGAGAGAGAGAGAGAGAGAGAGAAGGAAAATGACAAAAAGAAGAAAGGAAAGCAAATGGATGGGAAGTGCTTAAAAAATAATACAAGCAAAAATAATTTGAATAAAAAGAGAAACTTCGGCATAAAACAGAAGAGGGGAAAACTACAGGAAGAACTGGAAAAAAAAAAGAAGGGAAAAAAGAAAGATGAAATGAACAACACAAAGAAATTAAAATAAAGAACGAAAAAACGAGTGAGCGATAGAAATGAAAGGACGAGAGTTTCAAGGTTTCAACAAAATGGAAGAAATTAAGAACGAAGAGAGGGAAAAAGGAAAAGACTAATGAAATACAAAAAGAAAAGGAAGAAATGTGATTGAATGGAGGAATAATAAATTACAGGGGAAAAAAGAGAAGAAGAAAAAAACAAGCAAGAACAAAAATGGAATATATATAAGGAAAAGAAAATGGGAAAAGGAAAGAAAAAGTGAAGAAGAATATGTGGGAGAAGAAGAAGAATAAGGATCTCCATGAAACTAATAATAATAAATAATAATAATAATAATTAATTATTATTATTATTATTATTATTATTGTGTTTATTATTATTATTATTGTTATTAATTATTATTATTATTATTATTATTATTATTATTATTATTATTATTATTATTGTTTTTGTGTGTTGTTGTTGTTGTTGGTGTGTTTTTTTTTTTTTTTGTTGTTGTTGTTGTTGTGTGGGTTGTTGGTTTATTATTATTATTATTATTATTATTGTAATTGTTATTATGATGATTGTGATTATATTATTATTAATTATTGGGTAGGGAGGTTAGATACACCCCCGATAATATAGTTATTTCCTATTATCCTCTTTATTCTTTTTTTATAATTCGTTTTTTTTTTTTTCTTTCTTTCTTCTCTTCTTATTTCTCGGTTTTCTTTCTTTTTTTTTTCTAGTCTATGGTACCCTTACATGTTCTTACTTCCTTTTAGTCTTCTTTTCTTTCTTTCTATTTCTTTCTTTCTTTCTTTCTTTCTTTTTTCTTTTTATCTATTTCATGTATCTTCATTCTTTCTTTCATTTTTCTTTCGTTCTTTCTTTCTTTCTTTCTTTTCTTTTTTTCTTTTTTTCTTTTTTCTTTCTTTTTCTTTCTTTTCTTTTTCTTTCTTCTTTTATCTTTCTTTCTTTCTTTCTTTTTTTTCCCCCGCCATGTTCGTCTTACTTCATCATATCCTTTCTTTCTTTCTTTTTTTCACCTTATTGCCCTATATCACCACAATCATCAGAACAATAACCCCCCCCCAACTACACAAACAATAAACACACAAATTCCCATTTGTATATTTTTGGGGCACTTGTATAAAATAATAATAATAATAATAATAATAATAATATAATTATGAAATTATTATTATTATTATTATTATTATTATTTCTTTCTTGTCCCCTACTTAATCTTTCTTCCTTTCTCTCTCTCTTTCTTCCTTCCATTTCCCTTACGGCCTATCAACATTCATATACACAATCATCCCCACACACACACACACACACACACACACACACACACACACACACACTCTCTCTCTCTCACACACACACACACACACACAGAGGCATTGTGAGGACGTATTGTCGATATAAAATGTGACAGTGACGGAACAAAAACACAGTAATCACTACTAAAGAAGAAGAAGAAAAAAAAAGAAGAAGAAAAAGAGGTGGAGAGTCTTTTTTTTGAAAACCGTAAAAGCCTTCGCGCGCACAAAAAAGACGACAAAAGCAGCGCTCGGACCAGATGTCCCACAATGCACCGCGGCCTGGCAATAATTCAGGGCAGGACTAAACAGCTGGCTCTCTGACAGGAGCGCTGCCAAGAGCTGGCAAGCGGAGAGTGTCGGCGGAGCAGCAGGCTGCTAACCCCGCTCACATTTTTAATTAGATCCACACACCCATGTCTTTGAGCCGTCGTAAATATACAGATGACATGCCGAGCATCATTTGTAAAGAAATATTTGCTTACAAAATACCGCCTGGATTCGCTCGCTGTTTGGCCAGCGATTTTCCCAAAGCCGGAGACCCGACCGCAGGGAAGTGTTCGGAAGAAGTGTTACGGTTCAGGACGAATAAGAGAAAAAAAAAGAGAGAGAGAGAGAGAGAGGGAGAGAGAGAGAGAGAGAGAGACGTCCCTTAAAAACCTATTTACAGCTGAGCGAGAGCTGCTGTTTTTTTATTATTTATTTATTTATTTATTTATTTATTTATTTATTTATTTATTTATTTGTCTTTTCGCGCCCAACAACATCACACTTCCTATTTCATCGCTTCGTGGCAGAGCGCCTGAAACTGATTTACCCTCCCAACACACACACACACACACACACACACACACTCACCAACAGCTGTAAGGGAGGTACAGTAGTACACTAGGAATAGAAATTAATTCCTAAAAAAAAAAAAAAAAACGTCATCATTTCATGCATTAATGCAAAGTGTAGGCCAAAAGTATTTGGACACCCGGTCAAATGTATGATATTAAAAGCGCCACATAGGTTTGGTTGGTTTTTTTCACAAGTCCACGGATCAGACGTTGGCTTTACGTTGATTCGTTATTGATTGTTTGTTCGGGGGGGTTTTTTTTGGTTTTTTTTTTTTTTATTTTTTTTTTTTTTTTTTTTTTTTTATTTTTTTTTTTTTTTTTTTTTTTATTTTATTTTTTGTTTGTTTTTTTTTCGTTTCCTTCCCATTTTAATTCAGTTTATTTATTTAGATTTCATTTCTAATTTCTTAGTAGTTATAGATATATAGATATCATATAATAATATATATATTATATATAGATATATATATATATATATATTATATATATATATATATATATATATATAGTGTGTGTGGGTATGTTTTTTTTTTTATTTATATATTTTTTCACCTCTCAAGACATAGAAAAAAAAATACCATTGCTTTTTATTTATTTATTTTTTTTTTAATACACATAAAAATAATAAAATCTCACTACACCTGGTATGTGAACCGAGGTTTACGAGGCCCCGGTACAAGTGTTCCGGCAGGTTACAGGTTCAAATCCCAGCAGCGCCAAAGCTCCGCTCCCAGACCCTGAAGCGAGGTTGTAAAAAATCTTCAGTCGCTCAGCTGTGTGTGTGTGTGTGTGTGTGTGTGTGTGTGTGTGTGTGTGAATAGGATTCTGTTTTCAATAATGGGAAAAAAAAACTAAACCAAAACTGAACAATGAGAATAAAAAACATTACGTTGGAATAAATGTACAAAAACCCGAATAAATTCCCAAAGAGCGATGATTTGATGATGATGATGATGATGATGATGATGATGATGATGATGCAATCATCCATACATCTTAACTTATTTTAACTTCTGGTCAGAATTAAACATTAAGCTGTTTATGATGAATGTAAATAAATACACAATGTATTTATATTTACACTGTTATATCTTTATACTGACTTGACACACAGTGTTGTCTTTCATCTGTTACATGTCCTTTATATTACTGTCTTATTGCTGCCTAGAGATTCCCTCCGGATCAATCAAATTAGTTTGTTTGTTTGTTTGTTTGTTTGTTTGTTTCTTCCCTCTACCATTCCATCCTTCCTTTCTTCTTTCATTTAAGCTTTCTCTGCCTTCCATTCTTTCCTTATTTCCTTTCTTTCTATCCATCTTTTTTCTATTCTTTATTTCTATATTCATTCTTTCATCCACCCTTCCAACATCATCCTTTCTTTCTTTCCCCCCTTCCATGTCCCTTACTTCCTCTATAACTTTCTTTCTTTCTTTCTTTCCCTTCTTTTCTTTCCTTCCTTCCTTCTTTCCTTCCCCCCTTCCATGTCACTTACATCCTCTATAACTTCTTTCTTTCTTTCCCTTCTTTTCTTTCCTTTCTTTCTTTCTTTCTTTCCTCCCTTCCATGTCCCTTACTTCCTCTATAATTTATTTCCTTCATTCCTTCCTTCCTTTCTTTCTTTCTTCCTTCCTTCCTTCCTTTCTTTCCTTCTTTCCATTCTTTCTTTCCTTCTTTCTTTCCTCCCTTCCATGTCCCTTACTTCCTCTATAATTTCTTTCGTTCGTTCGTTCTTTCTTTATTCCTTCCTTCCTTCTCTCCTTTCTTTCCTCCCTTCCATGTCCCTTAATTCCTCTATAATTTCTTTCTTTCTTTCTTTCTTTCTTTCTTCCCTTCTTTCTTTTCTTTCTTTCTTTCTTTCTTTCTTTCCTCCATTCCATGTCCCTTACTTCCTCTATTCTTTCTTTCTTTTCTTTTCCACAAAGCTGGTTCACTATGTAAACGTTATGTAGCCCAAAAGAATGCTGTGAATTTCTCTGTGATCAATCTCCTCAATGTATCTTTCTGCTGAAAGGTCATGAATAACTCCTGGTACTGGAGGTCGGGGGAAAAAAAAAAAAAAAAAAAAACCCACACACAGAACAGAGGATGACCAGAGGAGTGAAATATGGACCATCTGTGGCCATCGCTTACAGCGTGATGTGACCCTTTATGCAGGAGGCGCTTGGCACATCTGCCCAGGTTTGTCACATCTCTGAAGTTTTGCAGGATGGACAGTCTCTTCCTGCTGGGTACAGATGGGTCTTTGGGATCGATCAGACCACTCGAGGAGAAAGAGAGGGAGAGAGGGAGAGAGAGAGAGAAGAGTGAGAGAGAGAGGCAGAGAGATAGAGAGAGAGGAGAGAGAGAGAGAGAGGACTGAGAGAGACAGTGGGAGAGGGAGTGAGAAATGGAGAGAGAGAGACTGAGAGAGATAGAGGAGTAGAGAGGGAGAGAGAGAGAGAGAAGAGAGAGAGATGTGAGAGAGAAGAGAGAGAGAGAAGAGAGAGAGAGAGAGAGGGATGGGAGAGAGAGAGAGGGGGGAGGGAGAGAGAGAGAGGGGGGAGTGAGAGGGGAGAAAGGGAGAGAAGAGAAAGGGAGGAGAGTGAGCGAGAGAGAGGAGGAGAGAGAGGGAGAGAGGGAGTGAGGAGAGAGAGGAGAGAGAGGGAGAAGAGAGGGAGAGAGAGAGAGAGAGGGAGAGAGAGGGAGAGAGAATCAGAAAGAGAAAGAGATAGAGAGAGAGACTGGGAGAGAGTGAGAGAGAGGAAGAGAGAGGAAGAGAGAGTGGGAGAGAGAGATAGAGAGAGGGAGAGAAAGAGGGAGGGAGAGAGCGAGAGGGGAACAGACACCCTTGACCAGAATTTGAGGATGTATCGGGTGGATCAGGGTGGAGGAGGGTGGAGGAGGGGTGTATCAGGGTGGAGGAGGGTGGATCAGGTAGATCAGGTTGGATCAGGGTGGAGGAGGGTGGAGGGTGGGTGGAGGAGGGTGGAGGAGGGTGGAGGAGGGTGGATCAGGTGGATCAGGGTGGGAAGGGGAGGAGGGTGGAGGAGGGTAGAGGAGGGAGGAGGGTGGAGGGGGAGGGTGGCAGGATGGAGGGGGTGTGGAGGAGGGTGGATCGGTGGATCAGGGTGGATCAGGGTGGATCAGGGGTGGAGGAGGGTGGAGGAGGGTTATCAGGGTGGAGGGAGGGTGGATCAGGTGTGGTATTCAGGGTGGAGGAGGGTGGATCAGGGTGGAGGAGGGTGTATGATCAGGGTGGAGGAGGGGCAGGGGGCAGGCCAGGGTTCAGGGTGGATGGAGGTTAGAGGAGGGTGGAGGAGGGGGAGAACGGGGGGGGGGGGCTGTTTTTTTTGTTGTGGTCCTCAATAAGTTTGCACTCATGCTGCATCTGCGTAAAGTGTGTGCCGCACTCAGACATCAAAGACACACACTTTTAATTGCTTGGATGCGTTCTCCGGCGTTTAATGAGTGGAAGAGATTGAAGGCATTGTGAGGGGCAGGGCATTTCACTCCGTCTCTGGGGCTGATTTTTGCCGGGGCCTGCCGTGGCTAGAATAGCTCGGAGGGCTTTGGCACTTGGCCCCAGACAGAGAGGACCACTTTCGGGGGGGGGGGGTTTTGCAGTGGCGGCAGCGGCGGCAATGATGGTGGTGATGAATAAAAAAAAAAGTGTGGGGGGAGGGGGTTGGGGGGGGGCGGTGGGTGGGGCTGAGTTGAGTTGAGTTGGGGCTGAAAGCAGACAGAGCTCCAGGCAGGTGTTTGTTAAAATAAGCACCCCGGCTCTTTCAGTGCTGATCCCTGTAAAAAACAAGTCCGTCTGCCAGGCTGCAGTCGACCCCAACAAGGTGCTAACACATGGGCTGGAGGGCTGTGAGACGACGTTCGCTGGTTCATAAGATCTCTGCTCCTCATATATATATATATATATATATATATATATATATATATATATATATATATAGATATATATATATATATATTAGGGCTGTCAATCAATTTTCAATATTTAATTACAATGTACCCGTAACTGTAACAGATGTTATAATTATATACATAATTATATACATATATACAATTAATGATTATTTAATATTTATTTTACTCTGGAAATTATTCTTTTAATATGAATTTCTTGTTCATTAATAATGTTACTTGCTTAGGCTTGTTTTCAGTGTTAAAATATGGGACGTGGCTCCTTTAAGAATTGTGTTCCGGTTGCTTTTCCATATAAACTGGTGATACGGTGTTTAGGTTATACGGAAGCGCGTCGCGTTTTGCATTTTCTTTCAACGTATTTTTTTTAAATGCAGTTCCGAAGGATTAAGATAAACTCCGCCCCCTGGCCTTCACATTTTACACACAAATCACATGACCTCTGCTCCCCTGTGTCACTCTAGATTAAGAATGTAAGGAGCCTCGGGGACCTTCAAGAACTTGTGGCTGGAGCTCCACAATCACCGGTGAGACAAAAGTCGGAATTATTATTATTAATATGGAATGTAAGGGGGGCACGGTGGTGGTTTAGTGGTTAGCACGTTCGCCTCACACCGCCAGGGTCCGGGTTCGATTCCCGTCTCGGCCATGTGTGTGTGGAGTTTGGCATGTTCTCCCCGTGACTCAGGGGGTTTTTCTCCGGTTTCCTCCCCCGGTTTCCAAAAAAACATGCACGGTAGGTTGATTGGCACCTTGTAAATTTGTCCCTAGTGTATGAATGTGAATGTGTGTGTGTGTGTCCTGCGATGGGTTGGCATTCCATCCAGGGTGTATCCCATAGACGCCTGTGATAGGCACAGACTCCCCGTGACCCGAGGGAAGGTCGGATAAAGCGGTAGAAGGATAGAAGATGAATGAATGAGAATGAATGAATGAATGAATGTATATGGAATGTGATGTCATGAGATGTTGTTTTGCTATAAAAAGCTACCGAATATACAGTGTGAACTTGCTTTTTTACCCCCCCCCCCCCCAACAAATACGTAAGATGGAGATTTCCAGCCTGGAAAGGAGTCACAGAAACACTTGATGTTGTCCGTGACACACGACTTCGTTCAGTTTAACAAAAGGAGCAATTTTCCCCACTTTTCCTGCTTATCTTTAAAAAAAAGTCACATTTACCATGCCGAGGCCCATCATTCCTGCAAAACCCCCCCCCCAAAAAAAATCCGTTCGTGGCTGTTATCACTGACGTGGGCAAATACGAGAGCGTAATGAAGGGTGAGTCCCATAAAGTGTTCCCATGCACAACACACACACACACACACACATTTGCCTGGCACAAGGTTTTAATACGACGCAATCATTATAGTGTCTGGAAAAATTAAAATTTTTTTTTTACTTGCACATATGCTAAACGGGCCTCAGTGTGTGTGTGTGTGTGTGTGTGTGTGTGTTTTAATAGCTTGCTTGTTAAAACATCTTGTAGCAGGGTGGCTGCTTCGGAGGAAACTCAGCACCGGTCCTGTGGCCTTGTACTGCTAATATGTTGTTTTCCCATTTCTACATACTAACATCCACACAGACGTCTAGACAGGACACAAATTATAGGAAGATTTGAGGCTTTAATAGGAGGAGCCTCATTCAGCCTGATCAGTCTATATGTGTGTGTGTGTGTGTGTGTGTGTGTGTGTACGTCTAAAATGTGAAGGCCAGGGGGCGGAGCTTATCTTAATCCTTCTGAACTGTATTTAAAAAAAATATGTTTAAAAAAAATGCACGATTACTTATTTTTCCGAACGCGATGCGCTTCCGTATAAGCTAAACGTATCACCAGTTTATATGGAAAAGCAACCGGAACACAATTCTTAAAGGGGCCACGTCCCATATTTTACTACTAAAACAAGCAGTAACATTATAATTAACAAGAAATTAATATTAAAAGAATAATTTCCAGAGTAAAATAAATATTAAATAATCATTAATGTTATTAAAGCGAGAGATTTCGAGAGGAATGTATATAATTATAACATCTGGGTACATTATGGGTACATTGTAATTAAATATTGAAATTGATTGACAGCCCTGCCCATATATATATATATATATATATATATATATATAATATATATATATATATATATATATATATATATATATATATATATATATATATATATATATATATATATATATAGAAGAGAAGAGAAACTCCTCCTACTTTGATGAGAAGTGTTATGTAACGGAACACACACACAGACACGGATATATGTGTATCTTCACATATTGCGGCATCTGTGTGTATATCTGGTGCAGTTCCGCGACCAGACAACAGGGGCGCTGAGGAGCGGCACGGTATCAGGTTATTTTTGCTCCTGGTGGGGGATTGAGGGAAAAAAAACACTACACCAGCATCGCTCCTGGAATCTATAAAAAAAAAAAAAAGCAAAACATTGTGAGGACCAGGGATTTGGTCCCCACTAACCTGTGTGCTAACCTGTTGGGGACCCCACTATGTAATAAAAACAAACACACACACACACACACACACACATATAGATATATGCTGCCTATTTTGCTGCAAAAGTGGAAGTCGTCTCGAACTGTCCATATATACCGTATAAAATGTCACACACACACACACACACACACACACACACACACACACACACACACACGGCCTAAAACGCAGGCGGAACGTACGTAAGATTCCGTCTGACATTTCAAAGCACTGGATTTGCACCTGTAATTGGCGACGCTTGTAATTTGACCACAGTGTTTGCGTTCTCGTGGGCTGATAGATGTGCAGGAACATCGAAATCTATTCACTGTAATGAAAATAAAGCATGCATTACACACGCCACACACACACACACACACACACACACACACAAGGGCACTCAAACACACAGGCACAGCTGTCACAATAAACTTGTCCAAAGTACCACCTTCACTGTGATTATGCTGAGAGTTTTGGCACGGAGGCTCAGCTAATAGGCATTTAGACGATCCGAATAAGGAGATATTGGAAGAAAGTTGCTGCCCGAGTGCTTTCAAAAAGCGACTGCCAGCGCCGGAGGGGAGGCGTGTTTCCACTTCAAGAATTAGTCTAAATTCATCGGAAATCATTCGGGAGTGGCGGCGATGCGACCCTATCCCCCCCTTCGTCCCCCTCTCTTTGGACGCATTAACAATGCACCGCAGTCACTTTGCCGTCTGGGGATAAAATAAATAAAGAAAGAAAGAAAGAAAAGAAAGAGAGAGAGGGAGAGAGAGAGAGAGGTGCACGCCGACGATTAGGCGCAAAATTGCTTAATTGATCCGTCGGCTTTTTAATTGACGCCTGATTAAAAACGTAAGCGCGCGGCACAAAGACGGACACGCGGCCAGGTAGAGCGTGTGCGTATATTGGAATCCGATGCATTAAAGCCCCGGGGCTCTGTTATACATCAGCGTGTTCACTTTAGCGTTATTAACAGGTCCATTAACAAGATAAGGAAGCTATCAACCTTGATTACAGATTCATTACGTATCGAGCGAGGAGGGCGGGGGGGGAAAGGAAAAAAAATAACGAGCAGTTTGTGAGCTTTACGGATTAAAGCCGGATAAACCAAGAGGCGTCATCAATTAGGTCGACTTGCTTCGTAAAAAAATTAATAAATAAATACCGATTGCATAATGCATTCATTCATTCATTTTCTATGGGGAGCCTGTGCCTATCTCTTAGGCGTCTATGGGCATTAAGGCAGGATACACCCTGGATGGAATGCCAACCCATCGCAGGACACACACACACACACACATACACACACACACTCACACACACATACATTCATACACTAGGGACAATTTTCCAAGGTGCCAATCAACCTACCGTGCATGTTTTTGGACCGGGAGGAAACCGGAGAACCCGGAGAAAAACCCCCTGAGGCACAGGGGGAGAACATGCACAAACTCCACACACACATGGTCGAGACGGGAATCGAACCCGGGACCCTGGCGGTGTGAGGCGAACGTGCTAACCACTAACACTAAACCCCCGCGCCCCCATATATAGTATATATATTATATATATATATATATATATATATATATATATATATATAATATAATATATATATATATATATATATATATATATATCTATATATATATATATATATATATATATATATAGATATATATTTATTTATTATTTATATATATATATATATATATATTTGGGATGAGGGTTCCACTCATGGCCGTTGATTTAAGGCAGTTTTACATAGTAAAAAGCTGATCGATAAATCAGGTGTGGTCACTGTATAAAAGACCACACCTATTGAAAGAAAAGGGTTTGCAGTAAAGCGTTTCCATTTCTGTAATGCTATTTCCAGAGTCGAGAGGTCTCGCTGGATCGCGTGTTGATGAGAATAAAATTGATGTAAATCCTACAGAGAGCCGTGTTCGAATGTTCCTGCTGTTACAGCTCCAGAACGAATGCCAGAGCTGGTTCGGGGCGGTCAGGACACTGCCTCTGAAGCCTTGAAGTACAATCTGAAATGCCGGTAAGGAGCTTTTAAAAAAGCGAAAAAAAAGTGGAAAAAAAAAGGATAGAGAGGGGGGAGGGGGAGGGGGAGGGGGGGGCGCAACCATTCGCAGCCACAACCGTCACCGGCGTCATCATCTTCATCATTATGATCATCTGTGCAGCCTAGATGTAAAAGCGCTGCTCTCTCTACGGTCTGGAGCTCATTACCTCCGCGGCCTGCCAAGTTCGTCACTCCAGGAAGCCGGGGAGCGGAGTGTCTGCACTGCCTGCACCGGACAGCCAGCGAGAGTGCAGAGTCAGCACAAGTCCCGTCTCTGTTCTCCGCTAGATCAGCGGGAGGACTGGAAGAAGTTAACCATAGCCAGGCTTCATTTTGGGATTCAAAGGTGCTTTAAGCCCGTGTGTGTGTGTGTGTGTGTGTGTGAGTTAGAAGTTGAAATAGCTCTTCTGTTTTAGGCACTTTACATGGACAAATGTTTTTGGATCTTATCCAGAACGACTTACAACTGTGCGAATTAAGGGCCTCACTCAAGGGCCCAATAGTGGCATCTAAGTGGTGGTGGTGGGATGGGATTTCAATCCGTGATCTTCCGGTCCAGAGGCCAATGCCTTAAACACTGAGCTACCGACTTCCATTGACTGTTAGAATAACCTCTAGTCTTTTGGGAAGATGTACCCTGTACTCCCCTATAAAGCATCGGGATGAACATGGAAAGACGTAACCGGGGGAAAACAGTGTATATTGAGGGCTGTGAAACTGAAAGTAAGAAGGGGGAAGTGTTTGTACCAGGGTTCAAGTGAGGAGGGACTGGAGCGGGAGAAGGAGCCCGGAGATCCCTCCACATGCTAGCCTACCTCCGGTCCCGATAGGTGCTTGTCCTTTCCCAGATCTCCAGCGGGATGTAGGGGTCAGGCTCTTCCCTGCAGCAGAGCTGGTAGAGGCTGCCATGCAGACATCTGCAACTGCCGCATAGTGAGAGAAAGTAAGCATGGACAATGCTCAAAGGCCCACTAGTGGCAGCTTGGTGGTGGTGCAGCTTGTGGTCCAGAAGCCAATGCCTTAACCACAGAGTTCCCCTTCCCATATCCTGGGAAGGAGCCCGGAGATCCCTCCACATGCTAGCCTACCTCCGGTCCCGATAGGTGCTTGTCCTTTCCCAGATCTCCAGCGGGATGTAGGGGTCAGGCTCTTTCCTGCTGCAAAGCCGGGGGAGGCTCCCACGCATGCTCACAGGCCCACTAGTGGCATCTCGGTGGTGGTGCAATTTGTACACGAGGTCTTCCGGTCCAGAGGCCAGCTACCGAGCTACCGACTTCCCCTTCGCATTTCCTGTTAGAATAACCTCCAGTCTTTTGGAAAGACACGGAAAGACTTAATCGGGAATTACTGACAATAAGAAGAGGGAAGTGTTCGTGTCCATTAAAAGGGGTTCGGGTGAGGAGTGGCTGGAGCGAGAGAAAGAGCCCGGAGATCCCTCAACGCGTTTGGAAACCTCTGGTCCCGATAGGCACGTTCCTTTTCCCACATTTCCATTGGCGTGTAGGGGTAAGGGTCTTTCCGGGTTGCAGAGCCGGGGGAGGCTCACACTTCTAAGGTGTGTGGCAAGGGTCCGACCCTGGTCTATAGTGAGAGAAAGAGATCGCAATCGATCGCGAGCCCGGAGTTCTCGCCGTCAGGCGGCCTTTTATAGGAAATGCCGGATTCTGAGGATCCGCCACCTCGGGACGAGCTCCATCCATGTCTTGTCAAGGACGCCCCGCCTCCTTTATTGTCCGCTGCAGTCCGTCTGTGCCCTGCTGGCGGATACGCTGGGAGCGCTTTGCCTATTCCGGTAGACGAAGCGGACAAGAGATACACATCTGCCGGGGGAAGGTCGATGTCCGGTATTGTCTGAGCTCTGTCCCTCCGAGCGCTTATCTTAATTTATCCACATCGATCAACGTCCAACAGACCCAGTGTTTCCTCCGGAGCGGCGTCCCGAAGCCATGCCTGACGTCCACCATCTGAGCCATGCGCCACTCACACACACACACACACACACACACACACACTCCTCTCGAAACATTGCTGATAAATAAGCAGACGTCTGCCCAGGAATGGATGACTTTGGTCTGGTCACTCTTCACCAGCAGCCACGTTCTTTTTTCTCTCTCGCACGACGCCAGCAGCTGAGAATACATTCAGACAGACGGGACGATCAGGAATACTGCGGCTCGAATTTCCATACAAGGATATTTTACTCAACTTCTTCTTCTTCTTCTTCTTCTTCTTCTTCTTCTTCTTCTTCTTCTTCTCCGGGTTTGGATGGAATTACGCAGGAGGAGTAAAGTTTTATCATCTAAACTATGTGAAGAAAAGCGAGAGTACAGTTACTTTGCATCTCTATAACTTCTGTAACGCTCTTCTGTAACGTTCTTCTGTAACGCTCTTCTGTAACGCTCTTCTGTAACGCTCTTCTGTAACGCTCTTCTGCAACACTCTTCTGTAACGCTCTTCTGTAACATTCTTCTGCAACGCTCTTCTGTAACGCTCTTCTGTAACGTTCTTCTGTAACGCTCTTCTGTAACGTTCTTCTGTAACGCTCTTCTGTAACGCTCTTCTGTAACGCTCTTCTGTACACCTTGTCTGGAATGTTCTTCTGTAACGCTCTTCTGTAACGCTCTTCTGTAACGCTCTTCTGTAACGCTCTTCTGTAACGCTCTTCTGTAACGCTCTTCTGTAACGTTCTTCTGCAACGCTCTTCTGTAACATTCTTCTGTAACGCTCTTCTGTAACGCTCTTCTGTGACGCTCTTCTGTAATGTTCTTCTGTAACATTCTTCTGTAACGTTCTACACCTCGTCTGGAATGTTCTGGAACGTTCTTCTGTAACGTTCTACACCTCGTCTGTAACGCTCTTCTGTAACGCTCTTCTGTAACGCTCTTCTGTAACGCTCTTCTGTAACGTTCTTCTGTAACGTTCTACACCTCGTCTGGAATGTTCTGTAACGCTCTTCTGTAACGTTCTTCTGTAACGTTCTACACCTCGTCTGGAACGTTCTTCTGTAACGCTCTTCTGTAACGCTCTTCTGTAACGCTCTTCTGTAACGTTCTTCTGTAACGTTCTACACCTTCGTCTGGAATGTTCTTCTGTAACGCTCTTCTGTAACGTTCTTCTGTAACGTTCTTCTGTAACGTTCTACACCTCGTCTGGAATGTTCTTCTGTAACGTTCTTCTGTAACGCTCTTCTGTAACGCTCTTCTGTAACGTTCTTCTGTAACGCTCTTCTGTAACGCTCTTCTGTAACGCTCTTCTGGAACGTTTTTCTGGAACGTTCTACACCTCGTCTGGAATGTTCTTCTGTAACGTTCTTCTGGAACGTTCTACACCTTGTCTGGAATGTTCTTCTGGAAAGTTCTTCTGTAACGTTCTTCTGGAATGTTCTTCAGATCGTCTGAAATGCTCTTCTGTAACGTTCTTCAGATATTTTCTGGAAAGTTCTTCCGTTAACGTTCTTCAAACGTTCTCCTAACCCACACGACCCTCCAACACTTTAAGACACAGTCATGTCATAGGTTTTTTGTCTCGTTACTCCCTGCGCATATCTCCGACAATGAGAGCGCCACCTACTGTAGTGGATGTGCAATTACACTTTATTCTAGTATGGCAAAAAAGTCAGACACACACACACACACACACACACACACACCACACACACACATATATATATATATATATATATATATATATATATATATATATATATATATATATATATATATATAATATATATATATAAAACAGAGTAAATATGTCAGTGAAGCTCTCTAACTTTTGTCCCTTGCATCTTGTGTACACACACACACACACACACACACACACACACACACGAGCTGGCATTCGCGGCGATTATCTCCGTCTGCATATTCGAACGCCATCTCTCTGGGATTTTTGGCACGTGGCGCGGTGAGGAGGAGAGTGTCTGCTAATGAGAGGCTAGTCAGCGAGAGGCTCTAAATATTTTCACAGCTTATTTGGACATTTCTTGCCCGGTGGATGTGCGGGCTGTGCTTTGATGAGGTTGAGGCGTCATTTGGCACGCCGTCCGCCGCCGGTTCGGGGGAGCTCCAAATTCCTCACTTCGCACCTGTAGTGCGAATATTATCGTTCACCTTAAACGGGAGCGCTTAGCGCACCTCCGAAACTGACCCCAATTTAGGTTTAAACTCGCCTGACAAGTGCAAAAAAAAAAAAGAAAAGAAGAAGAGAAAAAAAAAAAAAAAGCGCGACTCTTATGGTCGGGGCTAATGGGCCGTTTAAGCTAATGGCTTTTCCGCGCGTTCATGGCGGTGAATATGAACAGGGAGGGGAAAATGTTGTGTTTATTTATTTATTTATTTATTTATGTCTTTCCTACTATCTTTTTTTTTCCCCCTCACATCAAAACAGATGATTACTGTTTGCTTAAGTCTAATTTTAATCGTCAAGTCAAGACCTTTTTGTGTTAAGAGGGAATTGTGATCGACTTGGAACATGACCAAAAAAAATTCTCACACACACACACACACACACACACACACTTGCTCCCCCACATGGTAAGGAAGCACAAGCGCCCATTAATACGCGGCTCATTGAAATGCGGCGACAGGTTCTTGGCTGCGGCGTTTTTTTCTCCACCCCCCCCCCCCCCCTTTCGCTGCCTGACAGTCGTGGTCACCGCGAAAGCAGACCTCACCTACACTCGGGGCGAAGATAAATCCTGCGTGATTGATTGGAGGGGCTTTATATTCATTCATTAGCCGAGGCCCTGTCAGACAAGCCCTGGCAGGTACCTTCATGTTTCGCAGACTTTTCATCCCGGTGTGGTCTCCAGCGCGGAATCTACAGCTTATTAATGACATTTTAGACATTAATATTGCACGGATTAGGGATATCCCGTCTCCTTTGTTCCCCTGACAAACCTTATACTGTTTTTTTTTTTTTTTCTTCTCCCTCCCTCCGCAGTCCCCTATATCCTTCTCCCCTCCGTGTGCCCTCTTTTTCGTCTTCCCTCTATTTTTGTCGCTGTCACTTGCTCTTTTTCCGAATGTCCTTTTCCCACCCTGCCTTGGAGGACAGGTCTAGTAATACAGTTTGAGCGGTGTGAAAAGGACCTATCATCATGCACATTATTACATTTTTATCCTTGTCTCCGCCGTAGCATTTCCCAGGCTCCCTCTCGTAACCCCCCCCCCCCCTCTTTTTTTTTTTTTTCCTCCTCCTCGTGCACTCTTGACGCAGTCCAGATACCCCGGAGCGAACGAGCCCTTTTGACCGATCCAGAAACGCCGGAGTGGAGAGGAGGGTCCGACATCGCCGCGCTGATATATCCCAGATCATCGGCTCACGCGCTTTTCTTTTCTTTCTTTTTTTTATACACAAGCCCCCCCACCGTCCCTCCCTCCCTCTCCCCCCCCCGCTGTCAGATAACGTCGCCATGCTGTGGCATTTGGAGGCTCGGTCGCGATGAGACGGAAGGCCACCGAGTCGGGCGGAGGAAACAACCCGCGGGTCTGATGTTGACATTTCTCAAAGGCGCACGGCTGCTAAAAGCGCGGCCTGCTGGAGCGCTCTGTTTACGCCAGACAGGGCCCAGTGTGAAGCGCAACACAGCCTGCCTCTCTCAGCCGCCGCCGCCGCCACCAGTCCACCGCCATCACCACCGCCGCCGCCAGTCCACCGCCGCCGCCATCACCAATCCACCGCCGCACATACGTTTCATCCAGGACATGCTTCACTATTTATTTATTTATTTATTAACGTAATCGATCTTATTGCATTTGGGGTTTTTATGTGGCGTGTCTACGAGGTTTATAAAAACACACTGCTTCTATTAACAGCTGCTTTCCATAATAACACATCACATGATGATGATGATGATGATGATGATTGATGATGATGATGATGATGTAATGGTGATGATGATGGTGATGATGATGATGATGATGACGATGATGATGATGATGATGATGATGATGATGATGATGATGATGATGTGATGATGATGATGATGATGATGATGATGATGATGATGATGATGATGATGATGATGATGATGATGATGATGATGATGATGATGATGTGATGATGATGATGATGATGATGATGATGATGATGATGATGATGATGATGATGATGATGATGATGATGATGATGCTGATGATGATCTGCGCTCTGATGACTATGATGATGATCATGCGGATGCTATGCTAGTCCTTGGTGCTGAGCTGGTGATGCTTGCTGCTGATGTGCCTTCTATGATGGTGATGACTGCTGGATGCCTGCTGATTTGGTGGTGATGCTGCTGATGCTTCTTATGCTATGCTGCTGCTGCTTCTCCATGAAGTCGATGGTGATGATGCTGATGATGAATGCCTTCTGGGTGGGATGCTGATGCTGATGATGCTGCAATGCTGCTGCTGCTGCTGCTGATGCGTCTCCTGATGGGTGATGCCCTGATGATGATGCTGCTGATGTGATGATGATGATGATGCTGATGCCGGTGATGATGCTGCTGCTGATGGCTGCTTGATGATGATGATGATGCTGCTGATTGATGATGGATGATGATGATGATGATGATGATGATCTGATGATGGTGATGATGATGATGATGGTGATGATGATGATGATGATGATGATGATGATGATGATGATGATGATGATGATGATGATGATGATGATGATGCTGATGGTGTGATGATGATGGTGATGATGATGATGATGATTGATGATGATGCCGGTGCTGATGATGATGATGATGCTGATGATGTGATGATGATGATGATGCTGGATGGATGATGATGATCCTGCCATTAAATGATGGATGATGATGATGATGATGATGATGCTGATGATGATGCTGATGATGATGGTGGTGATGATGATGTGATGGTGATGATGTAATGATGTGTTGGTGATGTGATGATGATGATGATGATGTGATGATGATGATGATGATGATGATGATGATGATTATAATGATGATGATGCGATGTGATGATGATGATGATGATGCGTGATTGTTTTTTTTGAGGATGATGATGATGATGATGATGATGATGCTGGTGATGATCCCTAATAGCACTTAAAACAGAAGCACAGTTAAATCTATAGGCGTGTCCCTAATGGTGTCCAATAAATACCATCATGTCATCTACAAAAACATGGTCCTTGATCACATGTGGACCGATTATCTGGTGGCTACAAATCACCAGAAACACCATCAGAGTCTCCATTAAAACATTAGTGTTACCCATAAGAGGCATAGATCTCCTTTAAAGCCTTTATCTAAAGCCACTTACAACTGAGCAGCTGAGGGGTAAGGGCCTTGCTCAAGGGCCCACGTGGCTGCTGCCAGCAGTCCAGAGGCCAGCACCTTAACAACCACTTTATTATTATTATTATTATTGCTCAGAAGGGGCACGGTGGCTTAGTGGTTAGCACGTTCGCCTCACACCGACAGGGTCCGGGTTCGATTCCCGTCTCGGCCATGTGTGTGTGGAGTTTTGCATGTTCTCCTCCGTGCCTCAGGGGTTTTTTTTTCTCCGGGTTTCCTCCCCCGGTCCAAAAACATGCACGGTAGGTTGATTGGCACCTTGGAAAATTGTCCCTAGTGTATGAATGTGTGTGTGTGTGTGTGTGTGTGTGTGTGCCCTGCGATGGGTTTGCATTCCATCCAGGGTGTATCCTGCCTTAATGCCCACAGACGCCTGAGATAGACACAGACTCCCCGTGACCCGAGGGAAGATCGGATAAAGCGCTAGAAGATGAATGAATGAATTATTGCGCAGTCATTAAGGCATCGAACCCTGGACCAGAAGGTTGTTGGTTCAAGCTGCCACTAGCAAAATTTTGCGTCGTTTAGCAACAAATGAACGAATTTGCCGGCTTTACGACTCCGGATACGTTCTGAGACGGAGCGCATGGGTGTGTCCGATACCCAAACTTCACATGATTCAAGCGCATTAGCGCAGTGCATAAGTAGCTTTGTCGATGAACTCTTCTTTCGATCCTTATTAGCCCCCTGAAGCCTCTCGCGACTCGGGGAGAGGGAAAAAAAAATCCCTTAAATTCCTCCCTTTCCGCCACTTCTTGGAGAGACAGCTAGTGAAGAGTCTCTTTCGCTTAATGGTGCGACTTTGACTCTTTTCCAGAAGAGCTTAGCCCGCACTTGACAACACCACCTCCCTCTTGAGGAAAGACGGGCCCGATATAGCTGTCCGTCCTTATAGAGAGCCCTTGCCAAAGCCACGTTTATTAGCATTAAAAAAAAAAAAGAAAGAAAAAAAAATCCTCCTCGACTTCTCAGCCAAAGATTAGTGGCTTTTTTCCACGTATTCTCCCTCCTGGTCCATATGGAAACAGTTCTCCTCGTCCCAGAATCACCCCCTCCTCCTCCTCCTCCTCCTCCACCTCCTCCACCTCCTCCTCCTTCCCATCCCCTGTTCTCGCGCCTCCCGCTCTTTCAAGATTACTGGCAATGGCAACTTCAAAAATGGCTTCAGATCCCAACGCCGCTCGCACACCGGAGCTGGAATGTCTGGCTGTCTGCGGTGCGCCGTGGCCAGCCGAGCGCCCTGAAGTCAGCAGGTGGCCACATGAGAAAGAAAGAAAGAAAAAAAGAAAGAAAGAAAAGAGAGAGAGAGAGAGAGAGAGAGAGAGAGAAAGGAAAAGCATCTGCAGCACAGCAGGACCGGGAAACTTTAATAGACACCGGTGTCCCTTTCTTTTAGTGTTTAAGAGTTATATATATATATATATATATATATATATATCTATATATATATATATATATATATATATATATATATAAAGGCTTGTGCATTCAGGTGAGAGTTATTAATATTATTATTATCCGACAGGGCGCCCTCTACTGGCGATAGAGCTCACACGCAGCTAATCTCTCACGCACGCCGCCGCCGCGGAACGGCATGAAATATTTAACGCGGCTTTTAAAGCGTCGGACGGGAATAAATAACTCATCCGCTCGCAGTTCAGGCCTATTAATTAGCGGGCGATGTGCTCTGCGTGGGTTTTTCTTTTTTTTTTTTTATACCTGCGCCCGGTTGCTTTTAATGCTTCCCCTTTGACCGGGGTGCAGCTCCTCGTACGCCTCTACGGGGACGAGCTCTAATTAATCCTCTGTTACTGTTGTAATGGTGCCTTCCTGAGGGAGCGCCGGCCTAAGCGCAAGAAATATTCATTCTTCCGTTGTAAACAACGCCTCGTCTCTGGAGGGCGGAGGAGGAGGGAGGGGGAGGGGGAGGAGATGGGGAGGGGATTCCGAATTATCATTATTAATAATAATAATAATAATAATAATCTTAAAATAATTAATAATAATATTATGAGGAAGATATTTGATTGGGAAGAGCGCAATATAGATCTGCTTATATATATATATATATATATATATATATATATATATATATATATATATATATATATATATATATATGATATATATATATATATATATATATATAAAGGGTCTGAATTAATTATATAGGTCATTCCTAAATATCATTACAGCCTTTCTATGAAGGTTTAAGGCATTTATAAAGGCTAAATATTTACGTGGAACATGGCAGCGCTTCACATGGGATTGTTACAACTGGAGACTCCTTCCTTCCTTCGTGAAAGTTCAGGCGGCGGAAGGGGAAAACGCCACTGCTTCGGCAATCCACTGTCGTCCGATACAATCACGTGGCTGGGAAAGTCAACGGTAAATTGTTCGGGTAGGAGTATGTAAATAACAATATTATATTATTATTATTATTATTATTATTATTATTATTATTATTTATTATTATTAGTATTATATATATATATATTCTATCTATTTTTTTATATTTATTCATCTATATCATATTACTATATTATACCACTCATTTGATGTATTTGATTTCTAGCCAGCCACAATTTCTTTAATAATTACACACACACACAAACACACACACACACACACACACACACACACACACACATACCACACACACACACACACACACACACACACACATCTACATTTGTATACGCCTGCGTCAAATTCCTCACTTTCTCCAACAAACTTTCCCACATTGTGACGCTGTTTTGCAACTGTCAAGGATATCTGACGACTGTCAAAGAAACAATAAAACAAATACGCAGAAAAGTAAATAAGTAAATAAATAAATAAATAAATAACCCGCCGTTATTATCTCCGTGAATCACAAAACCTCGAGCCGTCCTCTCGCGTCTAACAAAGGCAGACGGTGGCGCCTGCAATTTTCTCTCCATTAAGCCTAACAATAGTGAATAAGGTGAATACGCTCCGGCTTCTCCGGGAGACCTTGGTGTGAGCCGGCGTGCGGGAAAACAATCAACAGCTGCGGCGCGAGGGGAAACAAACACGAGCGTTCTGGCCTTGCCTTCTCCCCCCGCGCCGCTGACCTTCAGCTCAAAGGCCCGCGGAAAAGGAAAGGCGACGTCGCGCGCCGCTCGCTATCCGAGGTGACAACAATGCCGCGGATAACAATAATACACCCGCGAGGTCGGAGCTTCACACCTTCGAGTGCTGCTTATGAGACGCGCTGAACTGGCAGCGTGTTCTTTTACGGGAAATAAAACTGCCACCGCTAATAATAATAATAACAATAACAATAATAATAATAATAAAAATAAGCCCCGCCCACTGACAATCCAATCATACAGTATCTGATTATGTATTGCAATGTCCAGTTCCCGAATCCCCGCCCACCCAGCATCTTTACAGCATCTTTACCGCATCTTTACAACATCTTTACTGCATCTTTACAATCTTTACAGCATCTTTACATCTTTACCGCATCTTTACAGCATCTTTACAGCATCTTTACATCTTTACAGCATCTTTACTGAATCTTTACAGCATCTTTACTGAATCTTTACAGCATCTTTACTGAATCTTTACAGCATCTTTACTGAATCTTTACAGCATCTTTACAGCATCTTTACAGCATCTTTACAGCATCTTTACAACATCTTTACTGAATCTTTACAGCATCTTTACCGCATCTTTACTGAATCTTTACAGCATCTTTACAGCATCTTTACCGCATCTTTACTGAATCTTTACAGCATCTTTACAGCATCTTTACTGAATCTTTACCAGCATCTTTACCGCATCTTTACTGAATCTTTACAGCATCTTTACTGAATCTTTACAGCATCTTTACAGCATCTTTACAGCATCTTTACTGAATCTTTACAGCATCTTTACCGCATCTTTACCGCATCTTTACAGCATCTTTACCGCATCTTTACTGAATCTTTACAGCATCTTCACCGCATCTTTACAGCATCTTTACAGCATCTTTACCACATCTTTACCACATCTTTACCGCATCTTTACTGAATCTTTACAGCATCTTTACCGCATCTTTACAGAATCTTTACAGCATCTTTACCACATCTTTACAGCATCTTTACCGCATCTTTGCAGCATATTTACCGCATCTTTACCAAATCTTTACAGCATTTTTCCCGAATCTTTACCGCATCTTTACAGCATCTTTACCGCATCTTTACAGAATCTTTACCGCATCTTTACTGAATCTTTACAGCATCTTTACTGAATCTTTACAGCATCTTTACTGAATCTTTACAGCATCTTTACTGAATCTTTACAGCATCTTTGCAGCATCTTTACCAAATCTTTTCAGCATTTTTACCGAATCTTTACCGAATCTTTACAGCATCTTTACTGAATCTTTACAGCATCTTTACTGAATCTTTACAGCATCTTTACCGCATCTTTGCAGCATCTTTAGCAAATATTTACAGCATTTTTACCGAATCTTTAGCAAATCTTTACAGCACCGAATCTTTACAGCATCTTTACATCTTTACAGCATCTTTACACAGCATCTTTACTGAATCTTTACAGCATCTTCACAGCATCTTCCCGCACCTTTACAGCATTTCCTTTCTGTTTGGTAACGTTTTTTTTTCTCTCTCTCTCTCTCTCTCCTTCCTTTTCTTTCCAATCAAAACTCAACAATGAAATAAGACTCTTACTGAAATACGTGCAGAGATTAAATACGACGCCGTTCCACAGATTTAAGCACAATACTTACAGAGATTAATTTTAGTTATTTATTCATTTTTTGGGCAAATTCGCATCCCCGCCACCACCGCCTTTCAACATCTTGTCAAACTTTTTAACATTTTTTATGGATTATCCTTTTTTTTTTACTTAATTGGCATATACACAAGGCTGACACTAAAAAAGAAAAACAAAGGGGATACATATATATATATATATATATATATATATATATATATATCATCTTTTTTATAATATTATAATATATATATATACACAATAATAAAAGAAAAAATATAATTAATAAAAAAAATTAATTACAAACAATAAAAATAAATAAATAAATAATTAATAATAAATAAATACAATAATATATTATATAAATTAATAAATTAATTATATATAAATTAATTAATATAAATAAATTAATACAAATAAATAAATGTTTAATACTTTCTAAAAATAATAAATTAATTAATAAAAAGAAGAACTTTGGACTCGATGTGAACGTGCTGGGCCTCAATACTTGTATTTACTAATATTTCAAAATCTAATGGATTTATTATAGCAGTAAACCTGTAATTGGTCACATACACCTTAAAACACACACACACACACACACACACACACACACACACACACACACACACACACACACACATCTCATCTTCATGCTCAGGTGTCCACAAACTTTTTATTTATTTATTTATTTATTTTGATCTACTTGCAAAACGCATTCACATTGAAGTGCACGCAGACAGATGTTACGATATTCCTCCCATCGCTGGAATCGGAGAAAAGAAAGGAAACGGGCGGAGAGAAAAAAAAAGAAGGATTGTGATGATGCGACAACACCGACACGAAATGCGGGGCCACGGAGAGGTGATGTGCAAACAGGCTGCAGCAGCTGTGCAGCATCATGAGACAAAACGGACACAAAACTGCATTTGGCAGTTTCACTGAGCACAATATGGCCACACACACACACACACACACACACACACACACACACACACACACACACACACACACACACACACACACGCGAACAGAAACCCCAGAGAAGCATCCTCTCCACACGTGTGGGTGCAGGACAGTGGCCCGGGATCACAGGAGGCCTCCACAGCTGGCAGACAGACAGACAGAAAAACAAAGGGAGGGGGAACGAGAGGGAGAGGGAGAGAGAGAGAGCGAGAGAGAGAGAGAGAGAGAGAGAGAGAGAGAGAGTAATCCCTTGAAGAGATGCTGTGTGTATTATTTTGTTCAGCTTGGCCAGACTGTCTCTTGTATAGCCTCGAGCGGCTTGGGGATGTTGTCAAATGGGCCTCATGTTCTTTTGAGCATGAAAGATGAAACAAAAAAAAAAAGAGGAGAGAAATGGCGCATCTGCAGCAGGCGTTTATCGATGAAAAAGAAGGAAGGAGGGGGGAAAAGACGATAGAAAGGAATCCCCTGGATTATTGTTTTAGACTTTGTTCACACAGCAGGACAGCTCAATGTTTTTTTTTTTATACTATCTTTGCGGAGTCTAAAGAATTAATATCCATCGGTTTATAACAGGCTTTATAACAGGGTTTATAACAGGTTTTATAACAGGCTTTATCACAGGGTTTATAACAGGTTTTATAACAGGCTTTATCACAGGGTTTATAGCAGGCTTTATAACAGGGTTTATAACAGGGTAGATAACAGGCTTTATAACAGGCTTTATAACAGGCTTTATAACAGGGTTTATAACAGGTTTTATAACAGGCTTTAACAGGGTTTATAACAGGCTTTATAACAGGGTTTATAACAGGTTTTATAACAGGGTTTATAACAGGCTTTATAACAGGGTTTATAACAGGCTTTATAACAGGGTTTATAACAGGCTTTATAACCGGGTTTATAACAGGTTTTATAACAGGCTTTATCACAGGGTTTATAACAGGGTTGCCAGGTCTGGGATTTACACTCCTAATGGGGTTGAGTGAAAGGTTGGATACATTTTGTGTATTTATTAAATAAATGGTAAATTTATACTTATAAATGACAACAAATAGTGGGGCGCACCACCATGTACTGCCAGGAGGGGGCGCATGTGACCCCGGGGCATATATGCTTTTTTTTTGCCGTAGCGGAATAAAGTATAATTACACATCCTTTACAGTAGGTGGCGCTCTCATTGTCGGAGTATGCGCAGGGACATCCTCCTGCAAACTCTTCTCCACCCGCTCCACCCTGCACTCTTTCCTTCAAGTCTCCACTCTCGTTCCTTCTTCACCCGCTCCACCCTGCACTCTTTCCTTCTCTTCTCTTCCTTCCACCCGCTCCACCCTGCACTCTTTCCTTCAAGTCTCCACCCTGCACTCGTTCCTTCACTTCTCCACCCGCTCCACCGCTCCACCCTGCTTCTCTCCACTCTTTTCTTCTCGCACCCCCTCAAGTCCACCCGCTCCACCCTTCCTGCACTCGTTCCTTCACTTCTCCACCCGCTCCACCCTGCACTCTTTACTTCCAACCCCGTTTTTTCTTCTCCACCCTGCACTCTTTCCTTCAACTTCTCCACCCTGCACTCCACTTCACTTCTCCACCCACTCCACCCTGCATTCTTTTCTTCACTTCTCCACCTGTTCCACCCTGCACTCTATCCTTCACTTTTTCACCCGTTCCACCATGCACTCTTTCCTTCACTTCTCCACCTGCTCCACCCTACATTCTTTTCTTTTCACTTCTCCACCCGCTCCACTGTGCACTCTTTCCTTCACTTCTCCACCCGCTCCACTGTGCATTCTTTCCTTCACTTCTCCACCCGCTCCACCCTTCACTCTTTCCTTCAAGTCTCCACCCTGAACTCTTTCCTTCACGTCTCCTTCACGCCTATCACCAAACTTTTCAGGCTGCACCGCCTGTACCTCCACCTCCTGCACCTGTGTGACCATAAGCTCCTCCTTCTTCTTAAAATTTATATTCGCCACTGCCATCTCCATCCTTTTATCAAAACTTACCACCATTAAACCTGCCACACCTACATCACCTCTGTTGCCTTCACCAACACGGCCTATCACCAATCTTTCATTCCTAGGTACACTCTAGAATGGATAGATAGATCGATAGAATTGCAGGCAACAGACACATTTAATAGTAAAAAAAAAACCACTTAGGCCACGCCCCCTTTACCTTCATTCATTCATTCATTCATTCATCTTCTACCACTTTATCCGATCTTCCCTCGGGTCACGGGGAGTCTGTGCATATCTCAGGGGTTTATGGGCATTAAGGCAGGATACACACTGGATGGAATGCCAACCCATCGCAGGACACACACACTCACATTCACACACACATTCATACACTAGGGACAATTGTTCCAAGGTGCCAATCAACCTACCGTGCATGTTTTTGGACCGGGGGAGGAAACCGTAGAACCCGGAGAAAAACCCCCTGAGGCACGGGGAGAACATGCAAACTCCACACACACATGGCCGAGACGGGAATCGAACCCGGACCCTGGTGGTGTGAGGCGAACATGCTAACCACTAAGCCACCGTGCCCCCCCCCTTTATCTTATAAGTGCTAATTAACTATCAGCACTATTCAGAAGTCAGTTGTGCTAAAACTGTATTGGTAACCTTCTTCAGTGCATATAATGTACTTGTCCGTTATAATCTACCATCTATTATACTGTCATCTATTTATTTCAACTTAATACGGTAATGGATCCCGATCTGCATGATGAAGCTAATCAGAGCCGAGACGAGACGAGACGAGACGAGGCCGACACGTGGCGAGGCGTCTGCACTACTGCTACTACTACTACTCAGTGATGAGAACAATATGGGGAGTGTTCCCCTCTAGCAGCACCTCTGTGGTCTTCTGTCTGTCTGGAGCGGATGGCGGAGTCACGACTACGACATGAAAAAGGTGGGAGTCTTGCCGCTCGGCAGGGAGAACCAGCGGGGTGTCGGAGCGAGTGCGGCAAGAGCTGGAAGAGGTGTGATCGCTGGCAAGATGGCAGTCAAAGCAGCAGATCTCACCTATTACGGCCACAGATTGAAGGGGGGGGATGGGTGTGTTCGGGGGATCGGAGTGTAATTGATATCATTATATCCGACGCTAATTAGACAGGGATTCGGCTGACGATTCAACCTCTCGCCCAATTAGGATTCTTTATTTATTTATTTATTTCCTATTGAACAATATAGAAACATCACACGTCTCATTGTTCGTTATCAAAGCATCTTGTTAGAGAGTCTAAACAGCATGACGTAGCTGTTTGTGAGAATGCAAGCATCTGTTGTGTGTATGCAGCATGAAATGTGCATCACCAAACTTCACTTATTAGCTGAGATCCAGACACGAGGACCAAAAGTATGAACACGGACCATTAATAGCTGCAGACCATCATTGGACCGTATTGGGCGCCGTTAACGATCTCGTTCCGATGTCAGAACGTTAAGGTCAGAACGTTCAGAACCGCAAAGATACCTATAAGGAAATGGTTTGAGAAATGCCTGGAAGGGAGCATATGCCACGTTTTTGCCAAGATCACATAGGACCAGAGGAGTCCGTAGTGTCTCCAGAACGCCCACCACACACCACCTTACTGGAGGAATGATGAAGACAATCAGTAGATATGGTGGATGGTTGGGAGGCCATGATGGTCAGAGGCCGACGGGCGAATTTTGGCTCGGGGATGCCGAGGACACGCCTCTACTCTCCAAAGACATCCTGGTATTTTTAGTGACCGAAGAGAATCAGTGTCCCGGTCACTATACTGGGATGCTTGGACACAGACAGACCACAGGGACCACAGACCACAGGTCTGTCTGTCTGTCTCAGGGAGGGGGTAGCTCAGTGGTCTAAGGTGCTGGGCTGCTGATCGGAAGATCCGGGTTTGAGCCCCGGTATGGCCAAGCTGCCGCCCTTGGGTCCTTGAGCAAGACCCTTAACCCTCTGTGCTCCAGGGGCGCCATATCATGGCTGGCCCTGCGCTCCGACCCCAATTACCAACATCAAGCTGGGATATGCGAAGAAAAGAATTTCACTGTGCTGTAATGTTTATGAGACCAATAAAGGATATTATATTATTATTAAGCGCCCTCTGCTGGCCCTCATTGACACCTCGTCCAGCAGCACCCGGGTTTGCCCATGAGGCCATCCATCCTGGTACTGCCCGGTACTCAAGCCTGCTTAGCTTCGGTGGGCAACCAGTCTTGGGCTACAGGGTGATATGGGTGATATGAAAAGTGCCGTTGTTCACTTGGGAGCTTGTTCACCGACCCAACAGGGCAACTAGAGGGCAGCTTCCCCCGAGTAGCTCAAGGCGAGTATCACTGTTGCAGCACTTGTTCCCAGTGAGGTTCTCCTACACCATTATTCCACTGCGTCTCAGCTGATGCACAGGCTTATGGGATATGTAGGAGAGCCAGGGATACATTCTGCTCCAGATAAAGGGATCTCTGAGAGGGGAGTCTGATACGAACACGACTTGATGCCCTCTGGTACAGAAATGTTCTGCAGAACCTGCTAGATTGTTTCAAATAAAACCATCACTGGTTGCTTCGAGTGAGGTATCTCTGTAGGGTTCCCAAATAATACCCTTTAAATACAGCAAGGTGGGCTCGGTGGCTTAGCACGTTCGCCTCACACCTCCAGGGTCAGGGGTTCGATTCCCGTCTCGTCCATGTGTGTGTGGAGTTTGCATGTTCTCCCAGTGCCTCACGGGGGTTTTTCTCCGGGTTCTCCAGTTTCCCCCCGGTCCAAAAACATGCACGGTAGGTTGATTGGCACCTTGGAAAATTGTCCCTGGGTTTGGCACCCCATACATACAGGGTGTATCCTACCTTGATGCCTGAGATAGGCACAGACTCCCGATCGGATATAGCGGTAGAAGATGATATGATACAAGGCATTTTTAAGTCATACTGTAGAGCTCCTTCACTGAGGTATCGGCTGTACAGTATGAATGCTAGGACCGTTTTATTTTGCGTAAACGATTCCTTTCAGCAGGTCAGAAGGAGCGGTATTGTCATGCTTCACATCAGGTTTGTAGAATGAGAACCCCAGTCACTTACACACTAATAAAACCCATCATAACCCAAGACATGTCTACCACATGATGGTATGGTCTAATCCTGGAGTAGAGGCAGCTGTGAAGATGCCTACATAGATGGAAACACTAGCTCCAGGGGGCTCTTCTAATCTTCCCAGGCCATCCAATTAGCGTTTGTCCGATTAAAAGCAACCCCCCCCCACTCCCCCTTTTCGTGTTTTTGCGGCCGATGGCGCAGTCACCTGGGCCCAGCGGACAGCTGCGGATGATGAATTGTTCATTTGTTCTCGTCTCGCTGGGGAAGGCCCCCGGGCCATTACACAGCACGGCATATGCACCGCAATTTTAAAAGCGAGCCCATCTCCGATTCAGATCAGAGCCGGAGCTGCTGATTTGATGTGCTTTGGGAAAAAACTGGGGGGAAGGCTTGGGGAGAGGTCAGACGGGGTCAAATCTCAGGCCTTCGGCCCAGAGCCTGGGAAAGAGGCACCGACTTCCCCTCCCTCCTTTTCCTTCATCTCTTGCCCCGTATATTCCCTCTGTCTCCACTGACCCGATACAGGAATAAGGCCTGTAATTACTGTAGATTGCAATCACAAAGATAGAGGCATGATGGGTGGGCATCGTCCGTATTGTGCAGGTAAACAATCCCATTTGTTTCTACCAGAAGAAGAAATACACACACTAATGTATTGCTAATGAACCCGAGGGGGGGCTACAAGTGCAAGCTACGGAATAGTGACAGGAAAATGGGAGTCAGTTCGGCTCACTGCATAGCGTCTCAGGGAGTCATGTGATAAAATGATTCAGACCAAAAGATTCGAGAGGATACTTACTGTAAACAACCGACAGATACCGCAATGCTCAGGAAATAAATAAATAAATACAAATACAAATAAAGTATCTGTGGTGATGGGAGGAGTCAAACGAACAAGAGTCAGGTGGTAGCTCAGTGGTTAAGGCATTGGGCTCTGGACTGGCAACTAGTGGGCCCTTTAGCAAGGCCCTTAAGCCTCGACTGCTCAGTTGGAAGTCGCTCTTTATAAGTGGCGAATGCCTTAAATGTAGAAGAAGCATGTATTAAAAAGGAACGAATCGCTCTTTCGGACGACTCCTTCTTCGGAATCGCATTCAAGAGTTGAATCATTCACGAACGACTCATCGCCAAAATTCGACGTACACCTGATATCAGTCTCGTTAAGGGCCTCGTTAAGGGGCTCGTTAAGGGGCCAGCACAGTGAATCATCCTCATCTACACTACCCTGTCCTCTACCTAGGCCTCTTTCCCATACCATCTACCTGCATGTCTTCCCTCGCCACCTCCGGCCCGGGTACCTCCATCCTCAGCGCTCTTTTCACATTTTCTCACTTCTCTTAAGACATTTCTAATCCTGTCCGTCCTCGTCAACATCTATCAACTCCTCCTGTCTTTTAGACGACGCCCCCTACTGTCTCTAAACCGTAACGGCATCGGTATTGGACAACATACAAAGAACGCGAGTCTACATCAAAGCTATTTCTAAAGACGTCCATGCGCACCTGAAGGCTCGAGAGCATGGTCCGTATTGATGTAGTGTGTTCTTAAAGCCGCATCACGGTTGTTAATGAAAATCTGCGAGAATGTAAGAAGGGTGAATTATTTTATTTTATTTTTTATTTACCCCCCCCCCTCCCCCGCCCCGACAGTGCTCTGATCTGCTCAAGCACTTGTCAAGAGGTTAAGGTGAAGGCCAATCTAACTAGAGAGCAGCACGGATTAAAGTCTTTGCGATATGGATCTGAGGCCTCTCTGGCTCTGAGTACCGGGCTTAAGTATCATATCCGTGGACAGACAGATCAATACTCTGCCTTTCTTTCTCTCAAGTAGATTTCTGCAAAGGCTTTCACGGAGTCCCCTCTGTCTCTCTCTCTCTCTCTCTTTCTCTCTCTCTTTCTCGCTGGCCTAATGACACGGCGGGAAGCTGGAGTGTTTACATTTTACTTCGATCACCTCGTAAATGAAGGACTGGTATTGAAAGGCGCTTTGTGGTTACGAAGAGCGATAAACGCTTTATTTTTCCGAGCGGGGCCCCCGATTCCAAACAGTATTGAAAATTCGATAGCGGCGAAAATTATGTCGCGCTCATTATCGGTCCATTTATTGCCGACTGGCGTGCTGTTTTTATTTCTTTCTTTCTCGTCTTTTGAAAAAAAAAAACACACAAAAAAAACAAAAAACAAAAAAAAAACAAGATTAGCCAAACTTCAAGATCGCTCTGGGATCATTCGAAGGCGAGTGGGGTTATTTATTTATTTATTTATTTGAATTATATTATTTATTTATTTGTTATTAATTATTAATTATTATATTAATTATTATTTATTTATTTATTTGATTTTATTTTTATTTTTGAATTTATTTATTTATTTATTTATTTATTTATTTGAATTTATTTTATTTATTATTTATTTATTTATATTATTTATTTATTTATTTATTTGATTTATTTATTTATTTATTTTTATTTATTTATTTATTTGATTATTTATTTATTTATTTATTTGTATTTATTTTGTCTTTATTTATGAATTTATTTATTTATTTGAATTTGTTTGAATTTATTTATTTATTTATTTTGGGGGGGGGTCCATCCAGGGTGAAAAGAGTTGGAAAAATAATAATAATAATAATAATAATAATAATAATAATAATAATAATAATAATAATAATAATAATAATATAATAATAATATATAATAAATAAGTAAACATTTTGCCCTCTGCTAGCTGGTGAAAACAGTTTTAAATAATAGAATAATACATAACATATAATAGAAATAAATAGAAATAATAAATAAATAATAGAAAACAGTAGCCGGTGAAAACAGTTGGAAATAACAAATAAACAAACAAACAAATAAACAAACAAACAAATAAATAAATAAACATTTTGTCCTCTGCTAACGGACACCGAAAAATGAGCGATTTATCGCAACGAATAAATAGTTTATTTGTTTATTAGTTTCTTTGCGTATCCATACAGTAAGCTGAAGTCCCCTTAAATGCCTTTTCCGAGTTCAAGTCAAACGTCGGACGCGCTGGTGAAAAAGACGAGCGAGAAAGTGTGTGTGTGTGTGTGTGTGTGTGTGTGTGTGTGTGAGAAAGGCAGCGAGGCGGCGAGTCAAGTGTGTGTGAGAAAGAAAAAGTGTGTGTGTGTGTGTGTGTGTGTGTGTGTGTGTGCCAGAAAGAGAGTGAGAGTGTGTGAGATTGAGAGAGATCTAAACCTCCCACAAAGTCTCTTTCATTGTGTGATCTTGTGGGTCGCCATTCAAATTCAATTTCATGCTCCGAGTCCAAAAAAAAACGCCGCTTGGCAGCGACGCGAAAGAGGGAGAGACATAGTGATACAGAGACAGAGAGAGAGAGAGAGAGAGAGAGAAGGAGTGGGGGGGGATCAGAGTGATAATACATGGCTCCCTCCTCTCCACTTCTCCTTCCTTCTCTCCTCTCCCTGACCTAATTGGAACCAAACGTGCTCCTCGGGTAAAATCCAGAAGAACAATAAGTGTCTGTCTCGGCTGCTTGTGTTTACTCGCCGAGCGACGTAATGGTTCTAACGAACCCACGCCGAGCCTATGATGTCACTCGGTCCTGACCAGATCTGAGCAGCTGCTTTAAATAGACCTGATCAGGCCGTGCTTTGTCTTTCATTCTCCCTCCCTCTCTCTCTCTCTCTTTTATTTTCCCCCATTGCTTAATCACGACGCTTTCGTTCGATTTCGGTTCTAGCTGCCAGCGAGGCATCGCAACGAATGTGTAAAGAGACGCCTTGGAGGCTGTTTTCATAACCTTTCCATCATCATCATCATCATCATCATCATCATCATCCCAATCATGAAAATCCTGGACGTCATGCGCTAAAGCCACGTTTTCTGCTTATATACTGTCACTTACATTCTCATTCATGGTGTCTGCCTTGAAGGCACTGGCAAAAAAAAAATAGATCAGGCAGTAAGGATACGACCAGCCGCTAAAAACTTTCGTCAACCAGTCGGGGGTGAAAGCAAGCGTGCGACTTTGCGTTCTTTTGAAAACGAGCGAATCTTTTTTGAGTCATTTGATCAGAATTGGAGGGGCACGGTGGTTTAGTGGCTAGCACGTTCACCTCACACCGCCAGGGTCCGGGTTCGATTCCCGTCTCGGCCATGTGTGTGTGTGGAGTTTGTGCATGTTCTCCCTGTGCCTCAGGGGGTTTTTCTCCGGGTTCTCCGGTTTCCTCCCGGTCCAAAAACATGCACGGTAGGTTGATTGGCACCTTGGAAAAATTGTCCCTAGTGTATGAATGTGTGTGTGTGTGTGTGTGTGTGTGTGTGTGTGTGTGTGTGTGAGTGTGTGTGTCCTACGATGGGTTGGCATTCCATCCAGGGTGTATCCTGCCTTAATACCCATAGACGCCTGAGATAGACACAGACTCCCCGTGACCCGAGGGAAGATCGGATAAAGCGCTAGAAGATGAATGAAATGAATGAATGATCAGAATCTGCATTTTCAATACACAGATTTCCAATGGTTATATATATATGTATATAGAAAGAGAGAGAGAGAGAGGACAGAGAGGGGAGAGAGAGAGAGAGAGAGAGAGAGAGAGAGATTTAGGCGATGCTTTGCGTCCAGTAGAAAATGAACGAATCGCTCTTTTGTGGTTGACTCGTTCCAAAAAACGAAACGAATCATTCGTGATTCGTGACTCGCCACTGGAAAGGAACCCTGAAGAGAAGCTACCATTGGATACGTCTGTACCGCGAAAGTATTGTCAGAGTCATTTAACGTTGGAAAAACGTCGTCTGGCGTGTTGTTTGTTAAGGAATGAACTGCTCCGGAATCAACTGAATCGCGAGGTCGGAATCGAAGCTTTCCTGCTGTACGTGTCGGAAAAAGAAACGAAGAAGAACGAACTGTCCGGATGTAAAATCCGATGAAGGAGGGGCCCCTACGAATCTTAATAATATATATATATATATATATATATATATATATATATATATATATATATATATATATATATATATATATATATATATATATACACAGTATGGCTGTCATGCATCATTCTTGATATAGGTGCACCAGAGGTATAAAAGCAATAGAAACCATTTATAAAACTGAAGGCGAGGACAAAAAAAAAGGAGAGAATTAAATAGAATTCAACTGTAATTATCACTAGTAACCGATAACGACGACATCATACCTGTTAAACGTCATGACGTCGACAGTCGTTCCTCTCTCTCTCTCGTCTCTCACACACTAATAACAATAAGAGAGAAAGGAAAACATCTGTAGGCGTCGCTGCGAAACGTATACATTTTTTTTTTACAACGACACGTACAACAATAGCATTCTTTTTCCGGTTTCGACATAAGGTGGCAGAAACACCATCCAGAGGAATCAGGAAGAAGAAGAAGAAGAAGAAGAAGAAGAAGAAGAAGAAAAAAAAAACCTGAATGTATTAGAAACATTCAAAATGATCCCTGTTCCCCCCACTTAAACCGGCGAGGCTTATTAGCAGCTCAGGAGGTAAAGATGTTAAAAAAAAAAAAAAAAAAAAGTGTGATGAAAGTTTGAAAAAGGCTCGCAGGAATAAAGCAGCTCTTAGAAGCGAGAGCACAGCGAGAATCCGCTTTAAGTGGAGGCACCGTCTAGTTACGCTCCCTTCAGAACCTATTGAACGCCGCGCCTAATAAAAAATGAAAGCATTACACTGGGCTATAATTATGTTTTCACATATGGAGCACCGGGCTTATGATGTGGCCTTTTATATATATATATATATATATATATATATATATATATATATATATATATATATATATGGGTGCAGTTGCTTCAGTGCATACCATGCATTGTTTATTATATGTACAGTGAGCATTATTTATCGAAAAAGCAATAGACGGTTCAATAACAAGACGCAGGTAGTCTTCAACAAACAATTACAGGGGATTTGTTTGTTTGTTTGTTTGTTTGTTTGATTTTTGTATTTGGGGTCATTTTGAAACGTATAAATGTGCGATCAGCGCCTCGTCGAACACGCCTACAAAAACGCGTAAAAAAACAATCATCGATCCTTCCAACCTAAAAATACGATCAATAAATCAATAAAAAAATAATAATAGGGGAAAAAAAATCAAAATAAAACAACAAGATGCTGTTTTTGATTAGTAAAAACAACCGTTATAGCCTTGGTTATTTAAATACGGTTGAAAAAGTAAGAAAATGTGGAAAAAATGGACTAAATATAATGTACTTGTGAATAATAATAATTATTGTTCATTATTTAAATGCAATAAAAAAATTAATAAATCAAAAAAGTATCAATTGCAAACGTTATAAAGGCCTTAATTCGCCTCGGGATATTTTTTTCCATATATTATTTTTCTATATATTATTATTTATTTAAAATTATAAGTATTTAATAGTCAAGATCGCTATATGTATTTGTTTTTTTTTTTATCTCTGCGTTACGAGCGTACTGTATCTGGCCGTTAGGAGCGGCTGATGGAGGCGCCGATCTGTTTATGTGTTTAATATCCATATAAGTTCAAGGACTATTTACACGAGGAGTCAAAGCACACATGTGAAACGTCTGAGGAGTAGCTGCTTGGCGAGGCTCTGATCTGTTTTCATGGCGTGTTGATTAGGGGCTAGACAGTGAAAGTTATTTCACACAGTTTTAAAAGCACATATTTTAGCGGCGGGTGAGAAAAAAAAGAGAGAGAGAGAGAGAGAGAGAGAGAGAGGAAAAAAAAAAAAAGGGAGGCTGCTTCTAAAAGGAGAACAGACAAGAGCGCATTTCTGCATGACCAAACTTGTTAGAGATGTGCTGTATGTTTTTTTTTTACCTCTCAAAAGAAAGCTGCAGGAACATGTACGGGTCAGGGGCTGAAAGTGATCAGCGAGTCTGTCTGTAATAATAAATATATATATATATTTATATATATATATATAATATATTATTCATTCATTCATTCATTCATCTTCTAGCGCTTTTATCCGATCTTCCCTCGGGTCACGGGGAGTCTGTGTCTATCTCAGGCGTCTATGGGCATTAAGGCAGGATACACCCTGGATGGAATGCCAACCCATTGCAGGACACACACACACACACACACACACACATTTCATTCATACACTAGGGACAATTTTCCAAGGTGCCAATCAACCTATCGTGCATGTTTTTGGACCGGGGGAGGAAACCGGAGAACCCGGAGAAAAACCCCCTGAGGCACGGGGAGAACATGCACAAACTCCACACACACATGGCCGAGACGGGAATCGAACCCGGACCCTGGCGGTGTGAGGCGAACGTGCTAACCACTAAACCTACCGTGCCCCTTTATAATATATTATAATATTATTATTATTATTATTACAATAAAAACATCATAACATCATAAAGGCCTTCATTCATCACCTGACATTCTTTCCTCTTTTCTTTATTTGACTCCATGGCACTACAGTGCTTCCCTCTCTCTTTTAATCGTCACTCTCCTAACGATGTCTAATTTGATTGGTCTGCTTAACTGATTCATTAAACGCCCAAATGTCTTTCCACACCTGACTTTTACCAAGGCGGCTCGGGCTTCACTAACTTTTACACGTTCGCAAATAAGAACTCGGCAAAATCCCCTCTAAACAAACATGGCGTTTTCATTTCTAAAAAAAAAAAAAAAGCAGGCGATGATAAAATAAAAAAGTTCAAGGGGTTCACAAACTTTCAAGCAGCACCGTGTAGAGACGTGTGGTATATAATGCCTTCCCGCTCTCATTTGGCGTTAATAAAGAAACGACATCGAGGAAAAAAAAAAACGATGTCTTTTGAAACGAAAAATTCTATTCCAAAAAATAATAATTATACAACAAAAAAAAAAAAAAACAACTTTCACGCAATAGAACAATTCAGTAATAATAACTCGCCAAAATTCCCTCTAAACAAAACATACGCAAATGATTAACATACGCCTGCCGTTTTCATTTCTAAAAAGCAGGCGATGATGTCATAAGAAGGTCAGACAACAAAGTCTAATCCGTTCCAGGGGTTCACAAACTTTCAAGCAGCCCTGTGTACAGACACGACGTATAAAATAACAACGTCGTGTAATGTCTTCTCTTTCTCATTTCACGCTAATAAGCTACGGCGTATACGCATTTTACGCTTTCTTTTAAACGGAAAAATAATATTCAAAATAATAATAATAATTAAAAAAAAATTGGAAAATAATCTTTCTATTATTTTATTATGTATTATTGACTTTTTTTTTTTTCCATTTTACGCAGCAGCAGGTCATTCAACTATTATACAACTATTACCATAACCATACGCTGCTACCATAGAAACAGTGGAACATCGTCATTTTTAATAATTAATAATTAATAATTAACCCTATTTACAGATTCAAACTTGA
>JACRUU010000015.1:14767723-14772723 GCA_030449085.1 Kryptopterus vitreolus
TAAGAGGAATAAAACACTTCAGGACCCCAAACCTTTATAATGGCTTTGGTTCTTTGTTTATTTCCCGTATTCTAATGCCCGCTATACTGCACAAAACTATACCACAATGATTCACAGTGCAGAGTAAAGGAATGTGGGCTCCCCCTGCTGAGTTTGGGTTTCTCCCTGCTTTTCACCCTTGTCCTTCCTCTAAAGTCACATCGATACGACTTCACTTTATATATATATATATATATATATATATATATATATATATATATATATATATATATATATATATTATCATTCATTCATTCATTCATTCATTCATCTTCGAAAACCTACCGCTTTATATTTATCCGATCTTCCCATCGGGTCACGGGGAGTCTGTGCCTATCTCAGGCGTCTATGGGCATTAAGGCAGGATACACCCTGGATGGAATGCCAACCCATCACGGACACACACACACAACACACACACACACACATTCATACACTAGGGAACAATTTTCCAAGGTGCCAATCAACCTATCGTGCATGTTTTTGGACCCGGGGAGGAAACCAGAGAACCCGGAGAAAAAACCCCCTGAGGCACAGGGAGAACATGACAAAACTCCACACACACATGGCCGAGACGGGAATCGAACCCGGACCCTGGCGGTGTGAGGCGAACGTGCTAACCACTATGCCACCGTGCCCCCCTCATATATATATACGATATATATATATATATATATATATATATATATATATATAATATATATATATATATATATATATATATATATATATATATATATATATATATATATATATATATATATATATATATATATATATATATATATATATATATATATATATTATATATTATTGTAGTGTAAAGTGGAATAAAAACGCCATGTTTCAGGAAACCCCAGTAATATAGTTAGTTATAGCTGTATTAGGAATAGCACTTGTAATAGTAGCTCATCCATTAAGTGTCATTTGAAAGAAGGCGAACGTTTAATTAATTAAAAGGTTTTTTCAACATGACTTGGTGATCTAAAGGAAAGTGTTGAATAAGGATATTAAATTAAAAAAAGTGGTGTGTGTGTGTGTGTGTGTTGGGGGGGGGGGGGGGGTCGGTCGGACATGTGAAAAGCATTGGCTCTGAAATTCAGGACTGTGGACAATTAGAGTTTGACAGCCTCGCGGCTGCGGACGGGATCTAACGACCGCGGCTTTGATTAAGGAAAGGCCACTGCGCAGGAGAATCAGCGGCTCGTATTCCCTGAAATAATAATCACACCACACCCGCGTCCTAGAGGCAGCTTTTGAGTCGGGGGGGCCAAACATCTGAGTTCACTTTGCCATTAAGGAAAGGAGGAGATATATATATATATATATATATAGATATATATATATATATATATATATATATATATATATAATATATACGTAATTATAGTTTTTTTTGTCCCTGAGTAATGTGTGTGTGTGTGTGACAAGTGAGGTATGAAATGTACACAGGATGAAGGAGTCTCCAGTGAGAGTTTTAAAAGAGGTTTTTTTTTTTTGGCAAAATTTTTATATATATTCTTTATTACGTAAAGAGCTCCGAACGCTTCTTGTGAATAAGTGACGTAGGTGCCAGATCGTCTAAAAAAAAAAAAAAGACTGATACACCAGGATCGGGCTGGAAGGTTAAAAGACAAATATGGTTCTGTCTCTGTTTTTTTATTTTCTTCACAAGTGTAGGACGTGAGAAAGAAGAGAGAGAGAGAGAGAGAGAGAGAGAGAGAGAAGAGAGAGAGAGAGAAAGAGAGAGAAAGAGGGGGATACATCGGGAGAGCAGAGAGCAGATGTGGTCCGACTCAAACCTCCAGAAGTCCATGATACTCCATACACCGAGAAGGGAGAGAGGGACAGGTGGATGAAAAGAGAGAGACAGTAGTAAAAGAAAATGGGATAGATAATATGTAACGTAGGGGGCACGGTGGCTTAGTGGTTAGCACGTCCGCCTCACACCGCAAGGATCCGGGTTCGATTCCCGTCTCGGGAATGTGTGTGTGGAGTTTTGCATGTTTTTCTCCTCACTTCTCCCCGTGCCTCAGGGGGTTTTTTTCCCCCCGGGTTCTCTCTCTCCGGTTTCCCCCCGGTCCAAAAACATGCACGGTAGGTTGATTGGCACCTTGGAAAATTGTCCCCTAGTGTATGAATGTGTGTGTGAATGTGTGTGTGTGTGTGTGTGCCCTGCGATGGGTTGGCATTCCATCCAGGGGGTGTTTCCTGCCTTAATGCCCATAGACGCCTGAGATAGGACAAGACACAGACTCCCCGTGACCCGAGGGAAGATCGGATAAAGCGCTAGAAGATGAATGAATGAATGAATGAATGAATATATAACGTAATAAAAAGAGAGAAAAGTGCATTGTCGTTATGAAGTGGAGACAGTGATCACCGACACCATCTAAAAAGCGATGATCAATTATTTTTAACTATAAAATCGTTCTTTTTCTCGGGCGGAATTTTATCACATCCTGTCACATCCAGCAGGGGGGGGGTTCCGTTTCTTTTCATTGTAATCCATTAAAACTCGATGCCCCGGAAATGCATCCATTCCTGTTATGTTATAGCGGCTGTAAACACTCATTGCCTCAGCGTAATTTACAACATTGTGTAGTATAATCAAATGTCTCTCAAAGTTAATAATAAAAAATATATATATATAAATATATATATATATATATATATATAGATATATATATATATATATATACATATATATATTTTTTAAAATTGTGTAAATCCAGGAAAATCAGGTATGTGACTTTTATTTATAGATTTTTTTTACACAAATAAATGTATATATATATTTTTTTTGTTTTGTTTTTTTTTGTTTGTTTTTTTTTTTATAATTTTTATTCATAATGATTTTAGTAATCATATTTTTTGCAAATGATTATTTAAATAATGAATTTTCAAAAATTCTTTTTTTTTTATTAATCTTAATTACTATTACTACTTCAATTACTTTACTTTGGAATAAAGTGCCACATTTATACCTGGACGCAAGAGAAAGAATAATAATTATTAATAATAAATAAATATGAAATATTATTCCTTTTTTTTTTTTTTTTTTGTCCCTGAGTGATGTGCGTGTGACAAGTGGGACGTGAAATATACACAGGAAGATGAAGGAGTCTCCAGTGCCAGTTTTCAAAAGAAAGGCGTTTTTTAAGGAGTTTTACAAAAAAAAAAAAAAATTTAAAAATTGCATTTTTGCATTTTATTAATGAAATAAAAAGAATAATAATAATAATAATATTTAAAAAAAAAAAAAAAGGGTAGGTTTACGTTAGTTAGAAAATAAATAGTGTCGAAATGCACACACACACGGTGTAAGATTAAAAGCCTCGTCTAATCACCTGAGACTTTAGGTCCGGTTTTATTTTATTTATTTATTTATTTATTTTTTACTTTCAGAACAAACGGAATCTTTCGCCCACTGGGATGGTGTTTAGTTCTCCGGGCGAAGAGCCGAAGTCAAGTAGGTGATATTAGAATAACAAAGGGATGGAGCTGTGATTGGAGATGGATGAGGTTCAGTGGTTCATATGAGTGAAATCCTGCAGTAAAAGAAGGGAGGGAGGGATGGAGGGAGGGAGAGGTGGATTAGACAAGTCCAACGTGATGGTGAGTAATTGGTGATCTCACCTCAGAACGCCTTCGGAGAGAATTATCCGCTCGTAAGCCTGCCGAGGCTCTTAAGTGGACTGCCACTGAAGGGAAGGGGGGGGGAAAGTTTGGCGGCTTTGAAACCATTCGGCAATGAAAGACAAGACGGAGAGACGCGGAGAGAGACACAGAGAGAGACGGCGCGGGCAATTCGGGTGTGCGTTGTTGTTGTTTTGTTTTTTTATGCACAAACTTTTTTCCTCTGACATTCGTTGAGAGCGAAAGGAAGCATAAAAAAATAATCATCACTCTCTTTTTCCCTCCCTCCATGGCAATATGGAAAGGGTACAAGCCCCCCCCCTCACCCCCCCCCCCCCCCCCTACCAAACTATCTAATCCAAGATGTGGGAAAATGTCGGATTGTCGGAGCACATATCTATAAAGAGAGTGTATTTACTACTGAAGCGCTATATATCGCCATGAAAGACGGACAAAGGAAAAGAAATTCAAAAAACCGATAAATAAATAAATAAATAAACAAACAAAGATGGAAAGAATTACCGGTATCGGAGTAATTGAATGAACCGAGCGCCTAATTTAATCAATATTAGAATATCTGCCAATTAGCGGCATTATTTTGGCGGCATGTGAAAATCAGGATGCCGCTAATTATCGCGTTCGTACTGTTAGCATTACAAATGTGATAACAATGGCTAATTTTTGTATTTTCCCCCGCTTTTGGAATTAGAGGGCGGATCGGGTGTGTGTGGGGGGGTGGGAGGGGGGGGAGGGGGAGGGGGTATTTGGGGGGGAAGAAGGAGGAGAGATTCTAATTAAGCCGCATTGGAAGTGTGTTGATGAGGTTTAAAATAAAGCGGCGAAAATTAATTAAAAGTTTTTGTAAAGATTGGAATCATGACGTTTCGAGTATTTAATCAAGGCGCTTTTTTGCGATTAATTTAAAGCCTCGTCTCCGTACGTAGATGTTAATTCTGACGCCGATCGGCGTTTTTTTCGGGCCCGTCGAGCGGATTTCAAAACGGCGTTGTCACGTGTCACGTGGCGGGGGGGGTGGGGTGTTCGCCACTTTTTTCGCACGCCTTCTCACGTATGGACTTTGACCTCCGACGGATCGCTTCGGCCGCTTCGGTCTACAGCAGAACAGAACTTTAAGAGCATTTCTGTATAAATAAATATATATATATATATATATATATATAAATTTATATATAAAAAATAAAAAATACAAAAATATATAAAATCATATAAATAGTCAGCATTTCTTTTTTAAATAAATAATAATAATAATAATATATTTAAAAATAAAAAAATTAGGCCTGTAAGAGACATAAAAAGAGGAA
>JACRUU010000015.1:14787723-14830223 GCA_030449085.1 Kryptopterus vitreolus
TGTGTGTGTGTGTGTGTGTGTGAGACAGAAAAGAAGGTCCAGCATGTGTGTGGTGTGTTGTGTGTGGTGGTGTGTAGGTGTGTGTGTGTGTGTGTGTGTGTGTAGTGTGTGTGTGTGTGTGTGTGTGTGTGTGTGTGTGTGTGTGTGTGTGTGTGTGTGTGTGTGTGTGTGTGTGTGTGTGTGTGTGTGAGACAGAAAAGAGGTCCAGGTAGTGATGTGTGTGTGTGTGTGTGTGTGTGTGTATGTGAGAAACAGAAAAGAGGTCCAGGTAGTCATGTGTGTGTGTGTGTGTGTGTGTGTGTGGTGTGTGTGTGTGTGTGGTGTGAGAAACAGAAAAGAGGTCCAGGTAGTGATGCATGTGTGTGTGTGTGTGTGTGTGTGTGTGTGTGTGTGTGTGTGTGTGTGTGTGTGTGTGTGTGTGTGTGTGTGTGTGTGTGTGTGTGTGTGAGAAACAGAAAAGAGGTCCAGGTAGTGATGTGTGTGTGTGTGTGTGTGTGTGTGTGGTGTGTATGTGTGTGAAAGACAGAAAAGAGGTCCAGGTGTGATGTGTGTGTGTGTGTGTGTGTGTGTGTGTGTGTGTTGTGTGTGTGTGTGTGTGTGTGTGTGAGAGAGACAGAAAAGAGGTCCAGGTGTGTGTGTGTGTGTGTGTGTGTGTGTGTGTGTGTGTGTGTGTGAGAAACAGAAAAGAGGTCCAGGTAGTGAGTGTGTGTGTGTGTGTGTGTGTGTGTGTGTGTGTGTGTGTGTGTGTGTGTGTGTGTGTGTGTGTATGTGTGAGAGGTTGATTAACCTCAAAAGCTTTGTTAGCAGCTTTGCTCTATCCTGCTGGTGTCATATCCTGATCTCTCTCTCTCTCTCTCTCTCTCTCTCTCTCTCTCTCTCTCTCTTCTTTCTCCCTCTCTCTATGTTTTCTTCTGTCGTTCACACCCTGACACCTTCACACTCTCGTACCTACCCCGAACAAACACACGGATCAGGCAAAGCCACCTCCTAACAACCCCATCTTCTTCCTGTTTGCCCAGGCTTTAGTGCCTAATTAGTGAAAAAGTGATTTTAGTGATTTTAAACACAATGCATGCGTTTTTATTTATTTTTTTATTATAAAATATATAATAATATATAAAATATATAAAGAAAGTGAAGTAATAGGGGTCTAATAGTAATAGGGGTGTGTATTCTACACACAGATAAATCATATACAGTATAAAGAAGTGGATATAAAATGATAACTCTTCTTGAATAAATGTTATTTATTTATGTTGATGCATTATTTGCATAAAATGTTTATCGTAACATTGTGTCTTTTTTTTTTTACTCTACTCCATTAGGTAAATAAATAAATACAAGTACACTTAAATCTACACAAGTGGGCAAACCAGCGATGCCGCTCGGGAAAGTTAGTACCATCTAACTTTCATCGGTGATGACAAAAACAATCTGGACAACATGAACGGGAATTAAAGTAGTAAATAAATAAATAAATACAAGAAATAAAAATAAAATAATAAATTAATTACATTAAAAGATGTAAATAATGTAAATAAATAAATACTCTTCTTGTAAATAAATAAATAAAACAAGCAAAATTCACTTAAATCTACACTTAAAATTAAGTAAGTAAATAAATAAATACAAGTACACTTAAATCTACACTTAAAATTAAGTAAATAAATAAATAAATACAAGTACACTTAAATCCACACTTAAAATTAAGTAAATAAATAAATAAATACAAGTACACTTAAATCTACACTTAAAATTAAGTAAATAAATACAAGTACAAGTTCTACTGAGAGCATGGTGGTGCTGGGATTCAAACCTACAACCTTCTGGTCCAGTACCCAATACCTTAACCTCCAACCTCCCTGACCAGACACAAATATTTATTGTTTAAAAAAATAAAAAAAGAACCTTTTTTTTTTTTTGCTCTAAGAATTTCTGCATTATTAGTCATAAAATTATCCGTCAAATGTTTGTAGTGAAATTTTACTCCAATTTTTTTAATACTAAATTTACTTTAACATTTACTTGCCTGGACTGTGCAAGTACACTTTTCCTACATTTATTTTGATTATTTTATTTTGATTATTTTGATTTTATTTTTAAGACTTTTTATCGTTCGTGGCAAAAAAAAAAAACAAGACCTATTGTCTAGAAATAAGCTTTGATTTCTTCTGTTTATATTTCTAATTATATATATTCTATAATTATATATTTCTATATAATATTTCTATTTTTTCCCGAGAATAAGAAAGATAAAATGTTGAACTCTGAAAAAGGCCTTATAACCCCTGAAGTGCTGGTTTGCATAATGAAAAGTTGCTAGCGATAACGATGTAACGCTTTTCCTCCAATGTCGTCCCTCAAAATCCCGTCAAATCCCGACGTCTGAAGAAAACTTTGTCATAAAAAAAAAAGAAGTAAAAATAAATAAAAAACCCTCCAAGCGATTGTATTTATAGTACAGGAAAAAGTGGGCTTTGTTAAGTTGGCGAGCGCTTCGAGCCGAATCAGACGTGATTGTGTTCCTAACGCTTCCCGTAGCGCCGCCTGTTATTCCAGAGTCCAGATAATTATTCCTTCGCTTTAAGTGTATATGAAAAACACTGCGGGAACCTACTTGAGCCTTCGAGCGCGCAGATTTCTCCCCCTGCGGAAAAAATAAAATAAAAAAAATCGCCCACAATTTTGACCCTGCGGAAACTTGCGACACCTTTTTCACACGTCGAAACATAATGGTATCATAATATCGTCTATGGAGATATGATCCGGTGCTAATTTCACCCTTTATTACTCGTGTCGCTGACTATAAAGGATTAATATCACAGTTTTTAGCTCTCTCTCTCTCTCTCTCTCTATAAACGCTCTCTCTCTCTCTCTCTCTTTTTTTGTTTTTTTTTTTTTTTTTTTTTTTTTTTTTTTTTGAAAGGCCATCTCTAGCCATTTGGAGCTATTTGTTATAATTGCCTTGACAAACCCTGGTTTCATCTCAATTAGCACCTGAATAGGGAGCGGCGGAGTTAATAGAAGCTGTTAGTCCAGGAGCATAATTTACCGCGCCGAGCAGGAATGGTGATGGGTAAAAAAAATGCAATTGAATTCCTAAGTGCCTGCGCCTTACTTTGTTTGCCAATCAAGCGCAGACCCCGGGCTTTATTCGGCTCCGGTACCTTTTGGGTATCCTAATGGAGCCGGTCCTGCCCCCCTCAGGCAATCGGTGCCACTCACACACCCTATTGTCTTTCTTCCTAGGGGGTAACTCTTCAGGAGCGCCGAGTAGAGAGAATGGGCTTTGTAAAATTAACCGGAGAAATTAAAGAAATCGCAGAGCGTGCGCTTTTATAGCTTTTAACTTGTCTTTACGGCCGAGACATGACTCGCAGGCGGGGTTGGCACGCGGCGTATGCGGAGGTGGGAGCTCGGTGGGTAAGGCTAATCGGATTCTGGACCGGAAAATATCGCAGGTTCAAATCTCACCGTCGCCGAGCTGCCACTAGTGGGCCCTTGAGCAAGGCCCTTAAGCTCTCAATTGCAAGTCGCTCTGGATAAGGGCGTCTGCCAAATGCCATAAATGTATATTTACATAAAAAAAACCTAAAAAAAAAAATCCTAAATTAAATAAATTATATATATATATATATATATATATATATATATATATATATATATATATATATTGCAGAGTGTAGAGAAGGTGGGAGCTGCCACTAATGGGCCCTTGAGCAAGGCCCTCTGGATAAGGGCATCTGCCAAATGTCATAAATGTATATTTACACACACGCACACGCACACACACACACATATATATATATATATATATATATATCTATATATATATATATATATATATATATATATATATATATATATATATATATATATGTATATTGCAAAGTGTAGAGAAGGTGGGCTCTGCCACTAATTAATGGGCCCTTGAGCAAGGCCCTTAACCCTCTAAATAAGGGCGTCTGCCAAATGCCACAAGTGTTAGTGTAGAGAATACACACGCCTTAATGTTTACAGCTGGACTGATCAAGTATATACACAACACACACACACACACACACACACACACACACACACAGAACTTGGTTAAATAAAGTCATGCTGTCTGTCTCTCTCTCTCTTTCTATTCGTCTTGTCTGAGTCTATCCGTCTGTGTCTTTCTTTTCGTCTCCCTGTCTTTCTCCTCGTCTGTCCGCCAGTCGCCATCGTCTCCTTGACTGTCTTCCAAATCTCCAGGGATCACCAACCTTTTTGTCTGTCCGCCAGTCGCTTTGAAATAACATCCGCTTCTCTGACAGTGAATTAACTACATTTTACTTGACTGTCTGTCCTGAGAATGTGCTCCTTGGGGGCTATCGTTGGTGACTGTCTAAAGTATAGCGATCTGTCTGTCTCTCCACCCGTCTCACTTTCTATCTATCTAGCCATCTCTATTGATCTGCGCATCTATCTGTCTAAATCGGTCTGTCTGTCACTCCATCCATCGTGTCTCGCTTTCTGTCCATCTGTCCGTCTCTCTACATCTCCCCATCTGTGAGTCAGTCTGTCCAAATCTCTCTATCCATTCTGTCTGTCTATCTCTAACCAAATAATGGTCTGTCTAGCCATCCGTCTAACTTTCTGTCTGTCTGTCTCAGGGTCTAAATCTTTCCGTCCCTTTCAATCCGTCTGTGAGTCTGCCTGAGGTCTGTCAGTCCATCAGTCTCTCTATCTATCTGTCTAACCATCAGTCTGTCTGTCTAAGTCTAACTATATATCCATCTCGCTATCTGAACCTATCCATCTCTATCTATCTGTCTGCAAGTCTGTCTGTCTATCTTTAACCATGTCTATCCGTCCGTCTCACTTTCTGTCTGTCTGTCTTGTCGCCTAAATCTTCCCATCCCTTTCTATCCATCTCTGAGTCTGTCTGTGTAAATCTAACTGACTGTCTTTCCGTCTTCATTTGTCTGTCTGTCTAAATCTTTTCCATCTTTTTATGTCCGTCTACGAGTCTGTCTGTCTAACAAAATGTCTGCATATATCTGTCTGTCTATCAACCTTCCTGTCCGTCTGTCTAAATCTACCACTTTGTCTGTCTGTCTGTCTGTCTGTCTATCTAAATCCATCCATCAGTCTTACTTTATATCTATCAATCAGTCTGTCTCTCTGTCTAAATCTTTCTTTCCTTCACTCTCGGCCCATCTGTCTTTCTAAATTGAACCAATTGTCTGTCTATATCTGTTCGTCTGTCAATCAACCTGTCTGTCTGTCTTTCTAAATACATGCATCTCTGTCTATCAACTGCCAGTGTGTGTCTACCATCCATCCATCTATCCATCCATCCATCCATCCATCCATCCATCCATCCATCTATCTATCTATCTATCTACCAAACTATCTATCTATCTATCTATCTATCTATCTATCTATCTATCTATCTATCTATCTATCTATCTATCTATCTATCTATCTATCAGTTTGTCTTTCTTATCCATCCATCCATTGATCCATCCATCCATCCCTCTACCTGTCCATCCATCTATCAGTCTGTCTGTCTATCTGTCTGTCTGTCTGTCTATCTATCTATCTATCGATCGATCGATCGATCGATCGATCTATCTATCTATCTATCTATCTCGATCTATCTATCTATCTATCTATCTATCTATCTATCTATCTATCTATCTATCTATCTATCTATCTATCTATCTATCTATGTCTGTTTATAAATGAATAAATAAAAAGAGTGATATATTGAAATGAAGATTTCATACGTCAGTGTACGTATAAAAAAAAATAGACCTGATATTATTTTGGATATTTTCATTTTAATCTCTGCTCTTCACTGTTTGATATCTCTTGCAGTGACATCCAACACACACACACACACACACACACACACACACACACACACACACACACACACACACACACACACACACACACACTGTGGAGTGCTGTGATTAATTGGAGCCCTGTATTTTATGCTACTCGAAAGGAATTTTCTATTCGTTTGAATCATTTCATCACTCTCAGTGTGACTGATTTGATCAATGAGAATCACACACACACACACACACACACACACACACACACACACACACACACACACGTGCACAAGCCGCACGCCCACACACACACACACACACACGCACGCACGCACACAGCTGGTCGTTTGATCAGCGGCGTCGGCGTACTACTGTATGATCAGAAATGACGCAGCACTAAAAAGGCAGGATGCGGCGAGACGTGGTGAGGACTCGGGTCCCGGGCCGCAGCAGGAGGTACTCAACAACACAAATTAGCTTCATTCTCATCGGGATGGAAAGCTGGCACAGACCCTCGCTACATCGTTGCTAGGCAACGTGCCAGCCAGTGGTGTCTCTATGTGATGGCACAGCAGATTTGGGTAAAGATTAGTGTTGCCAGGTACTGAAAGAGAGGAAAAGTCGGCATGCGGCAGGTCGGACGCGCGTGTTTGCGGGTGCTTGATTCTGATTGGTCCGAATGGATGAATGGACTCGATAAATGTTTGTAAATAATGCAGTGATATTAACATAAAGAAGATTGGCCTTGTTTATTTTTTTATTTTTTTATTTTGGGGGTCTCCGGGATCAGCTAACTGAGATTTTTGCTACCTTCAAATGAAGAAAAGAATTCTATTTATATGATATAACATATATAATTTTTATATAAATAAATAAATTAATTAATTTATAATATATATATATATATATATATATATATATATATATATATATATATATATATTTTTTTTTTTTTTTTTTAATTACTACTTATATATTATTGATTATTGAATTATTAATAACTAATACACTATAATATATATAATATATATATATATATATATATATATATATATATATATAGATATATATATATATACTAATTTATACAAAAAATATTATACTATTTATTTATTTATTTTTGCCCCTGAAAGCCTCAGAGACAAGAACATGTTACACATTAGTACACGGCCCCCGTACTAATGGAGAGGCAAAAAGGAAAGGCAAATCAAATGCAATAATTACAATAAAAATGAATTATATATATATATATATATATATATATATATATATATATATATATATATATAGTGTATAGTTTGTCATGCTGAAACAGGATTGTGTCTCCTAACTGAAGTGAAAGGAAAAATTCCATTTTCCATATAGTGTATCCATAATATATGTATATATATATATATATATATATATATATATATATATATATATATATATATATATGACTGCTTCTCTTATTTTAGGAATACTTAATAGCTTTTTATTATATTTATTGCATTTGATATTCCACTTGAATGATTGATTTGCCCCCCCCACCCCACCACACACACATTCACATTAACACATGTACGTTGCTCCTAAACGCACCGTGTTAATTGTTGTCGTCTTAATGACAAACACCTGCCACTGACTCCATTAGTACGGGCCGTGTACTAATGTGTAACATGTTCTTGTCTCTGAGGCTTTCAGGGGCAAAAAAAAAAAAAACCCAGCAAAACTAAGCGGCACACTCGTTCGGATTTATTAGTAAAATAATGATGTGACGATGGGAGTGAGTAAAAAATGGAAAAAGGAAGGAAATTAGGGATTTGGGATTAAACTGTAGTTCTGTAAAGGGGTAAATAAAACACACACACACACACACACACACACACACACACACACCTACAGTTATTCTTTTCTAATACGTCGACTGGCAGTGAATGATTCGGCGTGTACTTTGTGTAATTAAAAGCCGGCAAAATAATCTCTTTGCGCTCTACGAGAATTAATGGTGGTTTATTAAACATCTCGGGGAGAACGCCGGCGACTGAGAGAGAAAGAGAGAGAGAGAGAGAGAGAGAGAGAGAGGGGAAAAATGTAATCCGGTGAATAATGAAGGAACGGGTGGATACTGTACCATCGAGTCATGAGTCATCATTTTTTTAGTCCTTACACACATTCTGGTACTGAATGGTGACGACAAGATCGATCGATCGATCTATCGATCTATCTATCTATCTATCTATCTATCCAGCTACTTGATAACTGGGATAAATGATTATTTAATATAGTAACAGCTCCTCGTTGGCGGGTGGCGCTGGTTTTTTTCAAGCGCGTGTGATTTAAAGCAAAGCCGGGGTTAGCGATGCTAATTGTATTTGATGAGGTCTGCTGGAGCCCACTTTCCCAACACTTACATCTGTTCAACAATTATTAGAGCGTTTTTTTTTTTCTTTCTTTTTTTTTTTTGTCATAAAAAATTCAACACCCCCCAGCGTTGTGCGAGTGGAACCTGAAAATTTATGCAGCGAATGGAATATTTAATATCTCTCAGGAACCAAAGGGGGAAAAAAAAAAAGATTTACTTAAAGATTCACCATTTAGCTACGGCGAGAAGATTCCCAAATACAAAGCGGTATTCCCCGGATGATGAACCTGATAGAGAGAGAGAGAGAGAGAGAGAGAGAGAGAGAGAGAGAGAGAGAGAGATATTGTTTGCTCAGGGCAACAGGCTCTGGTGCAAACTCTAACTAATACGCAATGCCTTATATTATATTCCGGGGAAAAGGGTTTAAGTTTCCATTGGAAGATTGACAGAGGAGTAATTAACAGGTTCTCTGGCTGAAAAGGTGTTTCATTTTTTAATTGGCAAAAAAATATTCAATTTCTGTTTTATAGGTATAGTTTTTAATATTAAAAAAATCAAATATTTTCTTTTTATAGGTATAGTTTTTAATATTAAAAAATCGATTATTTTCTGTTTTAGAGGTATAGTTTTTAATATTAATTTTTTTTTTATATTTTCTGTTTTATAGGTATAGTTTTTATTATTAAAAAATTGAAAATTTTCTGTTTTATATGTATAGTTTTTAATGTTAATTTTTTTTTATATTTTCTGTTTTATAGGTATAGTTTTTATTATTAAAAAATTAATATTTTCTGTTTTATATGTATAGTTGTTAATATAAAAAATCTAATATTTTCTTTTTATAGGTATAGTTTTTAATATTTAAAAAATCAAATATTTTCTTTTTATAGGAATAGTTTTTAATATAAAAAATTTAATATTTTCTGTTTTACATGTATAGTTTTTAATATAAAAAAACGAATATTGTGTGTTCTATATGTATAGTTTTTAATATTAAAAAATTTAATATTTTCTGTTTTATAGGTATAGTTTTTAATATTAAAATATTTTCTTTTTTAAAAGTTTTTAAATAAAAAAAGAATATTTTCTTTTTTATAGGTATAGTTTTTAATATTAAAATAAATAGAATATTTTCTTTTTTATAGGTATAGTTTTTAATATTTAAAACATCAAATATTTTCTTTTTATAGGTATAGTTTTTAATATAAAAAATCTAATATTTACTGTTTTATAGGTATAGTTTTTAATATTAAAATAAATAGAATATTTTCTTTTTTATAGGTATAGTTTTTAATATAAAAAAATTTATATTTTCTGTTTTATAGGTATAGTTTTTAATATTAAATTATTATTATTAGTAGTAGTAGTATTAGTAGTAAAGTAGTAAAATCAATCATTTGTTTGTGGATAAAAAAAAGACCGCTCCAGCACCACCAATCAGGATCACATTGGTACTTGGTGAGATCTACTTATCAACATGCAGTATAACAGCAAGTGGAGCATTTAGAGAGGAATAAACGATAGAAGAAATTCGTGACTCCAACGAGGTACAAATACCCGTAGCGAACTATTTGCATTTGCGAGGGATTGTTACTAGTAATTGAAAAGAAGGTTTTGCGCTTGAATGGATATCAACCAGGGTTTGACTTATTAATAGCAAATAGCGAGAACTGTCTCAATATCAGGATGCACACTGGAATGAATAGAGAACCAGCCTACAAAACAAAACGGGCAGTTCCTAAACAGTCCAGGGTCAACGAGCAGAGAAATGGAAAAAACAGAGAGAGAGAGAGAGAGAGAGAGACCAGCAAACAGAGCATTTTAACGACAGAGCGAAAACGTAAACCAGAAGGATCAGCCACAGAGAAGAGAGAGCAATACAGAACAGGCGGAAGATCCAAGACAGGAAACCAGGAATCAAGGGTTTCAAAGGGTGTCTCTTTAACCCCCTTAAATAGCGCGGGAAAATCGGCGAAATGGCCTCTGAAACCGGAAGCGCGTGCCGCGAAACCCGGGTGATCCTGCCATCCTTTATTTGTGACGTACACTTTACAGCGCAGTGAAAATGTCTCTTCACATGTACAAGAAGTTGGGATCAGGACGCAGCAGTGATGCAGCGTCCCGAGGGTTTACAGCACTCGAGGCTCGGGGGCCGAATGAGGGCGGCCACGTCATTTTATTCATCCTGAAGGAGCTTAAACGGTGTGTGATGGTCTTAAAATAAGGCTTTAAAGTGTGCATTGACAATAAACTACAGCGACCGTGTTACCCGAGTAGTAACGGCATCCCGCCACTAGAGTGCAGCGTATCCCACATCCAGGATTTTCCCAACAATTGAGATCCCAAAATGTCCATGAAGTGAAAATTGATGCAGATGGAAGGCCAAAGGAAGATGGGAAAGATGTGGAAGGAGAAAAAGCGATTGTGTTATGAGGCGACGTCGCTCATCAAACACTGTATACTGCCTTATAGTTACAACTCGCCCTTCGAGGCCCACCGTAATGCTGATGTGGCACCACAATGAGTTTCACACTCCTGCTTTAGGACCCGAGAGTGGCAGATACTGGGTTGTGAGGACGCTCAGTAAGCTCAGCGCCTTAACGACTGATCTACCCCCTCCCTAATACCACTAATAACCAGCATCATTCCATTATCATTCACTTATTATTGATGTTATGTTCGGTGATATCACTTCCATCTTTGTGGTTCGATTCTGTTCGGGATGCGCCAAAGAATGATTGATTCAAATCACAAGCCGACTAAAATACGTTTCTTTTATCCACGTAACGTGACAGACGTCTCCAATCAAATCTGACCACAGCCGAACCTATACGTGCGAGTACCATTCATCACTCCAACGTGAATTAGGTCTGCCGTCCGAGCAGGACGTTGACATTTTTAAAGCAGGGGGGCACGGTGGTGGTTTAGTGGTTAGCACGTTCGCCTCACACCACCAGGGTCCGGGTTCGATTCCCCGTCTCGGCCATTTGTGTGTGGAGTTTGTGCATGTTCTCCCCGTGCCTCAGGGGGTTTTTCTCCGGGTTCTCCGGTTTCCCCCGGTCCAAAAACATGCACGATAGGTTGATTGGCACCTTGGAAAATTGTCCCTAGTGTATGAATGTGTGTGTGTGTGTGTGTGTGTGTGATGGTTTGGCATTCCAATCCAAGGTGTATCCTTAATGCCTTAATGCCCTGAGATAGACACAGACTCCCCGTGACCCGAGGGAAGATCGGATAAAGCGGCAGAAGATGAACGAATTTTTACAGCAACAATTTTTGAGAAAAAAAAAAAAAAAAACCTGTGTATTGCGCTTTTATGTAAATATGGGTTTGCCGGTGAAGTCTAAAAGATTTTATTTTAATACAATAGCCTTTATTTGTTACATTACTACAGCACTTTGAAGCTGGGGGTCAGAAGGCAGGGTCCGCCGTGATATGCCGCCCCATGGAGCACACAGGGTTAAAGGCTTTGCTCACGGACCCGGCGTGACCCGGCGACTCTATGTGAGCTCCACCCCCTCTACGCCACTCTTTGCCACTGATCATATATCTTGCATCACCCGCATTACACCACAACCAATTAATTAGCGTCCATCTTTTCAACCATTTTTCGCAGGAAAATAAAAATGAAAATGGGCAGAAAAGCACCTCAAGGCCTCGGAGGCGCACGCTAACAAACAAGCGACAAGCGCAAATAGCGTACGGCGTTCCCGAAATGATTTGACCGTCGCGAAAAAGCGTAATTGATTATTAAGGCGACGTGACGGGAGGGTGACGCTAAAAGCACAGGACGTCCGTCCGGCTCCTGACTTCTTGAAGGAAAGAGCAATTCCCCAATTCCCTCTGCACCTCTCCCTGGCTGGAATGCATTCTGACAGGCGGGAGGGATGACCCTGAGAATCACATTATGTATATTTCTAAGAACCTAGAAACCCCACCACACACACACACACACACACAGGAACCACCTCCGCCACCCCCACCCTCGACTCCACTCCCAACACCATCACCCCTTCCCTCACATTTGCATGTAGGAGACAGTTAAAATAAGGCCATAAATCAAGCGCAAACATATAAATGGATTTGCAGGAGATTGAAACCCTGCGAGAGTCTCCTGAGCAAATATTTCAGGGCCTGTCGCCGAGATATCCAGTGTCATTAAGCCGGCAGAGGCACTCGGACCACTCAGAGGGATATTCTCCTCATTACATGACCAGGAGAATGGCCACGTATGGCTGGACTGATAAATCTATGTGCATATTCGGATGCACACTTTCACCCCCCCACCTCCTCCTCCTCCTCCTTTCGGTCATCGGGGACCTGCGGTTAATGGAGTTTTATCACGTTGCCAAGGAACCCGGATGACTGGATGGAAATGGTGATGACGTGTGTGTGTGTGTGTGTGTGTGTGGGGGGGGGGGGGGGGGGGTAAGATAGATCCTATACATCCCTCATTGATGGTCAGATTATTAGGCGGGTGTAATAATGATTCGTAATGCTACAGTTGATGGAAGACGCCAGGGAAGGAAGGAGCACGGACCTTATAGAAACGATAGGCTCCACCCCCCCAACATGGAATAGCTCAAATATGGGGCAAGTCTACCATTATAGGTTTATTTTGTTTGAAAATGCGGAATTCTCTCGATGTCCATTTTGGCCTCCTGGTCCACGCCGAGTTGGAGAAAACACGGAATCTGAAAAGGGTGCTTTTGCACAGACGTCGTTTGATTCCGATCATTCCGGAAAATTGCAAATTGTTTATTAAGCCACGACAAAATCGGTCATTTCCGGGGCTATAATGACTCGCGGGATAAATCGCCGCATATATATATATCCTACGGTATTCCCGTTCCTTAAATCGCGGCCCAATTGGAAAGCATGGAGTGACGTGTTAGGGATCGATCCCGGGAATTTCAGTGGGAATACACCCTGGATCAAGCGTCCGTAAAACCACACATTCCTTTACACACGTATTTCTATTTCAGTCAGCAACCGAGGGACGTCTGGAGGAAACTGGAGGACCCTGAGAAATCCCCCCCACCAATATTGGCCCTCACAACCCATCATAGTGTAGCTAATTATTTATTTATTAATTGCGTAATTAAACAAATAAAGTGATGATCGAATATGAGCGACAAAATACGAACTTTTATTTTTTTAACTTAACGTAAATTACAACGTCGTATTTTAAATAATCGCATTAAAACTGCTTGGATCGGTCCGAACGAAGAATAAATAAATAAATAAATAAATAAATAAGCCAGAGATAAAAATGCATTACTGTTTAATTAATATCAAGGCGAGGACAAACAACATTATCGTCACGCGGAAACATAAACGATGCTGCTAGCCTCGTTTATTATTTATAAGAGTGGACTCGTAATCACATTACATTACGGCGCTAAGAAGCTGCCGAGGTCAGGCGCGGTTTGCGTTAATGGGCAGAGCAGCATGTTGGACATTACTCATCATTTAATAAGGCTCCTAAGTGTCGGCTTGATTGGCGTTAATGGCATTGTTTTAGCGCGGGGTGGGGGGGGGGTGGGGGGGGGTTCTTTTCACGGCCAACGTGTCAGGCCGTCTCCAAGCGCTCGCCGCCCCGACAAGCTGTCAGTACAACATTCGAGAGGACACATTTGTACGGCTTCGTGGGTCCAATTAATATTTGAAGACGTTAATGTAGATTGTAATGAGCGCTTAAAAAGTGGGACGCCGAGACCTTCAGAGACCCCGTTGCTGAAGCGGAGCAGTTGAAACCCCCCCCCTCCCCCCTCCTCCCCACAAAACATGTTGCGCCAAATGCTTTAGATAAATAAATAAATAAATAAATATTAAAAAAAGTCTTTTTTTGTTGTTGTTGTTATTGTGAGACGCATCCTTTCAAGGATGGCGTCGTGCCAGTTTGGCCATTTTGCTGGGAAGGAGCCATCGTCACTTTTTTTAAATAAATAAATAAATAAATAAATAAATAAATGCTTGCGTTGATTGTAACAGAGAAACACGTTTAAATAAAACGACTTTTCATTGTGCGCAAGTCATAACGATGATGCCTTTTGGTCAAAAGGTCTCGACGGAGTATAATGCGAATAAATGATGCCTCGTTAGCACGAACGTCTCGAATGTCATTTTTTTTTTTCTTTTTTTTTTTGCGCACAGTCACCCTGTGAAGAAAGACACACTTCTGAATCATTTGCATAACAAAGCGGCGGTGCGAAAGAGAAATAAAGCAGCTCTCCATTTACATACACACACACACACACACACACACACACACACATGCACAAACATATGCATAAATGCATGCATGCAAACATACTTCCTGGTATATCTGACAAAGATCTCGGAGCGAAGTCAGCAAAATACAGGGGGTGGTGGTGGTGGGGGGGGCGGGGGGGGGGGGGAGGGGGTGAGAGAGGATGGGGAAGAAGAAAGAAAGAAAGAAAAAAAAAATCACCTTTCCCCCTCAACTACAATCCCCACAGCTACCTATACATACACCCCTAAAGGCCGCCCCCAACCCCACCGCCTTCTCGCTCCTCTAACCCCCCCCCACACACACACAGACACACACACACCTCCCTCCGTGGTGCACCGAGCGCCCCACTTGGAAAGACACAGGATGAAATGACATTATGCATATGAAAATGTCCAGAAAGATGTTTGATTTATGTATGCATTAGATGCAAATTCTATTACAGGACACAAGGCGGCTGTGCGATTTCTCTCGGAACACTCGGCTGCCCTGATCAAACCCGATCTCATTAATTCCGACAAGGGGAGAAAGATAGAAGGAGCGGGGGGAAGAGAAAAAAAAGAGGGAGAATTGGAGGAAATTTACAACCCCGGACACAGATTTAAGCAAAAAAAAAAAAAAAAAAAAAAAAAAAAAAAAAAGAGGTGGGGGGGAGTAAATTGCATTCCAGCCTCTAAGGCCACAGCAGACTGACTTTCAGCAGCCGGGCAGAAGACCACTAGAGACACGACTTTGAAAGCTCACATATGCGGAAATGAGGAAGGCATAAAGATGCACGATATATATTCAGTGCTGCACTGATTTGTCCTCGTCTTGCTTGTGCATTGGAGGGGGGGGGGGGTGGGGGGGGGGGGGGGGGGGGGGGGGGGGGGGGGGGGGGGGGGGGGGTTAGGGAATCATTGATAGCTATAAAAAACATGAATAAAATATATAAAGCACTAAACTGGTTCTGATTTTTATCGTGAATTTTATCGCTAAATAATCATTTTGGATGGATTTTAATATCGACCGAACCTGGCAACCTTCGCCTTTGTACTGAATTGCATCGTCGTACACTTAAATGAAATATAGAACATAGAAAACACTACATTATTACTCTTTTTGCCCTCTTTTTTATGCTCTATTTGATCATAAACCCTCGCGTAAAGGCCCGAACAACCATATATAGGCACATTACTTCGATTGTGCCAATCTGGCAACCTTGTGCGTACACGACATTGATTACACTGATACTTCACAAGTGGTTTTAAATGATCTCCTTAGAAGCTCCGCCCCCTTTACCCTCGTCTCACATTAGCACGATTTTGTCACTTCTTGTCAAATTACGGTATTTAAAAAATTCATTTGCTCATTTTTAACAAACAAACAAATAAATAAAAACAATGCTACAATATTACCAATTAGCCCCATTAGGCGAGTCAGATGCTAAAAATTGTGTACCTCCCCTACCTCCCATTCCAACTTTCATATAAAATATGATAAAACATATACAACTCTACATTACTACTGTTTTTTTTTTCCTCTCCATTTATTATTTATTTGTTTGTACTTAAACACTCATTTGGACCACGTGTAAAGGTCGGACAACTAAAGCAATTCCTTAGACTTACAATATCGTCCATACCTGGCAACCTCGAAGTACATAGTACTGCTGCTATGACCGAGCTTAGACAATTATATTAAAAACACACACACACACACACACACACACACACAGAAGATTTAACTCTGTATGGAGGTGGAAGTCCGGTATTTAATGCATTGGGCTCTGGACCAGAAGATCTCAGGTTCAAATCCCACCACCACCAAGCTGCCGCTAACGGGCCCTTGATCAAGGCCCTTAACCCTCACTTGCTGAGTTGTACGTCGCTCTGGATGACGGCGTCTGCCAAATGGCGTAAAATGTAAATTCAAAGGATTCTAGTGTTTAATAATAATAATATCGCTCCGATAATAACTGGCCTCCTTAGAAGCTCCGCCCCCTTCGACAGTCGGTGCAATTTGAATAATGTCACTTAAATAAATAAATTGTTATTTATAAATAAATTGTAAAAGTTTCGTTTTTTCGCTCTCGATCAAAAGTGGGATATTATTGAAAATTCATAGAAATTGTGATCATATTGCCTAAATAAATGTATTCATCAAAAAATATATATTTAAAAATAAATATATATATATATATATATATAAATAATACACACATAAATACAATACACGCTTTATTTAGGACTCGCATCCAGTCTCTCTCATGTGGTCATGCGTGTACCGCGTTAATAGTTATACACCCAGGCAATAACGCCGGCCCCGAACAGTAATAGCGTGTTAATGATGCGTAGCACAATTTGTTTTGCTCGATACCTTTAAAAAAAAAAAAAAAAAAAGGAAAAAAAAAACCCATAATGAGCTGGCTATAATCTGGGGTCACATGACTGGAGCATGTCGGAATTGTTTTCCCAGCTCCTTTAGCTCGGGTGACATCAGCGACGCGGCGGACTCTCCTTCCATTTCCCCCTCGCCTTCTATTTTCCCTGTGCAGCTCCAGTGATTGAGGTCAGGCCCAGGGTCCTTTACTGGTCCAACTAATGTGATTGCATCAGAAGCAATACCCCTAAACTCCATCAGTCCGCCATCTGCATGCTAATTGGCTCCACTGTCCTTGGCATTGACCTTGTTTTTTTTTTTTTATTTCATTTCCCCCCTGGCATGGGGGGTGGGGGGGTATGCAAAGAAAATACGGCGTCCGCGACTCGTGTGGCGCAACCTCGGGTTCGCGAAAACCCCCCACCGCCCGCCCCTGACGTGTTATCTCCCCTTTCTCTATGCATCAAATTAGAACAAAACGGCCAGGGCTTTATTCAGGGGGTAAGCCTGCGTGACCTCTGGTGACAAGAGACGTTTCCCCGCCGCTGCACACGGCCACTGACACGACACCGGCGCTCCTGCATGAGCTTAAGAAAAGCGATGCGCTCGCGATGCAAATACGCAAAAAAGGGGGCGAGATGACGGAACGCGAAGGGAGACTTAGAAAGCGTTAAAAAAACGCTGCGTCCGCCGCTCCTTCATTCCGCTCTGAGATTAACACCGGCGTGTTCGGCGTGCTCGTCCCGCACTCGTTAGCGGCGCTATCCGACCCGCCCCGGGGTTGCATTCCGCCGGATGCATTTTGGGGTAATTGGGTAAAAACGATTATTTATTTATTTATTTTTGCCGGAACTACTCCTTTAAGCTGCGTGCCGAACGCCCGGGATATTCCGCTACGCTGGACAGTAGTGCAAATGGTCAATAGAAAACAATCTAAGCGAGGAAAGCCCTAATTTCGAGCGTGTGCCAAATATATAAATAACAACAATCCTGGAGTCATGCATAAACATGTACGCGTAAATGCTTGGCCACTCGAACGGTTGGGCGGAGCTCGCGGGTCACGGTGTGCGCAGGTACTCGCTAGCGCGACACCCGGGCTCGGTAATTAGGCGCCGTGCCCTCGTTACGGAGCCGAGCTCGTTTGCGAAATCGGCAAGCGGCACACCAGGTTCGGGGGGGGAGGGGTGTGGGGCGGGAAGTAGATTGTAAAGGTGTTTAGCGCCGACCAATCGGCTTCCTTCGCTCTGGTAAACCGTCTGGAGGGCAACGATTTCGCTTATAAAATACTAGCTAGCAATCTAAATGAACTCGCCTAGCTAGAATGAAAGCGAGCGAAGAACAGAAAAGCAATCAAAGTGCTAAACGAGCGACTCTCGCATGCTAATGCTAATCGCCCGTGGGATTGGATTAGCATTAGTGTTTTTCTAGCTTTTAATGAACTATTAATTGAAAACAATACTGCATGGTGTAGTATGAAAAATACTCGCTGCACACGACACTACACTCATCCGCCCACACACCTGGACGTTCCGCTCTCACGGGCTTCCAAGGGGCAAAATAAATAAATAAATAAATAAATAAATAAATAAATAATGGCGGCACGGTGGTTTAGTGGTTAGCACGTTCGCCTCACACCGCCTGGGTCCGGGTTCGATTCCCGTCTCGGTCATGTGTGTGTGGAGTTTGTGCATGCTCTCCCCGTGTCTCAGGGGGTTTTTCTCCTGGTTCTCCGGTTTCCTCCCGGTCCAAAAACATGCACGGTAGGTTGATTGGCACCTTGGAAAATTGTCCCTAGTGTATGAATGTGTGTGTGAGTGTGTGTGATGGGTTGACATTCCATCCAGGGTGTATCCTGCCTTAATGCCCATAGACGCCTGAGATAGGCACAGACTCCCCGTGACCCGAGGGAAGATCGGCTAAAGCGCTAGAAGATGAATGAATGAATGAATAAATACAAGTTCTGATCAGTTAATTGTTTGGGACAAACTTCGCGACTTCGTAAAAGTCTGTGTCATTCGGCCGCCCGGTGCATCAGCTAGCGCTTTGAGGTGGGTGCGTCGGGGACGAACTTCTCGGGTTGAAACGGCTCCTCGCGAAGCAGATGCATTCGCCTTGGCACTGATTATTCCGCGCGAGAACAGCCAGGCAATCTGCTAGGCTAACATATGCTCAATACAAAACACGCTGGAGACTGACAGGTAGCGGAGGGAGAAAAATCTGTCTATATGTTTGAGGATGGATGCAGACGGCACGCCGCGTTATGGGCATGTGTTTCTCTTTGGCGTCGGAAGGAAAAGAAGGGGGGAAAAAAACACACACAATGCGGCAGAGAGGAAGATGGAGACGGGGGTATGGGGGGAAAAGTTCGCGCTCGTACGCCTTTTTTTATTTCGTGCTAAATTTCGAACCGCGGCGTGAAATCGCGGACTTTCAGTACATTTCAGGGCAAATCTATATGCTGGATGAAACATATCGCTAGCGTGATATTATCGAGACAATTCAGACAACAGCATGACGGGATTGCGAGGTAAAGTGCTGCACTGCGGCGTAACGCTCCAACAAGGACGATCGGGAAAAAGCGTCCGGAGAAATTGAGGAATTATGTTAGCAAAGGAAGTCGGAGATGCTGAACTGAACACGGCGTGGACAAAGTATAATATACAAGATAACAGAAAAAAATAGGGCCTAGGAAAGATTCAGCTGCATGTACTCTATTCATTCATTCATTCATCTTCTTTATCCGATCTTCCCTCGGGTCACGAGGAGTCTGTGCCTATCTCAGGCGTCTATGGGCATTAAGGCAGGATACACCCTGGATTGAATGCCAACCCATCGCAGGACACACACACACACACACACACACACACACACACTCATACACTAGGGACAATTTTCCAAGGTTCCAATCAACCTACCGTGCATGTTTTTGTACCGGGGGAGGAAACCGGAGAACCCGGAGAAAAACCCCCCTGAGGCACGGGGAGAACATGCACAAACTCCACACACACATGGCCGAGACGGGAATCGAACCCGGACCCTGGCGGTGTGAGGCGAACGTGCTCACCATTAAGCCACCGTGCCCCTGAATGTACTCTATTTGTTTATTTATTTATTTGTTTGTTTATTTATTTTCTTACTTGTAACAGATGCATGCATCATCTGGAGCCCTATAAAGATCCAGTTATGGAGGAGGTTTGAGCTATTTTTTTTTGGGGGGGGGGGGGGGGGGGGGGGGTTACTTTTACTCTTAAGAAAAATGCCACTTATCTAGATATCTCCAACAACAACAACAACAACAAAAATACTATTCTGCTATACAAAAAAGTAGTACTGGTAGTAGTAAGGGAACCAAAATAAATAATGTACTAAAACATATACCAAAATAATCTACCAAAAAAAAAAGAAAAAGGCATACAAGTAAATAAATAATAAATTAATTAATTAAATATTTCATGGAAAGAAAAATGCAGATTTTTCTTGATTTATTTCAAAAGAAACGTTATAGCGTCTTTTTGATTTTCCAATCTTAGCAACGTGCATTTTTTTGTGTCAGTAGTCAAATGAAATACATCGCAACAAATGCTACAGAAAGAAGTTGAATATTGTAAACTTAAGCTTATTTCATATTCACTTTTAAAATGAATAAAGGACTTTTGACCGCTATAATAATCGCTATTTTATATATCACGTTGCCTAGAATAAACACTATACTATAGTAACAACTACTAAATACTATAGTAACAATCTTACTTAACTAGCTAACAACTAATGAACGCATAACTGAGGCCTCATTATGACTGTGAATAGAGCTCCAAAGTCGGCTAAAATGGCTGTACACTGGGTTCAGGAACTATATATCAGGCGCAGGGGAAGGGGGGGGGTTACCAGAAAGCTCTTTCTAGCTGTTATAACAATGTTGCGAAACTGTATAACCTATAAAGCATGTCCTACAGCTTGATTCGGTTAAAAAGGATTGTGCACATCAGTATTAAACTTCACTAAGTTTATCCTTTACAGGACGGCGTACGGCCTTTTGTTTTTTTTTCCACTTCCATTGTCTATTAATAATACATTGTGCTGGATCAAGTGCTATTTTACCGGCAGATGGATAATGACGGCGAAGGCCATTTTCCCAGATTACAGCCGTGCGGGCGATTAATGCGATCGCTAATTAGCTGAGCGCTACGACATAGCTACATGCATTTCGAGCTAAACCTAAGGCCTAAGGTGACACTTTGATGGAAAGGAATACCGTTAATGACCTAGTTTGTTGCGTATAAACAAAAGCCTGTGTCTCGGATTGATGGTTCTAAACCTTTGACAGGCACCATAATAAAAAAAAAACCCTAGTGGACTTTATTTGGATTAAATCTCATATTGCGTGGGAATTTCCGATTGGAAAATCAGGAACGCTGAACGTCTGAAGTAAGCAGGAAAAAAAAAAAAAAGGTCAGCGCGAATAAATGCTTAAGATGCTTACAGATCTCTTTTCTCTCTCTCTCTCTCTCTCTCTCTCATACCCTTTATGCGACTTCATTTTTATGTCCCATTTAAAAGCCAAACGCATCAGACAAGTCAGTCAAAGTGGGACTCGTGGGACACGGGAGCCCTGGATCTGCCCATCATTAGACACAGTCTTGCACTTGCATTACCTTTTATTCAGGCTGTTAAAAAAGAAAAAAAAAAAGGAAAAAAAAAACAATCTCTTTTTTTAATATAATGTTTCTCTCGGTTTCTAATTTCTAATCAGGAGTGGAACATTTTTTTTTTTTTTTTAAGATAATTTTCTTTTTTTTCTATTTTTAAGATATAGGGTTTAAAGTAGTGGCGGCATCGCTTGGTCATAAAGCCCCTCGAAATAGATTTTATGGAAAGGATTACGAGACGGATTAAGATTAGAGGAAACGCGACTTCAAATCCGTCGAAATTAAAACATTGCCGGCTGTTGACTTTGTGCGGCAAACAATTAAGGAATAAAAACACTTGCATTTGTTTCTATAGCAACAATTAGGAGCGAGTTTTCCACGCGAAACGCTGTCGCAACAGTGGGGTTTTTGTTTGTTTGTTTTTTTTTTTTATAGCATTTCTTTCTGTAAAAAAATTTATTGTTTCCATAGTAGACACCGCAACTATGTTTCTATTATAACTACGAAAAATGGATTGCTTTCAAAAAAATCATATATTAAATAATAAATAAAGTAATTCATTAAAATAGAATGGAAAGAAAAATGCAGATTTTTAAAAAATGTATAATTTGTTTTTATTTACAAAAAAAAAAAAAACATTTTTTAAATGTTATATAGCCTCTTTTTGATTTTTATATATATATATATATATATATATATTGAAATAATATATATATAATAATATATATATATATATATAAATATATATTATCTATTTATTTGTCAGCGATCAACTGAAATAAATTTGTAAAAAATGGTGCAAAAAGAAGGTTCAAGTGAGTCGCTATGGTTTCCACTACACATCAGTTTCTATAGTAACCAAAACAAACATCTTTCTGTAGGAAAACAAACTATACATTTGTTTCTATAGTAACAGCTAGGTATTTGTTTCTGTATAATAACAACCCCACAAGCATGTTTCACAAAAAACAACTGCATTGAATATGTTTCTATAGTAACATATATTAGGTATTTGTTCATTATAGTAGAAACTACACATTTGTTTCTATAGTAACAACAACAAATATGTTACTGTAATCACCACAAACATACTACAATTTTTATACAATCGTTTCTATAGTAACAACCAGTATTTTTGCACTAATCGCCACAAAAATGGCGTGAATTGGGGGGGAATGAATAGTGGTAGGGTATAAAATATATAATAATATATAAAATATATAATATATAAATAAAAAATAATAACTTTGTGTTGTTCACAAAATACATGCGCGTTGAAACGGAATCACTTCCTTCGAGTGACCACTAGAGGCACGTCCGGTAAATTTCATACACATGTATGAAATTTACAACGAGGTTTTCCTACAATTATGTTGTTATTTTACAACTTACTAACAATAACAATGATCACATCCATCTCGCCAGCAGGCGCGTTTCCGTGACCCTTCAAAATGCGCAAATTTAAAACTAGCGAAGTGAAAATACGAATAATGGAAACTCGCATGTATCGCAAAAAAGTTTTTTATGCTCGGCATGAGGGATTTTTAGACAATTTGAAAAAGAAATAATTGGTAGAACTGTACTGGAAACAGTTTTTTTTTCTGCATTTCCAGGTCACATGATATACGTTCGATTGGCTGCCATATAAATAAGCCAGCCCATTTTCTTGAGTGACATCGCGAGAGGACGAGTTTTAGTCACATGGTATGGTCAATGGAAACACCTTTTTTTTATCGGCATTTCGTAAATATAGCAAATGTTTTACGCAAATATATATATATATATATATATATATATATATATATATATATATGTCACGAACCCGTCTCCTCCCGCCAACTGCACTTCCCCAATCCAGGTCGCCTAGCTACTGATTAGTCCCAGCCGTCGCCTGTTGGACTAATCAGTAGCCTAGGCTTCTTAAGCCGAGCTCTCCCTCCATGCCGCGTCCGGGCTCGTACGCGAACAGGCAAGAGCACGGACTAGCACGCGCAAACTTATTTGTGGACTAACCTTTCTCTCTCTCTCTCTCTCTGATCCTCGAATCAGGTCCAGCAGCCACCGGTCCAGCCTGACCGGTCTCGTGCGCCTCGCGGACGCTTTCCCGTCCGCCATTGAAGACCTCGGATTCCGCAGCTGTGTCCGCGGAAGCTCCGTTCACGGCGATTACGGCACGCGCCGTGAAAGGACAGTAAATACGTCCTGGGCTGCTCCTTAGAGCAGCGTCATTTAAGTTCTCCTTTTATAAAATAAACCTCCTTTGTTTTGACTTCCTGGCTCGTGTGTCTGTGCCGTTACAATATATATATATATATATATATATAAAACTGATGCAGCTTGTATATTACATATACAATTTTTACAATGTGTTACATGACCAATGTCGTAACCGTAGTAGTATTAACAGTTGTTTATAACAGTTAAGTCATTATAAGATTGACTTAATTGTTCATAAACGATATATTTTATATTTGTTTTCATATATATATATATATATACATGAAAATATATATATATATATATATATATATATATATATATATATATATATATATATATACATATATGAAAACACATACATATATATATAATATTTTCCTTTTTAAACATATAGCTATTGTTTTGTTCCTTTCCAGCATTCCAGCAATGAAAGCCTGTTTTCTTTTCTTTTCTTTTTTCTTCCCTTCTATTCAAAGAGGAAAGTAGTTACTAACTTAATTTTCAACATTCTGTTCCTTTTCAGTCGGAGTTTATTTTTCTTGCTTTGACACGCCGCCGGTGAATCTGCAGTCTCCCCAGCACGTCCGCGGTAGCAGCTAAATACGACCAAACAAAGGCACAAACAAAGCGCCTCTTCTCAATTTTCCAAATGACTTGTCCATTTTATGAGAATACATCACCCCCCCCCACCCCCCACCCCGCCCCCCCCCCCAAACCACCACCACCACCATCCACCCCGCTCTTGTGCTGTGCGTTCTCTTTCTTTCTTCCTTTTTTTCCCCCTTCTTTTCCCTCTTCTCTCCCCCTCTCAACAAGGCAATCACCTTTCTCATATACATCTGTACAAATTGATTTCCTCTTTACAAGAGAAGATAAAGACCATGGCAACAGAAATACCTGTAAGTGAGGGATAATTACGGAGCGAGACGCCCCCCCGTGGAGCCCACTCACCAAGTCCCAACAACATGCATTTAAAACCTCAATAGCGCTCGACAGCCTCTCGCGAATAAGCCCGAGATTTGATTAAAATTATAGTTCTTTTGCTCTTACTTCATCTATTAAGATAAGCATCTTGCGCGGGACATTTATATATATATATATATATATATATATATATATATATATATATATATATATATATATATATATACGTCTAAAGATGGGGCCCGGTACAATTTAACATTTTCCTCCTGCTGCTCGGCATAAAAGGATCCCTAAGGGCCGCCACTTTCCTCTCACCTGTATAAAGCGCGTGGCTCGAGAATGGCAAATGCCTGTTAGGCGATTTCGACAAAGACGAGCCGAGAGAAAAATGTCACGCCGTTGTTGGCGTTTGCTTTCCCGCACGTCTTATGTCAAACTGGATGTGGTTTCTGATAATCCTTTGGTTGCAGGACAGTCCTGAAACAATCCCAGAGATTGTGCAGATATCTGTGTGTGTGTGTGTGTGTGTGTGTGTGTGTGTGGGGGGGGGGGGTTTGCATTTGATTATATAGAATGCCAAGCAATATTAAATAATATGGGAATTATATGAACAAAAGTATTGGGACATGTTTTGCAGACAGATTTAGTTCCACACTGTTAAAACAAAAGCGTAAAAGTTTATCGTTGATTTTTTTTTTCGATACCAGAACGAAACACGGTGATTTATTCCACACTGAGGCTACTAGGGTTACCATAGCAACACGATTACTACAGCAAAGTTTCTCAATCAGTCAGCGTTTACTTTTACTTATATTCATTCATTCAGTCTTTAATAAATCATTTTTACAATGAGTGGAATGTGAAAGAAAGAAAGAAAGAAAGAGTGAGAAGAAAGTACTTGGGAATGTAATAAAGAATGAATGAAAAAGAAAGAAAGAAAAGCATAAATTAGAAGAAAGAAAGAAAGAAAGAAAGGGGGAACTACTCGAGAATGAAAGAATGAATGAACAACGAAAGAGAGAGGAACGTACTCAAGAATGAAAGAAAGAATGTATGAAAAAAAAGAGAAAAAAGTGAGAGAAAGGTACTTGAGAAAAAAAGAAAAAGACAAAGAAAGACAGAAAGAAAGAAAAAGAAAAAGAATGAGGTAAATGAGCGATAAAAAGAAAGAAAGACAGAAAGAAAGAAAGAGAGTGAGGGGAAAGTATTGAAGAAATAAAGAACAAAAAGGCTTGGCCCTTTTCCCCCAAACTTTCCCAGGGCCCGGGCCACTTTAAAGAACTGACCGGCCCCATTAGTGCCCAATGCCCCCTTTACGGGCCCGGAACTTTGCCCGGGCCCGGGGCCCCACGGGCCACCCGCCAAAGGCCCTGGAAAGGAATTTCAACGGGCCCGGAGCCCAACGGGACCCCTTTGGGCCCCCACTTTCCCCTTTGCCCCAAACCCGGGCCCCAATTTAGCCCAACTTTACCTTGCGCCAAGGGCCCGGGCCCACTTTACCCTTCCCCACTTTCCACCCCCCGATTCCACGTGCAAGTTCCCCACTTTGCCGGGCGCCACGGGCCCACGGGCACGGGCCGATTCCACGGGGTCCCCTTACCCACATTCCCTTCCCCACACATGGGTCCACTTTGTCCCCCAAGTTCCAACGGGTTCCACGGGCCTTTCCCCATTCCAGTCCATTGGCCCTTTCCCCACGGGCCCGAGCCATTTCCCCTTGGGGCCCCAACAGGGCCCTTTCCCCACTTTCCCTTTCCCCACTTTCCCTTTCCCCACTTCCCTTTCCCCTTTCCCCCACTTCCCTTTTCCCCACACGGGCCCTTTCCCCCACTTTCCCTTGTCCCCACTTTCCCGTTTCCCTTATTCCACTTTCCCTTTCCCCACTTTCCCTTATTCCACTTTCCCTTTCCCCACTTTCCCTTATTACTTTCCCTTTCCACTTTCCCTTTCCCCACATTCCCTTTCCAACTTCCCTTTTCCCTTTCCCTTCCTTTCCCTTTCCCCTTTCCCCACTTTCCCTTTCGCCCTTTTCCACACTTTCCCTTTCCCCCACTTTCCCTTCCATTCCACTTTCCCCACTTTCCCTTTCCCTTTCCCATTCCCTTTCCCACATTCCACTTTCCCTTTCTCCACTTTCCCTTATTCCACTTTTCCTTTCCCCACTTTCCCTTCCACATTCCATTTTCCCTTTCGGGGCCCTTTTCCCCACTTTCCCTTTCGGGCCCTTTTCCACACTTTCCCTTTCCCCACATTCCCTTTCCCCACATTCCCTTTTCCACTTTCAGTTTCCCCACTTTCCCTTTCCCCACTTTCCCTTACCCCACTTTCCCTTTCCCCACATTCCCTTTCCACACTTTCCCTTATTCCACATTCCCTTTCCACTTTCCCTTTCCCCACTTCCCTTTCCCCCCTTTCCACTTTCCCCCGGTGCCCCACACGGCCCGGGCCCCGGGTGCCCCACCTTTCCCGGGCCCTGGCCACGGCACCTTTGCCCCATTCGCCAGGGCCCTTTCCACGGGCCCACTTGCCCTTTCCACTTTCCGGGCCCATTCCACATTCCCATTTTGCCCCACACTTCCCTGATTCGCACACTTTCCCTTATTCCACATTCCCTTTCCCACACTTTCCCTTATTCCACATTCCCTTTCCACACTTTCCCTTATTCCACACTTTCCCTTTCCACACTTTCCCTTTCCACTTTCCCTTTCCCCCACTTTCCCCACTTTCCCTTTCCCACTTTCCCTTATTCCCACTTTCCCTTTCCCCACTTTCCCTTTCCCCACTTTCCCTTATTCCACTTTCCCTTTCCCCACTTTCCCTTTCCCCACACTTTCCCTTTCCCTTTCCCCATTCCCTTCCCTTTCCTCCACTTTCCCTTATTCCCACTTTCCCTTTCCCCACTTTCCCACTTTCCCCACTTTCCCTTTCCCCCTTTCCCACACTTTCCCTTTCCCTTTCCCCACTTTCCCTTTCCCCCACTTTCCCTTTTCCCATTCCCTTTCCCTTTCCCTTATTCCCATTCCCTTTTCCCTTTCCCACACTTTCCCTTTCCCCATTCCCTTTCCCTTTCCCCCACATTCCCTTTCCACACTTTCCCTTATTCCATTTTCCCTTTCCCCACTTTCCCTTTCCCCACTTTCCCTTTCGCCCTTTTCCCCCTTTCCCTTTCCTCCACTTTCCCTTCCCCCACTTTCCCTTTCCCCACATTCCCTTTCCACTTTCCCTTATTCCACATTCCCTTTCCACACTTTCCCTTTCCCACATTCCCTTTCCACTTTCCCTTTCCCCACTTTCCCTTTCCACTTTCCCTTTCCCCACTTTCCCTTTCCCTTCCCCACTTTCCCACTTCCCCATTCCACTTTCCCTTTCCTTTCCCTTATTCCACTTTCCCTTTCCACTTTCCCCACTTTTCCCCACTTTCCCTTTCGCCCTTTTCCCCACTTTCCCTTTCGCCCTTTTCCCCACTTTCCCTTTCACCCTTTTCCACACTTTCCCTTTCCCCACTTTCCCTTTCCCCACATTCCCTTTCTCCACTTTCTTTCCCCACTTTCCCTTTCCCCACTTTCCCTTATTCCACTTTCCCTTTCCCCACTTTCCCTTTCCCCCTTTTCCACACTTTCCCTTTCCCCACATTCCCTTTCCCCACATTCCCTTTCCACACTTTCCCTTATTCCACATTCCCTTTCTCCAGTTTCCCTTATTCCACATTCCCTTTCTCCACTTTCCCTTATTCCACTTTCCCTTTCCCCACTTTCCCTTTCGCCCTTTTCCCCACTTTCCCTTTCCCATTCCCCCCACTTTCCCTTATTCCCATTCCCTTTCCCTTTCCTTATTCCACATTCCCTTTCCACACTTTCCCTTATTCCACATTCCCTTTCCACACTTTCCCTTATTCCACATTCCCTTTCCACACTTTCCCTTATTCCACATTCCCTTTCCACACTTTCCCTTACTTTCCCTTTCCACATTCCCTTTCCACACTTTCCCTTATTCCACATTCCCTTTCCACACTTTCCCTTATTCCCCACTTTCCCTTTCCCCACATTCCCTTTCCACACTTTCCCTTATTCCACATTCCCTTTCCACACTTTCCCTTATTCCACATTCCCTTTCTCCACTTTCCCTTATTCCACTTTCCCTTTCTCCAGTTTCCCTTATTCCACTTTCCCTTTCGCCCTTTTCCCCACTTTCCCTTTCCCCACTTTCCCTTTCCCCACATTCCCTTTCTCCACATTCCCTTTCCCCACATTCCCTTTCCCCACATTCCCTTTCTCCACTTCCTCTTTCCCCTCTACAACTTGTGTGGAAATAAATCTACAGTATGGGTATTTGACGGAATGGGAATTGAATTACTTGAATTTTACTTCTCCTCGCTGTCATCGTTCCAAATAAGACACTCGACGTCGGAGCGCCGGAGTGTAATGGCTCGCTAAATTATTACAATTAAGGTCGTCAGTGTCTTACTCGAGTGGTCAAGTGGAATGAAATCAAGGCATTAGGTCCCACACACACACACACACACACACACACACACACACACACACACACACACAACGTACGGAGCGAGCCAGAGAACACTCCTTATTAATTCGCCCCGGGATCTCAGAGCGTATTCTGCATGTATTTCAAAGAACAAAAAGCTTTCCCTTTCCCCACTTCCACTTCCCCACCTTCCACTTCCCCACTTCCACTTCCCCACTTCCCCTTTCCCCTTACTTCCACTTCCCCCACTTTCCCCTCCACTTCCCCACTTCCACTTCCCCACCTTCCACTTCCCCACCTTCCACTTCCCCACACTTCCACTTCCCCTTCCCCACTTCCTTCCCCCTTTCCCACTTTCCCCCTTCCACTTCCCCACCTTCCACTTCCCCACCTTCCACTTCCCCACTTCCCCTTTCCCCCTTCCACTTCCCCACCTTCCACTTCCCCACCTTCCACTTCCCCACCTTCCACTTCCCCACCTTCCACTTCCCCACCTTCCACTTCCCCACCTTCCACTTCCCCTTTCCCCACTTCCACTTCCCCACCTTCGACTTCCACTTACCCTTTCCCCACTTCCACTTCCCCCACTTCCACTTCTCCTTTCCCCTTTCCCCACTTCCACTTCCCCTTTCCCCACTTCCCCCACTTCCACTTCTCCTTCCCCTTTCCCCACTTCCACTTCCCCTTTCCCCACTTCCACTTTCCCCACTTCCCCTTTCCCCACTTTCCGTTCCCCACTTTTCCTTTCCCCACTTCTACTACCCCTTTCCACACTTCCCCTTTCCCCACTTTTTCCTATCCCCAGGGAAAGGGTGCTGATGTTAGACGCGATTCTGTGAGGGTGAACTAGTGGAAGATCTTCCCAGGAAAGATAATTTTTAACGTGGTTTGTACGTTTAAAAGAACATTAACTTATTTTGTACTAAAATAAAAAAATGTAAGGATCATTTGAAGGTATAGTTTTTATCACGGTGGGTGGGGGGGGCGTGAATGTTTAGGGTCGTAAAAGGTACAAGGCGTACATTTGACAAAGTATTCGTACTCGCCGTCAAAACTGAGAGCTTTGAGCTTCATCGTCATCTTTGGGAAGAGGGCGGAGTCACGGGCCAAACCTGGTGAGAAGGGCGAGAGTCGGCGAATGATTTCTCAGGTCTTCCTGATATCTCGTCGCCTTCCGTTCTTGAGGAAACCCCTCGAGTCGACGTATGCCTAACGTCTACGTGGCGGAATTCCGTGTTCGTTTTCACGCTCTTTCTCCGGTCACAATCGCACCGATACTAGGGCTCAGTGATCCACACATTGGACCGAAAGGCTCAAATCCCAGCACCACCAAGCTCCCCCTAATGGACGCTTGAGAAACTGCACCACCACAAGTCTGGGAATCGGACGTTCAAAAAGTCCATTAAACACCCACACGCTGCATTCAATTAAATGTAGCTAAAAATGGATAAAACATGTTTTCTCAACAGTAAAAAAAAAAAAACACCTCTTTCTTTGAAATCCAAGATATTTTTTCTTTAAAATCTGCTTTGATACTCCACTGAGGAACCCTGCAGAGGAAGCACTAGTAATAGTAGCAGGAGGAGGAGTTTCTCATATACAGGTGTTCTTTGCGTTAGCGCGATTCCTCCAGAGATGGAGGGAAAACACGCCGATCGCATGTAGCCTTGATCAAAACCGCCGCGGTGGAGGAGGAGGAGGAGGAAGCCGAAGAGGGAAGAACAATAAAGTTGATTAGCGGCGCGGTCTGAAAGACTCCCAGTTGTTGTTGTTGTTGTTGTTGTTTGGCTTTTTCTTCGGCGTTTAAAAGTCAGTCTTTGTTTGCACGTCAAACTTCGACTGATGCGCCGGAGGAAAAAAAGAATGAAGGGGAAAAAAAAAAAAGAACAGGGGCTACACGCATACGCGTTTGCTGATTCCAGAGAGCAAAAGGATGACTAATATTCTCCCACCATGGAGCAGAGCCATCATTCTCCCTGGCAGAGCCCAAAGGAAAGCCATGGCTGCGTCCTAATGAGCTGTTCAGAGATGCGGCTGCCTAATGGAACGTCGTAAAAGATCCCCTCGGCTGCCCCTGAGCCCTCTACCTGAGGAGAAGAAGGACACGGAGTGTACCGGGGAGATGGGGTGGAGTTGGGGGGGCGCTCGGAGAGGAAGAGGCGAATTGGAGATAATCTGCGTCATTCATATTACGCACCCTGACACAAATGATCGGATAATTCACATCCGAAGTGAATTAACATCTGTTGTTTGAACGGGGCTAATGTCTAGCAATTCATCAATTTCACACGCCTTTGGATTGCTGACCAGAGATGCGCACAACGTTCCCCGGGCTTGGACTGGGCGCCACAAATAATAACAATAATAATAATATTCGCTCTCGTCGCAGGTTCGAGTCCCAGCCGAGCTGCCACTAGTGGGCCCCTGAGCAAGGCTTAATTGCTCGGTCTGCCCCCAGACGCCAGGGTTGCACAAGCCAGTTCATTCCTGGTGCCCGTCCCATGACGGATGGAGGAGGAAGGTTGTGTTACCAAGGGCATCCAGAATAAAAAAAAAAAAAAACATGCGCCAAATCTAATGTGGCGCCCCCTGGAGGACAGAGAGATTTACCTCTGTGTTTCTTTTCTCTCACAACACTATCAACGTACGTCATTAATTCATTCATTCATCTTCTACCGCTTTATCCGACCTTCCCTCGGGTCTGTGCCTATCTCAGGCGTCTATGGGTATTAAGGCAGGATACACCCTGGATGGAATGTCAACCCATCGCAGGACACACACACACACACACACACACACACATTCACATTCATACACTTGGGACAATTTTCCAAGGTGACAATCAACCTACCGTGCATGTTTTTGGACCGGGGGGAGGAAACCGGAGAACCCGGAGAAAACCCCTTGAGGCACGTGGAGAACATGCAAACTCCACACACACATGGCCGAGACGGGAATCGAACCCGGACCCTGGTGGAGTGAAGCGAACGTGCTAACCACTAAACCACCGTGGCCCCTGTACGTCATTAATAAAAACGCCATATTTAGACTAAAGTCCTCTTGGTGCCATGAAGATGTGCTTTACATGGATCGGACCCTATTAAACACCTTTGGGGTTGAATGTGACCGGCATTCTAACAACTTTGTGTTATTATAACAGTAAACTGGGGTTGAATGTGGAATCGGATGTTGAGAAATATATATGTGTGTGTGTGTGTGTGTGTGTCACACACATCGGCGGCGTATGTAAACTTCCGAAAAAAGGAAATGAGATCCTGGATGGGTGAAAAAAAAAAAAAAAAAAAAGTAGTGCAATTAAATCACGCTTAATTCTATTTTGATAATTGCCGGCGTTTGAGGCCCGGGCTCGCCGTCGGGGATGTTGTGACTTGTGTACGAGACTGACAATGAAGTCGGCAACAACAGCTGCTCGGCGGCGGCTAGCTCATGTAGCTCGCCGCTCAAGTCTTGTCAGTCACATTTCCCCTAATTAACTAACATCTGCTTTCCATTTTCGGTTACACTGCATCGCCAGCTTGTCTCATCTGAATTTGTGACTCCTGACCTCCCCCGAGGAAGGTGCTACTGTCAGAAGAAGCCCACCGAATCCAACCGAGTGCCACGGGGAGCGCGGGAGAGGGGGGGAGAGGGGAAACGAAGGAGGCTTCCTTGAAAGCAGAAATAGGCCGTGATTGAACGGGAGAGGAGCTGTCGCTCGTGTCAGTGAACCTCAGACACACGTTCAGAGCTTGAGACGGGAGGAAGCGCCAGAGACGGAGCGAGAGAGAGAGAGAGAGAGAGAGAGAGAGAGACTGGCACTACTTTCGGGGGTCCTCACTTTAACCATCCTCCTGTGACTTTCATTTTTCGGGGTAAACCCCCACCCACAAAGGACTAAAATACCCAACATTGTACACTGTCAGTCCCATGGGCTCGGTTTATTCCCAATTTTATCTCAGCAGCTGAGGAGTGAGTGTGTGTGTGTGTGTGAGTGTGTGTGAGTGTGTGTGTGTGCGCGCATATGTTTGCCTGTGTGTGCAGTATGCATACAGAATGAGAGGGGAATAAATAATACAGGTTCCTGCACAGCACTCACAGACTCGAAAACACCTGAAACAGCAACTTAAAAATAAATCAGGTGCCATAAAAATGAATACAAATATTACACTGAACAGCCACCAGACAGACAGACAGACAGACAGACAGACAGACAGACAGACAGATATGTATCAGGAGGATTATCCAATTATTAAATATATGCTGCGTGTGTACAGTAAGCATTGCAATAGTAAATATCACCGTATTAAAGCGGTTAAACATAATGAACCAATATGTGATTTAAAAAATGCCTCTGTTTATTAAGCTTTGCTCCTTTTTTATATATTTAACTATATAAAATAGATGTTTTTTTTAATTCATTTATGGGTTTGTGTGATTGATTATTTTCTCTTTATTTATTTTATCCATTAGCTTATATATATATATCTATATATATATATATATATATATATTATATATATATATATATATATATATATATATATACATGTTGTATATGGCACAATGTTACAACTGAGTACAGTAAAAAAAAAAATAATAATAAAATTAAAAAATTTAATAAAATAAAATAAAACAATAATAATAATACAAATCAAACAATTCAAGGCTATCTGTTTAAACGAGTTCAGTTCTCAAGCACAAGTGTATTATTTATTTATTTTTTATGAAATCCATCTAAACCTTTTTTTTTTTTTATTATTATTATTATTATTATTATTATTATTATTATTTATTATTATATAACACTGTATTCACCATTAGATTTCATATTTACCCTATGGTTTATTAGAAATGTAGTGAATCTCCAAGGTTTTGACAAAGAAGGACAAATGATTATATTAGTTTGTATTGCTTATACAGTATATATATATATATATATATATATATATATATATATAGATATATATATATATTACAAATACATACATATGTATATTATACATACACAAAGATATACATATATATATATATATATATGTATATTCAACAAACGACTGCATTTCTCTCCCCCTTTGGTGTGAAAAGTAGATTCGAGAACACTTTTAAATAATTTGTTCAATTTGTTCCACAGCCAAAGAAAAGCGGCTTGGTTGGAAATTCAGATTCATTAAAACTTAATTAATATGCATCATTATGTAAATGAGGTTGCAGTTAATGAGTTCTTAAAAGAAGCCTCCCTTAATTAGTTCACTTTTAATGGCATCATCATTTATCTTTTTTCCTTTGAAGCAGAATGACGCGAGGAAACTAGCCTCTCCCGAAAGTGCACGTTTTTTTTCTCTCCCTTTCTTCCTTCCTTCCTTCCTTCTTTTTTTTTTTTTTTTAATTATTCTTATTTCCTTAATTTTTATATGATTAAGAATGCATTTATAGAACTAAGTAAATGAGGGAGGAGGTTGTGGGGAAGAAGAAGAAGAAGAAGAAGAAGAAGAAGGAGGAGGAGGAGGAGGAAGCAGGGGGAAGTCTTTTCGCACTCGCGTCTTTCCATTAAAGACATCCTCGGCGGATGGTGGGAAGTTAAAGGCAGAGTGTCCTCCTGCTAAACAATCAAGAGACTCTGACAATTATCTCTTCGGCATCTCCGAGCGGCTTCATTGCAGCTAAATCGGAGCGCGCGAGCGTAATTGCTCCCTCCATTTGGGCCGAGCGTATAGGCTTCTGCAGCTCATTACTGTTTATGGAGTTTTCCATGCGCGGCCCGGGTTTATGGGAAAGGCGAGAAAATGGCTTCCGTGACGTTTTTTTCCTTTTTCTGTTTTTTTTTGCATCAGGTTGTTTTTTATTCTGAAAATTATATATATATATATATATAAGAATTCGTATATCTCTCATCACCAAGGTTTACAGCTATCAGACTTGCACTGGAGACTCCTTACCTGTATGAAATACTTAGTATAAGCTCCCTAAAGCGTTTATATTTAAACAATAAACTTCCTATCTGAATAATAATAATAAATAATAATAATAATAATAAATAAGGGGGCGCGGTGGTTTAGTGGTTAGCACATTCGACTCACACTTCCAGGGTCCGGGTTCGATTCCCGTCTCGGCCATGTGTGTGTGGAGTTTGTGCATGTTCTCCCCGTGCCTCAGGGGGTTTTTCTCCGGGTTCTCCGGTTTCCTCCCGGTCCAAAAACATGCACGGTAGGTTGATTGGCACCTTGGAAAATTGTCCCTAGTGTATGAATGTGTGTGTGTGTGTGTGTGTGTGTGTGTCCTGTGATTGGTTGGCATTCTATCCAGGGTGTATCCTGCCTTAATGCCCATAGACGCCTGAGATAGACACAGACTCCCCGTGACCCGAGGGAAGATCGGATAAAGCTGTAGAAGATGAATGAATGAATGAATGAATGAATGAATAATAAATAATAATAAAAAAATCTACCAGGTCCAGAAAATTTCAGATTCTTATCAAACGCATTCGATCACATGATGCTAAAGCACAAAGAAACTCCGGTAAAAAAATGATCGTCGACGGAACGTTTAAAGAAAGTACAGTCACATGACCGACAGAGTTTCCCCAGGGGCGTGTGACGGCGTGACGGCGTGGCGGCGGAGAAAAGCGCCGGGAACCTTTCAATTTACGATTGCAGCTGCAGGCAAAATGACATGTGCACTCGACAAACTGAGTATTGTCGTTTTGATTAGAGAGAAAAAAAAAAGAACGCACACGCACACACAACCACTACACAATCGAGCGACACAATCAATAATAAAGAATTACTTCCCTTCTGCGTTTGAAGTGAAAAGTCGAGTTTTCAAAGTGTGTAGCCCTTGTTACGGTCGATGTGTACGCAATTACCGGTTGCACAAATGTGGCAAAGAAATACACAATAAGCGAGAGATATGAGCGCTTATGACGCGTATTTTTACCTCTTAATTTTCGTGTTGATGGAATTTAAAGAATTCACACACCTCCGTGATCCTGCGTTCCTTTGAAGAAAGATGAAAGGTCCTCTCCGTGCTACTTCGGCCTCCATGTTGGTTCAGGTTTGTCTCGCTTGACCTCAACTTGTGATCTGATTGGTTCAAAACAATTAATTCGTTAATTAAAATAACATGGTGTAGCTTATTTAAAAAAAAAAAGACAACTACTGAAAAAGCAGGGGAGGTGATAGACCAGTGGTTAAGGCATTGGACTCTAGACCGAAAGGTCACATGTGCAAAAGCTGCCACTAGTGGGCCCTTGAGCGCGACCCTTAACCCCATCTTGTGTAGTCTGCCCCAGCCATTAGGGTTGCACCAGTCCTAGTGCTGGTCCCAAGCCCCCGGATAAACGGACAGGGTTGTGTTAGGAAGGGCATCCGGAGAAACATAAATATCACCTGCTGTGGCGCCCCCTAAAGGGAGCAGCCAAAAGAGATGATGTCATCTCCTCAGATAAAAAAAAAACTTGCTCTAAATATTGCATTTTTGTTTGTTTGTTTTTAATTGTAAAATATACAGCAGGGGGTAAAAAAAAAACACCATAATGAAGGAAAAATGATTCATATCCATTATAAAATCCAAGAACAATGTGTAAAGGCAACTTGCATCCTTTTGGTGTGGAGACGGATGATCCGCACTGGCGCCCCCTATTGGAAGCAGTGGGAAATTTGTGTTGTTGTTGATACTTTTGTCCCTTTGGTGTAATTTTTTTCCGTCTGCGAAACAAAAAGGCAGACGAGGATGTTATTCGTGTATATATATATATATATATATATATATATATCTATATATATATCTATATATATATATATATATATATATATATATACATACATACGAATATATATATTTTTTTTTAATGATCATTATTTATTTATTCGTGGACCCCGATTTTGCCGCTCGTCCTTCATCACTGTCAGCACATGAACATCTGGACTCATGATGAACCAGCTACCATCCCTCAAAGTGTGTGTGTGTGTGTGTGTGTGTGTGTGAGAACTATGAAGCTACACTGAATATTAATGGCTTAACACCTGTATGTCATTTGATTAGAAGCCCTGAGAGCTCGTCAGCTCGGATTTCATTTAATGACCGCCTTCATCATCTCTTTAATCAATACGTCTTTTCAATTAAATATCACGATTTGACGCGGCGCGAGCCACGATGACCGCGTGAGCTCAAACCAAAAAAATAAACAGTGTTTAATTCCCGCTAACTTGACTGTCAGAAAATGGGTGTAAGTGTATCCACAAATCACACTGTGCTAGCTAGCTTCATAGCACAACACACACATACATACATATATATATACGCTTATATATTACACGCTAAGCATCCTCAACGAATAACACGATAGAAAGAAAGAAAGGGAAAAGAAAAGAAAAAGAAAGAAAGAAAGAAAGAAAGAAAGAAAGAAAGTCATGTGTTTGTGTTTTTCTTATTTGTTTATCATTTAACATTATAGCTTTTTGTATAATTAACATTTTAGAAATTATAATAAAATTAATATATATATTTATATATATATATATATATATATATATATATATATATATATATATATATAAAATTAAGAATTTAGTGCTTGTAACAATCTTCCTCTCTAGCAGGAAAAAAAATCCAGAAAATGCTATCAAGTTAGCTTAGCATTCTGTCAAAGTGTCTTAAATGAGGCTAAGTCGTTAGCATCGGTAATGGCGATTAGCTGTACAAATGTAACGGATGACAAAGTATTTGAAATGCTTATTCTAGCACAATCCCCATCATTAGTGGCGAATCAGTAAAACAGCAATCATTGTGAGCTTTTTTTTTATATATTTGTCTGTTCCCCTTTTTATTTATAACAGTATCAGCAATAAATATTAAAGCTAAGCCTTTACAAAATTGCTGCCGCTCATGCTAGCTAGGATAGCTTAGCGGCAGAATAGCGTAGCACCAGGATATCTTAGCGTCATGTCATTATTTTTACCACAGACAAGTGAAATTTGTACTATTATTAACTATAATCTATACTAAACACCTTTTGTGAATATTTTAATTTAGAAAAATAAAAGAAATACACGAAGAAACCTGACTAGCAGCTGGACGCTTTTTTCTGAGGTAAAACGCTACTGTTTGTTTGTTTTTTTGTTTTTTTTTTAAACATAATATTATAGTTAGCACTTATTTAGCATTAGCGCAAAGATTTTAAGGATATCATTTGAAAGACTTTCAGAGGTTGTTTTTATTTTAACATAATATTGTAGTTAGCACTTATTTAGCATTAGCGCATATTTGTTAATGATATCAGTTGAAAGACTTTTCAGAGGTTGTTTTTTTTTTTTTTTTATTGTAACATAATATTATAGTTAGCACTTATTTTGCTTGAACGCCTTTTCAGAGGTTAGAGCTTACCATCCGGACGTTCGCCTTTACTTATGTCGTATGTCAGGATGTGAGGAATATTGAAATTCGCCTCGGTTTTAGAGTGCTAAAGAATAAAAGTGATTTTTAAATTTATATATCTATAAATATATCAATAAAACATATCAGAAATCCTGTCAGGTTAGCAGATTTGATCCAGGTACAATAAAAAAAAAACCCTGAATATATTGTGAATATATATATATATATATTTGTGTGTGTGTGTGTGTGTGTGTGTGAGTCGAGTCTAATTCATTTATAAAGACTTTGCTCCAAATATCAAACTGCAACTGCGACGCTCGGATTGAGGATTTGTGCGTTTAATTCATTCTCCCTCTAAATATTTACCCGTTTTGCAGTCTGTCTGTTCTACACACTCCTGTACACAGATGGCGGATCAAACCGGAAAACTCAAATCGCTTATTTTCCAAACAGAGGCTTGCGTTTACTGCACACTGTTTCTGAGCGATGTGGCCGCGAAGCCGAGCGCGAGCCCAGGAAAGTATTATTATTGGTGGTGGTGGTGGTGATGGAGGGAGAAAACCCTGGCATGGGGAGAGAGAGAGAGAGAGAGAGATGAAGGTAGGAGACTTGCTTTTCTTTTATTTTTATCTTGTTTTTGCGGCGCCGCGCAGAAAGCTGACAGATTGAAGTATTCGGTGGGCGTCTGCATTACGCAGTCGCTGACCTGCGTGTCATTAACACATGCACAGCATCACGCCTCATCTAACACGCCGAAACCCGACACCAAAGCGCCGCGCTCGCTGAAAATGTCCACGCGGACCTGCGGAAACGAGTCCAAACCCTCAGACGCGCTTCGTTCCTCTAATTACAGAGCAAATACCTGTCAGAGTTACCGGATTATTGATCTATGCCTGTGAAGCTTTGAGTTGTTTTTGTTTTGTGTTTTTTTTAGCTTGATTTTTTTTTTCTCTTTTACACACACACACACACACACACACACACACACACACACACACACACACATGTTTAATGCATCCTGAAGCTGAATGTGACAAAACATTTTGGCTTGAAAATAAAGAAAGAAAGAATAAAGAAGAAGAATCTTCAATAATAATAATTAATCTTATTATCTTAAATATCATTTTTAATATAATAAGATTAATTATTATTATTATTTAAGATTAGAATTAAAATTTTATTGCTTGTAACAATTGAAGTCGTTTTGCTCGGATAAATCTTTAAGTCTGGTAAAATGTATTAAACATGTGTTCACTTTACTTTATTATTATTATTATTATTTATTAAATAATTTATTAATAATACCTGACAATTAGAAATTGACTTCGATGTTCTTGAGCGTGTAAGGCTATAAACAGAGGGGTCATGTGATCTCCGCCGTCGAGAGCAGCACAGCATGGACCTGGGAATAAAAAAATACATTTTTATTTTTTTTATTTGTACAACTCTATATGACTTATTTATTATTAACTTATTTAATATTATATATTAAGAGAGAGAAAGAAAGAGAAAAATTGGAGGACATGTTTTTTTGTTGTTCTTTAAACCTGAACATTTAATCAATAATGATTATAGTGATTATAATCATTATTGATTATAAACGTCACAGTACTGTACTAATCATTAAGAGGGGAAAAGGCATATTTGAGATTTACACTGTAAAGGAAAATAAGGCACAAGAAATGCACAAGCAAAGGGAAAAAGAGTAACATGCACCCAATGGGGAACCAATCACAGGAAGGGGGCGGAGACTGGACCAGGAAGCAAAACATAAGCACATGTCAAAACAAACTGAAAGGAAATACTGTATGTTTTTTTTCTTTTTTATCACTTTTTGAGCTTAGTTTCCAGGGTTCATGATAGATAGATAGATGGATGGATGGATGGATGGATGGATAGATAGATAGATAGATATGATAGATAGATAGATAGATAGATAGATATAGATAGATAGATAGATAGATAGATAGATAGACAGACAGACAGACAGACAGGCAGATAGATAGATAGATAGATAAGGTAGATGGATGGATGGATAGACAGACTGACAGACAGATAGATAGACAGACAGACAGACAGACAGACAGACAGACAGATAGATAGACAGACAGACAGACAGATAGATAGATAGACAGACAGACAGACAGACAGATAGATAGATAGACAGATAGATAGATAGACAGACAGACAGACAGACAGACAGACAGACAGATAGATAGATAGATAGATAGATAGATAGATAGATAGACAGACAGACAGACAGACAGACAGACAGACAGACAGACAGACAGACAGACAGACAGACAGACAGACAGATAGATAGATAGATAGAGATAGATAGATAGATAGATAGACAGACAGAGACAGACAGACAGACAACAGACAGACAGATAGAGATAGATAGATAGATAGATAGACAGACAGACAGACAGACAGACAGACAGACAGACAGATAGATAGATAGATAGATAGATAGATAGATAGACAGACAGATAGATAGATACTGACTAGATAGATAGATAGATAGATAGATAGATAGATAGATAGATAGATAGATAGATAGATAGATAGATAGATAGATAGATAGATAGATAGATGTGTTTTAAAGTAACACAACAGAATTTTCCACTTGCAAATGATACACATCATCTAAACATTTAATATATATATAATATTATAAAAACAAACACAATATATTTATATATATATATATATATATATATATATATATATATATATATATATATATATATGCTAATCAATTTTTATTCTATTTAAATCTGTTTGTTTGTTTGTTTTTTTTTCTCATTTCTTTGTTATTCAGAAAATTCAAGAATCAATCCCCGGAAGAAAATTAGTTGAGAAAAAAAAATCACTTGAGAGAAAAAAAAATAAAAAATCCAGATGTGATAAATAATTTAAAACAACTGGGACTTTGATACGGTATCAAATCAAACAAAGCAAACAAAGAGCCCATGCTGAAGTGTGTGTTATTTGTTTGCACCAGTACGTACACACACACACACACACACACACACACACACACACCACACACACACACACACACACACACACACACACAGAGAGAGATGTTTGATGTTAAATACAGATAGAGACAATAAGAATCTCCCAACTGTTTATATGAGAATAATTTGGGAGTGTCACGCCGAGCACACTCTGTTCCTCACATCCCACCGCCGCTCTGCTTTGTTTACAGGACCCGGTGTCTACGCTGTTCCCTCCGTTCGTATACAACTCTCACCGCGTTTTCATTTCCTACATCTCAGAATGAGTTCCTTCTGCTCTCGGTGAGAGTTCGGGCAGAGCAAACAGAACGTGAAATAACGTCGGGGGGAGAGTGTTTATGATATACATTCCTGCTGAACGCTTATACAGAGCAGCGTGTGACGTCTTTCCATTTCGGTTTGCATTACGTTCAAGCGCTCGGACTGAACGCGGCGTCGCTTTTCCCTTACGTTTAGCTTAACGTAAACGTCTCCGGGGGTAAATCGATGTGGGTTTGACCTCCGTGTGAGTGCTTAAGGGAGGAAAAAAGAATTTAGTGGCGATATTTGTAATATAACAGAAAGGGGGGGGGGGGTACCCATAATAGCATCCGTGTATTACGAAAGAAAAGCTGTACAGGGGGCCAATACTTTTGAATCTTAACGACAAATACAGGCTCGAGACGGCTGGAGTCAAATTATCTATCTGTCTATATATCTATCTATCCATCTATCTATCTATCTATACATACAGTGCGGTACAAAAGTATTCACCCCCCCCCCATTTTTCATCTTTTCCTTCATTATAACCTGTCATTGAAATATGTGTTCGTATATGCTATGAAGGCCCATATATAACCTTCACAAGTCACACAATCAGCGAAACGAAGTCCACTTGTGTGCGATCCAAGTGTCACATGACCTGCCCGTATAAACACACCTCTTCTGAAAGGCCCCAGAGGCTGCCGCACCACTAAGGAAGAGGCATCACACCATGAAGACCAAAGGGCTCTTTAAACAAGCCTCACAATGAGGCTCCATCTGCCAAGGAAGGAGATGCCAACAAAACTAAGAGAGGCA
>JACRUU010000015.1:14835223-14837723 GCA_030449085.1 Kryptopterus vitreolus
AGTTTTAGAAATGTAATTCTGCCCTCCACTGGCACAAAATAGGTGCATACAGGAAAGCTCACTGATCGCCCCCGAACCATATGTGTGTGTGTGTGTGTGTGTGTGTGTGTGTGAGACACAGAATGAGCTACATCAGTGTTGGTAACACACACCACGAGACGTACAGATGTAATGCACTTGCACAACGTCTGCGGTTTAGACGTCGATACTTATGACATAACGCCGTACCACAGCGCGCCGGGCGTTTAATTATCACCTTCCTTTTTTTCCCTCACGCGATATTCAATCGGAGCGGCCATGAGCTAACGGATATCGACGTTTCCTTTCGTTACCGGAGCGATTCGATTTACCAGGGAAAACGGAACGATACGCCGCTGGAAAGTCGCGAGGCCGTAACGCTTTCCTGTAACAGTGCGATATATCCGCACGTTTTTTGTTTTGTCGGAATTGTTCTTGTTGATTGTTGCATTTGTGTATTCAAAAAAATAAACACATTTGTTACACCTCAACCAATCAGATCGAACGTGCAAATTGACGGGATCACATGACAATAATGTGACTATTAAAACGGCCAGGGCGAATATTAATCCGTGCTACAAATCAGATACGTTTCACATTTTCAAGGTTTGCATTTATATATCCGAATAAATAAATAAAATAAATAAATAAATAAATTCTAACGTCGTTACACCTCAACCAATCAGATCGGACATGCAAATTGGCAGGGGGATCACATGACAATAATGTGACTATTAAAACGGCCAGGGCGAATATTAATCCGTACTACAAATCAGATACGTTTCACATTTTCACGGGTTTGCATTTATATATCCGAACAAATAAATAAATAAATTCTAACGTCATTACACATCAACCAATCAGATCGGACATGCAAATTGACAGCGGATCACATGACAATAATGTGACTATTAAAACGGCCAGGGCGAAGATTAATCCGTACTACAAATCCGATACGTTTCACATTTTCACGGGTTTGCATTTATATATCCGAACAAACAAACAAATAAATAAATAAATAAATTCTAACATCATTACCCCTGAACCAATCAGATTGAACATGCAAATTCACAATACTACAATACTATATTAATCCGCAATACAAATCAGACACGTTTCACATTTTCACGGTTTGCATTTCTATATATCAAACAAATCAACAAATAAATAAATAAATTCTAACGTCATTACACCTCAACCAATCAGATCGGACATGCAAATTGACAGGGGATCACATGACAATAACGTGACTATTAAAACGGCCAGGGCGAAGATTAATTCGATATACAAATCAGATACGTTTGACATTTTCACGGTTTGCATTTCTATATCCTAAAAAATAAACAAACAAATTAATTAATTAATTCTAACATCATTACGCCTGAACCAATCACATCCAGCATGCAAATTGACAGGGGATCACATGACACATAGAAACCATCTTTTAACATGTTTAAACAGCCTACGCCATTTGCATGTTAGTAAATATATTCACACACACACACACACACACACACACACACACACACTCGTATTACTCGCTTTTTAACGAGCTCAGGGGTTTTTTTTTGTGTTTTTTTTTCCCAGATTATATAACTTATATAAAAAGTTGAAGAACGGGCACGTCGTCGTTCCCCATCACGTTACTCGCTCTCGTACCCTCATCAAATACACACTCCCTCCCAGTAGAGACTTTTTTTTTTTCTTTACTTTCTTTCCCTAAAGTTTTATCACCACAAAGCACAGAGAGTTTCTGGAACTTTCCCCAAACTTTATAAAGATGTATTGAGATGAAACGACGCGACGGAAAAAGGGATCTCATGAGGAATTGGTACAAAATAAGACAATTACATTTTTTTTTTTTTTTTTTTTTAGGCCTTATAGTCCGCGTTCATAAAAGACACAAATATATTATATATTATAAACCTTATATAATTCAATTATAGTCAAATATTTGTTCATTCTCTAACTCTTAAATTCCTAAATTAAAGCTTCTTTGAGACGAGGACCAACGTCTCGAATATAGAAAACTGATCCTTGTAAATGCGGTCAATGATTATTCCTGAAAAATAAATAAATAATAGGATCGGATAAAAAGGACAAAAAATATATATAACAATAGAATTTACAAATATATTTTATAAAATAAATACAATTTCGCTCCAGAATATGTGTCATGTGATCCTTTGTCAATTTGCAGATCTGGTTGGTTCAGGCGTAATGACGATACATATATATATATATATATATATATATATATATATATATATGGTATATACTCATATATATATCTATATATATAGATATATATCTTAAATAAATATATATATATATATATATATATATATATAGTATATATATATATATATATATATATATATACACACTAAAAGAAATCAGATCCAATTCTGCATATACAATATGAATACATTTATTCTCTACAAAGTGCATAAGTATTGGGACAACCCGACTTTTTATTTAT
>JACRUU010000015.1:14842723-14867723 GCA_030449085.1 Kryptopterus vitreolus
AGCACACCAGTCAAAACCTCACAGCCAGACAGGACGTATAAGGGGGCGGGGCTTTACATTTCAACGTGACATGTCATTTGAAGCTTGCTGTTGATTGTACGAATAACACGGAAGGTCTTTTTCCCTTCTCTTTATTCCTGAGGCTTGTGATCACTGACCCTAGATCAGACCCTTGCTCATCCTGTGCCTGACGTTGGGAAGGATAATTTCGGACCAGAGAACAGGTGGACACTAGCCAGGGGAGACGCTTGAGCCAACGTAGCTAGAAACGCGGGTCGGCTCGGGTCACGCGTCACATAAATCAAAGCGACATGTTCGCCCAGGCCTGTAGAGGTCTGGCCATGCCTGCTCCCAGGCCCCATGCCCACTGCGCTTCTGACTGAGGTGCTATTTTGATGCATGGGTTCAGGGGTGCATTTGGAACGGGTCAGCCGTCTCGGCTCCAGGACTCGGCTGGAAGTGCCGTCTGGTTCCACGTGGGCCAGTGCCAGTGGTTCAGAGCAATCGGCCATTCAGAAGAAACCCTGGGGTAGAAGGAGGAGGTGGATTGTGCGATGGCATGCACAAATAAAGTAAACAAAGTAAAAAAAAAAGAATATGATGTAAAAGTGCTACTTAGCAGGACATGCCTCATTCTCACGGCTAAATCGAGTTACTTGTATTATTGCTATGAACCTGGTCAATTACTTTTGATGACCTGTGTAGTTATTTCTGAAGACCTGGTCAATTAATTGTGAGGACCTGGAAAATTACTTGTGAGGACCTGGTCAATTACTTCTGAAGATGTGAAGTTACTTCTAATGAGCTGTTCAGTTTCTTTCGAGGAGCTGTGCAGTTACTTTTAATGACCTGGTCAATTACTTCTAAAGACCTGTTCGGTTAGTTTTGAGGACCTGTTCGGTTACTTCTGAGGACCTGTTCGGTTACTACTGAGGACCTGGTTGGTTACTTCTGAGGACCTGGTTGGTTACTTCTGAGGACCTGTTACTTTGAGGACCTGTTCGGTTACTTCTGAGGACCTGTTCGGTTTTGACCTGTTACTTCTGAGGACCTCCGGTTACTGGTTGGTTACTTCTGAGGACCGGTTACTTCTGAGGACCTGTTCGGTTACTTCTGAGGACCTGCTTTCGGTTACTTCTGAGGACCTGTTCGGTTACTTCTGAGGACCTGGTCGGTTACTTCTGAGGACCTGTTCGGTTACTTCTGAGGACTTCTGAGGACATGTTTGGTTACTTCTGAGGACTTCTGATTCGGTTCGGTTACTTCTGAGGAGGACCTGGTTCGGTTACTTCTGAGGACCTGTTCGGTTACCTGTTCTTCTGAGGACCTGTACGGTTACTCTGAGGACCTGGTTGATAATTTCTAAGGACCTGGTTGGTTACTTCTGAGGACCTGTTCGGTTACTTCTGAGGACCTGGTCAGTTACTTCTGAGGACCTGTTCGGTTACTTCTGAAGACCTGTTCGGTTACTACTGAGGACCTGGTTGGTTACTTCTGAGGACCTGTTCGGTTACTTCTGAGGACCTTTCTAAGGACCTGGTTGGTTACTTCTGACCTGCTCGGACCTGTTCGGTTACTGAGGACCTGTTCGGTTACTTTGAGGACCTCGGTTACTTCTGAGGACCTGGTTACTTTTCGGTTACTTCTGAGGACCTGGTTGATAATTTCTAAGGACCTGGTTGGTTACTTCTGAGGACCAGTTCGGTTACTTCTGAGGACCGGTTACTTCTGAGGACCTGGTTACGGTTACTTCTGAGGACCTGGTTGGTTACTTCTGAGGACCTGGTTGGTTACTTCTGAGGACCTGTTCGGTTACTTCTGAGGACCTGAGGACCTGTTCGGTTACTTCTGAGGACCTGTTCCGGTTACTTCTGAGGACCTGTTGGACCGGTTACTTCTGACCTGGTTACCTGAAGACTTCTGAGGACCATGTTTGGTTACTTCTGAGGACCTCCGGTTACTTGAGGAGGACCGGTTACTTCTGAGGACCTGTTCGGTTACTTCTGAGGACCTGTACGGTTACTTCTGAGGACCTGGTTGGTTACTTCTGAGGACCTGTTTGGTTACTTCTGAGGACCTGTTCGGTTACTTCTGAGGACCTGTTCGGTTTCTTCTGATGACCTATTCGGTTACTTCTGAGGACCTGGTCAGTAACTTCTGAGGACATGTTTGGTTTCTTCTGAGGACCTGTTCGGTTACTTTTGAGAACCTGTTTGGTTACTACTGGAGAGGTTCAGTTACTACGAGTATAGGTTTTTTTGGTCAGTTACTTCTGAGGACATGATCAGTTACTTTTGAGGACCTGTTCGGTTACTTCTAAAGATATGAAGTTACTTCTAATGACTAGTTCGGTTTCATCTCAGGTCCTGTTCGATTATTTATGATGACCTGTTTGGTTACTTCTGATGACCTGTTTGGTTACTTCTGAGGACCCCCGTGCAGTTACTTCTGAGGACCTGCTTCATATACTTCCCTTCAGTGAAGAGGTTCTCTATTCTTCTGAGCATCTTTGAAGCTTTGTCAGTCTAGAGAACCCTGAAAAAAAAATAGAAAAGCCACATCCAATTGACAAAGTTTTCTATTGCTTTTCTTTCTTCGCACAAAAGTTGCCAGATTGTTAAACTGTCTTTTACTGCCGATTTTCTTTCCTGACATTTTTTTTTGTTAAAACAGAAATCTCACTGTAGAAGTCACGCCGCCTCTGAAGTTGCAATGCAATTAAATAAAACAATAAAAACGAGTTGTATCTCCGAAGGAGGGAGGGGAGATGAGAGCGGGGGTGGTATTAGACCGAAATTAAAAGTCTGCTGCGTGTTGAGATAATGTCGCGTTTGGACGAAAAAATTTCTTATGGGCCTTCGACTGCTCTCTTTAGTAATCTAATTCAAGTTATTTTTTTTAATTTTTTTCCCTCCCCATTAAAGCCTTTTCAATATTTCCTCCCTCAAACAATTCACTTATGCTCCACTAATCTCAAGTTCGGATGAAAAGGACTTAATTCGCTTCGGAACGATTTAGCCAAGTGTCTCTGAAATACACCCTTATTAAATTAATACTTCTCGCCAATAAACTATAGGAAGGATATCTTATTTTTGCGTCGGCGTCGATTCGACACCTGGGACGCTCCCGGGAAACGAGAGATAATTCCTTGGAAGAAAAAAAAGAAATAAATAAATAAAAATTGAAGTTAAACGTCTGGGCAGAATTAAAAAGTCTGTCATTTCCCGTTTGCGTGTTACATGATGATAGAATACTCAAGTCTCCCATGGCTCTCAAACGCAACAATAGACAATCATAGCGACGAGGAACAGCATTAGGTTTTCTTTTTCTCGAAGGGCTCCGCAGGTCGCGCAAAAACGTCCTCGTCAGACGTCTGCCAGCCCAAACTCTCGCCTCACGTGATGATGCTTTTTGTTGTTGTTGTTTTTTTTTTGTTTTTATTTAGATGGTGATATTTCGACAAATCCTGCAGAAGCACGTTGATTATGCAAAATAACCCCATCACAACTCCCGAAGCGTTCTCCGGGGCGTTTGGGAATGCGTAGAGGTGCCGATTTTACTTCTGGGAAATGATTCAGGTCTGGGGGGGGGGGGGGGGGGGGGGTGGGGGGAGGAGGGGGGGGGGCGGGGTATATAGTGTAAAATCTAAAAATCTCTATTTGGGAAAACAATATGCTGCGATGAAAAACAAACATGGCGGAAAAGTGTCCCAGTTTATAAGCCTTGTCGGCTAATCCACTTCTATCCGGATCTATACTGCAATACGTGAAAACACTCATATTGCATATCTGGCATTCGATACCGTACACAAATTCACCGACCAATCAAACCTTGATTGGTTTAAGATGAATTGGTCACATGACTAAATCAACGAGTATGAATGAAATTTTTGAATGTCATCGAAGATCAAATTTTGATCCAGATAGATTTGATGTGGACAAAGTGTACACAGTCACACGAAACAAACAGGATGATCCATGCCATGAAAAAAGAAAGAAAAAGAAAAAGAAAGAAAAAAAAACAAAGACATAGAAGAAAGAAGAAAGAAAGAAGAAAAGAGAAGACAGAGGAAAGAGAAGAAAAGGAAGAGAAAGAAAAGAAAAGAGAAGAGAAAGAAGAAGAAAAAAGAAAAAGAAAGAAAGAAAAGAAAAAGAGAAGAAAGAAAGAAAAAGAAGAAAGAAAGAAAAAGAAAGAAAGAAACAAAGCATGAGATTGAAAGATACAAAGCATGAGAAAGAGAGAAACAAAAAAGAAAAAACAAACAATGCGCAAGAAGGAAAGAAAGAAAGAAACAAACAACAAGAAAGAAAGAAACATAGAAAGAAAAGAAACAAAGCATGAGAAGAAAGAAACAAAGCATGAGACAGAGAGACACAAACAAACAATGCACGAGAAAGAAAGAAACAAAGAAAGAAAGCAACAAACAAACAAACCAACAATCAAACAAACAATGCACGAGAAAGAAAGAAAGAAACAAACAAACAAACAAAGCATTAGAAGGAAAAAAGAAAGAAACAAACAAACAAACAAACAAAGCGTGAGAAGGAAAAAATAAACAAACAAACAAATAAACAGTGCATGAGAAAGAATGCAAGAAAGAAACAAACAAAACATGAGAACCAAATTAAAAATCCAAACAAAGGATGAGAAAGAAAAAAGAAAAAGAAAGAAACAAACAAACAAACAAAGCATGAAATAGAAAGAAACAAACAAAGTATGAGAAGGAAAGACAAGCATATACAAGTCACATATACATCGACACAATGTGAAATTCTTGCTATTTGTTTATGATAGAATTCCATTCCATCAATTTTACCTTTATCAGGTCCAGTTGGGAATGTAGAGACTGGCATGGGAATTTCATGGGTATTCCGATCTCGTAGGGAAAAAAAGAAGGAAATATTGCAGTTCTGGAACAAAAAACATAAACATTATCACTTTTCATTCCATTCGATGTATGTGTTTGAAGGTGAAGTTATATTTTGTGGATCTTTACCGCAGTTAGTTTGGATTCTTATTGAACGTTAAAGAATGCGCGTAGCGTAAACGTACACGTATCTCTCGCTACCGCGCTCTCGCTTTGAGGTTTCTCGAGCCGATTTCAATGCGCACTCGTGCCACTTCCCCGGGATGCGAGATCCAAGATTATCCTGGGGGGCATTCAATTCCACGCCACTGACCTTACTCTGGCCTCCGAAAGGGAGAGGCCTCATGCCATTAGCGCACGGGAGAGAGGCTTTTAAATGAAATCTAATCTCGTCTGCATCGGATCTGTCCACTCCGGAGCGGGGGAACTCGGCCTGGGTGGAGCGGCGCACACATCCTCTCGCGCTGTATCCTTTTCTTCACCGCTCGATATCCTCCCGCAGCAAGAGGGCCATTTCTGTAACAAACGCCCCGCAACAGGTAGCGCCATCGGCTGTAATTTCACTCACGACGGTTGCCCTCCTAACCTGATGCTACGGTGTAGCCTCACACGCCAGAGCTTAACACCGGCGCCAATGTTACACACTCTACCTCTCCCTTTCCCTCTGTGTGTGTGTGTGTGTGTGTGTGTGTGTGTGTGTACTCCAGGCGGTTTGCTATTTTTATTTGGAGTAATTGCAGGTGTAGTATGTGCTTGTGGCTGAATTGTAGCACTTGTGTTTGTTTCACAATCACTCGCAAGTGGATGTCCAACCCGTGCCCAAAAACAACTGTGCAGTAACCACCACTTACAATCAGGTCCCTGTCCAATCCGCACTCGTTTCCGTGCATCAGACGCCCGCTACAGTACACTCCCGGATGAAAGATCGAAACATGAATCGTGGCAACTACCCTTTGGTCCTAGGTTTTGTCTCACCGTACGAGGGGTTATAAGTCTTACGGCATAACGGAGCAGGGTGAAATGTAGCATTATGAAGCGATCATGAGGCATCATCAGCCTGCATAGTGTACATGTTGGAAAAATAATCTGCGGAAGGTATCAGACAGCAGGATTAAAGGAATATTCCTGGCGATGCATGAGTTGGTATTAATCATTTTCTGGAAAAAAGGATGAATAATGGTGTAAAATGTAAGTGTAATGAAAAAGAGGAAAAAAGTTAAGAAGTATAACAGGAAAAAGTAAAAAAATGAATGTTAAAAAAAAAATCAGGTGGAAAAAAAAGAGAAAAAAGGCATAAATTTAGATGTAAAAATGATTTTTAAAAAATAAAATAAATAATAATAATAACAATAAAGAAAAGTTGTGACAGTCTAAAAATGAGTCAGAGGGGGAAAAAATTGTAGTTGTAAAAAAAAAAAAAAAAAAAAAAAAAGAAAAGAAAGGAAAAAAAAAAAGCAGGTGTAACAAAAAATCTTTAAAAAAAAAAAAACAAAAAAATTGGAAATATATAATATAAAAAAACTAATTTCAAAAATGCAAGTGTAAAAAAAAAAAGAAAAAAGGATTAAAAAAAGAAAGTAATTCACAGTATAAAAAAATACTTTTTTTTAAAGGGGGGGGTAAAAATGTAGGCATATAAAAAAAGAAAGAAAAAATCACTAAAGGAAAATGAAAGAGAAAACTTGTTAAAAATAAGAAAGAGGAAAAAAATGATAAAAAATAATAATAAATTACAGGAGGAAAAAAAGAAAGGAGGGGAAAAAATGGAGGTAAAACAAAAAATAAGTGAGGAAAAAAAAAACAAATAAAAAATCTAATGTGTAAAAAAAAAAAAAAAAAAAAAAGAGAGAAAACAACAATTGCAGGTTGAAAAAGGAAGAAAGAGTGAGGGGGGGAAAAAAAAAAAAAAAAACTGCCGATATAAACAAAACGAAAAAAATAGCAATTATCGAATATTAATAGTACTAAAAAATAATCTACATTTTTGAAGCGTCCTTTAATTAAACAAAAATAAATAAATAAAAAGTAAAAGGAGTTTCCACTCAGGAATAAACTCCCTTCTGGAGGAGAAGCAGTCATCCACTTCCTAATTAAAATGTAATATTCTGGCTCTATCGACCCGCTCGGACCTAAATCAATACCCCACACTGATGGGGACGACACGGGGACGACACGGGGACGGGGATGGCTTTGACCTGACAAGACACTAAAGAAGACAAAGACGGAAAGATTCTCTCCTGCATTCGTTCCTCATCCGAATTCTTTAATAAATACAAAAAAACCCTTGAGCGAGACGAAGTGATTATTTCCATTTGTTTTATTTGGGGCTGTGCGTCCTCCAGCTCGCTTCCTGTTCCAGAGTCGCTCATTTAATTGCCATTACTCAGTTCTGCTCAGCTGAAGCACATCCCTATATTCTTTAAGGCCTGGTTAAACTTCATCATTAGGTTAACAAGCGAACGTTCGCTTTATTTATTTATTATCCAAATCATGATCCGGCGGGATTCGCTCTGGAAGGTGAAACTGTAACTGGGCACGCTCACAAAGAGGTGTGTGTGTGGTTGGGGGGGGGGGGGGGGGGGTAAATAAATAAACAAACAAACAAACAAACGCACAAATAAAAATGGCAAGGTCCCCGGCATGGAATTAGCGCGGAACAATCAACGGGAAATTGCTTTGCATATTCATTTCAATTTCGAACGGGGAAACTTTTAAACGGAAACGTACATCTCATAAATTCTGATCAAGGGAATAAATCAGACGGGTAAATTATCAATATCGGGACGACGAGCCGAGCGCCGCGGGACTCTCTGAACCCTGACGATGAACTGGAATGGAATAAATGAAGTCTCTCGATCAAACTTCCAGTACAGTGTGTGTGTGTGTGTGTGTGTGTGTTGGATAAACACACGACAGACAAAGTTTGCTTATAGAATACCTGTACGAGTGAAGGGACCGTCGTTTCTGCGCTCTGTTTATGACCTGCGCTAAAACGTGTGTTTAAGCTAATTAACGAAAAGAGCTGAAGAGGCAATTAAACGCCACTGTTTCCTCGTGTCAATGGCACTTCATACACACTTCATTAGCTTTGATGCCATCGCATTCCATCAGCTGTCAATCCGCTCGTAGACGCCGAATTTTCGGCCTGCGCGGGTTTTTGTCGCAAAAAAAAAAAACGTAGGAAAAATGGAGGTGTATAGAAAAGAAAGAAATGCAGGTGGACCAAAAAAAAAATGAAATAAAGGAGGGGAAAACGAGAGGAAAAATAGTGCAAAAAAAAGTGCAAGGTTGAAAATAAAAGAGGAGAAAAAAAATTGTAGATGTAAAAAATAAATAAAATCAAAAACATGAAAGGGAAAAAAAACACAAAAATGACGGTGTAAAAACAAGAGGAAGATTTATAAAATAAAAAAAAGAAAGAAAGAAAGAAAGAAAGAAAGAAAGGAGGAAAAAAATTGGGGTAAACCATAAAAAAAGAAGAAAAAAAAACAAATAATAAGTGCATTTGTTAAAAAAAAGAGTTAAAAACAGTATTAAATAAATAAATAAATAAATAAATAAATAAACAAACAAATTGGCTATCCACATCGATTCCCATAATGCTTTGCTTGTCCGGGCTTTCTAAATTCTACTTGAAAGAATTTAAATATTTGATTATTTATTATTATTATTATTATTATTATTATTATTATTATTATTATTATTTTGTGATCTTTATTCACATATTTTATTTGATATTATTAATTTATCAATGAATTTATTTTAAGACGACAGATAATTCCTCATTTGTATTTATTTATATGTGTGTGTGTTCTTATACACCCACTGAACGCCCAAAAGTAATGGGACACCTGTGAACCCTATTAGGATGGATGTTAGGGCCGCTCCGGGGTCGCCTCACCTGCCCAGTACCTGAGTTTACAACCCATCCTGCTAACACGTCTCCTCAGAGGGGCGGAGACTAAAAGACTCGCTGCCTCCATGTGGAATCAGACCTGCTCTAACCCCGCCCCCCCCCAATGTTACACGACTATGCCGCCTGCTCGGGCCCTGAACGCAAAGTCTGTATGGATAAACGCGCCGTGTGTGAGTAAGGATCTACTCGGGTTGTTTAGGGGAAACGCACGCAAGGCCCTTCTGGCGCACGATTTCCTCCGGTGGCCACGCAGCTGAACAAACAATAGCCCGTTTTAATGTGGTACCTTGCCTTTCCCTGACATGCATATTCATGATGCGCCGGCGCCTGGCGTGTGACACGGGGGCGCGCCGGGGATGAGGCGTGCTTCTCCGAGTGTGTCACGTTTCCAGACCAGCGAATTTTTTTGATTAAAGTCCCTTATCCGTTTTATCATGCATATCCTCTCCCTGATTAAAGTGATCTGAGGCTGACACTCACAATGTCAGAGTGAACGGCAGAGACCTCCTCCTCCTCTTCTTCCTCCTCCTCCTCCTCCTAAAGCATGCCTGGAATCTATAATCCTAGCTCACACACACACACACACACACACACACACACACACACACAGCCTCCTGATATACATTACATTACACTCATCCTATTGAGCTACACTATACACACACACACACACACACACACACACACACACCTTCATCTCCCCCACCTTAGGCTCTGGGTAGAATTGTTTCCTGTTGCAAAAGCCAGGGTGCGATGCTGAAGTGTCGCTTTTTCGTGCCCCCCCCCGGGCGAAACTCCGCGTCCTCTGACGACGGGAGAGTGAGAAGAGCGCTAGGATGGAGAAAGGGGGAAGGAGGTAAAGCCGATGGGTGTATGTAAACCACTTCCTGTTCAAGAGTCTAGCTGTAGAGCAAGGATAGTAATCAGAGAACAAAACGATGTGGGAAAATGTTTTTTGTTTTTTTTACTCTATTGTGTGTTTTTCTTTAAATTAAAGATGAGCTCAGCCTTATAAGAAGAACGCTTTAACTGTAAGTGCTTGGATTTGCGCAATGCATACTGCACTGAATAGTGCATAACAGGATATATATATATATATATATATATATATATATATATATATATATGAATAGTGCATAACAGGATATATATATATATATATATATATATATATATATATATATATATATATATATATATATATATATATATATATTAATCCGGGTTCGATTTAAGTCTCGGCCATGTGTGTGTGGAGTTTGTTCCATGTTCTCCCTGTGCCTCAGGGGGTTTTTCTCCGGGTTCTCCGGTTTTCCCCCCGGTCCAAAAAACATGCACGGTAGGTTGATTGGCACCTTGGAAAATTGTCCCTAGTGTATGAATGTGTGTGTGTGTGAATGTGTGTGTGTGTGTGTGTGATGGGTTTGGCATTCCATCCAGGGTGTATTCTGCCTTAATGCCCATAGACTCCTGAGATAGACACACAGACTCCCCGTGACCCGAGGGAAGATCGGATAAAGCGCTAGAAGATGAATGATGAATATATATATATATACAGCTACTTATGAAAATGTTAAATAATACAAATAGGGTTACGTTCGCCTCACACCTCCAGGGTTTGGGTTCGATTCCCCGTGTTACTTGCCAGTGTGTCTTGCCGTAGCTGTGCGAACAGTATGTAATATTTTTTTCAGTTATTAAGTCGAGGCTGTGTATATATATATATATATATATATATATATATATATATATATATATATATATATATATATATAAGCATTGTCTTATCTACCCAGGAGTCTACAGAATGTAAAATACAGGGGAATATATTGCATAATATAATATAATATACACATTTTTATATAGACTCTATACACTATATAGTATATATGAATAAACGAGCACCGGATAACAAGTGGAGCACCGGATAACAAGTGGAGCACCGGATAAAATGCTGCAGCTCTCGCCCCGAGCAAAGAAGTCGACCCGCCATAACTTGGGGAATATCGGTGGTAATATGAGAAGCTTTGAAATCGTTTTCATTCACGACCAAAATGTTCAGTTTGGAAATCTGTGTTTTGTTATTATTATTTCATCAAAATATTCCCCGGAAATTTCCAATAAGGAATTCCTTAAAATGCGGCCTATTGCAAATGATATTGCAATGATAATCATTGCGTTTTGGTGTTAAACGACATTTGATTTTTTTTTTTGCCCACCTTGAAATCATATAATCACGATAACCCGTGTCGTTCCATGATTCCGACGGCCCGCGCTACAACAAACAGAACATTTCGGAATCTTCGAATTCCGAAGTCGGAGGGCGCGCCAAAACCTTTGGTGACTTTAATTGCTTATAAAGCGTCGCCCGAAATCTTTAACAACCGCGGCAGGGCCCCGGAGGCGCGCGGGGGAGGAAAAAGAAGGTAAAACGCAGAGGCTCGTGTAAGTTGTCAAGCGATGATCAAATGGCTCAGACACGAGGCGACTACAGAGCGCCTTCGCCTGCCGAAGAAATATAAAGTCCAGATTTAATTCCGATACCGAGAAATAGAATTTCAAAGCCGGATGTCTTATCGTCGGCGTGTCCCTCCGCCGGACTGATTTCCCTAGCAAAGGCCTGTCACTGCTATTATGTTGAACATGGAAGCAATTTACTGCTCTAGCTAAACAGGGCTACTGGTGCTCTTGTAGCCCCCTAAATGTTTGAAGTTATCATGGAAAAAGGAGGAGAGGGGGGGGTGGAAAGAGAAAGAGAATGAGAGAGGGAGGAAGAAAGAGAGGGGGAACAAAATAACATTGCGAATGTTTTGGGGGTAAAAGGCGCCAGGCTGGAGAGACTGTAATTGAAAAGTATCAATCAAAAAACAAGGCAAGGGCCAAGAGGTGGAAGCTATTATGTTAACCCATGGAAGCAAAATAACATTTCCTTTTTTATAGCTAATTCACTTTGCTCTCCACAGACCTTAAACGCACTCCCCCCCACCACCCCCCCCACCCCCCCCCCCCCCCCCCCGCCCTAAAAACCCCGGGGGGCGCCCCTCACTCCCAACCCCCCCCCCCCCCCCCCCCACCCCACCCCCCCCCTCCCCCCCCCCCCCCCCCACCCCCCCCCCCCCCCCCCCCCCCCCCCAAAAAAACGTTATTTAAAATAAATAAATAAATAAATAAATAAGACAAATCTCTAAACAGGGGTGTCCTGGATTATCAAGTGGAGCATGTGGCCATTACAGGGCCGTTTTTTTTTTTTGGTGATACTATCTGGCCTCAGAGATAAGCCCTGAACCAGACTCAGCTCCCATACATGAAAAATAAGGAGCTTCATGTGCTTTTTTTTTTTCAAACAGCTTTTCATGCTCCGTTTTCATTACAACCATAAATTCGTCAGCCGTATGGGTCCGACCGGAAGCAAAGAACAAGCGATTCAGAGATTTATCCTTATAAGTCACGGCCTTGCTGACCCAGGAGTACGGTGGTTCCCCGGTGGTCCGAGAAGGGCAAGACATATAACAACACTAAATAACAAATACCAATACAAAATACAAAAAGGAAAACACTAACAAGTCATAAAACAAAATGACAAATCAAAAAACAAAATGCAAAAACAAAAACATTAAAAAATCATAAAAGCAAATGACAAATCAAAAAACAAACTTGAAGATGCAAAAGCAAAATAACAAATCCGAAAACAAAATAACAAATCTGAAAACAAAATGAAAACAAAAAATACAAAAACAAATAACAAAAACAAAATAACATTCGAAAACAAAATAACAAATCTGAAAACAAAATAACAAAATGAAAACAAAAAAACAAATCTGAAAACAAAATAACAAATATGAAAACAAAATAACAAAACTGAAACACAATAACAAATCATAAAACAAAAATAACAAATCAATGAAAACAAATAACAAATAACAAAAACAAAAAAAAAAATCTGAAAACAAATAACAAAAAAACAAAATAACAAATAACAACAAAAAACAAATAAAACAAAATAACATCTGAAAACAAAATAACAAAATAAAAATGTCTGAAAACAAAATAACATCTGAAAACAAAATAACATCCGAAAACAAAATAACAAATCTGAAAACAAAATAACAAAACAAATGAAAACAAAATAACAAATAAAAAACAAATGAAAACAAAAATACAAAATAACAAATCTGAAAACAAAATAACAAATGAAAACAAAATGAAACAAAAATAACAAATCCGAAAACAAAATAAACAAAATCTGAAAAACAAAATAACAAATCTGAAAACAAAATAACAAATCTGAAAACAAAATAACAAATCCGAAAACAAAATAACAAAATCAAATGAAAACAAAATAACAAATCTGAAAACAAAATAAAAATAACAAATCTGAAAACAAAATAACAAATCTGAAAACAAAAAAAAACAAATAACAAAATAAAACAAAACAAATTAACAAATCTGAAAACAAAATAACAAATCTGAAAACAAAATAACAAATTGAAAACAAATAAAAACAAAATAACAAATCTGAACAAAAAATGAAAACAAAAAATCCGAAAACAAATAAAACAAATCCGAAAACAAAATAACAAATCTGAAAACAAAATAACAAATACAAAAACAAAATAACAATTCGAAAACAAAATAACAAATCCGAAAACAAAATAACAAATACAAAAACAAAATAACAAATCTGAAAACAAAAAAATGAAAACAAATCCGAAAAAAAAAACAAAAAAAAACAAATCCTGAAAACAAAATACAAAATAACAAAATAACAAAATGCAAAACAAAATAACAAAAAAAAATAACAAATCTGAAAACAAAATAACAAAAATGAAAACAAAATAACAAATGAAAACAAAATAACATCCGAAAACAAAATAACAAAATGAAAACTAAAAACGAAACAAAATAAAAACAAATTGAAAAAAATAACAAATCTGAAAACAAAATAACAAAACTGAAAACAACAAAAACAAAATAACAAATCTGAAAACAAAATAAAATAACAAAACAAAAAAAAATCTGAAAACAAAATAACAAATCTGAAAAATCTAACAAATATAAAAACAAAAAAAATAACAAATGAACAAATATGAAAACAAAATAACAAATATCCGAAAACAAAATAACAAATATGAAAAAACAAAATAACAAATCTTAAACATTAATAAATATGAAAACAAAATAACAAATCTGAAAACAAAATAACAAATCTGAAAACAAAATAACAAATCCGGAAAACAAAATAACAAATCTGAAAACAAAATAAAACAAAATCAAATCGAAAAAACAAAATAACAAATCTGAAAACAAAATAAAAATTAACAAATCTGAAAACAAAATAACAAAAATGAAAACAAAATAACAAATCTGAAAACAAAATAACAAATCTGAAAACAAAATAACAAATCTGAAAACAAAATAACAAATTAATGAAAACAAAATAACAAATCCGAAAACAAAATAACAAATCTGAAAACAAAATGAAACAAAAACATCCGAAAACAAAAAACAAAAATTGAAAACAAAATAACAAAAATCAAAAACATCCGAAAACAAAAAACAAAATAAATCCGAAAACAAAATAACAAATCTGAAAACAAAATAACAAATCTGAAAACAAAATAACAAATCTGAAAACAAAATAACAAATCTGAAAACAAAATAACAAAAATCCGAAAACAAAATAACAAATCTGAAAACAAAATAACAAAATACCAAATAAAAACAAAATAAAAATAACAAATCTGAAAACAAAATAACAAATCCGAAAACAAAATAACAAAAACGAAAACAAAATAACAAATCTGAAAACAAAATAACAAATCTGAAAACAAAATAACAAATCTGAAAACAAAATAACAAATCTGAAAACAAAATAACAAAATAATGAAACAAAATAAAAAAAACAAAATAACAAATCTGAAACAAAATAAAAACACAATAATGAAAACAAAATAACATGAAAACAAAATAACAAATCTGAAAACAAAATAACAAATCTGAAAACAAAATAACAAAACTGAAAACAAAATAACAAATCTGAAAACAAAATAACAAAAACGAAAACAAAATAACAAAACTGAAAAACACATTAACAAATTCATACAAACCGGAAAATATGTTGGTGAAAATGGAATACTTGCTGCTCATTGGACAAGACACCTGTCAATCAAGATATTCAGGAAGTTTTTTATTTTATTTTACGTTTACGTTTAATTTACTTTGGGCTATTAGTGTCTAATATAGTGTTATATTAATGTCATATTCTATTCTAAATATTGGTAGCGAACTTCCAAATTTTTTCCCGACTTTCCAAACCCTGGCTGCATGTTTGACTTCCCCCCTTCCCGTAAGTTCTCGGGCCGCACCAAAACCCGAATGGTATCATAGAATTAAAGCTTGAAGTGCCGTCGCCGTGATTCCTGCTGGAAATGGGCCACGACAGAGAGGCGTTCCGCATTTCTCTTTGATCTACAGTAATGATTACGACACCATATGGAAAATCAGTGGGGTTTTGCCGAATGCTGTCAGGAAAACGACTTAAAAATAAAACATGCTCCCAATAAAACGCGCTCAAACACACAAACTGGTGCAGATGATGAGTGGCGGCGTGCTGAAGCGCGGATGCGGGATCGACGTCGGGGAACGTAAGAACGTTCCTGATTATTATACTTAGCTGTTATATATACTTCCTAATGTGACTCATATTTTACTAGGCAGCTCATATACTTAACGTAATGTTTATATTATTTATATAAAACATCACTTATTTGTTTATTTTTACGCTACATATTGCAAGGGGTTCGATTCCCATCTCCGTCGTGTGTGTGTGTGGAGTTTGCATGGGGGTTTTTCTCCGGGTTCTCCGGTTTCCTCCCGGTCCAAAAACATGTAGGTTGATTGTCACCTTGGAAAAATTGTCCCTCATGTGTGTGTATGTGTGTGTGTGTGTGTGATGGGTTGGTGTTCCATACAGGATGTGTCCTGCCAGAAGACACCTGAGATTCCCCGAGAGAGAAGTCGGATAAAGCGGTAGAAGATGAATGGATGTTACGTATCTGCTTCTTCTTGCTGTTTCGGCTACTCCGGTTAGGGGGCGCCACGGAGGATCGTCCTTCCCCTCCACGTTCCATGAACCTCCCTCCTTGGTCTTCCTCTTTTCCTCCTAGGAAGGGATGAAAGAAAGGACGGAAGGAAGAAAAGGAATGTCAAAAAGGCACCTTCTATCACTCAATCAACTGCTCAATCAACCAATCAGAGTCAAGCAACTGGCGCTCCACTCTAATCATCTACATAACTACCTACAAAGGTCCCGTAGACCAGACCATCGGTCCTCCTTGTCCACTCCTTCCCTCACACCTACACCACCCCGTCTTCCCACCACCATCACCTCTATCTACCCCACCCCCCCCCCCCCCCCCCCCCAATCCTTCCCATCCGCTTTTTTTTTTCGGTGTGCTAGGGAGAAAAACAGCACGGCCGAGGTTTTTAATTCAAATTTCATCTGCAGCTCGGCGGCCCGTAAGCTCACTCAGCAGTCACTGGAGTCTAAAGTGGCTCTGGGGAGCGCTCTCACAGTTCTATATGCAAATAGAGCTGCACCTGGCCAGTGGAGCAGGCCTGCTGAGAGCTTACTTATGCAAATCTGATTGAGTGAGAGCATATTGCCACGAACGCACACAGGCCCCTCGCAGACCACGAGTTATATTTCACCCGTGCCACAAGCCACCGTGTTCAAAAAAAAAAAAGGATGCTTTTTTTTTTTTTTTAAAGGAAGGTAAAAGCGGGGCAAAAGAATGCACCATTTTCTAGAAGAGCAGACGGACGACGTGATGAACTTCCTCCTCCTTTTTTTTTTTTTTTTTTTTTTTATATTCCCGATCGAATTCCAACACACACCGTGATCGCCTTTCCCGGGTAGGATAAATGACACGGAATGGGTCGGAATCTCAATATGGCAGATAAGGAAGGTTTAACAAAATGAACTTATTCCGACTTATTCACGTAAACAAACAAAAAAATAAATAATCATCACGTCACAACAAAAACATTCCATATATTCGAGATTACAATATAATATACGGGACTAAAACCTGTAAAGCAGAAAGCAGGATTTTGGTTGCAAACAATAAAAGTGTGCTATATATATATATATATATATATATATATATATATATATATATATATATATATATATATAATAAATAAAATTAATTCATATTAAAACCCATAAAACATTATTTGACATTTTTTTATTGCTATCATTATTTAATTCGTTCCTTTCTTGTCCTCTCCAGCGATTTTATTTTATATATCAATTTATTTCATTAAAAATGTATTTAATATTATTTAAAAATACATTTTTTAAAAGCTCATATTATCCATTTTTAAAAAATATAAAAACATTACAAAAATGACTGACGAATGCATTGTGGATATATTTTTATTCACCAATTATTCACCAAGTATTTTGTAAAAATTGCAATAAAAAAAAATGCAAAAATTATTTTACTTTGTAAAAATAAATGCATTTCTTTAGTTTTTATATATATATATATATATATATATATATATATATATATATATATATATATTTTTTTTTTTTTTTTTTTTTTTTAATGGCCAGTTGCTGTTTTTAGCTAAAATATGTATTAACCTATAAACAGTTACTGGTATTTTGAACGGGGTAAGGAGTCTCCAGTGTTAAGTTCTCCAGTTTGCCTTTTATTTCAGCCCTTTTTTTTTGTGCATTTCGAGCTGCTTTTCTGCTCACCACTGTGTTAAAGCACATTTATTCGACTGCATTATTTAAGTCGGCGGTGAGGTTTACGCATAATGACGTGACGATTGAGTAAAGCCCTCGACCTGCTGACGTCCTGACACGCCGACTGAAGGATAATTATACGTGTAGGTGTTCCTAATAAAGCGTCAGTGACGGTCTGCGTGGCAGCTCAGTGCTGCTGTAGTAGAGAAATATAGGATCAGGTGAACAGATTATTACAAGCGTGTCATTATGCCTACGTCCTTCTCTGTTACGACGCAGCGATATGGATGTTTCCCGGAGCCGGCGGTGATGGCGGGCCGCGGCGAATTTGTCTGCATGCTAATCCAGTCGGTGTCACCCGGCTGCTCCGGCTCGCTCGCGCTCCAGTTAATTCGAGTAGTTCGTGTCATTATGTAAGGCATCGGAGTGTAATTGCACTAAAACGTAGTGGTGTGAAGCTGTCCGCTAAATCAACACGCTCGCTAACGCCGCCGCGCCGCGCCGCTCCGCTCTGCTCTTTAGAAGCGTGCGTCACGTCCGATCAGACGCGCTAAGTCGGACCGAATTATTCAATTTGCTGTAACGTAATTATTAGAGATGTGACTCGAGGCCTGGTGCTTTTATTATGACTGGGGAATTGAATTAGCGGGAAAGAACCGGACCTGAGAAAGAGCAGAGTTCTCGAGGAACGAGTAAATCGCTTACAGGCCAACAAGTGAACCGAGGAACGCTTTATTACAGGAATGTAGAGCTTGATGGACAGATGGAGGGATGGATGGATGGACAGAAACAGATAGTTAGATAGACAGACAGACAGACAGACAGATATATAGATAGGCAGACAGACACAGATAGAAAGACAAACAGACATGTATATAGATAGATAAATAGATAGATAGATGGCAAACAGACAAGTAGATAGATAGATAGATAGATAGATAGATAGATAGATAGATAGATAGATAGATAGATAGATAGATAGATAGACATAGATAGTAGATAGATAGATAGATAGATAGATAGATAGATAGATAGATAGATAGATAGATAGATAGATAGATAGATAGATAGATAGATAGATAGATAGATAGATAGATTGCAAACAGACAAGTAAATAGATCGATAGATAAATAGATAGATAGATAGACAGATAGATAGATAGATAGATAGATAGATAGATAGACAGATAGACAGACAGACAGACAGACAGATAGATAGATGGCAGACAGAAAGGCAGATACTGTAGACAGACAGACAGACAGATAGATAGATAGATAGATAGATAGATAGATAGATAGATAGATAGATAGATAGATAGATAGATAGATAGATAGATAGATAGACAGATAGATAGATAGATAGATGGATTGATGGATGGATGGATAGATGATAGATAGATAGATAGATAGATAGATAGATAGATAGATAGATAGATAGATAGATAGATAGATAGATAGATAGATAGATAGATAGATAGATAGATAGATAGATAGATGGCAAACAGACAAGATAGATAGATAGATAGATAGATAGATAGATAGATAGATAGATAGATAGATAGATAGATAGATAGATAGATAGATAGATAGATAGATAGATAGATAGATAGATAGATAGATAGATAGATAGATAGATAGATAGATAGACAGACAGACAGACAGATAGATAGATGGCAGACAGAAAGGCAGATACTGTAGACAGACAGACAGATAGATAGATAGAAAGATAGACAGACAGACAGACAGACAGACAGATAGATAGATAGATAGATAGATAGATAGATAGATAGATAGATAGACGGACGGACAGACAGACAGATAGGGTGCAGACAGAAAGGCAGATACTGTAGACAGACAGACAGACAGACAGATAAATAGAAAGATAGACAGACAGACAGACAGACAGATAGATAAGCAGCTTTAAGGGCCTTGCTCAAGGGCCACGCAGTGACAGATCAGTGGTTCTGGCATTTGACTTTGTGACCTTATAAACCAGAGTGGAATGCTGGAACCTGTGCGCTGCCGCGATGCCGTTATAATCACACCACTCGTATCACCCACAGCAAATCCTTCTCATGACCCCGAGAGCCTGCACAACAACGAGGACGCAGGCCATTAATGAAGCACTCGTTACGTGTGGACATTAGAAAGGTCGTTCGCAGTCCCGCCTGTCTCCGTCCCCGCCGTGCATCCCGCCGTCTCCGCGGAGGAGGAGCAGCAGAAAGAGCCGCGTGACTCCCTGACTGACACTTTTCCTAATTGTATCCACTCATTCATGACAATTTGATTAAAATATTACGCCAAAGTCTCGCCCCCTGTTTGTTCCATGCCTCTGAATCTAATTCTGATTTTTTTTTTATTTATTTATTTATTTATTTATTTATTTATTTATTTAAAAGAGAGAGATTACTTTCACAGGCATGACTGAGGATGCTATTAACTTCTACTTAATCTTTATTAATGCTCCGATTTTAACATATGTATAGCTTTCGTCTCGCTCTCTTTGTTTTAATTCCGGGTTTCATCGGTGACATGTTAGATTTGACTTACTTCTGTTATTCTTACAGGCGTCACTATTAACACTTTTACTATTTACATCTCCACCTGTCATTTCTGGATGCATTACTTTTTACCCCCCCCCCCCAATCACTTGAACTAAAAGCATGACAACGCGCAACCTTGGCATTAAAAAAAAAACACTCCAGGAAGACTTGCTTTACATGGGTTGGAATGGAATAGTATAGACCTCCTCAGATTACCCTACATCACCCATTCATCCATCCATCCATCCATCCATCCATTTACATATAGCAATAACCCTTCCAAATTCTATTCAATAGTTCTAATAATAATAATAATAATAATAATAATAATATTAATTAATAATAATAATAATAATAATAATAATATAATATATAATATAATATAATTCTATACCTGTGCAAAGAGAATTAAACTTACACACGTTTCATGCATCTCAGTAACCAGAAGTATTTGGCCAGTAAGTTTTACCCCTGCAAAGAAACAAACAAATAAAAAAATATATATATTATATAATATAATATATACACCACATTTTATTAATTTTTTCTAAAAGAAATTGAAAATTGCGTTTTGCGTGTGTGTGCATATATATATATATATATATATATATATATATATATATATATATATATATATATATATACACAGACGTGGACAAAATTGTTGGTACCCTTTGGTCAATGAAAGAAAAAGTCACAATGGTCACAGAAATAACTTTAATCTGACAAAAGTAATAATAAATAAAAATTCTATAAATGTTAACCAATGAAAGTCAGACATTGTTTTTCAACCATGCTTCAACAGAATTATGTAAAAAAATAAACTCATGAAACAGGCATGGACAAAAATGATGGTACCCCTAACTTAATATTTTGTTGCGCAACCTTTTGAGGCAATCACTGCAATCAAACGCTTCCTGTAACTGTCAATGAGACATCTGCACCTCTCAGCAGGTATTTTGGCCCACTCCTCATGAGCAAACTGCTCCAGTTGTGTCCGGTTTGAAGGGTGCCTTTTCCAGACTGCATGTTTCAGCTCCTTCCAAAGATGCTCAATAGGATTGAGGTCAGGGCTCATAGACGGCCACTTTAGAATAGTCCAATTTTTTTCCTCTTAGCCATTCTTGGGTGTTTTTAGCTGTGTGTTTTGGGTCATTGTCCTGTTGCAAGACCCATGACCTGCGACTGAGACCAAGCTTTCTGACACTGGCTAGTACATTTCTCTCTAGAATTCCTTGATAGTTCTTGAGATTTCATTGTACCCTGCACAGATTCAAGACACCCTGTGCCAGACGCAGCAAAGCAGCCCCAGAACATAACAGAGCCTCCTCCATGTTTCACAGTAGGGACAGTGTTCTTTTCTTGATATGCTTCATTTTTTCGTCTGTGAACATACAGCTGATGTGCCTTGGCAAAAACTTCGATTTTTGTCTCATCTGTCCACAGGACATTCTCCCAGAAGCTTTGTGGCTTGTCAACATGTAGTTTGGCATATTCCAGTCTTGCTTTTTTATGATTCGTTTTCAACAATGGTGTCCTCCTTGGTCGTCTCCCATGTAGTCCACTTTGGCTCAAACAACGACGGATGGTGCGATCTGACACTGATGTTCCTTGAGCATGAAGTTCACCTTGAATCTCTTTAGAAGTCTTTCTAGGCTCTTTTGTTACCATTCGGATTATCCGTCTCTTAGATTTGTCATCAATTTTCCTCCTGCGGCCACGTCCAGGGAGGTTGGCTACAGTCCCATGGATCTTAAACTTCTGAATAATATGTGCAACTGTACTCACAGGAACATCTAGTTGCTTGGAGATGGTCTTATAGCCTTTACCTTTAACATGCTTGTCTATAATTTTCTTTCTGATCTCTTGAGACAGCTCTTTCCTTTGCTTCCTCTGGTCCATGTCGAGTGTGGTACACACCATATCACCAAACAACACAGTGATTACCTGGAGCCATATATATAGGCCCAATGGCTGATTACAAGGTTGTAGACACCTGTGATGCTAATTAGTGGACACACCTTCAATTAACATGTCCCTTTGGTCACATTATTTTCTGTGTTTTCTAGGGGTACCATCATTTTTGTCCATGCCTGTTTCATGAGTTTATTTTTTTACATAATTCTGTTGAAGCATGGTTGAAAAACAATGTCTGACTTTCATTGGTTAACATTTATAGAATTTTTATTTATTATTACTTTTGTCAGATTAAAGTTATTTCTGTGACCATTGTGACTTTTTCTTTCATTGACCAAAGGGTACCAACAATTTTGTCCACGTCTGTATATATATATAGTAGTGATTAAAGATTATAGATTGTGATTAGATTAAATTAGAGAATGCAAGAAAATCACACACACACACACACACCACACACACACACACACACACACACACACACATATATATATATATATATATATATAGATATATATATATCGTATATATCCCATCCTTCCTTTATCCCTTCCTTCCTTTCATCAGTAGACGAAATAGATGGATAGATAGATGATAGATAGATAGATAGATAGATAGATAGATAGATAGATAGATAGATAGATAGATAGATAGATTAGATAGATAGATAGATAGATAGATAGATAGATAGATAGATAGATAGACATTAAATTAGAGAATGAAAGAAAATCACACACACACACACACACACACCACACATTTATACATTATATATATATATAAATATATATATATGCACACACACATAATTTGATGTTATGTTAGATAGATATCCAGTTACTGTTGTATAAGAGGATTATAACACTTCACTCGCTGATGGAGCAATAATGAAATGTGACTCTGGCTTTATGACGTTGCACTTTGGATGTCGCGCTCACACCAAAGATATCATCCATCCTTGTTTACGGTCATCGATTCAATTAATCCACAGGCTCCCCGAGAACACGGGAAAAATTAGCCTCCCCTTTAAAAAGGAAGGGGGGGGATGTGTAATATGATATCAGCGAACATGGGAAGGTGAATCGAGCGGCTCACAGCTCAGAGGATTTGAAAAAATACATGTATCATTCACCTGATTTGAATTGTAGCTCGCCTTTTCTCCCCCCCTCTTTTTTTTTTTTTTTGAACTTCTGCCAATTCATTTTGTACATTAAAAATTGGTCAGGGTTGATAAGATTCCATTTTCACGGTCGGCAATGCGGAACTGGCGAAAGAATACAATTACAGACCCCAGAGTAAACTCTCCGAATGTCAACTTGATGTAAATGATGGAGAGCGGGAACACAAAGGAACAGGCTTCAACATCTCGCCTCCCCCCCCCATTCTCTCTCTCTCTCGCCTCTATCACTCTATCACTCTCTCTCTCTCTCTCACTCTGTCAGGGATGTATATTCACCTCTGCGGTCATTTTATAAAATGTTTAGCATAGTTAAAATTTATATATATATATATATATATATATATATATATATATATGTATATATATATAAAAAAGAGAGCGGAGAGTGAGAGAGAGAGAGAGAGAGAGAGAAGAAGAAGAAAGGTGAGGTACAGTTCAAACTTTACTTATAAAAGTATTAGGAAGAAATGAAGGAAAGAAAGAATGAAAGGAACAGCTGGAAGGAAGGTATAAAGGGAGGATGGAAGGAAGGAATGTATAAACGAAGGATGAAAGGAAGGAAGGAAGTATAAAGGAAGGATGAAAGGAAGGAAGGTATAAAGGAAGAATGAAAGGAAGGAAGGGAGGAAGGTATAAAGAAAGGATGAGAGGAGGGAATGAAGGTGTAAAGGAACGATGAAAGGAAGGAAGGAATATGTAAAGGAAAGGATGAAAGGAAAAGGAAGGATGAAAGGAAGGAAGGAATGTGTAAAGGAAGGATGAAAGGAAGGAAGGAATGTGTAAAGGAAGGATGAAAGGAAAGGATGGAAGGAATGGAAGGATGTGTAAAGGAAGGATGAAAGGATGGAAGGAAGGAAGGTATAACGGAAGGATGGAAGGAAGGATAAAAGGAAGGAATGTATAAAGGAAGGTATAAAGGAAGGATGAAAGGAAGGAATGAATGTATAAAGGAAGATTGAACGTCATGGAACGTCGCCCCTATGCACACGTTTATAAGCGCTGGAACATAGAACGTCGCCCATATGCACACGTTTATAAGCGCTGGGACATGGAATGTCGCCCGCATGCACACGTTTATAAGCACTGAGACATGGCACGTCGCCCATACGCACACGTTTATAAGCGCCGGGACATGGAACGTCGCCCGTATGCACACGTTTATAAACACTGAGACATGGAACGTCGACCGTATGCACACGTTTATAAGCTATGAGACATGTAACGTCGCCCGTATGCACACATTTATAAGCACTGGGACTTGGAACGTCGCCCGTATGCACACGTTTATAAGTGCCGGGACATGGAATGTCGCCCGTATGCACACGTTTATAAGCACTGGGACTTGGAACGTCGCCCGTATGCACACGTTTATAAGCGCCGGGACATGGAACGTCGCCCGTGTGCACACGTTTATAAGTGCCGGGACATGGAACGTTGCCCGTATGACACGTTTATAAGCACTGGGACTTGGAACGTTGCCCGTATGCACACGTTTATAAGCACTGGGACTTGGAACGTCGCCCGTATGACACATTTATAAGCACTGGGACTTGGAACGTCGCCCGTATGACACGTTTATAAGCACTGGGACTTGGAACGTCGCCCGTATGACACGTTTATAAGCACTGGGACTTGGAACGTCGCCCGTATGACACGTTTATAAGCACTGGGACTTGGAATGTTGCCCGTATGCATACGTTTATAAGCACTGGGACTTGGAACGTCGCCCGTATGCACACGTTTATAAGCGCCGGGACATGGAACGTCGCCCGTGTGCACACGTTTATAAGTGCCGGGACATGGAACGTTGCCCGTAT
>JACRUU010000015.1:14875223-14907723 GCA_030449085.1 Kryptopterus vitreolus
CATATTGATTCGACTAATTCATTCCAAATATTTCGAGTGAAAGGATGAAGAAAAAAACACACACACACACACACACACACACACACACACACACACACACACACACACACACACAGAGTGTATAATTAACTTCTCTGTGATTTAACTGTCCCTTTGCAGCAGCACTCTGACACTGGGCTATTGTGTGTGTGTGTGTGTGTGTGTGTGTGTTGCTGTCCTTCGTCCCTGAGGAAACAGGCACACTAGCCTAGCCGCTTTAATGAAGTCCCACAGAAGGAAAGCAAAACCTGTCTTGTTTTTTTTTTTCGAGTTCGCTCTTTTGGGCCAAGAGCGTAATTGGGGACTGAGTATCCAATTAATGCTGAACAACCGAGGGGGCTTGTGCAGAGAGCATAAGGTGACTCGGCTAATATTGTTTGTTCTTGCGTCGTAATGGTGAGCGAGGAAGGACGAGGCGGAGCTTTGGGACACGGCGGCGCTTTAAGCCCCGCTCTAAACGGAATGGTTTGGCCGGAGGGATGGAGGAATACCCAGGGACGCGGATTATTAAGCGTAAGTGGCCCGCTCCTTGTGTCTGGTGCGGTCTGGCGGGCGCGTGCGGGAAAAAGAGGGACGCTAGACACCCGGAGGTAGGAGGGCATCGAACGGGCCCCGGCATCTAGGTCACAAACAAAACGCGGTGAGGAAAAAAAAAAAAAAAAGAGGGGAACCAAATCGCATTAATGCCACAGGGACGGGGGAGTCCCACAATCCCTTCTTCATTAAAACGAAATAAAAATAAATAAATAAATAAAAACACAACGCCGGGTCATTTATCTCCTTCCCTCTAAAGCCATAAACACAAATCGTTTCACTCTGCTATTTTTCTTTCACTCGGTGCCAAAGGCATAGATCATCGACAATAAACGTCTCGTCCCGATGATGCGCTGGAGTTCAATTGGGATGTAAAAGGAAGCGATCGGAAGAAATATGGCGTAAATAATGGCGCCCTCGCTTGTGGGGAAATTAGGACGAGGCCTTCCTTTTCGTCACATCAAGAAAGAAAGAAGAAAAGATAAAAAAAAAAAAAAACGGGTGTGTGAAGGGGGGTAAAACAAAAACAAAAAACAACAAAAAAAAAAAAATATATATATATATATATATCAAACACTCATTAAAGGAACAATAGGACGGGGTGGCGGAGAGAGGGGTGACGAGGCTTTACAGATGGGTCCTCCAAAAAAAAATGCAAGTAGGCGGTACATCGTTTTGCCTGTTATTAATTGGATTACCATTATCCAGATTTAACCCGTATTAATGATGTCAAGATGACGCTTCACCACTCGGGCACCGCGGAAAGAGGAAATTATTAGCGTCTCGCGAGCGCAGGTACGAGGATAGACCGCCAGAGGTTTCCGGCGCACTTATTAACGTAGCCATGTATCAAACAACCGCTGGGGGGGGGGGGGGGGGGGGGGGGGGGGAATGATGAAAGCATTTTTTTAAAGGCACCGGTGAAATTAAAGTGTGTTTAAAAAATAAATAAATAAAAAAGTGGACGTGAATAAATTAAAAATAGATATACAGCAGGCCTGCCTGGAAGCGTAATTGTTTTCAATTATAAAGTGCTTACTAACACATTTAAAACGGTGCGAGACGACAAGCCTAGAGGGGATGAAGCTCCTAAATTGGGTAATTCAGGCTTTGACAGAATCCGAACACTTACAGCGAGGGGTTTTAAAGTGTATTTAAAGCTCTCCGAATGTGAACGTTACCAAGGGGACTGTAAACTGGCCCGGGTCACAGCGAGGGAAAGGGAACGGGAGAACATTATTACCGTGGTTTTGGCACCGCGGGAGGCCGCCACGCCAGGCTCATCATCATACTCTTCCTATTGTATTTATTTATTTATTAATTTTTATATCCCCGGTTGAAATAGCCCATTCATAGTGGGTTCGAACAAAGCCGAGTCGTTTTTTTTTCCCCTTTTCCTTCACCCGCCAACCCCCCCTCTCCCCCCCTTCCCCCCTCCCTCCTTGTCCGATAAGATCTGGGAATACGTATGACACTTTAATCGTTTGCTTCTTCCATTGTTCCTTGTGCACCTCTGAAGTTATGCTGGACGTCCTGAAAGGCGGAAGAACTTTGACCTGCCGCCCCGTTCCCAGTGTGTATAAGTAAGTTACGGATTCGACCTCGACAGCACTATTTTAGTGCGCCCCCATCCCACCCCCACCCCCCATTCCCCGTGAAGATCCCGGTCCGGATAAGGGGGGGGCCTTGAATGACACCTCTGTTACAAGTACGGAGGGAAACGGATAAGCGCGACCCTTTCAGGTTTTCAACTTCAACTTGACCTCTGAGCCTGGATCGGATATCAAAACAGTGCCATCTGGCCTCGGTCAGGACCGAGTGTCGACTCTGGAGCACGAGGTTAATATCATACAGTTAGGAAGCGGGGATACAGACCGCAATTATCTTCAATTCCAGGACAGAAAATCCTATTATTCAATCGCGGCTCGGACAGATGGGGAGGCTGCGACATCCTCTCCCATTCCTGCGCAAGCCCAATCTGCTGGCTGGAGCCGCAGCAGCAGAAACAGCAGCGATGGGAAAGGTACACAATGGTGGGAGAGGGCAGGAGGGCAGCGAGGTTGGCGTTTTTTTTTTTTTTCTTTGGTGCTTGGTTGAAACCTGAGCCGGGACCCGGCGGTCTCCGTCTCCTCCCTACAGCACGGACACCACAATAGAACCTGCAGGGAGCGTTTGAAAGCCTTCAACAGCAACCGCTGGGAGGTGAAGCAACAGATGAACGCATCCCATGAGAACCGCTTCTCTAAGGGGGTACGCAGACCTTATGCGATATGTGTTGGGAATAGGCAGGAATCAGACTAAATATGGGGCAGCCACTCTGCTAAAATGGTCCCGAAATACATTACAGAAAGGCGGCCGGTTTCCTTTTACCAAAGGCGATGCTAATGTATGTTTCCCAGCCAGCTGAGGTCTGTGTACTATCAGGGCCCCAGAGAGCTGTTTTTTTACAGAAGCGAGAGCAAGACCGAGCCTGAGCTTATTAAAGGAACGTACACCCGATTTCTTAAAATATGTGCTTTTAAAAAAAAAAAAAAAAAAAAAAAACTTTTTGTAGGTACAAAAAAAAAAAAAAAAAAAAAAAAAAAAACACACCCCACACAACAGTAAATGTTCTATTAAGTCCACTGAATTATGATGCAAAGCAAATGGACTTGAATGATAAATAGAGCATTAATCTTCGCAACTACGGACATGCCACCCACAAACCCGGCTTTCACCTGCGGTGAGGATTTAATAGCTGAGAACGCCACACAAAAGGTTGTGTGAGAAAAACCCTGAATGCCCCCGTAAGCACCGCGGCTAGAGTGACCACAAATGGTGGCGTTCCAGACCACAAAGCCATACCGTCATACAGTGTGAGAAATCGCCCAAGGCGTGCTACGGGGCCCCATCGTGGACGTATATAAAAAAAAAAAGACATTAGCGAGTCACTTTAAGTGAAGATGTAACCACAGGGGAAAAAAAAAAAATCCATTCTGTCTTTTTTCGACTAGTTTATGATCGACCCGGTTACATGAACGCGACACCCATTAGATAAGTACATAATGGGTATTTCCGCGTATGCCCGTATGCCGGTCCAGACACGAACCGCGCTATCGGTACAGCGTCGGCTGTTAAAAGCCCTTCATCATGAACGTAATTGATTCCCGGTTATTAAAATGAATTTATTAACTAAATTGGTTATTAAATGTCCGTGAAGCTTCTGGAATGGCGCTCGCAGCATGAAGTCCATTAGACGGCGCGACCTAATTTGAGCCGATTTGCGCGCCGGAAGAATTCCGGGATCGGGAAGGCAGTGATCGAGGGCTAGCGGCCCGGAGTTCTGAACGCTCTCCTTTAAAGTTCGTGAAAAAAAAAAAAAAAAAAAAAGAAAAGAAAAAAAGAAAAGAAAAGAAAAAAAAGAGAGGAACAAAAAAAACCACACAACAGCACTGCGCTGAAAATCTCTGCGTGTGCAAGTGTCATGATAATTAAGATCGCTGCCTCCTTTGATGCCTCCTCGATGGCCCCAGCAGTTATCAAGGCCGCGTCTGGAAGTCATCATTTATCCGAGAAACAGAAACGCGGAAGGTGTCAAAGGAAACGGCGGGGGCTGCTCCGACGGCAAAAATAAATAAATAAATAAATAAATAAATAAACGAGATATTGGAACGTTCGCCTTGGACAGCGAGGAGGTCCCCACTTACGCTGTCAGAAACGTCGCGTGATGCTGCGCTAAATCCGCGAATTGAATTCGGAGCTTTAGCGAGTCGGATCGCGGGTTTTAGCTAAAGAGGAAGGAGCAGGCGAAGGATCCGAGGCATTAAATGCAAAGGCGAAGATGAGCGATTATGGGAGTTGACAGCGTAAGTGAGACGATCCTGTTGCAAAGCCCTTTTTTTCACGAGCTTTTCGCGACTTGGATGAGGGTTTGTCCTGGCGAGTACTCTGGGATCAGCGGCTGGTAGGCGTTTTTTTGTTTTGTTTTTTTTGTTACTCCAAGCGGACCTCGGTTTGAGACATTTAAAGAAGAAATAAAAACAGACGTCGAAAAATACGGCGCTTTTTTTATCCCCCCCGTTAAACCTCCTTTTAAAGGGGCCACCGAAGGCGAACGGAATGAAGGCCTTCGGGTTGCGTTCGGGATCAGTGGCATTAAAGGAGAAAGAAGGAAAAAAAACAACAACAACAACAAAAAAAAGACTTTCGGTTAAATTACACACACAAAAACAGTGTAGTATAAACTCGCCAGGCACCCCGTGGAAGCAGAGAAAAAGAACGGCCTGCCTACTTATTTCGGCGGAGTTTCTCCATCGTTTCACCCAAAACAGAAATTAAACGTGTATCTACATTTTATCATGTCTGGTATCGCCTTTGAAAATTGCAGGTAGTGGTAGTGTTTAACATTCTCTTGTCAAGCGCCCCCCTGCTGAGACAATAAATGCCTGTCCAGTTTTGCTCGCAGCGGCGGCGGCAGATTAGAAACAGCAGGAGGAACGGTGTAGTGTGAATACAATACCGATAAGAACGCGCCTCTTAGCCCCACTGCTACGCCTCGCTTCTGCCAATGTTAGAACCTGCTGTTTTCTAATATTTACACACAACTAGAATCGCAAATGTACCATAACTGCATTGAAAGAGCACTTTCTGTCGGCCGCCTAAAAATCAGTCCATATCGTTCCTTCCATGGGTGTTTTTTTTTCTTTTTTTTTCCCCCCCGCGAGACGGAGGGCACGGTGGGGGTGGGGGGGTTTTAGGTGCGGCGTCAAATAGGAACGCGATGAGAGTGAGATTTATTTTCATCTAAATGAGGACGAGATACAAAAACAAAGCAAAAGACGGGAGAGATGAAAATGAGATATGAGATTCTCCGTCTTCCAGGCGCGAGAGATTAACGGGACAGATTTTTCAAGTGTAACACAATTTAAGTTTTCTTTCTCGCCCGTTTTGCTCGCCACATAAACCTCTGATCGCATCTGCGACACATTCCTCTCGCCACCACTGCCCCCTCCTTTTCGACGGTCCCGTATCTGAACAGTTCGATGTCGAGAACGCCATTTATCAAGTGCCTATGAATGGGGACAGTGCGGTCCCATGACCCCGTGAACGCTAGAGCATTACCCGTGTAAAGCTGCCTTTTCTTTATGAGGTTATCAGAATGCAGTGCCTTAAGGGCTGTTGATTGATGGACATCAGGCGGCCGTGCTGATCACACACACACACACACACACACACACACACACACACACACACACACAGCTTTGGCAATCCTTTGGAAACTAATCAAGGTTTTTGCACAGAGGACCTGACCCTTTACATCGCGCTAAAAGCCCACTACTCGGAGCTTATTTGCTGATCCTGAGTCGCCTATCATAGACCTGCTCATCCTTTATGAAGACTTATGAGAAACCAGCCTGTGGCTTTCTGGATGGTGCACTAGGAGCCTTAACAAGCTCTGGCGAGAAACGGTCAGCCGTGTCGCACGAGTCCTGTTCTTGCGCGTTGGATCGCTCAGTGGATGGGACTCGTAAAGAATAGAATTGCATATTTATTTGCTGGAGTATTTATATACGCCTGAAGCTTTCATATGATTGACTCCAATGTCATTCTACAGGTCGCGAATCTCCCCCCCACCCCCCCTCAAGCGGCACTGTTAGTGACTATGTGTAGTTATTTTTTAGGCTCTTTAGTACAATACAAGCAAAAAACATAGGAACGGTTTATACAGTAAAAATGAAATAAAAAGAACACCGTCTATATTGTAGAATAGTCAGCATTTAGGACGAGAAATTGTCCATTACATTAGGTTTGTTTAGGATATTCCTTTGTTTGCTAATAAAAGCAACTTTCAGTCATTTCAAATCAATCGTTTCTAGGCAAAACGGGTGGTTGAGGAGAAGGCAACCAGCTAGGGGGCGCCAGTGAGCACACCCCGTGCCCCGCCATTATTTATCCAATTCCGTTTTATTTGCAAGGCGCTTTTTACAATTGTCATTGTCACAAAGCAGCTTTAATTATGGTGTACAGGAATGTGCATCATTTTGTCCCGGATTTATGCATTTTTATTATTATTTTTTTTTTTACACATTGTGTTTACACAATTATTTATTCTAAAAATAATACTTTGTAGTAGTATTTTTCTTTTCTTAGTTTGCTGCATTATGATTACTTCCTATGTCTACTCTCTGCTCATAATAGGCACTGTTGTCAGGAGGAGTAAAATTATTGCATTAAAAAATTGCTTAAAATACATGCATATATACAAAAGTCTATTTTAACGGCCTTGTTATTGTTTACTGGCTCAATGTGGATGTGCATTGATTCTTTTTTCTGAAAACGGGGACTGCGTATTATTGCTGAAAAGCCGATAAAAGTAATTGTTGATCATTTTTCTGTAGTATAAACAACACAATATACAGTGGCAAGAAAAAGTATGTGAACCTTTTGGAATTTCGTGGTTTTCTGAATAAATTTGTCATAAAATGTTATCTGATCTTCATCTAATTCATTGGTATTGACAAACGCAATGTGTCTAAAAATAATAACACCAAAAAAGTCAATACCAATGAATTAGATGAAGATCAGATAACATTTTATCACAAATTTATTCAGAAAACCACGAAATTCCAAAAGGTTCACATACTTTTTCTTGCCACTGTATGTTTACATACTTGAATCCAGGCAATAGGGGCACGGTGGTCTAGTGGTTAGCACGTCACACCTCCAGGGTCCGGGTTCTATTCCCGTCTCGGCCATGTGTGTGTGGAGTTTTGCATGTTCTCCCCGTGCCTCAGGGGGTTTTTTCTCCATGGGGTTTCCCATCTTCCGGTTTTTCCCTCCGGTTTTTCTCCGGTTTCCTCCGTCCCTTCCTCCCCCGGTCCAAAAACATGCACGGTAGGTTGATTGGCACGTTGGAAAATTGTCCCTAGTGTATGAATGTGTGTGTGTGTGTCCTGTGATGGCTTGGCATTCCATCCAGGGTGTATCCTGCCTTAATGCCCATAGACGTCTGAGATAGGCACAGGATCCCCGTGACCCGAGCGAAGATCGGATAAGAAGATAGAAGATGAATGAATGATCCAGGCAATAGAAGGTTGGAAATGATTTGTATGGTGTGGGGGGTGGAGCTTTGTGATTGGAAGGCGGAGCCACGATAGGAATCTCCCCTAGGGCGCCCAAAAAAAAAACAAAGCTATAAATGGCCCTATTTTGCACCATCAAAGCCAGTTAACAGCCAAACTAGTGGTGGGTTTGTGTGTGAATGTATTCAGTAAAACTTTACAGCTACAAAGACATTTTTCATCACAATCTGCAATATGCACCGGTTTATTAGTACCGGCTTTATTTAAGGAATAATACGACGATGCTTACCTGATGTATTTTAAAGACATCCTCATACACTACGAGCTGGGGTGATGCACATGTTGGCTTGAGGAAAAATGCACAAAAAAAACTGCGCTTTGTCGGAGAAAAATGGAACGAAACAAAATGACCAAACACGCACTTTTAATATTAAACAATGTGGGTAAATCAAGAGATCAGTCAATGCACAAAATCACCCATGCATTTTGTAGGTAGGAGCGTCTCAAGAGCATTTCGACTAACCTCATCTCGCCCTGGCGTTTAAACCAATCCAGTGCCGATCCTCCTCGCGAATCGGGTCGGATTTCTGCACCGTCCTGCTCATACACCATCTACCCACCTCATGTTGTTGAACTGTGCGCATGTAAAGCTCACCATCAAACGCTGACATACTATAAGTTCGCTACGCAGCCCAGAGGATGCCGGGTTCCCGTTTTATCTCCTGTCCTGTTTCTGTCTCTTTCGCTTTGCTCATTAAGGGCAGGAAGACGGGTCCCTGTAAAACTGCTTTGCGACAATGTAAAGGAAAAGGCTAGATAAGTATTCAAGGAAAGGTCGAACAATACACTCTATTGCCAGGGTGAAGCAGGTGTATGCAATTGATTTGGGGTCGTTCTCACCATAAACACAGCGCTGCGCTCCAGGGGGCGCTGTACCATGGCTGACTATGCACTCTGCCTCCAGCTTCCTAACATGTCTGAGATGCATGAAGAAGGAATTTCAGCTATGTTGTAAAATACGTTAAACAAGTAAAAAAAAAAAATGTAATTAAAAAAAAAAGCGCCTTTATTGATTCTGGTCATGTGACCAGACCAAACAATCAGTTTTGTATTATTCTATATTTATTATATATATATATATATATATATATATATATATATATATATATATATATACATACACACACACATATACATATACACACACACACACACGTCTTGTAAGAGCAAAGCGAGAACTTTTCAAAACAATTCTTCATGAGAACTTTCAATAAGGTCATTGCTCATCCTCAAGCTCTGCAGAAAGAGACGAGTTCCACACAGGGCAAATGGGTAACACAACGACGTGCTCTGTGCGATCCCGACATCCACGTAAACTAAAAGTAGCGAGGGGGGGTCCCGGGCGCAGTTTAAAGCGGCACTGAGAAAGATTCCCGCTTCAGCATGGAGCCCGTGCACCAAAACGCCTGGATATAAACGCGGGTCAATCAATGGCCCGACGCTCAGGCCCATCAAAGCCGCGTGCCTGCTCCGTGTGTGGCTGGTGGAGAGGGAACAGGTGGTAAAGTTGTGTTTAAATGCTCTGCAACCCCCCCACACACACACACACCCCAAGTGCCCTGAGTGTGCCATCATTATGTGCTACTGCCCCCTACTGTGAGGCAATGGCTCTGCGCACCCAAGGTCACCGGTAAAAAAGGGGGGGAAGAAAGCACGCAGGGGTGCACTTTACTCTGCACGGCTGGAGCGATCAATAGCGCCCCTGCAGCTCGGCTCTAAAAACAAACATTAGCAGAAAATCTCTCTCTCCCTCCCTCACTCTCACTCTCTCGGTTGCTGTTGCCAAACTTCCCAGAGATGTGGCCTGCGATTATAAACCACACAGTCTATACAGTGATCTCTACTAATAAGCTCTCGTCCTAATTAATCACCCCCCCCACCACCACCACCACCTTGTTTTGCCCGCGAGTGTGAACCGGTCGTATCTCACAGTTCAACTGAACTCTTATGAGCACTTTATCAATACGTCTTTTTCGTTCGCTTATTTTTTCTCTCCGTAAGTCGTTTGTTTGTTTATACACACAAGTCTTCTCTGTGAAAGGTCATAACAAGTTAAAAAGAACACCCCCCCCCATTCCAGTGTATTCCAATGTCAACCGATTCAACTATAATAACTCCAATCATTACTATTCATTTAAAAGGTGTTGGGGAGGACTTGCAATAAAATGTCACCTCGATTCAGAGTGACACACACTACAGCACACCGGAGCATTTCTTTTTTTTTCCCCTCATCTTTGCCTTCTGAATGACGGAAAGACTGTGCTTAGCTTTAAAAAAGAGGGGAGGAAGAGGAGAAAAAAAATATATCGCTCTCTCCCCGCGATCAAACCGCGTAACAATGTTACAAGATGCGATCCCGAGTATAACGCACCCGCAACTAACTTTTAATGATCGCTCTGCGAGGGAGCGCGTGTGTGCGCTCGCCAGAGACAGAGAGGAGAAGACTCGAGCTGTGGAGTGACAAACAGCGGGACCCAAGTGTTCGCCTTTTGTCTTCTCCTGATCAAATGGTGGAAGAGAGGGAGAGGTACGGCGCAGAGGCGCACAGCCTCTCTTTCCCTGAAGAGCGTCTCAGCTCCGGGATCAAAGAGCACAGACAGTGAGAGAGAGAGAGAGAAAGAGAGAGCGCCAGCCGCACCTCGGCTTTCATTCGGGAAGAGAAGGAGCGGGGATGCGGCGTGGAAAGAGTCGGCGCTCGGCGAGCTCCTTCGGGGATTTCCTTATCGAGGGCAAAGCAATCCCCCCTGGACCTCGTCGGCACGGGCCTGATTATTCACGCCATTACAAAGGGGATGAAAATAACTCGTAACTCAAAGCGAGCGTAGGGGTTTTTTTTTTTTTTTTGGTTATTTATTATTTTACCCAACATCCTGTAGAGGGGGGGAAAAAAAAGTTAAGGAAAAGAAGAAATGTACAGCGAGGAAATCCATAGTTAAAAAGAGCAACAGAAATGGTTAGCGGGTTTGAAGCCAGGAGCGCTACGCGGTCTTCTTGGGCCTGCCGCGCCTTTTCTTGACTTCCGCCTTGGGGGACGTCGGGGTTTCCGTCTCTCGGACGGGTTTCTTCGGGGTGGACGTCTTGGCGCTGGACTTCTTCACTCCGTTCACTTCTAGATGATGATAAAACAGTTGGTTGAAGTAAACATGAAAACATGAAGCCTTTGATTCTGCTGCTTGGCCATTTTTTCTGCTTCTAACACATCGAGTTTGAGGACAAGATGTTTACTTGCTGCCTACTAATATCCCGCCCACTTGCAGTCGCCATGACGACGAGATAATATAACTCAACACTGTAATGTTACGCCTGATCGGTGTAGATTATTTCTGCGTATACAGACTTGTGTGCTTAACATCTCCAGTAAACATAAAGACTGCTTTATCGTCAAGTACTATATGGGAGTCCCCTTCCAGCACACACATACACACAAACACATACACACACACACACACACACACACACACACATATTTAGAAATAAGTGATAACGTGTTCTGCTAGAGTGTGTCCGAGATATGATCTAAAGAAGAGAACAGATCTAAGCTAAAGCAGAGAACAGATCTAATCTAAAGCAGAGGGCAGCTCTAATCGAAATCATAGAACAGATCTAATGTAACACAGAGGGAAGATCTAATCGAAAAGTAAAGATCTGATCTAATCTAAAGCAGAGATTAGATCTAATCTAAAGTAGAAGAACGCACGTAATCTAAAGCATAGGACATCTAATCTAAAGAAGAGAACAGATCTAATCTAAAGCAGAGAACAAATGTAATCTAAAGCCGAGAACAGATCTAATCTAGAGTAGAAGAACAGATGTAATCTAAAGCAGAGAACAAATCTAATCTAAAATAGAGGAACAGATCTAATCTAAAATAGAAGGACGCATGTAATCTAAAGTAGAAGAACGCATGTAATCTAAAGCAGAGGACAGATCTAATCTAAAGCAGAGAACAAATGTAATCTAAAGCCGAGAACAGATCTAATCTAGAGTAGAAGAACAGATGTAATCTAAAGTAGAGGAACAGATCTAATCTAAAATAGAGGAACAGATCTAATCTAAAGTAGAGGAACAGATCTAATCTAAAGTAGCCAGTAAGGTGACGGCAAAAAATGAGCACTTACCCTTCTTCTGAGCCGGACGCCTCTTTTTTGCAGGGGCACTATCGCTTTCATCATTAGATGCCTCTTTTTCCGTTGCTTTTTTCCGCTTAGGAGCCTTTAAAAAAAAAAAAAAAAAAAAAAAAAAAAAGGAAGAGACGAACAAAAAAGAAATGGTCAAATCACTTGCCTACAGCATCCTTAGGGGGAGTTGGAATCTAATATTAAAAAGGGATCCTCTGCAATATGCGAGGAAACTATTACGTACGCCTTAAGCGTGACGTCTGAGCAAATGTAATTACGGCTCGGCTAAAAAAAAAAAAAATCCTGTTAGGAAAGCCAAAAAAAAAAAAAAAAAGAATTTCATTGAAATATCAAACACAATAGGTCTATTTTAATACTGCTTAGAGTGATTCGGATTTTCAAGGTTATATCCGTGACTCGAGATTACAGGTCAGAGGCGCAATTTGCGTTAAAAACCGCCAAACAATCGTTTATGTTTGGAGTTCATTTATTACGACGGATCTTGGTTCCGTGCTCGTCAGAACGCGGGACGGAGAGAGAGAGCGAGAGAGAGGGGAGCGAATGGGAGGAAATCGCACTAAACTGAACCCGGGGTTAGCTAGAAGATGCACTTAACGACGGCAATCAAATCCACCCCCCCCCCCTCCACTCAGACTGCGTAATGAATGCTTGCCTGTCTCTCGGACTTGAACCATCATCCCTTATTTTCTCCCTTTTCTTCCCCCCCCCCCCCCCCTTTCTCTTTCTCTCTCTCTCCTTTTCCTTTCCATCCCCTCCTCACATTTCCCATCCATTTTGCCAATTGCTGCCTCATGATTACCATCCAGACCCCGCTGAGCTGAACAGATTGGCTCAATAATTACATACAATAACTGCAGTGGGCAGGTAACCCTCAGCTGGCACGGGCCAGCTCCCTGGTGGCACCTTCCATATGCAAACGGCATTGTGGGAAGGCGAGGAGAGTCCGTCGCCTCCCGTGTCGCCGGTGTGCGCGCTGATTGCCGGCCTCGAAGCTCGCTCCGAGGTGACCGTGTCAGCAAATTTGTGATACATTAGCAGGGAATAAACACAGGCACTCAGGACCTGACAGAGGGAGGGGGGGGGGGGAGGGAGGAAGAACTCTTTGCTCACAAGAGATACATATTTTTTTCGTTTACACCGGACGATAGAGCTTTAGAGCAAATATGCAATAGCACGTAACATTCAAATTACAGTAATATTAAAAAATAATGACATCATCGTCCTACGCTACATATAATCTCAGTGAATGGTACTTCACTGGTTAAGACTGATCAGAAGGTTCGAGCCCCTGTGCCAACAAACCTGGGCCCTTGAGCAAAGCCCTCGACACGCTGCTCTGAGCCAAGATTGCTACAAAGCTGGTGTGACACTTTGACCCAAAACACACCCACACGCGTTCCTCACCTTGACCGAGGACGGTCCTGCGGACGACGCCGAGAATTCCAGCCTGTCGTCGTCGGTGGCGCCGACGCTTCTCAGTCCCTGCTGGAGAATGCCGCGCAGCTTCGCGTAGTCGGGTTTGTCCGTGTATCCCAGAGTCTTCACTTCTTCCATAAACTTGATCATTTCATCTAAAATATGGTGGGAGATGTTAAACACAACCTTCTCGCAGGAACCACAATATTGCTTGTGAAAGACCTTTTGAAGTTGGCATTAAAATGAACCTTGAGGCCTATAATCACTTTTTTCTTTTTAAATATCAATTAAGAATCCTCACTTGTAAATCGCTTAAAACGTACATATTAATTGATCATTTAACCCCGCCCCCAAAAATGCGACTCGGACATATACAGCTGATTCCCTTAAACACTTTTTTTTAATAATATGAACCATATGCTTCCCTAATATTCCCATATATGACATTCCCTAAATCAGCCCCCGAATTTCCCGGCGTGTGTATATTATACATTTGGCTTGTAGTTATAGATCAGTGAGATCCACAGAGTTTAAACGGAGCGAGCGACTGGCAGAAAGTAGAAACTTTTGCCCGCCTCCGCGTAAGGAGCCATTTCCATTTCACAACCCTGATAAAAGGGGGGAAGGTGTGTGTTTAACGCCGCGCCGGGAACCGGGCGTGCTTCCTGCACTCCGCAGCAGGCGCCGGCACTCTGACCTTCAGGCTAAGTTTAGTGGAAAAAGAGGGGCGACAAAACATCACACGCCGCTCCGTGTGCCGCGCCGACGCGCAAACTGTTGTTTATCGTCGGCTCCTCAAATTGTCACACCAAACAGAATTAGCCATGATGGCCTCGCTAAGCGCGCCGCCTCCCGTCACCTCGGCGTTGGGACGAGACGTGCGCGAGCAAGACAACAGCCTGAGGAGGGATCGCTCCGTCTGCTGCGCGCCTGTCACCGCGCTTCAGAAGTGCCGCCGCATCATCCGGCGAGCAAACGGCTCCTGTGACGCCTTTGATTTAAAAAAATAAATAAATAAATAGGAACTACGCCGTAAAGAGAAGAGCGAGCCCTGAAGTTGTGCAAAAGTTACAAAGTGAGTCAAATCAAGAGATACACGTTACTATGCACCGGAGAAAACGTGTCCTCACATTTTGGAACGAATCCCATAACGCCTTTATACAATGCGTCCATTATGACCATTTACTTCATGTGACCTTCTGTCCAATCAGGGATTGAGAATTTACTAGCATTTTGGTGTCTAATTTAATGAATGGTTCATTATAAGCAAAAAAACCACACACACACACCTCTGCCTTCCACATGCACAGTGAAGTGGTCACACACTCTGGAAAGTTGGAGTGAGAAGTTGTAGGTTATTAGTGCAGGGTCGATCCATTAGCTCTCATTATTGCTAAATCAACGGCTGTGCGCTCATTATGGGAGCGCGGACGCGCCGCGACGCTGTTTATACGGCGGAATCGGGGAAAGTGCTTCAGACCAATTAATGCTTGGCTGACGCACAAAAGCGCGTCCTCATCTGGGCACATCACAGGTGCTTTTTAAAGGCCCTGGAGCTCAGTCCGGATTTCTGGCTTGGCTTTAATTAATCTGAGCTACGAGTCGCTTGTTCAGGGTTTCCCAGCATCAGGCCGCTCATATAAGCCGTTAGCAGCACTTAATGTTTCTCTATTTCTCAGGGAAATAACAAAAATGGCGTCAGCTACAGGACAGACTCCAGGATGATGTGGGATGGAGACATTCTTAGAGGATATAGGGAAGGCGTTTGAAGGGGTCGCGTAAGGGACAGTGCTAAAGCAGGAAGGAAGTTGCTGATGCCATAGTACGTAGTGCTGGCAGAGATGGAGTGCGAGTGGGTGAGAAGTAGAGAAGGATGAGTGGATAGTGACAGCGATGAGGACAGAGACTGAAAAAAGCAGGAAACAATGACAGCGATGGAGAAAGGAGAAGGTGACGGAGAAAGCTGGAGAGGGTGAAGGAGAAAGGACGAGAGGGTGAGGGAGAAAGCATGAGACGGAGGTGGAGAAAGCACAAGACGGAGGTGGAGAAAGCACGACAGGGTGACGGAGAATGCAGGAGATGGTGACGGAGAATGCATGTCAGGGTGACGGAGGTGGAGAAAGCAGGAGAGGGTGACGGAGAAAGCACGGAGGGTGACGGAGAGAGAAGGGTGACAGAGAGAGAGACGGTGACGGAGAAATCAGGAGACGGTGACGGAGAAACAGGAGAGGGTGACGGGTGGAGAAAGCAGAGAGAGGGTGACGGAGAGGAGGATAAAGCAGGAGAGGGTGACGGAGAAAGCAGGAGAGGGTGACGGAGAAAGCAGGAGAGGGTGACGGAGAAAGCAGGAGAGGGTGACGGAGAAAGCAGGAGACGGTGACGGAGAAAGCAGGAGAGGGTGACGGAGAAAGCAGGAGAGGGTGACGGATAAAGCAGGAGAGGGTGATGGAGAAAGCAGGACGGTGACGGTAAACAGGAGAGGGTGACGGAGAAAGCAGGAGAGGGTGGAGAAACAGGAGATAAGCAGGAGAAAGCGGTGAGGAGATAAAGCAGGAGAGGGTGACGGATAAACAGGAGAGGGTGACGAAGAAAGCAGGAGAGAAAGCAGGAGAGGGTGACGGAGAAAGCAGGAGACGGTGACGGATAAAGCAGGAGACAGGAGAGGGTGACGGATAAAGCAGGAGACAGGAGAGGGTGACGGATAAAGCAGGAGAGGGTGACGGTGACAGGAGAGGGTGACGAAGAAAGCAGGAGAGGGTGACGAAGAAAGCAGGAGAGGGTGATGGAGAAAGCAGGAGACGGTGACGGAGAAAGCAGGAGAGGGTGACGGAGAGGGTGACGGATAAAGCAAGAGGTGCGGAGAGGAGAGGGGAGAAAGCAGGAGGGTGATAGAGAAAGCAGGAGAGGGTGACGGAGGAAAGCAGGAGACGGTGACGGATAAAGCAGGAGAGGGGATGGAGAAAGCAGGAGAGGTGATGAGAAAAGCAGGAGACGGGTGACGGAAAGAAAGCAGGAGAGGGTGACGAGAAAGCAGGAGAGGGTGGAGAAAGCAGGAGACGGTGACGAGAAAGCAGAAGGAGACAGGAGAGGGTGACGGAGATAAAGCAGAGAGGAGAGGGTGACGGATAAAGCAGGAGAGGGTGAGAGAAAGCAGGAGACGGTGACGGTGATGGAGAAAGCAGGAGACGGTGATGGAGAAAGCAGGAGACGGTGACGAAGAAAGCAGGAGACGGTGACGAAGAAAGAATAAAGAAGAAAGAAAGGGAGACGGATAAGAAAGAAGCAGGAGAGGGTGACGGTGATGGAGAAAGCAGGAGCGGTGACGGATAAAGCAGGAGACGGGTTGACGGATAAAAAGCAGGAGGCAGGAGAGGGTGACGGAGATAAAGCAGGAGAGGGTGACGGATAGAGAAAGCAGGAGAGGGTGACGGATAAGAGAAGCAGGAGACGGTGACGGATAAAGCAGGAGAGGGTGACGGATAAAGCAGGAGAGGGTAGAGAAAGCAGGAGAGGGGAGAAAAGCAGGAGAGGTGACGAAGAAAGCAGGAGAGTGACGGAGAAAGCAGGAGACGGAAGAAGGAAGAAAGAAAGCAGGAGGAGACGGTGAGCAGGAGAAGGGACGGAGAAAGCAGGAGAGGGTGTGACGGAGAAAGCAGGAGACGGTGATGGAAGAAAGCAGGAGACGGTGACGGAGAAAGCAGGAGACGGTGATGGAGAAAGCAGGAGACGGTGACGAAGAAAGCAGGAGAGGTGGTGCAGAAAGAGGAGGGTGACGGGTGATGAAGAAAGCAGGAGACAAGAGGAGAGGTGGTAGAAAGCGGCGAAGGAGACGGTGAGGGGGGAGGGAGAACGGAGAAAGCAGGAGACGGTGACGAAGAAAGCAGGAGAGGTGGAGACAGAGGGTGACGGAAGAAAGCAGGAGACGGGTGAGGGGACGAAGAAGGGAGGAGTGCCGGGAGTGAGGGAAGAAAGCAGGAGAGGGTGACGAAGAAAGCAGGAGAGCAGGAGAGGGTGATGGGACAGGAGAGGGTGATGGAGAAAGAAAGAGGGAGAGGGATGGAGAAAGCAGGAGAGGGATGGAGAAAGCAGGGAAGGCGAGGGTGAGAAAGCAGGAGAGGGTGATGGAGAAAGCAGGAGAGGGTGAGATAAAGAGAGAGGGTGATGGAGAAAGCAGGAGAGGGTGATGGAAGAAAGCAGGAGAGGGTGATGGAGAAAGCAGGAGAGGGTGACGAAGAAAGCAGGAGAGGGTGACGGAGAAAGCAGGAGACGGTGACGAAGAAAGCAGGAGACGGTGACGAGAAAGCAGGAGACGGTGACGGAGAAAGCAGGAGAGGGTGACGAAGAAACAGGAGAAGGTGATGGAGAAAGCGGTGAGGAGACGAGAGGGTGACGGAGAGGGAAGAAAGCAGGAGACGGTGACGAAGAAAGCGGGAGAAAGAAGGAGACAGGAGAGGGTGACGAGAAATCAGAGACGTGATGGGAAGAAAGCAGGAGACGGTGACGAAGAAAGCAGGAGACGGTGATGGAGAAAGCAGGAGAGGGTGACGGAGAAAGCAGGAGAGGGTGACGAAGAAAGCAGGAGACGGTGATGGAGAAAGCAGGAGACGGTGATGGAGAAAGCAGGAGACGGTGACGACGAAGAAAGCAGGAGACGGTGACGAAGAAAGCAGGAGAGGGTGGAGAAAGCAGGAGGAGTGATGGAGAAAGCAGGAGAGGGTGACGGAGATGCATTTAAACGAATAAACACTGGGTTTAATGTTCGGTTCTTGTCGTGAAAAAACTCGTCTATTTGCATAAACGAGTTTCTCTCTCACCTGGCTCGTGTCCTGCAGTGAAACAGTTCTTCATGAAATCTCTGATGTTGTTGCGACACCTGAACGAGAAGACGAGCAAAAAAAAAAAAAAAAAAAAAAACCTACGGATTTAATGCAAATATAACGATAATAATAAATAAGATAATAAAGTGAGTTAACAAAATGTTTTTTTTCTTGCTGCTAATAATCGAGAAATGACTGGGAACACCTATACACACATTAGAAATGCAAGCATGTATGAATATGCATGAATATGCAAATCAGGCACATGTCGTCCTGCTGAGTAAAAAAAAAATAAATACATCGCAAAATAACCATCAAACCTTTAAGTCTCAAAAAGGAAATGTTTGTCCACCCACGCTGGGTAACTGCTCACTGATTCCCGTATATCACCTTATTTTGTTAACCAAATTTGATTAAACCTGCTGTTAAAGACCTGGTGAAAACCCACCGTGTTTTTGAGTCTCGGACGTAAACCGGATCGTTGAGTTTATCCTCCCAGGGCAGGCGGCTGCACAGCCACTGGATCATGCAGTAGCCCAGGATTTCAAGATCGCCTCTTCTGGAGGGAGCTGTGGGTAGGAAAAAGAAAAAGAAAAGAAAAGGACTTTTGACTGTGACAAACAAACGGCAGGACGTCGGAGTGTCCCATGCGCCCTGTGGGCGAGTTAATATTACGTATAATCGGATTATTGATTAAAGATTTAGTATACACACAAACTCCGTGATGCGCATCGATGCTGGTGAACTCGATGGTCCCGTCGTGGCATTTCTTCGGGTCCTCTTTGTATTCCTTCGGCACGCCTTCCGGGGAGTATCTGTAGGCCAGGCCGTAATCCACCAAGTAAACCTGCCACGGAAAAAAACGTGCAGAATGAATTGCAGAATAAAACAGAAAAACAATGGGGGATTAAAAACATATAAATAAAATACAAATACCATCAGAACCAACGCAGTAATCTCAAGGGGCCACTTCTTTTTATATATATATATATATATATATATATATATATATATATATATATATATATATAATATATATATATATATATATAGATATATATATATATATATAAAAATCCTAGTTTTAAAATAGCGGTTTAATAATACACCGCTGATACATTATTAATCTCTAAATTAAATGTTTGGCTGTGCCTCTGCCTACCCACTCCCCTCCCTTTATTTGCCTCACACTCGTCTCAGCAGTCATTTAATATCGACTGTTTACACGCTAAGCATGAAAAGCTTAAATTATGTCTCATTAAGGGAAGGCAGGAAAAGTGAAAATGTTGCAGGGATTTGGTACAGGAATAACGCTTCACAAACGGAACAACGGGTGTGTGTGTGTTTTTTTTTGCGTGTCTACAGCAAAAGGCATGAAACAAACATATACATAATTACATACATACCTACATAATTACATACGCTCTCTTACCCACACACCTTAAATGGAATTAACTTGGACTCTATGTTAATTCATTATTACACATCATGCATCAACACAATAACCCATAATTGCATGATTGCATGATGCCTCCCACCAAAGAGAAAATGTATGATGGCTGTAGCATCATAAACATAATCATCATTAAGTCTGGGAAAAAAAAAAAAGAGAGGGGGGGGGGGGGGGGTGATTTCCGGGATTTCCGGGAAAAATTCCAAAATGTTCTATAGGAAATAAATATGGAGAATTTGGGAAAGTGATGGGAATATACATTTATATAATGAAAAAGTTGGGGGAAATTTATATATAATATACAAACGTAAATATAGAAAAAACAGCTCTTTTTTTATTATTTTACTCTACGCTAATTTTCTGACATTATTTTGAAGTTCAAGAAATGGTGCGCGCTATGCGATGGATGAATGTATAGTGGATAATCTGCAGGTTGGTAAATTCCCAGAATATTCCCATTCATTCCCATGCAGTGGAACAAGTTTCCAGGAGTACTGACCAGTACTGACCTGATTGGGGTTCTTATAAGAGAGCAGGAGGTTGGAGGCTTTGACGTCGGCGTGGACGTATTCGTGTTCATGGATGTACTCGAGGATGTCGAGCTTGAGAGAAAACAGAGAGGGGATTAGTCGTTACTCATAAAGAGTGCTCTATGCTTTCTATTATAGCATTTACAGCACGGGAATATTCATAAGTAAATGAATATTATTGGTGATATTGCTTTTGATGTAATTCTATAAGTAGACAGAGAGGGTCATGGGACACGTTAGCTGGTAGTTGAGCAAAACTCGATAAGGCCTCCTGCTTAATTCAAAGCACATGGAGCGCTCGCTTGTCTTGTGACAAATGGATACATTTTGCTGATCCGAAAAATGATTGGATCCGTGACTCAAAAACCGTAATGTGATCCCAGATGTCTGAGCCCTTTTGCGTTTGAGTGTGTGTACACGGGGATATATATATATATATATATATATATATATATATATATATATATATATATATATATATATATATATATATATATATCCATATCCATACAGACACAAACTAAAAAATGAGGGTTAAGGGACTTGACCAAGGGCCCACTAGTGGTAGCTTGTTGGTGGTGGCGGGATTTGATCTCTGGTCCAGAATGCCAATGCCATAAACATGGTCAACCTGACCTAAACATAGTCGATGGTTTGGGATAAGATGAGAGCACAGAATGAAAGGCAAACAGACCAACAAGTGTGCAAAGCCAAAAAAAAATAAAAAAATATGAAAGATATTTTGAGTTCATTTACCCTTTATATATATATATATATATATATATCCCCCCCAAATTAAACTCACAAGTCTAAGGCCTAGCTGTAGAACCAGCTTGTGTGGAAATCTCTTGCCGCCTTCCTCAAACTTCTTCTGTAGATCCGTTCCGAATCGGTCCATAACCATGAACCTGTACCTGGAATGTCATATAATCATCGATGAATAAAAAAAAAAAATAAATACACATCATGATCTCACAATCGTCTCACCTCTTTCCCCCTTTCTCGTGAAGTCCTGAGCCCCAATATTTCGGCACGCCTAAGTATTTCAATTTCCGAGACTTTATCCAAGATCCGACTAAAAAAAAAAAAAAGTCAGGAATGTTTTTTTTTTAATATACATAGATAAATAATAATAATAATAAAGAAAGAAATTGTAATAAGGACTATTCAGCAATCTGGGAGTTAACGTCCAATTGCATGCAAAAAAAATAAAAATAAAAAGCACCACTCAAAAACAATATAAAGGTAGGAACCCCAGAGAGAAAGGCAAGGCGCGACCTAATCTGCTGGCGGGACAAATATTTACCGACGTCACAGTATCCTAATGAATAAAGCATGAGCGCTGGTTAGTAATATAACAGTTAACTGTCAAGGGAAGGTGACATTTGGGTTGTTATTAAATAAAATGTATTGCGGTGACCTCGAGGCGATCAGTGTTTGTGCGTCTCGAGTCTGGGACTTTCTTAATTAAAGGACTAGTAGTGTTTTTTTTTCTTTCCGGCTGAGATCAGAGCGCTTCAGTGGGTGAGCGCGGAGTCAGGAGAGCGTACTTAGTTCAGGTTTGGCGGCCCGCATGTAAAACTTCAGCTCGGAGAAGAGAGGGCCGTTATCGCTCGGTTCCTACAGGGAGAGGTAGAAAAAAAAAACATTCGAGGACCTGGAAACTTCTAGTTTTAGTGTTTAGCTTTAGAGTAAAGACACACGCCATGTGACCCAAAAAAAAAAAGGTTCAATACTCACAACTTTGACGACGTAAGCTGCGTCTGCGCCGACGGCCTTCGGGGTATTTTCGCTCGCTGAATGTGAAAGAGAGACGAGTGTTAAAAAGCGATTCGTCTTAAGGCATCACATCGAAGGTTGCAGAGTACGCTTACCCAGATACAGGAGGCCGAAGCCTCCCTGACCAATGGGCGTTCCGAGCTTCCAGCTTTTCTTCGCCGTGTCGGTCAGGACCTCCCCGGGGGGAAACTCCTCGGCCAGCTTTCTTTTCGCCGGCCCTCTGGCTTTACCGGCTGCCTTGGCTTTGGGTGCCATCTGGACCTGCTCTTTATCATTACATATATGTACAGTTTAGAATGGTACATTATAACGTGGCACCACTAACCACTACTAAAACACTATATGCAAGTGGTCCAAATACATCCCAGATTGTCCGTTTGAATAACCCCCACTCTTCTAGGAAGACGTTCCATTACATCTTAAGTGTTCTTGTGGAGATTTGGGTTTATTCAGAACCAAGGGCGTTAGTACGATCAGTTTTCCCGATCCGTCCACAAGGTGTTGAGGTCAGAGCTTATTTAATTACAGCACTTTATTATATCTAACTCACCACTGCGATGAATAAAGTGACCCATTCATCTATGTACCCATAATAATCATAACACTATCCATTCATTTCATAATGAGCACATTATTTTCAAAAAAGATTCATTTTTCCACATAGAATTATCTGATTGGTCAGACTGATGTTTGACACGCTACATCCCCGCCCCCTTTTCCCCACAAAGCCCCGCCCACTCGTCTCTAACGGTGTCCTTTGAATAAAACCCAAATCAAAACTTCCAGGCCCGGAAGTCGGTCCTTATTTTGTCACGTGATATTTCTGACATTTCCCTCCGTGATTTGTTAAATTATTTACATAAATAATGTATTAAAAATACATTAATGCAATTTAAACGGGAGATTCGTATTGTAGCCCTAGATGACCCTTAAAACGGGTCTAATAAAGCGTGCAAAACATAAATATTGACTTTATTTGGACCGCAACACTTTTATAAAGCAAAATAAAAACAGCGTCGAGGCGAAATCTCGCGATATCACGACTTCCAGCCTGTTAGCAAAGAGACTTGCAGTCAGTATCGTCAATAACAATAAGGCCACTTTTACATTATATTTCAAAGTATAATACAATTTTGCGCTCACTATATGCAGCATATTAATTAATAAATAAATAAATAAACAATATAAAACAAATAACGAATGCTCGTTTCAAATGTCGGTTGAAGTTAGCCGGCTATGCTAACGCTGTGATGCTAACTTCGCTAACAACGTCAACAGCCAACCGCTGTATTAGCTCTGTGTGTGTTTACAAATACACAGTAAGATATTTGTCAATACGCGACGGGAAAACAACAACAAACCTTCACACAAACAATGAGTGCAAATAAACACCACCGTCTCACACCTCCAAACTTCCCGCACAAGTCTCACAGCGGAAGCGCTCCGAGACACCTCATTGGTCAGAAGTGGAATGCGTAACTTCCGGTCCGATACACAACGTCGGTCGGGATTTGTAGTTTTTACGTCCGCTCGTTCCTGACACAAATAAATACACAAACAAACAGATAAATAAATGACCTGTAGCATAAATAAATACATCTGGCAATGAATAAATTAAATAAAACAACTTAAAAATAAAATGTAGAGTAAATAAATCATTTGAAAAATAAAAAGCAAAATAAAAAGGAAACAAATAAATTAGTGCTAAAATAAGAATAATCACGTTGTGGGAATAAATAAATAATTTGCATAAAAGCAAAATGAATTACATCAGTTGTGAAAAATAAATAAATAACTAAAATAAGAAAATCGTGTGTCAAATAAATCACGATGAAATCGCTTGTAAAATGTTAAAAAATGTAATAAACAACTTAAAAAAAAACATGTTTGTGTGTGTGTGTGTGTGTGTGTGTGTGTGTGTGTGTGTGTGTGTGTGTGTGTGTGTGTGGAATAATGAATAATAAATTACTAATAAATAAATATAAACAATAATATAATATACTGTATTATAACATAAAACACTTTTTATTATATTATTATATATATAAAATACATTATATTATATATATGTATATATATTATAAAATAATAAATATTTGTATTGAATAAACATTGAAAAAATAGTATATATGGAAATGAATGAATAAATACAGTACAACACAATAAATCGTACAGAAATAAACTGCGTACTAAATTAGTTAAGCAAAAAAAAATGAGTGAATAGTGAATAAAAAGTGAATAAATAAATAAATAAATAAATATTGATATAACTAAATAAAAGGCAGAAAGTCATAGAGAAATAAATGGAGAGAATCGTGGATCGTGCTTCTCTTGGTTCCAGGTGGTGTTTATAAGCAGTGTGTATATTCGATGCTGAAGTACACGGCGCTCGGTGAAGCACTTGGCTCATCCATTATTGACGTGGTGGCGTCCTGTAGCAGCTTTGTAAACGCTTTAAACGCGGGTTTCTGGTTTCCATGCCACCTGACTGCTGCGGATCCGTGCCGTCCTACAGCGGGGACATGTGGATGATCGTCGCGCACCCAAACTGTCCTGCCGGAATATCGCGGGGCCCCGTTCGGATCGGTTGAAGGAATGTGCTAACGTCGGATCGGCAGCGGCGATGGCGACGAGCGACCGTGCCGAGGAAGAGGAAGCGGCACATAGGCTTGAGGGGAAGAGCCGGAGGGAAAAGCGCGTCTCGTTCCCCCCGGACGAGGAGATGGTTTCGGGATACGCCGAGAGTAAGGACGCGCGCCACGACGGTAATATATCCTCTATCATCATCATCGTCATATATTACACCACAGTGCTGTTGCATTCGACATGTTGATTGGTCAAGGGGGTTCCGGTGACGTAAGGAGTAAAGGTTTTGACTTTGTGCTACCCGATTTACGTTAATAATAATAATAATAATAATAATAACAACAATAATAATAACGGGGCACGGTGGTTTAGTGGTTTAGCACGTTCGCCTCACACCGCCAGGGTCGATTCCCGTCTCAGCCATATGTGTGTGGAGTTTGCATGTTCTCCCTGTGTCTCAGGGGGTTTTTCTCCGGGTTCTCCAGTTTCCTCCCCGGTCCAAAAAACATGGATGTGATGGTTTGGCATTCCATCCAGGTTGTATCCTGCCTTAATGCCCATAGACGCCTGAGATAGGCACAGGCTCCCCGTGACCCGAGGAAAGATCGGATAAAGCGGTAGAAGACGAATGAATGAATGAATAATAATCACAATAATAATAAGTAGAAGAAGAAGTAGAAATGAAGATGAAGAAGAAAAGGAAGCTAAAGAAGAAGAAAATGATGAACACATTTTATTTACAGGGGACAGTCACGTTGCATGCAATAAAAACATCAAACAATCAACAACGGTTAATAATAAACCACCGTTAACAATGAATTACTATATTACCGCCCCCCTAGTGGCCACATGATGTTACTGCAGGTTCGCATTTTATTTACTAGAAAAATGATGTCATTTTATTTATTTATTTATATTTTCGTCTATTTATAGTTTGCTATATTTGTTTAAAAAAGCACAAAAAACAAAATATCACCTTTAACTTTCTGGATGAGGGTTTTTCGGACGCTCTAAAAGAGGATTGAACATCATTGTGAGGACATTTTATGACAATAAATGTATTAATAAAAAAAAAAAAAAAAAAAAAATATATATATATATATATATATATATATATATATATATATATATATATAAATTCTGGGGGCACGGTGGTTTAGTGGTTAGCACGTTCGCCTCACACCGCAAGGATCCAGGTTCGATTCCCGTCTCGACCATGTGTGTGTGGAGTTTGCATGTTCTCCCCGTGCCTCAGGGGGTTTTTTTTTCTCCAGGTTCTCCGGTTTCCTTCCCGGTCCAAAAACATGCACGGTAGGTTGATTGGCACCTTGGAAAATTGTCCCTAGTGTATGAATGTGTGTGTGTGTGTGTGATGGGTTGGCATTCCATCCAGGGTGTATCGTGCCTTAATACCCATAAACGCCTGAGATAGACACAGACTCCCCGTGACCCGAGGGAAGATCGGATAAAGCGCTAGAAGATGAATGAATGAATGAATGAACGGATATAAATTCTCACTCGCCTCCTAAATGCAATCGGAAACGGATAAAAGCTACCAGCAATTAAATCCACCAGCGTTTTTGTGCCTTTTATGGGGAAAATGATCATGTCGACGAGGACGGGTCGTATTAGCGTCACACACTTTGTGTATAAAAAGAGACGCTATACCGGAGGAGAGAGGAGGATTTTGATTCGGGTTTTTTTTTTTTTTTTTTTTTCGCTCTCTTTCCACAAACACGATAAAGAGAATTTCAGCAGCTCATCCGGCGGTGACCTAGATGTTTTGAAAGAGATGGATTAAATCAAACGAATGTTAATTAAAGTCCAGGATTTGTGCGATGCGAAACGGCGAGCGCGCGCGCACACACACAAAAACACGCGTGCACACAAACACAAACACACACACAATCTGCGTCTGTACTTCGGGTAAAAGTTTCTCCGCCGTGTTTGTCTTTGTTTGTGAATTTGCGAGTAAATCAGGAGTTCATCACGTCTCTCTCTCGCTCTCCGAGACGCCCGCGAACGCATTTACCTTGCGTTAATGAAGCATAGAGAAGTGTATTACGTTGGAAAAAAAAGAGAGAGAGAGAGAGAGAGAGAAGATGAAGAAGGAAGAAAACATTTTTAAAATGCGCTTTCATCAGTAGGGCTAATTGTAGAGTGCTCATTAAGACACAATAAACACTGGATTAGTGGATAAGGAATGAAAGGGTGCTGCGGATGCTGCTGCTGCTGTTGTTGTTGTTGTTGTTTGTTGTTTTTTTTGAGTCTTTTATTTCTCAATCCTATTTTAGGCGACAGTCGAACCCTGGCGGATATCATTTCGGCCTACGAGCGGAGCTGCGTGAAGCACAAAGTCGCGCCCGATCCCAGGACGCTGGACCAGATTAAGGTACGGCGGGTCTTAAGCGCTTTTCCGAATGTGCGCATCAGACGTTTGGTCATGTGACATTAGGATGAGGCACATGCGATATATAGTAGGGTAGAGAGAACCAACGCTCTGAGATTGGATCCGTGGCTATTTCTTTTTGCGCATCGTGGGTTCGAATAAACACAATCGACCCCAAATCAATCTCTCATTCATAACCAGTCAAACCCACCTGCCTAAACTGGGTGCTACAAGAGCTCCAGGTCCTGTCGCTATATGGATTTGACGCACTTGTCCAGCACTAGATCGGATTTTTGTGGAATTTGTAGGTGTGATCTCTCTTTAGATTGCTCTCTCCGGATCACCGCTCGTCCTCTATTGGAGCACCTTTCAGACGTACAGTATTAACCACTGGACCAGCACAATAACACCCACTACTGTTCTGTCAAGGACATCAAGGACTGACCGGTCCCGGTCGCCTAAAACGTCCCGTTCCCATTAAGGTGCAACTGTAACAGTGTTTATGGGTGGAAGAAAATTGAATAAGAAAGAAATAAGAATAAATCACACATGGAGATACAATCGGGGGATATACGGGAAACAAGTGAAATAACAAATAGATCAGAATCATTCATTCATTCATCTTCTACCGCTATATCCGATCTTCCCTCGGGTCACGGGGAGTCTGTGTCTATCTCAGGCGTCTATGGGCATTAAGGCAGGATACACCCTGGATGGAATGCCAACCCATCGCAGGACACACACACACACACACACACACACACACATTCATACACTAGGGACAATTTTCCAAGGTGCCAATCAACCTACCGTGCATGTTTTTGGACCGGGTGGAGGAAACCGGAGAACCCGGAGAAAAACCCCCTGAGGCACGGGGAGAACATGCAAAAACTCCACACACACATTGCCGAGACGGGAATCGAACCCTGGCGGTGTGAGGCGAACGTGCTAACCACTAATCCACCGTGCCCCTCGATCAGTATCATTCAGGGAACAAATAGGAACTCGTTTTAATCTAAAATTATCAAAAAAAAATATATATATATATAAATAAAAATAAAAAATATGCCCCCCCCCCCACACACACACACACATATATATTTAAGTAAATAAAAAATTCATGTGCACTTTTTCACTCGGCTGATTCATGCTTACCAAAAGGCACAACAAGACAGTAATGTCAAAATAAAATCAAGATAAAACACACACACACACACACACACACACACACACACACACACACAGAGGAATAATTCGGCGCGTACGTGCGCTCCTTTTCCCTTTGACCGGCCATGTTAAGAGCATCGTTTTCCCCCTCTGCATAAATTGACGATTAGATCAAGGGGAATTATTTGCAGAAAATGAGAGACTTAGCTGTACTTACACGAGGCGCATGCTCGCTATTAGCTCTGAGGTGCTAATGAGCACGGGTGCGTTTAAACAAATGTAGGTGGTCCGACCCAAAAAAAGAAGAAGGAGAAGAAGAAGAAAAAAAAAAAAAAAACTGTATTGCTAAGCGGCAGAGATATTTAGCTGAATCTGTAATAAGGCTATGCAAAATGGAACTCGCTGCTTAAAGAGCAAATTTATCAAATTAGGTATTTTCAGGCAGGACGGCCCCCGGAGGAAACTATTTAAAGCTTTTATCGCACCCATGGGGCTTCGCTTTGCTCCGAGATGCTGCAAGAGGATAAAACAGTGCTGGGAAGAGTGGAGGGAACGAGAAGCAACCTGAGGGGCCTTATAATCGTATTATTATTATTATTATTGTTACCACCGCTCTCATCATTATCATCGTTACAATTATATATATAGTCTTGCCATATCCTCAGGTACCTCGCTCGCGTTCCTGCTGCCTGTTCATCTCGGTTCATATTTAACATCCGATATTAAGAGATTTCATTTCCAGCAAGAGACCCATTTTGTTTTATGGAGCAAAACGTCCCAAGAGCAAGTGCAAAACTCCCAGCGATGGCATTAAGGAAGACGGGAAAGCAAGACTTTCTAGCGAGGACGCCATTACATATTCACACAACAATGAGTGGGAAAGAGAGAAAGGGATTTTTGGCGCTTGTGGAGTCTAAGCTGGAGGTCCTGGGACCCACCTGTGTCCGTGGATCTCCTGATGTCCGAGGAGCACGAGGTCGTCCTCCATCAGGGTTGTGTACTGAGCCCCCTGTACACACAGGACTGCGTGGCCAATTCCAGCTCCATCGCCATCAATACATTTGCTGTTCACAGACCAAGGAATGAATAAATAAGGGGGAGACGCCCTTATCCAGAGCGACTTGCATCTGAGATATTGAGGGTTAAGGGCCTTGCTCACGGGCTCCCACTAGTGGCAGCTTGGTGGTGGTGGGGTTTGAACCCATGATCTTCCGGTCCAACACCTTAACCACTGGGCTATACCACCATACCTAATAAATAGCACCAAGCAAGAGAGGTCACACCAACCAACACGTCTATAGCACCTGATTCCTTTAAGGTGCTAAGGAGATTTTATACCTGCGCCATTGAGAGCTCCCTGTCCTACAGCATGCAAATCCGGATTAGGACCAGGGTGGGTGTGAAGGACTACGACAATGACCTCTGTTGTGTTCAGGAGAGCACTCCCGGTCCTTGAAGGAAAACACAAAGAGAATTCTCTGCACATTTATTGGCACAAATCTATTATACATATATACATTTCCCTCCTATAATCATGCACTTTTACATACCGAGGGTATGTTTATTTATATATCAATTCTATTTCTATCTTCGACTTGTATATATCTCTATACTTTATTTCATTTATTATCTTTATATTTCTATTCTCTTTCCATGCGATTACATGTCAGATAGTCGTAGAAAGCATTTCACTGCATCGTACTGTGTATGAATATGCATGTGCTTTGATTCAAAGATTCATTCACTGAATCACGATTCTTTTTGTCTGTAAGTTTTGCACTTATTTATTACGCATATATTTCTTGTGCAAATGTATTATTGGAGTCCTGATATGGTTAAAGAAAAAGCGACGGATTCATTTTTATATAAAATATATATATCTATCTATCTATCTATATCTATCTATCTATCTATCTATATCTATCTATATATCTATATATATATATATATATATATATATATATATATATATATATATATATATAGGGGGCACGGTGGCTTAGTGTGTTTAGCACATTCGCCATCACACCGCCAGGGTCCGGGTTCGATTCCCGTCTCGGCCATGTGTGTGTGGAGTTTGTGCATGTTCTCCCCGTGTCTCAGGGGGTTTTTCTCCGGGTTCTCCGGTTTCCTCCCCCGGTCCAAAAACATGCACGGTAGGTTGATTGGCACCTTGGAAAATTGTCCCTAGTGTATGAATGTGTGTGTGTGTGTGTGTGTGTGTGTGTGTGTCCTGCGATGGGTTGGCATTCCATCCAGGGTGTATCCCATAGACGCCTGAGATAGGACACAGACTCCCCGTGACCCGAGGGAAGATCGGATAAAGCGCTAGAAGATGAATGAATGAATGAATATATATGTATATATATATATATATATATATATATATATATATATATATATATATATACATATAATTCTCACGTGACAAAACGTGTGATTTTTTTCCGCTAAAAAAACACACACACACACACCCATAGCGCGCGCTAGTCTTTCTTGATCAGACGTCTGATCCGAGCTCTGGTTTCATCACGGAGAGAAAATTCGGGCGTATAAATAACTTTAATGCGCATCATGCTCCCTGGACCGTCCTGATTCCCTGATTAAAGCCTCCTCCGGCAGGCGTCTTCATTCCTCCTGCACATCCTTTCACGCATAAAATGTCTGTACGCATACCGACAATAAAAAAAAAAAGAAGAAAAAGAAAAAAAACACTCTTTTTTTTGTCCACTTCTGAGACGACGAGCGAGATGTGAGGCGACGCTATTTTATTTTTATTTTTACAAGTCAATTAAAAATTTGGGGTATTTATTTTTCTATTTTTTTTTTTTTAATGATAAATTAACTTACCCATTATTTTTGTCCGTGCTCTTTCTAGACACTGCGGGTTTAATTGCTAATTGTTAACTGGGAATGAATATATTTGCATATTAATTAGCACCTCCATTTGCATTTTTAATTTGCCGCCTTCAAAGGGTGCGAGATAAAAGGTCGTGTTATTTTAAATAATTTATCCTTTATTGCAGAAAAGATGCTGAAAGGGAAAATGTGCAAGCGATTTTTTAACCCCTGTGAGCTTTTCCTGTAAGTTGAGGATATTTTTTTTTCTTCTTCTTTACGACTAATTAATACTGCAAAGGAAAAAAAAAATTAATGCGACAGAAAAAAAAAATATTGCCGATTTTTATTTATTTATCTATTTATTTATTTTAAAGAAAAGAATGAGAAATGCACCAGAGATGGTTTGTGTCAAAGTCTGCCTGATAAACCCACATGTTTTGTCCTCTCCCTCCTGACGCATCACGGCATTTGGCACGTGTCCATTTTTATTTTCGGCAGCGGCGCGACACGGGGCGTCACTTCGCGTTTATTAAGATGGAAAGCGGTAAATGAGGAGCTTAGAGTCATCGCTGTCGAGACGTGGAGCGTTCGCAAGCTCCGTTTGTTTTCCTCCGAACGCGCTGATCAGGCGTGTGTAAAGCAGACTGATCCTGGATCAGACCGATACCTACGAGTTACTAAGAGACATCTGCTGTCTGTCTGTCAGATACAATGTCTGCTGTACACACTGATTCATCAATAACACTTGAACTTGATTCATATGATTCACATGATTCACATGAGTCACATGATTCACATAGAGTTTTCAAACAGTTAATGTTCTCTATATTGTCGAAATCCTTTACCGAACACACTCCGCCTTTACCCAACACACTCCTCATTCACCACACACACTCCTCCTTTGCCACACACACTCCTCCTTTACCACACACACCCTTATTTTACCCCACAGACTCCTCCTTTACCACACACACACACACTCCTCCTTTATCCCAACACAATCCTCCTTTACCCAACACAATCCTCCTTTACCCAACACACTCCTCCTTTACCACACACACCGCTATTTTACCCGACAGACTCCTCCTTTACCACACACACACTCCTCCTTTACCACACACAGCCCTCCTTTATCCCAATACACTCCTCCTTTATCCCAACACAATCCTCCTTTACCCAACACAACCACTCCTTTACCCACACACACTCCTCCTTTACCACACACACCCCTATTTTACCCGACAGACTCCTCCTTTACCCACACACACACTCCTCCTTTATCCCAACACACTCCTCCTTTATCCCAACACAATCCTCCTTTACCCAACACACTCCTCCTTTATCCCAACACACTCCTCCTTTACCCAACACACTCCTCCTTTACCCAACACACTCCTCCTTTACCACACACACCCAACACAATCCTCCTTTACCCAACCATCCTCCTTTCCACACACACACTCCTCCTTTACCACACACACCTCCTATTTTACCCGACAGACTCCTCCTTTACCACACACACACTCCTCCTTTACCACACACAGCCCTCCTTTATCCCAATACACTCCTCCTTTATCCCAACACAATCCTCCTTTACCCAACACTCCTCCTTTACCCCACACACTCCTCCTTTATCCCACACACTCCTCCTTTACCCAACACACGCCTCCTTTACCCCACACACTCCTC
>JACRUU010000015.1:14912723-14932723 GCA_030449085.1 Kryptopterus vitreolus
CACTCCCCACAAACTCCTCCTTCACCCCACACACTCCCACAAACTCCTCCTTCACCCCACACACTCCCACAAACTCCTCCTTCACCCCACACACTCCCACAAACTCCTCCTTCACCCCACACACTCCCACAAACTCCTCCTTCACCCCACACACTCCCACAAACTCCTCCTTCACCCCACACACTCCCACAAACTCCTCCTTCACCCCACACACTCCCCCAAACTCCTCCTTCACCCCCACACTCCCCCAAACTCCTCCTTCACCCCCACACTCCCCCAAACTCCTCCTTCACCCCACACACTCCCACAAACTCCTCCTTCACCCCACACACTCCCCCAAACTCCTCCTTCACCCCACACACTCCCCCAAACTCCTCCTTCACCCCACACACTCCCCACAAACTCCTCCTTCACCCCACACACTCCCCCAAACTCCTCCTTCACCCCACACACTCCCCCAAACTCCTCCTTCACCCCACACACTCCCCCAAACTCCTCCTTCACCCCACACACTCCCCCAAACTCCTCCTTCACCCAAACACAATTCCTTCCCCCTACACAATCCCGCCCTCAATATGATTCCTTCCCCAACATGATTCTTTACCAAAACGATTACTTTCTCAACACGATTCCGTCCCCCTGCATGATTCCTCCCTTCAATATGATTCCTTCCCCAACACAATTCCTTTCTCAACACGATTCCTTCCCCCTACACGATTCTTTCCCTAAATATGATTCCTTCCCCAACATGAGTCCTTACCCAACAGGTCAGGCCTGATTTGAACCTTCCACTACTGCACCATCAGCGCCCTAGGACTCGTGTGTGTGTGTTAATTTTTTATACATTTGTTTCATAATTTCGTGAGATATTATCACTGGAAACATGGCGGTGTATATCTTTTTTCCCGCTGATCCTACCACAAAACCCCCTCCCCCCCCCACCTCCCTCCCTCCCTCCCCTCCCCATGAGGGACTGGACCCAAATCTGGCATAGCGAGATACCATCAGGAACTCCGTCAAGCCTCTTAATTGAAATCTGCACCCGGATCCTGCAGGGCTCGGATTAAAAAATGCGCGGTCGCTTTGATGAGAGGGGAAACGGCGGTTATTGATATCGATACGAGCGGATGGCAGATATTTTTTGTATTTATTTTTTTTTTCTAAACGCCGGTCAGCGCCTCGCAGCTTCCTGCTCCCCGTCGTACACTGATGACATCTTGACTCGGAGACGGCGTATCATTATCACGCAACGGCAGAGGGGATTAGAAAAATGGGATTTCTGATCCCGCTATGTAGGGTGCACTTAAGTGATTATTGTACTTTTTTTTTAAACAAATGATTATGCTAATGATGAATAAATTATCATCTCTCCGGCACATGGCTGTAAGAGATCTGGCTTCTCCCCGACCACGAAGATAAGAGTTTATGAGGGGATGGGGGTCCAATAAAGATTCACCGCTGTGACCATCAAAGTGCTTCTCTAAGGCTTTGTTTGGGAAGGGAAAAAAAAAAAAAAAAAAAAAAAGAAAGTTCCTGAAAAAAAATGACTTTGATTCTCCTCGGCGTGGCGGGACGAGATCGCGTCCGCGTCGTGCGTTCCCTTTCGCTTCTTAATGAACGCCGACCAGCCAAGTCGTATCTTTGGAAATTCAAAGTCCGCGTCGATGGCTTAACGGGACGAGGGCGCCGCCGCAGCCGATTTTCCGACTTTGATTCCCGCGGTATGATGGGAAAAAAAAAAAAAATAAAGAATGGTTGTTTGGTTTAATCGGGAAAATAAATGTCTCCCCCCCCCAGGCGTTCGTTTGGATTATCGCACGTGCGAGTCTCTGGAGGAGATCCTGAAATCCGTCCGCTTTAATCTGATCAAACTGCAGGGGGCGGAGCTTGAGGAAAACGTAGGTTTCGCACTACATTAGCGTTTCCTATACTACAGTGTTGGGGAGTAACGAGTTACGCGTAATTTCATTACAAAATAAATGTAACAGCAATACGTTACAGTTAGTGAGGGGGGAAAAAAAACGCGCCATTAAATTACTATGAAAATGTTACCAGAGTACAAATATGGTTACATCGGAACAAGTGAATGTAACATCAGTTACGTTATGTAACAATGTAATCAGTTACGCTATTTAGTACATTTTGAATAGTGTCATTTGTAACCTATTACACTTCCCAACACTGACTACAGTATACATTAGCGCGGTTGATCATTCTTGATTCTGATTGGCTAGTGAGGGTTTTATAAATGGATATAAGCATGATGGAAATATAAAACATTGTTCTTTCTATAGGGAGCCTCGTCGCTGATGGATATGATTTCCTACTACGACTCGGCGACGCATCTGGATGTGTCCTCGAACACGGGGATGGGAGCCTCGGGGTGGCAGGCCCTCTCACGTTTACTCGTACAGGTACGAAAAAATGCCTGGATGGAATTTCAGGTCGGAATCGGATTTTTTTTTTTAGCCATTTATATATATATATATATATATATATTATATATATATTCATTCATCTTCTACCGCTTTATCCGATCTTCCCTCGGGTCACGGGGAGTCTGTGCCTATCTCAGGCGTCTATGGGCATTAGGCAGGCAGGATACACCCTGGATGGAATGCCAACTCATCACAGGACACACACACACACACACACATTCATACACATTCATACACTAGGGACAATTTTCCAAGGTGCCAATCAACCTACCGTGCATGTTTTTTGGACCGGGGGAGGAAACCGGAGAACCCGGAGAGAAAAACCTCCTGAGGCACGGGGAGAACATGCAAAACTCCACACACACATGGCCGTGTCCCACGTGCCCCTTATATATATATATATATATATATATATATATATATATATATATATATATATATATAAAGAAAGATTTTATGTTTAATTGAATAAAATGACTCAAAGAGTACTCCAGCGAATGATTGATTTCCCACAATGCCCTGTCCTTTTCCTCCCCTCCTGATGTGACATGGCAGACCTGCTCGACTTAATCTAGTAATTCTTTTTTTTTTTAATAAATATTTAACATCGTTTTAATGAAAAAATAAGACGTGTAATTTTGTCCTTGCGCTGATTTATACGCCGGAAGAGAGGCCGGTCCTCGAACGCCTTTCCCCCCCCCCCGAGCTCTCGCACTCCGTCCGTCTGATCCGATTAGTATTCGGGGCGCGGCGGAAGTACTGAATTATCGCACGGCGGAAGAGGCGGAAATGTTCGCGCGGCGGGATATCGCCGTGTTCACACTTTGATTTTAATGGCTATCATTACGCTTCACTTTAGTTCGCGGCGATATTATGTTCAATTAGCGGCGGCGCGAGATGAAAGACGGGCGAGCGACGCCCTCGCGGTTCTTCGCGGACGTTTTCGACGGTCAAACCTGAAGGCATGCTCTTAGGCGGTATTACGGTAGATCAATTGCGGTTCCGTCGACAACAAAAGAAAGGGATGGGGTGGGGGGGGATGGGGGGGGGGGAGTGGGGAGGTGTGTGTGTGTGGTGTGTGTGTGGGGGGGGGGGGCATCTGGACACTTTTTGAAGCTGTGGACTAGAGGATGGAGACTAACGATGGCCGCCAGATCTATGGCAAGTCCTCCGGGTCGTAGTTTTTGATGTTTCTTGCTCTTTCAGACAGGTTATGCTGGGATGAAAAAGGGGAACGATGGAGAGGCCGGGGCACGAAAAGGGCACAGTGAGGCATCTTTCTCTTTTCTTTTCTTTTTTTTTATCATTTCTACCTGTTTAGAGCGGATGCTTGTGGAGGTTGGATGCCTGTAACATCCCCATCGGTGATTATCCTGCACAGGCCCTGGCGAGAGCCATGCTAAGCAGCCGACTGACAGTCCTGCACCTTGAAAACACTGGACTGAGTGGAAAAGGGCTCTTCCTACTCGGTATGCTTGTCCTACACACACAAAAACACACAAACACACACAAACACACACAATTGCTTGAGTGAGAAGACTCACAGCAACATAAATGACAATGAAAATGTATAGAAAAACACACACACACACACACACACATATATATATTTGTGTTACACACAAACTGTTTCCTGAGCATGTGTATGTAAATAGGCATCACATAGGCATTACATATTACATATGTAGGTGGATAGATACATGGTATAAATATATATTTTTTATGAATGAAGGATTTATAGGGAGTGCTATTAATCTTTTAGGAATGCCTCGCACTGAAGTGAATCAAATCTGTTCAGTCACGGTTCCAAAAAAAAAAAGGGCCTCTGAGTCACTGTTGTGTGTATTCCTGCCCCTGCTGGCTAGGTAATAGGCCTGGAATAAGGTGTGTGTGTGTGTGTGTGTGTGTGCGTGTGTGTGTGGGGAGGGGGGGGGGGTGTGGGTAAAAGCATTGTATGTACGCGGCCCCGGCCAGCAGGAACAGATGAAGAAGAACAGCGAGAGGAGTGGCAGATTTTGGCCCCGTGACCCGAACAGTCAGACTCGGCCAGGATTAGATGTCCTAATCTCCTTGCCTGTCAGTTTACACGCTGTCGCACCGGTCCGCATGTGCGCCTCCGTGCCCGGCTCGCTGCCAGTGCCCACTGGAACTGTAATATTACATCCTTTAAGGATGTAATGCTCGACCGGGGCTGAGGCATGACTAGTTAACGTGAAAGGTCTGGGTGTGTAGGAAATTACCCCTTTATTTACTCATTTCTTGTATATACTGAGCACGGGGTAAGTGCTCAGTATATATACACACACATATATATATATATATATAGATATAGATAGATAGATAGATAGATAAAGCGCATTTTTACTGAACGCAATAAAGCGCTTCCGTATAACCTAAACGTATCACCAGTTTATATGGAAAAGCAACCGGAACACAATTCTTAAAGGAGCCACGTCCCATATTTTACACTTCAAACCAACACTAAACAAAATAACATTAATAAAAGAATTTATTAAATAATCAATAGTTCTATTGAAGGGAGATATTTTGAGAGAAATGTATATCCTTATAACATCTGTTACCGTTATTTAGAGTATTATAAACAGCGAAAACCTGCGACGAGGTGTGTTTATTGCTACTATAGGCTGTAAGCAAATAATAACGTACGCAAAACTAAAATTACGGCACTCCGAAAGGGCATAAAAAGGACCACGCGTCTTTCTTATAATCGATTATAATCAAGCGTAATTCTTATATTATATCTTGTATATTTCCGAGGTATAAAAGAAGTAAAACACCAATGTCTGGATGGGCTGCTGAGTAGATTTCAGGTTACGGATGAGGTTCGCCGGATGAGAAGAGTGGTGGTTGTTACACTTTCTGAAGCGCTCATTGCATGTACACTTGTGTACACGCCCCTTGTCCCTTTGGCGTAATGTCCACATCGAGCCGAGTTGCATCTGTTTGATGGCGGTAATGTCTCAGCGGAGAAGAGCGAGAGCTGCTCTGGACACGGTCCATTAGCGAGAGCAGTGTGAGGGGACCTTAAATGAGTGGGAGGACTCGAGCGGCACATCCCGCTCGCTTTCTCTAAGCAAAGCCTGGATCCGTTTGATATTTTGGTGCCGTGCCGGCGCGCCGACCCCCCCCCACGCTCCTCGCTAGAATGCCCAGCTGCTGTTCGTGGCCATCGATCGGGCGCGTCCCTTGATTAAGGGGGACTTGCTAGCTCGCACCGCGGAGTCTGTCCGATCAATCCAACGATCCCACTATTCACTTCCCGCTGTGCGTGATGGCCATGTTGGCATTCGGCATGCGACCAAAAGGGTCTGATCGGATCTGGCGCATTGATCCGGACAGCGGGGCTGCGCGTGGGGCCAAAAAGCCCATGGAAAAAAAGGGAGTCCGAAATGATGTCGATTATAAGCGTGTAAACAGACTCTTTCGCTTGCGTTGTGACGGTGACTCTCATACGCGACTGTTGTGGTGTCCGAGCGGCTCCGAATGCTAAGATCATTTCCCCCCCTTTTGTTTCCTCGGAGTTTGCTCTCTAAAGAAGAACGTCGCTCTGCAGGAACTCTACCTGTGCGACAACGAGCTCAACAGCTTCCACGACGCCATGCAGCTCGGCGAGCTCCTCAAATACAACCGCACTCTGCGAACCCTCGACCTCGCCGGCAACCGGATATCAGACATTGGTACGCTTTTCGCTCCCGAACTGCCCCGAACCTACATCAGATTGGCACTTTGACATGATATCCGTGTCACCCTGCAGGTCTGGAGGAGCTCTGCGACGGTCTCAGGGTTCAGAAGTCGGGTTTGAGGACGTTGGTGCTGCACAACAACCACATTACTCACCGCGCCTATGACTCATCTAGGAAGTGTTCTGGTGAGTTGCAGGGCGAGTTCATTATGAACGCTTTTATGCTGCGCCGTTCGCCAATTAGTCTGATGAAGTGCGTAATATGTTAATACCTTATGCCCCCGATTTTCCAGACAAATGCGAAGACTTAAAAAAAAAAAAAAGGAAAATTAAACCCGGACCTTTTAAATACTACAAAATGTTACGCTCAGCAGGGTTTCTTTTTTTTGTATGTACTACACATGTGCCATTTTATAAATCGTTAAATTATAAGTATTTATAAACTATATTAGATATATAGTATATATATAGATATATATATATATATATATATATATATATATATATATATATATATATATATACACATCTATATATTTATATATATATAATATATATTATATATAAATAAATCTTCCCTGAGCATGAATATCAGCTTTACATACTCTGTACAGCTTTCAGATCAGATTCAGATCTTGTACATCTCACCAAATGTGTTCTTTACTAGTTACACACTTCTTTCTTGCGATCTGATTCGTACAAGAGAAATAGGACGGATGGATGGATGGACGGTAGGATGGATGGATGGACAGACGGATAGACTGATAGATAGATAGATAGAATAGATAGTATAGATAGATAGATGATAGATAGATAGATTAGGATAGATAGGATGATATGAATAGATAGGATAGATAGTATGATAGATAGATAGATATAGATAGATAGACAGACAGACTAGATAGACAAACATGTGTAGACAGACAGTTAGATAGATGGATGGATGGGATGGATGGATGGATGGATGGATGGATGGATGGATGGATGAATGGATGGATGGATGGATGGATGGATAGATAGATAGATAGATAGATAGATAGATAGATAGATAGATAGATAGATAGATAGATAGATAGATCGATAGATAGATAGATAAATAGATATAGATAGATAGATAGATAGATAAGATAGATAGATAGATAGATAGATAGAAAATGTGTAGACAGACATACATAACGACACAGATTGATACACAGACAGACAACTGCCTGATAGACGAATGTGTAGATCAGACTGACAGACAGACAGACAGAAAGATAGACAGACAGATAGATAGATAGATAGACGATAGATTAGACAGACAGATAGATAGACAAATGTGCAGACAGACAGACAGACATACAGATAGATAGACAGACAGACAGATAGATAGATAGATAGATAGATAGATAGATAGATAGATAGAAAGAAAATGTGTAGACAGAGATACATAACGACAGACAGATAGATATACAGATAGACAACTGTGTGGAGAGACAGACAGACAGTCAGACAGATAAACAGACATACTTGATTCACCCCAACAGGAATTCTCACCACTATCCACAAAGACCATCAATACGACCAAAAATATAAAATGTAGGTAAACAAAGTAATAAAGTTAAGGATTAAGAGTTTGTGCAAAGCCTGAATGTAAAGTATACACATGAATAATCTCCACGACTCTAATAATAGCACATTTGGTTGCAAAGAAAGAAAATCAGGTGTGCTATATGACGATTTGCTGCTTTCCGTTTATTTTGCACAATTCCACGAAACACGTTGCGTCTACTCCTCATGCCCATTACACCCTGACATGGATTTGCATCGGCGGCAATTTATTGCCACACCGTGACCATAAGGATTACGCAGCTGTACCATGTCCCTGCATAATTACTTTAGTCATTTGCACAATTGTTGTCAGCAATCTTAACAGGTTTTTATTTTATTTGTATTTTAATTGAGAAAGTTCCTTCGTGACAGCTCCTGGATTCTTTTGTCTAAGACAGGAGTTTGACGTGACGGCGAAGGGGAAGAAAAGAAGGGGGGAAAAAAAAAACAGGGAACAAAAAGGAAGCGTCTATCTTTTCCTCGCTGGATGGCTGCTTATGTGTAATCCTTAATAATATCCATTCCCCTTTAGTAGCTGTGATTGTCAGAATAAACTGTACCTTTTTGTCATTTGAATGGCGATCCGAAATCAAAAGGGTGCAAATTAAAGGGCCGCTTTTGTCTCCGTCTCGGCCGCTGGCACGTTCGCCCCTCCGAATACATCCAGGCCAAAAATAAAGCTGGCTCATTCCTTTTTTTTTTTTTTTTTTTTTCCCCGGCGCTAAATAAGAACAGTTTGATTAAATAATAGATATGTGTTTAGTGGGCTTTCCCATGCGCTGTGTCATTAAGAAGGATAAGTAGACATCCATGCGACCATAATGAATATAATTAGCGCAATGGCTGGTCGTGTCGAATATGACACAGGAAGGGCTGTTATTAACCTCTCCGTTTTTTTTTTTTTTTTTTTTTTTTTGCTTTTGCTTTATTCCGGGACGCCTTTAAAAGGAGGCGAGAGAAGAAGGATAAATGGGTTAGTCGGTCAGATGATGGAGTCTGGGGCTCATGTCAGTAGGCGCTAATTACTTTTTTTTTTTTTTTTTTCTCTATTTTTTTTTTTTTATTTTTTTTTTTTTTTTTTTTTCTCTCTTTTATCGGTCCGTGACGTTTTTTGCGGAATCCCGTCAAAAAAGGGTATCCTAAGACTACCGTTAAAAAAACGACACTCTTATTATATATATATATATATATATATATTATATATATATTAATATATATATATATATATATATTCATTCATTTCATTCATTCATCTTCTACCGCTTTATCCGATCTTCCCTCGGGTCACGGGGAGTCTGTGCCTATCTCAGGCGTCTATGGGCATTAAGGCAGGATACACCCTGGATGGAATGCCAACCCATCGCAGGGCACACACACACACACACACATTCACACACACATTCATACACTAGGGACAATTTTCCAAGGTGCCAAATCAACCTACTGTGCATGTTTTTGGACCGGGGGAGGAAACCGGAAGAACCCGGAGAAAAAACCCCTGAGGCACGGGGGAGCAAACTCCACAACATGCAAAAACCCTCGAGGTATAGGCGAATATACGCCACCTGCCTCAATTATATATATATATATATATATATATATATATATATATATATATATATATATATATATATATATATATTATATTCATTCATTCATAGTCACGGGGAGTCTGTGCCTATCTCAGGCGTCTATGGGCATTAAGGCAGGATACACCCTGGATGGAATGCCAATCCATCGCAGGACACACACACACACACACACACATTCATACACTAGGGACAATTTTCCAAGGTGCCAATCAACCTACCGTGCATGTTTTTGGACCGGGAGGAAAACCGGAGAACCGGAGAACCCGGAGAAAAACCCCCTGAGGCACGGGGAGAACATGCACAAACTCCACACACACACATGGCCGAGACGGGAATCGAACCCGGACCCTGGCGGTGTGAGGCGAACGTGCTAACCACTAAATCCACCGTGCCCCTTTTATATATATATATATATATATTATATATATATATATATATGATATATATATATATATATATATATATATATAAATAATAGGTGCTAAACTTTCAAACGTTATTTTTAGCGATGTGTTTTCATGACCGAATTTCCTAGCCTTCGCTGAGAACGCTGGGAACGTTGGACCTTGGCGAAAACGCCCTACAGGACAGAGGGATGCACACGCTGAAGGAGGCCCTCATCAGCAACCGGTCCGTTACGCGACTCGGCCTTGCCTCGGTGGGAATAACGTGCGAGGGTACGCTTTTTTTTTCCCCCTGCATCGTCCGTACCTCGAGACTTCCCGTACCTCACGTTCCGCGTTCGTTTCAGGCGCCGTGGTGTTGGCCGAGTTCCTGGCCGAGTCCCGATTCCTCCAGACGCTGGACGTGAGGCAGAACCTCGTCCTCACCGGAGGCCTGATGGCGTTCGCGTTGGCGCTGAAGCTCAACCGGACCCTCGCTCGTTTGGACCTGGACCAAAACCCAAAAGAGGAGGAGGTAAGGGAAGGTCATGCTGTAAAAAAAAAATGATAGAGGAAACCTGTCATTGTGTAACTCGAGCTGGAACGCTATCCGCCATGTGAATTATTTAGCGGGAGAAGCCTGTTCGAGGCGAGCTCATTAACGGTGACTCAAGCCAACAGTATATGATGTAATGCCACATGTCACATGACAGTCAATTCCTGACTAAGGCGCTCGAAAGTTTTTCCACCCAGCGCGCTCACTTGACTACATTCAAACTTCGACTTATTTAATGGTCTGACGTCACTTCACCGCCCAATCCTTGAGTCGTGGAGATTGTCACAGCGCCACCTGCAGCACCGGAGCACGACTACATTATGGTTAATACAACAGTTTGGAAGTATATTTTGTACAAATGGGTGAGAAAATAGCCATTGTTAAAGCACTATATAAATGTTTTAAAAAATACCTGAACTGAATTATTAAGTGGACCAAACAGGCATAACATTATGACCACCGCCACATCTTCAGCAGTTTGAGCTACAGGAGATGGTTTGTTGGATCGGACCACATGGACCAGCCTTTGGCTCCCCGTATGCATTAGTGAGCCTCGGCTGCCTATTGACCCTTTCGCTGGTTCGCTCATTTGATAGACATTGACCACTGAGAGATTTGGGCATGCTCTGCTCCAGTCATCTAGCAATTTGGGACCCTTATGCTTGCCCATTTTTCCTGCTTTGAGGAAAACATGGCGCCTAATAATATCCCACACTCTAACCGGTTCCATGATGAAGAGATGACGTCATATAGTCCTATGCCTGATCGGTGAAGGTATAAATATTCCACATTCTTACATTAAGCAGACCCTGATTCTTATAACGTGTCCATTCAAGACCTCTGGTGAACGGAGCTATTTTGCAGTGTGACTATGCATTATATAATATTGCCACATCAGCATTATGGTGTCCCTCGAAGGGCCGGTTGTTACTATAACACAGTATATAGTGTTTGATGAGCGACGTCGCCTCATAACACAAAACACACAGCGCTTTTTCTCCTTGAAGCGTGTATTTCCCGTCTTTCTTGGACTTCCATATGCATCCATTTTTTGCACTTCGTGGACATTTTGGGATATAAATTTAGTAAACGGCGATGTGGGATACACTGCACTCTAGTGGCGGGACCCCGGCATGTCACGGGTAATAAGCACTGACTTATTTTAAGACAATCGTCATACACCCTTTAATATAGCAGGCCACATAAAATGACGTAGTGGGCGTCATTCGGCTCACGGGCTTTGAAGAAAGTTTTTTTTTTTTTATTTATTACAAAAATTAATTTATTAATTATATTACAATAAAGCCAACGTGTGCCAATTTTTTAATGCTTATCCAATGCAAGCTTGTTTCAGGTTCAGAATGAAGCACGTTTTAACGGCCAAACTTTCAGCTTCGATACTCACAGACTTTCAAGATATGCCAGTAAGACAAGAAGACTGTAAACCCCCTCCCCCTCCAAAAAAAAAAAAAAAATGAAATAAATAAAAATAACATGATGTGGCGGCTTTAATGCACGCCCCAGCTCGATTAGGGGAAAAAATAATTAAGCTCAGTTGCCATCTGTTTGTCATGATTTTATCTCCTCGAACTTATTTGCATATTAAAGCATTAATTAAATTCTCTAAGGAAAGTAACGCTCACTTTAAAACACACTCCAAAGCCTCCGCTTCTCGATTTTTTTTTTGGAAACGGGAAAGGGGTTGTTTTTTTTTGTTTTTGTGTGCGTGTGTTTTTTTTTCTGATGTATTTTTCCGTGAATTTTCCTTTCCCTGTCAATCAGCGTACGCTTTATAATATTTCGTAAAAAAGAGATTGAGCATCTGTCGTCTATTAGAAAGAAAAGTACGCTTTTAAATGCAGATGATACACGGAATCATTTTGGAAATGATGGATTACAGAGAAGGATAAAAAAATGTCAAAAATAATCCTTTGGGAGCCTATTCATTTATATATATATATATATATATATATATATATATATATATATATATATATATATATATATATATATATATATATATATATATATTATTTTCTAGTCTAGTTATATAAAAATGAAAATGAAACAATTGTGGTTCTCCAAGATGGCCGAACACCAAATGTTCCCAAAAAGAATGATGTCGTCATGTTTCCAGGTGAGTGCTTGTGTTAAGTCTAGTCTTTTAGGGCTTTTGAGAGATTAAGTGCACACTGGCGTAATTTAATGCTTTGTAGGTAAAATTGGTAAAGGAAAGTATGTAAAGTATGGAATTAGATTAGATTAGATTAGATTCAACTTGTTCAATTGTCACTGCACATGTGGTTATAAGGCAACAAAATACAGTTAGCATCCAACCAAAAGTGCATTTCACGGTGAAATTATTAGTGTGTGTGTGCGTGTGTGTGTATATATATATATATATATACAGTAAAAAAAAGGGAGGAGGTGGAGGTAATACAGTGAGAGTAAATGAGCAGTGATAAGTATATATAATGTGTCGACTATATGATCATTTGCATATGTAAATAGTGTGTGTAACGGTATATAGGGGGAGGTAATATAGTGAGTAAATAAGAAATGATACGTATATACACAATATCTAGAATATATTGATAATTGCATATTATATATATATATATATATATATACATATATATACATACACACAAATACACACACACACACACACACAGAGAGAGAAAAAAATAATTAAAAAACAAAAACAAACAAAATATATATATTGCAACCATGATAAGTGGTAGCATTATTTGAGGAATGGTTGCCATGTTGGTTCCTTTTACTCTTTATAAGTCCCCCCCAAAATTACGATTCCACCTCCATGTTTGCATGAGGCAGTCTGATCACATCTTCTTTCCAGTAGGCTTTTAAATAGGCATATTTTACTGACCCCATGTGTGTGTGTGTGTGTGTGTGTGTGTGTGTGTGTGTGTGTGTGTGTGTGTGTGTATCCCACTGGGATCTGTCTAGGTCAGGGCACAACACAGCAGAACGAGTGACACTTGTATTAAGTAAATCTTATCATCAGAAATCAGCAGGCGATCAGATCGAGTGTTTCAGAGATTCACTCTGGTGGAATTCCCTTTTGGCCCGAACGAAGAACAAATTTCAAATGAAATGTGTATGTGACAAAGCGTGCACTCCTACGTGTGTGTGTGTGTGTGTGTGTGTGTGAGAGAGAGAGAGAGAGAGAGACGCAATTTGGGATGCGCATGCTTAAAACGGGAGGAAGGTGGTGGAAAAAAAAAAAGTCGGTCCTCGGGTCTTTGTTTACGGCGTCTGATTTGGCATGCGTGTCGACGCTCGGCTTCATTTGATCGTCGGCCCCTTGTTGGCGTGAATTATTAATTATTTACCCGTCTAAAATATTCATAGAGGGAGTTTTATGAAACGCGGCATACCCAGGACAAGCCAGCAGTGGCTGTAGGTAGTTGTTTTTTCCCCCTTTTTTTCTTGTTGGTGTTGCTAATCAGAGGGCCGTGTGTAGACATGACGAGGGAACCGATGTACATCCTCGACTGGGGGTTGTTGTGTTGTGTGTGTGTGTGTGTTTGGGGGTGGGGGGGGGGCGTTCGGGGTCCTGCCGGGTGTTTAGCGAGTGTGTGTGTGCATGTTTGTGTTTCGAATCGAACATGAGTTTGGAGGAGGTCAGGGACAATCTGCTGTGGCTTTCAAGCTCGCAGAGTTGTTCTAAGGTTGTGGAGGGGGCCAGTTAAATGGTGTTTATTTATTTATTTGTTTTGCTTGTTTGTTTGTTTGTTTGTTTGTTTGTGGGATTGGTTTTCAGTTCGGTTGGGGAAATAACGACTGACAGAAGTAGATCAGCCTGGTCGTAAAAAATATTGCCCCCCCCCCCTTTTCTTTATGACACATATAACAAAATTTCATATATATTTTTTGTGTTGCATCATCACTTAAAATGCCACCTTGCAAAACAGCGCCACACCCTGGAACATCTACGAAACATCCGATATGGGTACTTTTTTTGGAATGCGTAACCTCTTGGCTGAGGTAAACTTTCTCTCACGTGTACATATACCGCTCTACATATGTACCGCGCTTTATATATATATATATATATATATATATATATATATATATATATATATATATATATATAATAACACAAAGAATGTTGGATTCCTGCGAAAGAATTTCTACTTGTCGGGTGCCAATAATTATGGAATAAACGGTCAACACAGTGTGAAGCGTATAGATGGACGCACACACATATGCACACACATATACATACGACATACGCACATCAGATAAATGAAATAAATAAATAAATAAAGAAGCGGCAGATATCAGCGCTCGCTGATTACATTAGTTACCTTCAAAGCGGCTAAAATTAGCACTAATGCAATCACTGGGTTTTTTTTTTTTTTTTTTTTTTTTTTTTTTTTTTTTTTTACTTTTTTAACACCGACGCTATGATTGCGAGCGCATATCATCGCTCTACTTCCTCTCAGGTTTCCTGTCAGGTTTCTGAGGGACGAGAACGAGCGTGATTTAGAAAAAAAAAAAACAAAAAAAAAAAACAACACAGCGTTCAAGGTGTTCATCAGAAACGGCCCTCGGAGACTTCTCACATCACGTCTATCGCTTCGGTCGGATAACACACCTTCGCGCCTTGATTAATTCGGATCCTGTATTGTTGAGCGCTGTTAAGAGTGGAGGTGGTTTTACACACACACACACACACACACACACACACACACAGGATCGCTGGATCAATTCAGCCCTCTAATATACTATATAGACACTATATGGAAAGCTGTTGCACAAATATGGAGACCCCGGGTACAAAGCCAACCCCTTGACCCTATTGAGCGCGGTTAAGAGTGGAGGTGGTTTTAACCACACACACACACACACACACACACACACACACACACACACACACACACACACACACACACACACACACACACACACACACACACACACACACACACACACACACACACACACACATATACACAGACACACACACTGGATCGCTGGATCAATTCAGCCCTCTAATATACTATATGGACACTATATGGAAAGCTGTTGCACAAATATGGAGACCCCGGGTACAAAGCCAACCCCTTGACCCTATTGGACACTGTTTGGGATGAACTTCACCACGGCCTCCTACATCACTCCCTGATTTTGATAAAACCCTTTGCACGCCCCGAAATCAAAGTGGATTGACGGCATATTAATTAAAAATACGAACACGGCTATGCGACAAATCCAAACCCAACCCTATTGATATCCTGCAGGTAGGGAACGTAAATAAACACCTTTTCCTTGTTTCTTTTTTTTAAAATATCTATTTTCCAGCTTTGTAAATATATTATGATCTTCGCGCTGTATAATACGCTAAAACAAATCACCGCGATACTTGAAATGAAATTCCCAATCCGGTAATTACAAGGGAGCGGATGACGCAACAGTTGCAGGACAGCAAAAATATATATATATATATATATATATATATATATATATATATATATATATATATATATATATATATATATATATAAATATAAATAAATCAGATTTTTTTTTTTAAAACAATTTCATTCTCTGAGCAAAAAAAATAAATAAATAAATACGTATTAATTCAGTATGTATTTACACTTTTGCACTATTTTTCGCTCTCATTTGTCCCAAAACAACGTTTTTTTTTACGATTTTATTATTATTATTTATTATTTATTATTATTATTATTATTATTATTATTATTATTATAAGACAGGAAATTCTCGTCCATAAAGAATTCTACATGACGGTTTGGAAAACTTAAAGGTTAAAAATACATTGTTTTTTTTTTTTCTTTTTTTCTCGCAGTGCCGTCTCTGTGTAGAAGAAAGTGGAGGAAAAATATCTCTCGCTCTTCCCTTCTCGCTCTCGTCGCACCCTCGATCCAAACAGTCTTGCTCGGGTTCCTGGTTTATTTTCAGGGGCAAAACAGGCATATTTGCCAGCTGTGTAATTTACTGTGGCGCTCATTTGCATATTAAAGCATTAATTAGCCCCTCAGAGTGCGCGAGCGTGTATAGTGTAATCACTGGCCGTGTAGTGTTTGGGTCGGGTGTTTGCGCCGTCGGGAGAGCGCGGGGGTCTCTGGGTGCTCGTGTTGACCGTGCGGCGCATGCTTGTCGGCTTTGTTTCTCTCCCTCTTGCTCTCTCTTTTCCCCCATCTTTCGCTCAATCTCTCTCTCTCTCTCTCCCCTGCCGGAGAAAGGGGGGGGGGGGGGGGATGAGGCGAGGTTGCGCTGCTCAGTTTTCCAGCTTTTTCCGGGCCCTTTGATGTGTCACACTCGATCTGTCTCCCTGTCATTTTAATCGCTCTACTTTACCCCCATCAGTGCAGTCAGAGGTGTGACCTACAGTTTCGCAGGAAGGAGGTTGCTTTTTTTCTCTCTCTCTCTCCCTCTCTCCTTCCATCTTCCCTGCTTCTTTTTTTTTTTCTTCATCTTCTTCATTTGATGGTGTCGGAGCGTGGGGGTGGGAAGGAGGTGGAGAAAAGTCAGAAAAGACAAACTGGCGCGCGAAAGACGGGGGTTTGTTTAAAGGCCGCGCCACGAGTCGAGTCGCCTGTCAGGAATCGAAGCGCGTAAGATTCGAGGACTACGCGCGGGAATGATAAGTAAGCGATGGATGATTGATAAGACGGTAAAAAAATAAATAAATAAAAAAAGAGCAAGCAGGTGCATACGAACTTTTTTTTTTCCCGTAACTTTTTTTTTCGTAACTTTTATACGAACTTTCTTTTTTTTGCGCTAGGTAAAGTCATCTCTCCGTCTCCTCGGCTGGAAATGGCCCGTCGGATGAGCCGGTCCGTCAGAGTTTCTTTGAATTTCCCTTTGGGCATGTCCTCCAACTGTACGCTCAAGCGCTCCGGAGTCACCAGTCAGCCGCTCCGAGGCTCATCTGAATATCATGAAGCCCTTGAGTCTATGTTTTTTTTTTTTTTATGGGAAGGAGGGAGGGGGGGGGGGGGGGGGGGGCGGTTTGGGGTGGGGGTCCTCCAGCGACGAGCCTTCTCGACGAGCCTTCCTTTCCCTTTCAAATATCCCTCCCTCCTCCCTTTTGAATATGGATGCTTTATTAAGTGACATTGGTCTCTGTTGTAAATGAGGGTCTCCATCGTGTTTCCATCGGGTCCGAACCCTAACTAACCGAACCCTAACACGTGCATTGGGCGACGTTAAAATGATACCAAACATAAATCAATTGCATTTTTGAACAAACCGTGCGAGTGTTTGAAAATAAGCACCAATGATATATATTATGCAAATTTGATAGAACTATAAAATCTATATGCAAATTTGCACTTTTAAAAAGGGCAAATATGTAAACAAACGTTGTTATGAAAACAGTAAAAAAAAATGAATAGCAAATAAATAATACAATTGATGGTTAATTGTCTGACTTAATCTATTACACCCCATATTACACCTCATCATTCCCTCTTGGTCCCACCATGAACCCCCGACACCACCCCCCCCACCCCCCCCCCCCCCACCCCAAACGCCGCCACCTTTTACCTACAGGTGCAAATCAGCAGGCAACATGTAAGCGAGGCTCAAAGGCTGGTGTTGTGTCTGAATTAGGAAAGTTTCACAACAATACCATGTGTTGTGTACGTTTAACACGTCTCGGTGGAATTGTTTCGTCTGTTAGCGAAAACACCTTGACTGAAGTGTAACGCCTGCTCGCCGCGGCTGCCTTCGCTTAACTTTCCCGACTTCCTCGCGCTTGACGGGTGAAACGAATCAATCACGGGGAGGAGACGCCGCGTTCCTTCCAATCCCTCCCGCCGCCGTTTCTCGCGCGAGCATCCGGTGTCGCTAGCAAGCGCGCTCGGGATTCACAGTCCTAAACAATGGCTGAGAAGACACGGGAGCTGCTATGAATTAACACCGTCACCTTTCGGCTGACACGTTTTTTTTTTTTCGGTGTGACTTTCGGGAGATTTTTTATTTCTTTTTTTTTACGCGGATCTGAGGAGTCGTTGCGTTTGCTCCGCTGCCCTCGCATGGCTGGATTGGCGTAGCCCGTACTTGTGCTAGTGCGACCACAGAGGGTATCTGTAGAGTGAACTGGATGGGGTTCGGTAGTAGGGCCACTGCCTGTCCTCGTCCCTGTCACACCGGCCCAGGCTGCCTGGGCACCATGGAGGGGAGATAATTGGATTTGTTGTCACCTCCAGTGGCTGCCAGGAGCGGGCGTCTGCTCTGCTTAGCGATGAAGACATCAGCATGACAGGGACCCTGCGAGAGGATCAGCTGGCATGGCGGGCACCACTAATAAAGTGCCAAGGTTGTCAAGTCCAGGCGGGCAGGGGCGGGCCAGCTGTTCAAGCGCCCGTGTCCCAACGCCAGGCCAGAGGGGAGCGAGAGCGGGCATCCATCATTAGTTGGCTCGCCACAACTCGCAGTTCAGGAGGCGCTGGGTTTGACCTCTGGCCCTCTGACTCGTGAGCCGAGCCGGGCACCGCGGCAGCGCCGGCACTGGAGGCCAACACTACGGCTCCATGCCATTCCATACTCGTGTATGGCACCTGTTTGGCGTTGGGCTGAGATGATGATGGGCTAGCAGGTGAGACGCCCCGGTGGTAATCAGTCCCTTGCTGTCCATCGCTCCATCATCGCCTCGCCATGTGCCATGTCCTACAGAGAGCGCCTTTTTTTTTTTTTTTTTTTTTTCACACACACTTCACACACCATTGTTTCTTCCCCTGGAGCTTCAACGGAACAGCCCCAGCGAACTGGGGCTACCAGACGCCTTTTCCCTTTAACACTCATGTATCTTTTTAAGGATGATAAAATAATCATCGCTGTGTAGTACACCATATTGGCCAATGTTTTCCGTAAATTATGTAGCTAGAGTTGCTAAATGCGACCATAGCGATGATCGCGAAAAGAGTCTCCCCGTGTAAACCTGTCTTCCGGGAAACGCAGGACTTATTTGGAAAAGCTCTATTGCGACTTGCGATAGGATCCGCACGCGGGGCCGCGTTATGATTCTATGCAAATTGCGAAGACAAACACGTTCATGGGCTTGCTCCGTACATGAAACGCTGTGTAGCTGAGGCAGCTCCGTACTGTACGCCTGCCTGGCCTCGTTTATAAAAAAATAAATAAATAAATACGGAAAAAACGTGTCCGTAATTGGGGGAAAACATGTTTGTCGGGCCTAGCCATCTCCGTTTCCCCAGGGATCAATTAGAGAAACACTCGTTCAGCGTGCTCTATTCAAATGAATACCTGAAGAGTTCCTTAACAGCTACGTCTTTTACAGGATAACCACTCACGATAAAGACCTCATCAGCAGGACTGTGCATACATCTAAAAGGGGGGGGGGGGGGGGGGGGGGATTACGATTTGCTTGACTAGGGAAAAAAAAACAAAACAAGGACGCCATGTTATAGGACTTTAAATACCAAAGCTATAATGGGCTCGCTGGGGTCGTCTCCTGTAGGCTTTTATTTGCTTGGGTAAGTTGGACTAAATGTCCATAACCTGATTATGTTCTCATTTATGCAAATCCAGCCAAGTGCATATTAACCCAGCTTCATTCACCAGGAGTCAGAGAAGTGTCTTTTGTGGCTATTAAAGAGGGAAAGCGCCGCGTATTTCCACGCCAAGAGGACACGGAGGCTAAGCCGCTCGTTTTATTAGTCACCCGATTACTAGATACATGTTTATTGCGTTTACAAACCTGTACCCGATAATAAC
>JACRUU010000015.1:14937723-15082723 GCA_030449085.1 Kryptopterus vitreolus
GCGGCCTGCTCTCGCTGCCCCTCAACGCGCAGCCTTATTTGTACTCGTTAATGACTTTATAATTCGTGGCCGGCAGGAACCTGCTTTTATCCCGATTAGTTTAGCAGCCTGGCAAACAAAAAAAAAAAAAAAAAAAAAAAAGAAAAAAAAAAAAAGCCTGGGTAAGTGGCACTCTGCCAGGAGGAGCTCATGCTACTGAGCCGGTTGTCCATCTGCGTCGTTCTGGTGCGCTCGCTTCCCTCTAAACAAGTATCGATCTTTGTTAAGCTACGAAAAGCATAATGACTTTTATTTCCTTGTTGTTGTTGTTGTTGTTTTTTTTAATACCTGTACACGTCTGGACATATTGGGTCCTCTTCCATCCCCCCCTCCCTCCCTCCCCATCCCGAGGTGTCTTAAGATTCACATAAAACAAATACGCACGCATCAAAGCGTCGCTGAGGTATCTTTTCATCACGAGGCCCCGGTAGTTTACACTCCTCTCTCTCTCTCTCTCTCTCTCTCTCTCTCTCTCTCTCTACGACATGTCAACATAGACACTTTCCTCGCCTGTGATCCTGGTCAAATCAAGAGACCCTTCATTGTTTTGTTTTTTATACATTTTTATTTTAATATATTCCACCTGCATGATAGTTTGATCTCCCGGAAGACGGGTGCAGCACACAAACCACCCCTTATACCCCCACCCCCATCCCCCCCTCACCCCCGACGTTCCACTTTTCCATCCACCAGGAGCCCCCGTCTGTGCGTCTTTTGCATGCATTGTCTTTGAACAATGCTCTGTTTGAACAGTGCGCTCGTGAGGAAACAGGCGCGCTCGCTCGCCGCCTTCGCCTTTTATCACCCGCTTCTCCCGGTGACGCTATTAAAGCTTATGTTTCATTAAAAAAAAAAAAAAAAAAAAAAAAGGGGGACGCGGCCAACAGGAGACAGACGAGCGCGACTTCAAACGCGCTGCCGCGACGCGCAGACAGCGTCTCAGCCACGAGAGGACAGACAAAGCAGGGCCCAAAGTGTGTCTGACTGTGTACTTGTACCTGAGAGGTGTTAAATCATTAATTAGGACCGTTCCGAACGCCTCCCCATCCTTCCCCCTCGTCTTCGGCGCTCGCGCTGCCTCGATATATCCGTGACACTCGCGACTTCCAGCTGTGAGGAGTCTATAAATTAGGGGTCAGACTGTTACGATCGTTATACGGATGGGGGGGGGGGATTAGTGGCAGGTCTTAGCAAAGGTGCGAGACCAATTACGTCGCGCCAAAAAATAAATACCTCGGGTTCAAATCCTAACCGTTTGCGTTTCTTCCGTGGGCTGCGGAAACGAGGTCGCCGTGGTGCGCATTATCGTGAGCATTATTGACTCTGTGATCCAATTCTTCCCTGTGACGGTCTCGCGCACGAAAATTTTTTTGCGGAAAGCTCGTTTTCGCTTGCGAACGCCGCGGCTACAAGCGCGTAGCTTCGCTTAACTAATGAAGGAAGGACGCGTCTACCGGGTAGCCGTTACATTTTTTTTTGGTAATATAAACAGCGTCGCGTCGGAGCAAAATGAGACGCTACTGTCAGGAACGTCAACAGACTCCTGCGCCGTGTCAATAAAGGATTCTGATTGGAGCGTAATTGCGATGACTTCTATCCGAACGCGGGCGTTTCTTCGAAAGTTTGAAGAAAGGGAACGAAAAGGGTCGTCCGATGGAATAATCGACCTTAGGAAAGGTCAGCGGTAATGGGAGAAGTTTCCGCGTGTAACTTTCGGAGCGCTGGCCCAGATGTTGCCGGAGCCTCCTGGAAAAGCAGGCGCGGCCTGAGCGCGAGTACATGTGAGGAGCGGAAGCGCGCGAGCCAAGCGGAAGGGAGCGCATGGCAGCGCCGAACTCTGACTCTGGCAGCGGAGGTGTGTTTTGCAGCCGTGGAGCTGCTGCTCCAGAAGGCGGTGGCTGTGCCCGCGGCGGGTTTCCCTCCCCGCGTTGGCACTGCGCGGGTGGCGTGGCGCTGCTGCTGCAGCGAGCCGATCGTGCCCTCTGTCACTCACGCGGAGCGGCCCCTGTCCAACTGTCACTTCCTGACAGTCTGATAATCAATCTCTTCATTAACTGCTCTGCTGAAAACAGGCTGGCACGGCGGGCATCGCCGTGGCACCGCTCCGCCGGGGTCGGGAGGTTGGCACGGTGGGGTTCGACCGCTAAAAAAAACACACCGGTGGCTTCGGAGGCCTCGTCATCCCCGGTGATAATTTATGAGCAGGGAAGTGTGCGTGTGTCGCCTGTGCTGTCCGACAGCCAGCTCCCCACCCGCTACTACTGCCGAAGTGTGTGTGTGTGTGTGTGTGTGTGTGTGTGTGTTTTGGTGTTCCTTTTGTTCTCACCCGTGTTTGTTGGTTCGTATCACAAATTAATAAATACAAATGTTTAAAATGTGCGCTCTGTGCTCTCGTTCGCAGGACGAGTTCCTGATCGAAACCCAGAAGGACCTCCTGAGCAGGATCTCCGAGCTGTGCGGGGCCAACGCCCAGGCGGCCTCGGAGACGGACCGGGGCTCTGCCGCTCTTCACGACGGCGACGGGAACGACGGCTCAAAACACCCGCGAGCGCCGGAGAGCGATAATTCCGCCGCGGCGGATAATGCGCAAAACTCCGCGCAATAAAAGATGAAGCATCTCTCATTCCTAATGAAGCCGTGGCCTCCCTGCTGCTCCCGACCTAATGTTCCTGCTGAGGGGTTTTGTTCCCCCCCCCCTTCAGAAAAAAAACCTCCTCCGAAAAATGTGCATCACCTCGAAACCCTTTTCTTTCTCTGTCGCTTTATTAGCGCGCCGCGTCCTCAATAATGTCCGCGCAAAGAAAAAGACCAAAGTGTGTGCGAGAGTGTGTGTGTGTGTGTGTGTGTGTGTGTGTTAATGCAATAAAATGCTTCGTAGTTTACGGAAAAAAAAACCCACAAACAAACGCTATTTCTAATTCTTTCCCGCTCGCTCCGTGATGAGAAAACGCACGGCGTGTGGGAAGACGAACATATGCGAGGACGAGGAGGCCGCGATTTACGTCTGCTCGCTCGGATCCTCGGAGTCCTGCGATTTTTAGCGTGTTTTTTTTTTTTGCGCTTTCTGAGCAATTGTTTTTGAAAGATTGTTACTTCACGTAGGTTTTCCCCCCCCCCCCCCCCCCCAAATCATCTTCCATTTAAACCGGATTGGGTGTTCACGGCGTTGTGGAATGTATTGCCCGTAAATAAATCGATATCAAAAGTGGGTGGTATTTAACGTAAACAGCCTAGTGTAATTAGCGACGGTTAGTGCGGTGCGATTGTCAAAAATTCGCTCTCTTTATTGCATCAGTGCGACTAAATCATTTAGCTACAAAGGTTTCCGTCGATTTTGGCGGGGAAAGGAGATCATCAGGAGCGATTTCGGAAATGTGAGACATTTCTTAATGGATTTCTTAATTGTTTGACCGCAGGGGAAAAAAAAAAAACAAGGGGGGGTGGGGGGGGGGGGGGGGGGGGGGATTCGACCCAAGGCACAAAACTCTCAGTGATGGATGTCTAATCCCATGCAATGCAAATTTGGAGTACAAAAAAAAACAATAAAAAAAAAAATATATTATATATATATATATACATAGATAAAACAAAAAAAAAAAAAAAAATAAATATATATATATATATATATATATATATATATATATGTATGTATATATATATATATATATATATATATATATAAAACAAACAAACAAAAAAAAAAAAAATATATATATATATATATATATATATATATATCTATCTATATATATATATATATATATATATATATTACATTTTTCAGGTTCAAACACTCGTCTGGGAGAATCCCAGATTACTTCGATGTGCTATGATTGGCAGGTGTGTGTAGAAAAGTAGGTGTAGATGTGTAGATCAAGAAACACACACAGTTTCTGATGTGATTTCGGTTTTCATGCAGGATCGCACCCCCCCCCCCCCCCCCCCCAACACACACACACAAACACACACACACACACCCCTCCACCCCCCCTTTTTCGGTTTGTGCCCCTCGGCACAGGGCAGGGGCAGATTGACAGAGCAGCATGGTGCCGAACCCCGCTGAGAGCCGACGTCGCCCACCCCACACACACACACACACACGCAAACAAACGCAAGATCTACCTTTTCAACAAAAGCTTCCGTCTCTGCACCTCTGATGCCAACGGCTTTGGGAGTGGCAGAACCTGAAACAGATGTACAGACGACGGTAGCAGCGACGCTCTCGGAACATCGGCATCAACGGTTACCTGAGATCCGAGGATCGGAGGCGAGGATGGAATTTTGGGGGAAGTGGAGATTCAACTGCAAAAGGAGGTCCATAGAAAAATACAAGAAAAATTGTGACACACACACACACACACACACACACACGAGATAAAAGGGTTTTACCAAAACATACAATAAAAAATATATATTTTAGACTACATGCAAACATTACTACCCTTGAGAACGGGCTAAATATGTAATAATTTAATTGACGTTTAAGCTTTTATTTGCATATACTTTCCTGTCATTCCTGTGCTTTATCACACGTTTACCAAAATGCAAAAGCCTGGTATGTAAATTCGCTCCCGAGCTTCCAATGGGATCAGTAATAATGCAGCTCCTGTCATTTAATAATAATAATAATATCCTTTATTGGTCACATATACATTACAGCACAGTGAAATTCTTTTCTTCGCATATCCCAGCTTGATGTTGGTAGTTGGGGTCAGAGCGCAGGGTCAGCCATGATACGGCGTCCCTGGAGCACAGAGGGTTAAGGGCCTTGCTCAAGGACCCAAGGGCGGCAGCTTGGCCATACCGGGGCTCGAACCCGGATCTTCCGATCAGCAGCCCAGCGCCTTAGACCACTGAGCTACACCACTCCCTACTCCCTACATTTATTAATGGTGTCAGAAATTAATTGTTTTCCGATATAACATATTTTTACACTATTTTGCTTATGTTTCATGCAAAAAAATTCCAGTTTTTTTGTGTTATTGGGGACAAATATATGCAGTGCAAAACAATAAATAACAACAACAATAATAATAAGCTTTTTTTTTTCTCCTTTTCTTTTTTTTTTTTAACGTTCATTATGATTATTCCAACGATGATTATCCAGGTTGAGGAATCAGTGAAGGCCTTCCACGCCGTTAATAATGAGTAATGCTGTAAGTGACCCGCTCGCGCACCCTCATCAATCACCCGAACGTTTCACTGACTCACCAAAGAGACAGCGCGCGAGGAGCTCGGCGCGCGTGACGCACGCTTCTTGGAGGTGTTCCCCCGGTTTGATGGATTTCCGGCACGCGCTCCCAGCAGCCCCGCTGACCGCGGCCCTCTTCTCCTCCTTCCTCCTGTCAACACGATGCTGAGCGCGATCAGTCGTGAGGCGAGCGCTCGCCGCGGGGCCGCTCCGCTTCCTCGCCGTGTCCTCTGGCCTCCGCCCCAGTGCGCTTGCGCGCCCGCGATCTCCGCCGTCTGCTCGCCGGTGTGTTCCGGTGTGGAGAACCGGTGCTAGATCGCTCACTGCTCACCTTCAGGGAAATGAACACAGATACACTTACAAGTTCATCAGCGTTATACACACACACACACACACACACACACACACACAAACACACCTACTTCTACTACTATCATTATTATTAATAATAGTAATACTTCTAACAATAATAAAACAAGTCAATTACTATTTAAATTATTATTATCAATAATAATAATAATAATAATAATTCCTGTTCAAATTTTTAATTAGGATTGGGTGTTCTTTCACATTAATTCAAATTAAATAATAACGGCATGCATAATAACAATACTGACAACAACAACAACAATTATTGGTATTAATATTACAGCACAAACGATATTCTGATATTAATTCATTAATAATAATGCTAATAACTAATAATCGTCCCATTTGAATAGTTCACAGACAAATAAAAAAAAAGATTTTACTAATGAATAATAATAATAATAATAATAATAGTAATAATAATAATAATAATAATAATAATAATAATAATAATAATAATAATAGTAATAATAAGTGCTTTTTGGTGTATTTGAAGGATGCACAAGAATGAAAGTTTACTTTGGAGAAAGTTTGACTTGGGTAGTTCTTCATAAAAGAGAACGATTATTTAGATGTAATGTTATTTCTGATCGCTCGTAATGCACAGCAGTGTGTGCCCTCTGATCAATGAAAGCATTTTCTGGCCCAGAGAGAGACGAGAGAGAGAGACGAGAGAGAGAGAGAGAGAGAGAGAGAGAGAGAGAGAGAGAGATTGAAAACACAGCCAATGATAAATATTGGCAGTCCAAGAAAATGTGCTTTACTTCGATTGAAGAGAACATAATGGTATTCGCATGGGAGACGTCCCGCTGAGACAGACACACACACACACACACACACAGACACACACACACACACACACACACACAGTTGTTCCTAAGCAACAAAACACACTCATCCTTTAAGTGCCAGTGTGTTGATTGTCGATGGCCAGTGAAGCCCTTGAATAGCAACAGTAGGAAACTTAACAGCCAAAATTGTGGTAAACACACACACAAACACACAAACACACAAACACGCACCCCTAGTTTATATCAGTGTCCTTTACGCTCCATTATTAACTTTGTACTACAATTAATTATATCGTTACGCATAGTGCACTTTAAATATGCGTTATCGCACACATTGTAATAATAATAATGATAATAATAATAATAATAAGGTTATTTACATTATTACTTACAATATTAGAACTTCTGTGTGGCTTTTTGTGAAGGAAAAATGGCTGTGAAGGCGGACGGGCTTCCGATTGCTTTGGAAAGACTGCCATCTAGTGAGGAGAAGACGCTCGGACATGGCGATGGCGAGAAAAAAGAAACTCGCCAAAAAAAAAAAAAAAAAAAAACCCTTCTAAACGAAAAAGAACTATAATTTGCGTGTCGTAGATGATATAAATAAAAGTAATGAGATAGAAAACACACGGAAGAGCAAATATCCGGAGGATGAATGCACACAAAAAGTGCAAATTCGGAAAAAAAAAAAAAAAAACAAGAAACAGGCCTGGATGTAAAATAATGTATATGGAAAGTGGGGAAGCTATTGGTACTGATTAAAACACTTGACTGATACACTGCATAGTCGCCCTGACGTTTTTTTCCCCCCCCTGCTTGCACGTGAAATAATGAAGCCCCCTTTTCCGACAAAACAAAGTCCATTAAAGTCCCGCGTCTTAATAGCGACTCGTGTTGATTAGCACATTCGGCGCTGTGCACCGACAAACTCCTGAAACAATGGCCTGAATGATATGAATAATATATTTTTTTTGTTGTTTTCCAATGCAATTAATTTCCTACTCTCTAACTTGCATAGAAAAATATTCCATTATTCGCCATTTGTCGCATCCTTTTAAAACCGCACGGGCAAAAACGCGCCAATTATGCCGCGCCGCGTCTACTTTCCTAGTTATCGAGCGCTGCGACAAACATTACCGTTAATGAACTTTTAATTAGCAGCTGTGGGGTTTATATACACACCCCCCCCCCCCCCCCCCCCCCCTGAGGCTTTTAATCGGACTCGTACATCAAGGTCAGAAACGGGAAACTTTACAATCAGGTTTTTTACTGAATACACTGAATATCGGGGTGTGCCATGATGGGAAAATAATCAGTCGACGGAATGAAGTGTCCCGCCCTGACGTCCTGGAGCGTTTGTTTTTTTTTTATATACCGCTAAACTTTTTTTATGCTTTATTCCGTTTGAGGGTTGTTGCTGAGGAGATATTCAGCCTGAAACACACACACACACACACACACACACACATAAAAAAAAATCAGTCTCAATCCATGCGTGAGTATGTCGGAGAGACAAACGCACGTCGGGGAAATGGGGAACGGGGGACCTACCAGGAAGTCTACGGCGCTATTTGGACGTATTCTGCATAACTCAGTCAGGCCTTTGGACAGAACGGGCATCACGGTGCACCTCAGGTACTGCTTGGCAGAGTCTTCTTCTGTCATCAGCAGCTCCTCCTCCTGCTGATGCACCTCTTGAAGGCGCCCGCTCTGAAACACACACACACACACACACACACACACATGCATTGTCGCAATCGTAGCAAAACGTTCGTGGACACCTTTACGCTTTTTGAGGTTGGGTGTAGGGTTGGGTATCATTTTACCAGTTTCCCAGATGTTTAGTCATGTTGGTCGTTACACAGCATATTACCTTATTACAATAATTACACTTAGCTTTTTTCGTCATAGCCAAACGTTTGAGCGCTTCCCGACGATGTTTTAGGCTTCCGCATAAGGTCCTGGCAGATTGGACACGCGGAAGGTCCTGGCAGATTGCACGGTGGATTAGTGGTTAGCACGTTCGCCTCACACCTCCAGGGTCGCGGGGATGTGTGTGTGGAGTTTGCATGTTCTTCCCGTGCCTCAAGGGTTTTTTTTCCGGGTTCTCCGGTTTCCTCCCCCGGTCCAAAAACATGCACGGTAGGTTGATTGGCACCTTGGAAAAATTGTCCCTAGTGTATGAATGTGTGTGTGTGTGTGTGTGTGTCCTATGATGGGTTGGCATTCCATTCAGGGTGTATCCTGCCTTAATGCCCATAGACGCCTGAGATAGGCACAAACTCCACGTGACCCGAGGGAAGAACGGATAAAGCGGTAGAAGATGAATGAATGAATGAATTCACCTTCTGTTATTTATTTATTTTTTTTACCATAGTATCGATATCGTATTGGTAGCCATCTTTAATCTCTTTAATAAAGGCCCGGGTGTCATGTGTGTTTGTACCCATTCTTTCCAGGACTGTTCTCTCTGCTTCTCGTCTTCCTCCTCTCTTTGTCTGGCTTCGGCTTGGGCCTCTTCTTCCTCCTTCAGCATGACCTCCACTATCTGCTGCACCTCTTCTACATCGCTGGTGATGGATCCGTAGTTCCTCGGCTTCCCTACGCTCTCAATCACCTTCTCCATGACAAAAACATACTCCGGGTCGTTGACGTTGATCTCTGGAACACAGGACCATTTTGTACGATCTTAGCGCCCTCTGGTGGCCACAACACGAATCAAATCTCTGATAAGCAAATAATGAAACCAGTGTATATTAAACCAGTAAACGAGTAAGTTCTGGTGAGACCTATATTCTGAGGTAGGATATCCTGCTCATCAAAGTAGTTGATCACAATTTCATCGTCCGAATTGTTTTTTGAGTACGTCGCCAATCGTGAGACGAACGTATCGAATGCATACGGCGTCCCCTGGACCACGCTCTCGGGCAGGTTCAGCATGCGCTCCTTCAGGAATTCAGCCGTGGCGTCGAGATAGAAAACGTACTCTACATATACACACACGGGGTCCAATGGGTTAAAATTTTAAACGTGTCCAATGTGTGAAATGTACGCTCCTGAAGAACAACACACACCTGGCATGATTCTGATAGTGGTCTCCTTGGCTATATCTTCGTCATCCTCGACTATGTGTTCTAACAGCAACAGCAAAAATAAGTGTGGAAAACAAATAACATTAAAGTTTTATGTTTACCTGTTCGTACCTGAAAAGAGCTCTTTGGCTTGATTGTAGGTCTTGGGAAAGCCGTCCAGGACAAAACCCTGGTTTCGGCAGGGTTTGGTCTTCAGCTTGTCCTTCATGATTTGGAGGACGCACGGCTCATCCAGGCGTCCTGGACGAAAAGGGAAAAAAAAAAAAACGCGCTTTGAATAAAGGAGACTTCTGCCCCGTTCTACCGGAGAGGAACGGCACAGGACGCTCCTTCATTACCGTCGTTCTCTTCCATGTTGGTCTTCAATGTGTTCAAAAGGTCCTGTGCGTCTTGTAAATCATCATCCCACTCCCCGCTGCTTTCCTTCATTTGGACCCTTGATTCCTGAGCGCAACCATCAGTGAAAGTTATATATATATACGATAAAAGTGTCTTTTTAAGAAAAAAGCTTTCTTTGATTCATATTTTATACACGACAATTTACCAGCTGAGCCAGCGTCTCGGTGATGGTCTCTTTCAGTGTTACATGGTGTAGTTTATAGTGCTCGCATATCTTTTCAGACACGGTGCTTTTCCCGACACCAGGAGGTCCCAAGACACAGATGCGAAGAGGCTGGGGGGGGGAGAACAAAAAATCGATACGCCCAGAGCCTGGTGTTAATGTGGACACATTTAAAAATTCCCGCTTTATCAGGTGTGTGGGGGTGGGGGGGTGGGGGGCGGTACGGCACTCACCAGCAGGCCGCGCGCGAGCTTGTATTCCGCCACGACTTGGTCGATGTTGTCAACAATGCCTTTCTTTGAAACCCATTTGATGCTGAAATTGTACGTTATAAAAATGGCGTCCATTCGAAGGTTGATGAACAAATGGTCGGTTTCTGCTCGCTGAGAAATGAAAAAAAAAAACAAACAAACCTGAAAACTTCTTCTCTTTTGGCTGTTCAGCAAACGGCGAATGGCGTTTGACTTACCGTCAGTTCTTCTGAGAGATTTATGTCATCCTTTGGAAGGTTTCGGGTTTTCCCACGACCGAGAGCTCCTGCTATCGCCTAAACAACAGGGAAAGGATTGAGCAGGTTCGGATATTTCAAATAAATAAATAAATAAATAAACGAGGAAACTCGGGGCACGGTGGCTTAGTGGTTAGCACGTTCGCCTCACACCGTCAGGGTCCGGGTTCGATTCCCGTCTCGGCCATGTGTGTGTGGAGTTTGCATGTTCTCCCCGTACCTCAGGGGGTTTTTCTCCGGTTTCCTCCCCCGGTCCAAAAACATGCACGGTAGGTTGATTGGCACCTTGGAAAATTGTCCCTAGTGTATGAATGTGTGTGTGAGTGTGTGTGTGCCCTGTGATGGGTTGGCATTCCATCCAGGGTGTATCCTGCCTTAATGCCCATAGACGCCTGAGATAGGCACAGACTCTCCGTGACCCGAGGGAAGATCGGATAAAGCGGTAGAAGATGAATGAATGAATGAATGAGGAAACTCACACCGATGATCTCAGCAATGGTGTTGTGTGATTCATCCACTCCGACTAAATACTGCGGCCTGGGATTGTGGTCGATTATGTTCTGCACAATTCTTTGGAAAAAGAAATTGAAATAAGAAAAGGACTCTCGGTCATCAACAAAAAATCAGGATATTCATGTCTCCCTGGTGATGATCAATTCATCAATTCATCAATTCATGATCATTCAGTCCATCTGTCCATCACCGCTCACCCTCCCAGATCAGTGATGTGAATGGTCGGAATGAAATTGGACCCGTCTCCGAAGATCGGCACTTCCGGTTCCTCTCCCAACCAAGCTGTCTAAAAACGAAGCCACAAACGCTCACTTATAAATATTAAAAAAGATACATAATATAATCCCAATGCCAACATCATCGGATACAGCAGATACACATTTACGGCGTGAAAAACAGATAAAGTGTATAAGCAGTAAAAATACCCCGATTTACCTTGAAATAGAAATGAAACGCTTGCTCGCCCATTCCATATTGCAGTCCGGAGGCGACCACATAAGTAGAAAACTGGGGCTTATTCTGAAATTCACGATAGCAATACGCTAATGTTTATACAACACAGAGCGGAGCAATATGAAAACCGACGCTTCCAGCGGCAGCACTCACGGTTCTTCCCAGTTTAACCACCAGCTTCTCCACAGCGATATGATCTTTAAAACTGGGATGCGGTTTCCGCCTCCTGTAGTCCTCTTCTGTAAACAGACACTCGGCATCATCCTATAATTGAATAAAATCACAATCTTGTATGGATAAGGCCACATTACACAATAGGGCTGGGCGATATATCGGATGTTAACGATAATATCGTGATCCTTTCGACGATATTGTGAATATCGAATTTAATATATTCAAGAAAACGTGCCTAGCATCCAATATTATACTCCTTTATGTATAAGAGGTGAGGTGGGGGAGTGTTTTTTTTTATTATTTAAATGCAAATGCGTACATATCTAGGGCTGGGTATCATAATAATTTGATCGTCGATTCTGATACGTTTCGATTCCCAGTTTCGATTCCAAATGGTGACCCAATCGCAAATGTTTAGTTATAAGGTCCTGGCAAGTTGCTAAATATTCGAAATTTTATAACTATTATCCGATTCTTAATCAATTTTCGATTCGCATTGCTAATAATATTGATCCTATAATATTGACTATATATATATATATATATACCACTAAACTACCGTGCCCCCTATATATGTATATATATATATATAATATATATATACATATATATATATATATATATATATATATATATATATATATATACCACTAAACTACCGTGCCCCCCCTAATATATTATATATAATATATATATATATATATATATATATATATTATATATATATATATATATATATATATATATATATATATATATATATATATATATATATATATATATATATATATATATATATATATATATATATATATATATATATATATATATATATATATATATATATAGATGTATATGTATAGATATATACACACTTGTTAGCACGTTCGCCTCACACCACCAGGGTCCGGGTTCGATTCCCGTTCTCGGCCATGTGTGTGTGGAGTTTGCATGTTCTCCCGTGCCTCAGGGGGTTTTTTCTCCGGGTTCTTCTCCGGTTTCCCCCTGGTACAAAAACATGCACAGTAGGTTTGATTGGCACCTTGGAAAATTGTCCCTAGTGTATGAATGTGTGTGTGAATGTGAATGTGTGTGTGTGTCCTGCGATGGGTTCGGCATTCCATCCAGGGTGTATCCTGCCTTAATGCCCATAGACGCCTGAGATAGACACAGACTCCCCTGTGACCCGAGGGAAGATTGGATAAAGCGGTAGAAGATGAATGAATGAATGATATATATATATATATATATATATATATATATATATATATATATATATATATATATATCACACAATATGATCACTTCCACACTTACTGGATCAAGTGGCTTAATCAGAGCCCATGTCATGACCGTGGAGATCAGGATGAACGTCTTTGGTTGAGGGAACGAATCCATGTCCTTGTGTAGAGCTTCAAACAAAGGCATAACTTTTAATAAAAGGTTTTCCTTTAGTTAATACAACCTGAATGTTTTTGTGTCGATACCTGAGACGGCCCAAGTAGCTTCTTCGATCTGATCCGCATCCTCGTTGTAAAGGTTATAAACGATGACGTCCGACGCCAACAGATGATGGAAAAGCTCTTCACGTGTTAAATCCTACAGAAAACATGCGAATAAAGCCTAAATAACAGAGCGGCGTAATGAATCGCAGCCAAGCGTTACTCGCTGGCATTAGTTCACTCACTGTATATTCTTCGACTGTAAAACTAGACTTCTCCTCGCTTCCCGAAACGGTTCCAACAATCTCAAAATTGCCTTCGTGGAAAATCGGATTGATCTCGTCCTCTTCCTCGAATTGTTTAGCGACATAAGACGCTCCAGGAGCACACGTCGATAAAAACTGGAGGGAGACGTAAAAAAAAAAAAGAAACTCAAAATAGTGTTTGTAAATCATTCAATCAGCATTATAGCAGCATTATACACAACGCTTAACAGAGTTATTGCTGGATAACAGCACATCCTGATGCGTTTTTATTCCACTTACACCGCACCAATTTGCAAATGACTCCTTATAGTTATTCATTCATCTTCTACCGCTATATCCGATCTTCCCTCGGGTCACGGGGAGCCTGTGCCTATCTCAGGCGTCTATGGGCATTAAGACAGGATACACCCTGGATGGAATGCCGACCCATCGCAGGACACACACACACATTCACACACACATTCATACACTAGGGACAATTTTCCAAGGTGCCAATCAACCTATCGTGCATGTTTTTGTACCAGGGGGAAACAGGAGAACCCGGAGAAAAACCCCCTGAGGCACCGGGAGAGCATGCAAACTCCACACACACATGGCCAAAACGGGAATCGAACCCGGACCCTGGTGGTGTGAGGCAAACGTGCTAACACGTGTATATATATATATATATATTAGGGGGGCACGGTGGTTTAGTGGTATATATATATATATATATATATATATATATATATATATATATATATATATATATATAGTCAATTATATATAGGATATTACAGGATACAATATTATAGGATATTACAGGATACACCCTGGATGGAATGCCAACCCATCGCAAGGCACACACACACACATTCACACACTAGGGACAATTTTTCCAAGGTGCCAATCAACCTACCGTGCATGTTTTTGGACGAGGAGGAAACCGGAGAACCCGGAGAAAAACCCCGAGGCACGGGGAGAACATGCACAAACTCCACACACACACATGGCCGAGACGGGAATCGAACCGTGCCCCCTCCTTATAGTTATAGGTATTATTCAGTTTACTGTCTTGAAGATGTCTATAATGTCTTATAGTCTTTCTCACTTTCGTTTATTTTGTCAAAGCAGTGTGCAAATATTAAGACTTTATTATGTTGTTAAACTTCTGTATGGTAAAGTCGACTCCATGAGTGTTAAATAAACATGTTCTTACAGAAAACCTCACACTATCGAGGTTGACAAATATATGTATTTGTTTGTTTTTGTTTGTTTGTTTGTACAGTAATGTAACAGCACTCCATTCTTTGGTGTTTGGAAGTTTGGGTTCGACATTGAATTTAAAGTAAGATGTATTTAACACTTGTTTAAACAACATATCGTGACTTTTAAGAAACAAAGAGCACACATTGTTACACATTCGTTTATTTTATTCAGGTTTGGGAAGCTGGCTAATCAGCTAGCATTATAGATGTAAGCTAGCGGTGGCTAATTCGCCTCAGGAAAGTCGCCAATAAATATGTAATAACTTAACGTTTACCTGTGCGACATATTTTGAGCTGTATTTGTCCACATTGTTGATAAAAACTCGTTTGGAAGGATGAAAGGGTGTCTCCATGTATGCAGCCATAAAGTTTCCCTTCCTATTTTATTGTTCCGTTTGTCCCGTTGCTTAGCAACTGCTGCCTAAAGTTGATACCTTGAAGAGTCGAAACACTGAGTCGAAAAGAGAACAGACTCGGCACAAAGAGATTCGGTTCACCGTCTCACACTGACAAAGCATATATATATATATATATATATATATATATATATATAATATATAATATATATATATATATATATATATATATATATATATATATATATATATATATAGATATATATATATATACACACACCTTTTTTTAGTCAGTATTTGTCTTATTCATTTGTTCATTGCATTTTAAATTGTAAACAAATATGTAATTGTGCAACAAAATTGTGTTAGCCGCGGCCAGTGCGTTTCCCATTATGGCGCCACAGCTATAGAAACTACTAATATCATAGAGAAACACTGTATGCACAGAGTACATGTCTCCTTTCACTGTAGCCACAGCTGCACTACATCATCTCTAGCACAGGCATCAATACTGACCTCGCAAAATAACCCGAGTTTTACCGTGCATTGCGGTTTTCCTGGTGTTTTGAAGTTAATGCCATTAAAAGAAATGAAGTACCCTTTTTGTGCAAATCTGTGGCCGCAATGACCAGGAACGAGATTTATATTCAACACAAACTTATAGGAAATATTTGAAGGATGCTGAAATTGCTGATGCTGATTTCATGTCTAGAAATGTGCATGTGTTTAGGGGGGAAAGTCCTTTGTCCATAGCGCTGATACCATTGAATTTGGTTTCGATTCAGTCGGATTTTTGGGTCTTTACAAAGCAGGTAAGGAAGCTAATCTGTTGGCTGCACACTCCGCCGTGAGTCTTGCGTCTGCATCGTGATCCCAGCAATCTTCGAGGAGCTCCTGGAGCGTCGACCCCTGTAAAAGGAAGACGATGATGTCAGTAAGGAGTCACTATTCATTTAGGGCTATTCATCTCCAAAGGCAAGGTGTGGTAAATGCAAACGAAGAGCCTGAATCAGCCTACCGTTAATTGGATAAGGACTATTATACCTGAGAGAATCTAGCCCACACGCGAGGTATGGTTGGACGCAGTCTTTTCTCCAGCACGAAAGTAAGCATATCATCAAGGGATGGACTGGGTCCTAGCTCAGGTTCATAAGGCATCATGTGTTCCGGAACAGGAGATTCTACAAAAGATAGGACCAACATAATGCTCTAAGGTCTGTTCATTCCCATTTTTAACTTTAATGACTATGAACGGTCCTCAATGTGAGGTCCTTATGTGAATGTATACCATTGAAAAGATCAGCGCAACGCATGAGCAGCTCCCAAAGCAGCAGTCCTAGCGAATACACATCCGCCTGCAGCAAAAAGCCACCGCCCCTCAGATTTGCGCATCCCTCCAGGATCTCAGGTGACATGTACTGCATAGTCCCCATCTGAACTGTGCTCTGTCACATGTCAGGGAAGGGGGGGGGGGGGGGGGGGGGGGGTTGAATTTATTACAATAATAAAACAATACATGTTCTATAGCAAACTCCAAGTAGTACATCATGAACACATCAAATAGGGTTCGATAATTATGTACAAACCTTTACTATGCTAGAATAACCCTGTGGTGCTTGGCGCTGTAGGATCGCACTGCATCCAAAATCACACAGAGCGCATGAACCATTAGCTCTCACCAGAACATTTCTGCTGCTGAGATCACAGTGAGCCACTGCTGGTTTATAGACTTCTGCGCAGACAGATTTCAAAGAACAAACAAACAACGAGGATACATAGAGCACAGTCAGCTCCAGGATCATTGGCAGCTTTCAAACGAACGAGTTGATTGTATAATTCAGAGGTGAGACATTGCCAGATGGCGAGATGAGAGGGGAAGAAGAGTTGAAAAAAAAAAAAACACCGTGCCAGAAAGCTGTATGAAATTGTCGCACCTTCTAGAGAGCAATGCACCAAACACACAATAACGCTTTTGTTGAAGATATAAATAGAAGCATGAACTTTATTAGCAAGCTCATGAACCTGACCTGGACTTTAATCATCATTAAAGCGGAAATAAGAGGGAAATTAGGATACAACCGGTCTCCTGAAAGGACCCAAGCATTTATTGAACCCCGAGTTGGATGTTCATGAAGCTTCATTAGAGCAATAACTGGAATCAAGAACTTCATGAAGCTTCATTCGAGCTATAACTGCATCAAGACGTTCACGGAGTTTCACAGGCGCTATAGCAAGAACTACAAACTTCATGAAGCTTCATTCGAGCTATACAGAAGCAAGAATGACAAACTTCATGAAGCTTCATTAGAGCTATACAGAAGCAAGAATTTCAAACTTCATGAAGCTTCATTAGAGCTATAACTGGAATCAAGAACTGCATGAAGCATCATTCGAGCTATAACTGCATCAAGACATTCACGAAGATTCATTGGCGCTATAGCAAGGACTACAAACTTCATGAAGCTTCTTTAGAGCTTTAATTGGAATCAAGAACTTCATGAAGCTTCATTCGAGCTATACAGCAGCAAGAATTACAAACTTCTTGAAGTGTCATTAGAGCTCTAACTGGAGTCATGAATTTTTATGAAGCTTCATTAGAGCTATAACTGGAATCAGGAACCGCATGAAGCTTCATTCGAATTATACAGCAGCAAGAATTACAAACTTCATGAAGCTTCATTCGAGCTATACAGCAGCAAGAATTACAAACTTCATGAAGCTGTATTAGAGCTATAAGTGGAATCAAGAACCTCATGAAGCATCATTCGAACTGCATCAAGACATTCATGAAGTTTCATTGGCACTATAGCAAGAACTATAAACTTCATGAAGCTTCATTAGAGAGCTATAAATGGAATGAAGAACTTAATGAAGTTTCATTCGAGCTATACAGCAGCAAGAATTACAAACTTCATGAAGCTTCATTCGAGCTATAACTGCATCAAGACATTCACGAAGTTTCATTGGCGCTATAGCAAGAACTATAAACTTCATGAAGCTTCATTAGAGAGCTATAAATGGAATGAAGAACTTAATGAAGTTTCATTCGAGCTATACAGAACAAACTTCATGAAGCTTCATTAGAGCTATAAATGTAATCAAGAACTTCATGAAGCTTCATTCGAGCTATAACTGCATCAAGGACATTCACGAAGTTTCATTGGCGCTATAGCAAGAACTACAAACTTCATGAAGCTTCATTAGAGCTATAAATGTAATCAAGAACTTCATGAAGCTTCATTCAAGCTATAACTGCATCAGGACATTCACGAAGTTTCATTGGCGCTATAGCAAGAACTACAAACTTCATGAAGCTTCATTAGAGCTATAAATGTAATCAAGAACTTCATGAAGCTTCATTCGAGCTATAACTGCATCAAGACATTCACGAAGTTTCATTGGCGCTATAGCAAGAACTACAAACTTCATGAAGCTTCATTAGAGCTATAAATGTAATCAAGAACTTCATGAAGCTTCATTCAAGCTATAACTGCATCAGGACATTCACGAAGTTTCATTGGCGCTATAGCAAGAACTATAAACTTCATGAGTGCTTCACTAGAGCTATAACTGGAGTCGTGAATTTTTATGTAGCTTCATTAGCGCTATAACTGCAGTCGTCAATTTTTTGGACCTTCATTAGAGCTATAACCAGAATCATGAATTTTATGAAGCTTCATTGGAGCTATAACTAAAATCATAAAGTTAACCTGAGCATAAAATCCACCTTTAGACTCCTAAAGGGAGAGGGGGTGTAGCTCAGCGGTTAGGGCGCCGGGCTACTGCTCGGAAGGTCAGGGGGTCGAGTCCCGGTTTCGCCAAGAGGCCACTCTTGTGTCCTTGAGCAAGGCCCTTAATCCTCAGTGCTCCAGTCTGTCTATTCATTATTCAATTTACACATTCTCATGAAATTGAGGACAAGTAAATATATACGGTTTACAGATCCTTACCATTCATGTCCAGTTCAGTATGCAGATAGGCCAGGCCTTGCGATAGCGTCTGAGCTAGTTTTAGTGTGCACGCCCAGTCACAGACAGTTCTAGATAGAAATGAATTCAAAGAATCCTAAAAAATACATCAAAGTTTGAGAGATATATCAGGGATACGATACGGTTGTAAATGTTTACAGTAGTACAATATATCTCTGCTTAAATCACACTGATACACACCTAGTTTGGTTCCATTTAAAATAATAGTTAGTGTATTACTGCAGACGGCAATAAATCAGTGTCATGCATAATAATAACTAATAAATAAATAATAACCCTAACTCACTTGGGTTGCCAGTTCCAAAACAAGCGCAAACCCATTCTTAATCCTTCCATCGGCGAGAAATCGCACAATCCCAGAATGCATCATTAAGGGCAACTTGTACACATGCTTCTCTTGAGTGAACTCTTGGTGCCGTACTGCAGGAAACACTTTCAAGGCCACCGGAAGTCCCTGGAAGGTTGCCTGGTACACGCTCGCAAAATGGCCACAAGCAACTAGCTACAAAAGAGAAACAAATAACCAATAAGGCACTTGAATTGGAATATTTTAAAGAATTATTTAATAACTATTGTCATTTTGTACCTTCTGTATCTCTAGCTGTTTGCCCAGGTCATTATAACACGTGTCCAAGACATCATATGCATCAGTTGGTGTTTTAGGTCCTTATATGGACAAAGAAATTATGTATTTATATAATTGTATATTGCCAGCATATAAACATAATATATATATATATATATATATATATATATATATATATATATATATATATATATATAATAGCATAAATCATAATATATATATATATATATATATATATATATATATATATATATATATATATATATATATATATATAAAAGAGGGTGGCATGAAGTTTTAGGTGTTTTAGATTTCTGCCATGCTTTACTTCCCTTATACCACAATATTTTCTTCTTTTTTTTTTTTTTTTTTAATATTGTGGGCTGTATATGTTATACAAGCTATAAACTATCTTTCCCTAAACCTCATGGTTTTCTGAAAAAAAATAAAATTAATAAATACAGTGTATAAAAAAAACAACAAACAAACCTGAAAAGCAATGACTGTCTCATTAGCGCGAACAAATTCTGACCAATCAGAATTCGGAATTCAATACGCTTTTAGTATAGGTGCTATCCTATGGGTCCTATAGTATTAGTATAAGGGAAATAAAGCAGCAATGGGAAAACTACCCTTTGGATCAAAATTGCCCAAATCATATCATAATTATGACTGCATTCATTTAATCTTGTAATCCTGTAATTGCCTGACGTTCCACCAGGTGGCGCATGGTAGGCGCGGTGATATATTGAGTATTAACATTAAGTGCCTTTTATATGTTTATGTTTGATATGTATGCATCTGGGGCTGGCCCTGTCACATTTTAAAAGTAAGTAACCCCGAGCCAAAAAGTTATAGCCCCCTATATATATATATATATCTATATATATATATATATATATATATATATATATATATATATATATATATATATATATATATATATATATATATATATATATATATATATATATATATATATATATATATATATATATATATATATATATATATAGATATATGTGTAGTGAGAGAGAGAGAGATGAGATGAGATGAGAAACCATTATAAAGCGTGAGAACCTTACGGCAGCATTTAGGAAGAATTTTCCACAGCGCAATGATGAGGGAAATCAGGACTCCGGCAGACACAATGAAGACGACGCACCTAAGAATGTCTAACATTGCACAAATCTCGGTGTAACGCTCACAGAGGGTTTAAGATCACAAACGTATATATATTGCAAGTTATAGCAAAAAAGGGACAGAATGAAGTCGTGAATGCAAGTACCTGTAGTACCCGAGCTAGTCTCAGGCCACTTGTTCCTCGTTTGATTGGACGGCTGGTTTGACGTGATGTTCGTGTTGCAGAAATCCGAGCTGCACACGCACCCGACAAAGTTCTGCTGACGTGTTGATTCGTGACATGCCGGGTTTGGACAGTAGGTTTGCGTCATGCTACAGCCTAAACAGGGAGGGAGCAGGCAAATAGAAACAAACAAATATTCATTCATTCATTCATTCATCTTCTACCGCTTTATCCGATCTTCCCTCGGGTCACGGGGAGCATGTGTCTATCTCAGGCGTCTATGGGCATTAAGGCAGGATACACCGTGGATGGAATGCCGACCCATCGCAGGACACACACACACACACACACACACACACACACATTCACACACTAAGGACAATTTTCCAAGGTGCCAATCAACCTACCGTGCATGTTTTTTGGACCGAGGGAGGAAACCGGAGAACCCGGAGAAAAACCCCCTGAGGCACGGGGTGAACATGCAAACTCCACACACACATGGCCGAGACGGGAATCGAACCCGGACCCTGGCGGTGTGAGGCACAAATTTCATCACTGAGGATGACTTTCTACCTCACGGATTTCAATAGAAAATGTTCTTTTTTTTTTTTGGAGTTGACTGTGCGACATTTTTCTTTCTGCCACTGGATGGCATTGTTTTTTTTTCTAGTTTGCTATTGTTTTTTTAATTCTTCATGCATGATTACTCATCATTTAGATTTGATCCTTGTTTTTAATTGCTTTCTATTCGGTAAGATATACTATTATAAACATATAATAAAGTAAAACATGTTGTCCAGGATAGTTAAGGAGAATGTTATTACACACAGTTATTATGGTATAACCCTAATCCTATATTTTCTGCCTTATTTTCTAATAAAAATGCTGGGGGGAAAATATTACACGTTTTTATAAAAAAAAAAAAAAAACTGTCTGTAGTTCCGAGTGTTGGACTATAGGGGGCGCATTGTGTTCGATCTGGTGTTTTTTTGTTTCCTCTGTAGGATGCATTCCGTCTTCCTTGCTGATGAGGAACTAGAGGCATATTTGAAAACAATTACAAATTGCAACTTATTTTATATTTATTTTACTTTCAGTTTAAACAATTCCACTTTGTTTAAGCAACCACTCGGTGTTTACCAATAAACAAACGCAAAGTTCTGTTTTTCAATATCTATTGTTATTATTATTTTTGCCATGGTATCGATTTGGTATTGGTATCGTGATATTTAATCTAGGTATCGTGACAACACATCCATTTTGCAAAGGTCAGCAGAAACTACATGGTGCACACACGAATAGCGTCACAGGCGTTACCTAAAAGAACAGGCGTGGGCTTTCCGCCGTCCAGTCTGAAATTACCCATGCAGCAGTCTGTTCTTGCACAGCGCTGAACGAGGCCGCTTACGTTCCCAGCTCTCTGGGCCAATGGGGTGTTTTGTGGACTGGCTAAGAACGCACATTTCCTTGCTGCAGTGACTAGTAGTAGTGAGGAGCATGTCGCCAACCAAGCTAAAGATACTGCAGGAAGAAAAAGAGGAATGTTTTATGTAAAAACCCTTTTTAAAATGTGATCCCTAATTTTTTTTTTGGTCTATATATCTTTTACACCGCAAAAAAAATAGCAAGCAAATAAACAAATAAATAATCATTGAAGCATGTAACATTAAACAACCAGAATAAAATCTGAATATTCCCGACAAGACAATCTCGACGTATAAACACACACACACACACACACACACACACACACACAAGAAATCCAAATCTGGCAACCGTGTGATTTACGTAATCTGCGAAAAATTGAGAAAATTGTTTGTACGTCTTCACACCTTTTACTGTAGCCTTAAAAGAAAACAGAAATTAGATTCTGTCCATCATTTCTTTCTTTCTAAAGTTAATTCTAACATCTACACATTTATAACACGTGGTTCTGAGTTCTGATTTGTTGGATTTGTTGCGATCGGTTAAACATAGGTTCTGTTAAACCCCGCCCCCCCCACAAAAAAAACACAATACATATAGTTCACTATCACTATATGAAGTGCAGGAAAACAATGTTACCCCTACAAAAGTAACATTGTTTAATTGACACTGTATTGTATTGTATTGCTTTGTAATACAATACGATTACAGGACGCCAAAAAATACACAATTATATAATTAAGTAATGAAAAAAATTTCCAATTCATAAACTAGACTAAAAAACAATTTTTCCCTTTAGTCCCCGCCCCCAACGTATAACCCCAGCATACTATGATACACAGCACCCGTTTACTTTCCTGGATGTATAGGTTGGAATAAAAAGTCTTTACCTATAAACTTTGACATGGAAATATCGCTCCGGTATTGTCGGGACCAAACAGAAGAATGATCCACACACACACACACACACACACACACACACACACCGAAGTTACAGAAGGGAAACGACCTTGGAGAATTTATACTCCCTACATTCCAGATAAAGGGGATTTTTTTCTGATCTGTGCAACAAAAAAAATGGACTCGATGATAATAATAATAATAACGATGATTACGCATTATGCAAAACGCTTGTAATACGTTCACATTAATCCCAAAGGTCTTCAATGGGGTTGAGTTCTATATGGCAGGTCTCTCAGGACACGAGAACAAATAAACATTGATACAACATTCATTCATCTTCTACTGCTTTATCCGATCTCCCCTCGAGTCTGTGTCTATCTCAGGCGTCTATGGGCATTAAGGCAGGATACACCCTGGATGGAATGCCAACCCATCACAGGACACACACACACTCAAACACATTCATACACAAGGGACAATTTTCCAATTGCATCTACCGTGCATGTTTTTGCATGGGAAGGAAACCGGGGAACCTGGAGAAAAACCCCCCTGAGTCACGGGGAGAACATGCAAACTCCACACACACATGGCCGAGACGGGAATCGAACCCGGACCCTGGCGGTGTGAGGCGAACGTGCTAACCGCTAAACCACCGTGCACCTTCACTGATACAACAAACAGCTAAAAATCAGACAAACACTGACACTTTTTAATAATTCAGTATTATTTTAATCAAATTCAACAACCAGACACACACATATTTGTATATAAACATGTGTGTGTGTAAATACAGACCACCACAAAACAATCAACAACAAAAAAAATGACATTGTAATTTAACATTTAATATATTGTAATACTGGTTAAGGCATTCCATTTCATTCAAAAAATGTCATTGTTTTTTAGTGCAATTTAAGAATGTCCTATCTCTCTCTCTCACACACACACACACACACACACACACTATTTCACCCGTGAGTTCAAATCAAATTGATTTTTGTAAAAGCCTGGTAAGAAAATGTCAGCGTTTCTGTATTCTCAGTAGTGAGAGGGAGAAAATCCCTCGTTATTGCCCTATATAGGAAGTGAACACGGCGCTGTGCCGTTACTCTGCCTGTACTGCAAAGTTATCGAACTGAGCCAGCTCGAACGCTCTCGTTCCGACAGCAGCCCATCCTTTTTTAGGGGTCAAAACGATCGCCTCCTTCCACAACGCGTAGCCATCGAGTTCTCCGGAGGCGAAAAAGCCCTGCGGATAAGAGCGGGGATCAAAAACTCTGTATCAGGGATCTTGTTTGTTAAATTAGAATTCATAAATAATAAGAAAATAAATAAAATCACCAAACCTGGACGGTCAGGGTCAGAGTGTACCAAACGTGTGCTCTGGTTCTGGACTGTCCCTCAGCCAAGATCATTTCTCCACCTTTTACAAATTGAAAGCATTAATACTTCAACTATTAGTAATAATAATAATAATGTTCAAATGCATGCAAGTACATCTATTTAAATAAGCATTAGAGATACCAGATATTTAATAGTAGTTAGATAGTTATAATAGATAGTTATACACAGGAACTCGTTATACACCCCCCCCACCCCCTCTGCCCCACTCGAGCTTACTGAGGTCATTGGTGACTTTGTATGTTCCATCAGCGAACACCCAGAAAAAGATTCCCTGTGCGCTCCTGATCGATCCCCCTCCTTTATCCACTCTGGCTGCCACAAACACACCCCCGGTGTATTCCTTCTCCATGTACACGTCACAGGAGACGCTCATGTTCTGCCTAAAAATTAATAAACAAATAAATTAATTAATTAATGCAATACCGTAAAAACTGTGTGATTACATGTGATTGTTACAGACGTTTTCAAACCCATCAGATTTGTGTGTGTGTGTGTGTGTGTGTGTATATATATATATATATATATATATATATATATATATATATATATATATATACATAATTCAGTCAATTGTTCATGCTATATAATTTTATTAGTGGTTGTTTTAATTGTAATATAAGGTACGTGGCTCCTTTAAGAATTATGTTCCGGTTTTGGTTGCTTTCATATAAACTGTTGAGATGACTTGGCAGTCACATGACCTTCGCTACAGCTCAGTTGAGACCGAGCAGCTCAATAAATACACACCAGTTATAATCCCCGATCACGCTGACGGTTTGGTCGGCGTCTGACACCCACGTGATCGGCCGCTGAGTGAGCACCTGGCGCAGCGTGTACACGTGAGCTCCGGCGTCCGTCGCGTTCACGAAGTACTCGAACACGCCGGTTTGATCGGCGAAGTGCGGCGCCTCCGAGAACTCCGGGTTTCCTTTTGGGAATGAGCATATGAATTAGCATGTCTTCGTGCTTTTGTGATATTTTCTTTTTTCCCTTACTTGCCCTGCATATTAAATGCGGGCATGAACGAGCTCCCATGGTCTCGTACACAAAAACGGTTATAAAGAGAAATAAAAACTCCCACGTACTGACATTGAAGTCGTCTGTATATTTCTTCGGGAAGGGAGCGGAGGAAGGAGGCGCTGGATAACTCCCTTTATATCCTGTACTAACGGTGGTTAGTGTGTAAACTTCGTCAACATCCAGGTCCAAGCTGAAGGTCCCATTAGATACCTGGGAGGTCAGATTTCATTATAAAACACTGCTATGCTTATTATATAAATAAAGCAATAATTTTACACTCTGACTAAACATATTCCACAGTACCTGCTAGCTAATTGGAATTATTAATAATTACTTAATAAATTATTATTATTAATTACTGGAATTATTGGCACCCTTGGTAGTTAAATAACTAAACCCTACATTATATATCTGCTTCAAAAAAACAAGGGTGAAATAATCTCATCCGCTATATCCGATCTTCCCTCGGGTCACGGGGAGTCTGTGCCTATCTCAGGCGTCTATGGGCATTAAGGCAGGATACACCCTGGATGGAATGCCAACCCATCACACACACACACACACACACACACACATTCATACACTAGGGACAATTTTCCAAGGTGCCAATCAACCTACCGTGCATGTTATTGGACCGGGAGGAAACCGAAGAACCCGGAGAAAACCCCCACGAGACACGGGGAGAACATTCAAACTCCACACACATGGCCGAGCCGGGAATCGAACCCGGACCCTGGTGGTGTGAAGCGAACGTGCTAACCACTAAACCACCGCGCTGCCACAATTTAATCATTCGGGTGTAATTTAATTACCTTTACAGGAGTGAGTTTTTGAAAGAAGAGCGGCTTTTTCGTCTTGAAATCAAACTTCGAATGCCACACATGCAGTTCCACAACGTTGGCCTGCAAGCGAAACACCATTCTCAACAAATACAAACGATCGTTAACATAATATCAGTGATGTTTGAGAATACGTACGAAGGATCCCTTTAAAGAGAAGGTCGCTCTCTGCGACGTGACGCTGTATTGAGGTAACGGAGGGCGTATGCACACAGAGTGATTGTGAGTCTAAAAAACAGACACACAAAAACGCATTTACAACAAATAATAGCATTTTTTTTTTAATATATATATTTCCTGACAATAATCATCTTACCATGGTCTCTATTACTACAGTCAGGTTTCCGTTCTGGTCCGTCAGAGCGACGTAGGACCCCCCGCTTATCAGGTGCCCTACAGTCTTTAGGTATTTCCATCCTGGCTTAGTGAACTGAGTGGTGTGGGCTAGAAAGGGCATTTGAGCATTTTTCATGATAAAAACACGTACATTTTTACTTCATTTCTGCCTAAAAGAAATAAATAAACGCATCATTAAATACCGTACACAAGAAACTGTGTGATTACATGTGGTTCTTATAGACGCTTTCAAACCTATCAGGTGACAAACTACTAGGAAAAGTCTACAATATTAGTTAGAAATAGATATTTATATAAGAAATATAATAAAACTAATATATAATATATATTAGTTTTAAAAAAAAAAAAAAAAAACAACTATATATATATATATATATATATATATATATATATATATATATATATATATATATATATATATATATATATATATATGTGATTTGTACCTGTTATCCCAAATGGGGGACTCGACAACATAATTTCCACTCCATGGCTCTTGAGCCGTCATGAGCCCGTCTCTACCGAATGGAAGATCCTGATAATAACTGGCCACTAGGTTCCAGGAAATGGTTCTATAACGAGAGACACAAGAGTCTGTTTTAGTACTTTTATAACTTTATACCAGGAACATTTTAATGCACTTTATATAGAGATGAAAATCCTCTTTTGTAGACACCTGGTCACAGACTATTACGCCATTTTTGAAAATCCCACTCCACATTTAATCATCATTTGCTGTTTCATAATAACCTCAACTTCATGTGGTTCTGTGCATGTGGCGATTTGTGCTCGTTCGGAATTCCAGTTCATCCCGGACATGGTTCAGTAACTCCAACCCATGTAAAGCACATCTTCATCTAGCTTCTACTTTATGGTACAAGTTTGGGGAACACCAACATATGGCTGGAAAAGTCCAGTGTCGCAACATTTCCATATAGTGTATATTTAGAATAGTAATGTGGTTAGATATTGTCCACTAGAAGGCGCTGTTTACCAGGCAAATACAGTAACTTGTATATCTCAGGCGTCTATGGGCATTAAGGCAGGATACACCCTGGATGGAATGCCAACCCATCGCAGGGCACACACACTCACACACACATTCATACACTAGGGACAATTTTCCAAGGTGCCAATCAACCTACCGTGCATGTTTTTGGACTGGGGAGGAAACCGGAGAACCCGGAGAAAAACCCCCTGAGGCACGGGGAGAACATGCAAACTCCACACACACATGGCCGAGATGGGAATTGAACCCGGACCCTGGCGGTGAGAGGCGAACGTGCTAACCACTAAGCCACCGTGCCCGTTGCATAAGAAGATATGAGATATAAATCCTACGCGGTCATCCTGCCGTTGACGTAGTTCTGGTTGAGGATGCGCGCCCAGCAGCCACCGCCCACATCATCGTTGAAGGTGCTGTAGTCTTCCGAAGACCACAGTTTCTGCTTCAGGAAGAAGGCTTCCGGGACCGTGTGTGTTCCAGGATAATGAGCCCTACAAGAACACACACACACACACATTTGATAGCTAAAAAGCATAAAAAGTCACTTTAGAAAGGTTATTACACGGGCACAAATCAAATATATTTCATTGATATGGATCATGTGATCACTTGCTTTTTCTTTTAGTCTTTTTAAAATCGGCTCTTAAAACGCACTTTTTTCAGGGTAGCTGTAGTTTATTTTTTTTCTTGTTCATTTTTATTATTATTATTATTTGTTATTAATAATTTTTCATCTTTGTTCGTTTTTTCCTTCTTTGGATGGAAAGGGCTTGCTCTAAAATAAAATAAAGATTATTACAAATAATAATAAATGTATAATAATAATGAATGAATGACTAATAAAAATAAAATACAGATTATTACAAATAATAATAAACAAAAATAATGATAATAATGAATGACAGTGCGATATAAAATAAAGATTATTATCACTATTGGTGAACCTGTTGCCTGCCTCCTATTTGTTCCCCATAAACCAGCAAGCTTTCTACAGTCTGCTTACAATAAAGTGCACCATTTGGTTAAAAATAAATAAATAAAAAGTTTTTATATATTGGTGCATATAATAAAGTTTTAAAAACAAAATATATAACTTATTTCTAATCCAAAAAACAAGTCAACACTTAACATGAACCCATTCAGGACTTCAAGGTATTAGAGGGAAATATATCCGTTTTCGTTCACCCCCTACCCTGCATTTCTACTCATCCATGTCTCTCCTGAGGAGAGTGTGTGTGTGTGTGTGTGTGTGTGTCATACCCGATCACATCCACGCTGCTGCTGAGTTCAGGATCCAGGAGGGTAAGGACAGTTATTGGCTCCCACATGTTGTCGCTGGCGATGATTTGGACTCTCTCCAAGCCGCTCTTGTCCAGAGTGTTGCGCAGGATCTACCGATCACATCCGCACAGTTATTGACCTTCATGCGAGGACTGGACGAAGCACCTCGGCTTGGATGGACTCGAAATGCTTACCTTGATATACTTGGAGTTAAAAGACCTTTCGTTCCATATCTGTGCCAAAGTAAAATAAACAAGTAAATAACTAGCACTATAAATAAATGGAAACATCGACAATTAATCATAATAAGTACAATAATAAAGTCAAATAAAATGTTTCTCATTCACTCGGAATTGAAGATACGGTCAACATAAACAAAGAAAGAAACACAAAACTTTTTAATGTGCAAAAAAAAAGTCTCTTTTTATCATCAATTATTACTATTAATATTATTATTATAAGTTGTTGTAATGATTTTAAATGACAATAAATTAATGATTAAATTAATTCATCAATTATTAATAATATTAAACTTTTAAAATGCGTCATTTACATACTGTTTCCGTATTAGTTGTAGAAACCCGGTCATCATTGTTAATCATACAGATTGAGGTTAGTGAAACAACGCAGGTTTCCACTTGATTATCCGTTAATGATTATGCCGAGAGGGGCACGGGGGTTTAGTGGTTAGCACGTTTGCCTCACACCGCCAGGATCCGGGTTCGATTCCCGTCTCGGTCATGTGTGTGTGGAGTTTGTGCATGTTCTCCCCGTGCCTCAGGGGGTTTTTCTCCGGGTTCTCCGGTTTCCCCCCCGGTCCAAAAACATGCATGATAGGTTGATTGGCACCTTGGAAAATTGTCCCTAGTGTATGAATGTGTGTGTGAATGTGTGTGTGTGCCCTGCGATGGGTTGGCATTCCATCCAGGATGTATCCTGCCTTGATGCCCATAGACGCCTGAGATAGGCACAGGCTCCCCGTGACCCAATGGAAGATCGGATAAAGCGGTAGAAGATGAATGAATGAATGAATGAATGATTATGCCGAGAAAAATTACCCCGACGTAATCGATATCCAGACCATGGTACTGCTTCGCGCCAATAATCCATGACACGACATAAAACGCGGTAACGTCGGGGAAATCGTAGGGCCAGTTTTCGCCGTGACCCACCCATCCGGGAAACGCCCAGGGTAGACCTGCATTACAACAATACCAAAGCATATTTAACTATTAATTCCATAGTTAATAACAAGCAGACCCTTTAGTATTAAAGAGCACAGTCCCACCTACTTGATTTCTATTGGTTTACAAGATTGAATGTTACGAAAAAGACAATAAAATACAATAACAATAAATGTTTCATGACTTGACTTGCATGGAATAAAGACATTTGTTTGGGAAGGAAAAAAAAAAAAAAGTCCATGGGATGGACTCACCCTTATCAGTTTCCCATTAAGTCAAGTCTAGTCCCTCTCTTGGATATTGTTCACGCAAGGTCAAGGTGTTTAAAGTTTTGTTTGGCATTCTAAAGCATTATCTAATCTTATTGGAGGACTTGGATCAGATCCAGGCTCTAGATCTCAGTAGAAGAGGAAGAAATGTGTTTCATATTCCGGATCCTGTCCGCTTTAGTTAACTGGTTTTCCAACAGGGGATTATTATTCATGAGTTAGCGTCGAGGAGTTTAAAATAAATAAATAAACCCTAATCCTAGAACCATAAATATCAGCGCCTCTTAATTCAGGGGTTTTTGCCATTCCCGACTTTAGAGTGGTCTGCATTTTCAAGCCCCATCTGTCCTCCATAAGTCCTAAAATGGTAATGAAATATTATTAATTTACAAAAGTGAAATATCATGTTCTAAACCAACAGCATCATGCAAAGCATGCATTAATACCATACTTGTCTGTGTGCATGACTTTTATTAAGGATATAAGGAATTTTAAAAAGATTTATATAAATCCGGCTGCCCCACTTGTCATGTCTTTCTTCCCCACTAGAGGCGCTGCACACTCGTCAAAAGAAGAATATATCATTTATATCGTAAACTAGTGTATTCAAATCATAATCTGGTATATATAGAAATGCAATTTTGCTCAGCAATTATGCAAGCCAGATAAAAATGCAATGCACCTATCAGTGTGATGTTAGGATTCCTCTTCTTGGCCTCTCTCATCAGCCACCATTCATATCCCCGGAAATAATTCTCATCGTTCGGATAGTGCATGTGGGACGGCTCCGTGCCATCTATGTGGAAAAACAGAGCAATATGTGGTGATGTATGCCGTGACACATATATTGTGTGTGTGTGTGTGTGTGTGTGTCCAAGTTAGGAAACTGACCTGTTGACTGCGCATCACCTCCGATTTCAACTTTTAGGATTTGTAAAGAAGCTCCGAAGCTGGGCTTTAAAATAAATAAAAAAGGAAAGTATATATATATATATATATATATATATATATATATATATTATACAATAATACTTTTTTAATGGCTCAGTGACATCAGATAAAATACCTTGAACAGGTAATCCAGTATTTGAGTCCTGTAAGGTTCGGCGTAGTTAACGAGTAGACGAGATGTTGCCTGCGAACGAACGGATTATTCACAATGAAATCGGTATTTATACATAGATGATCTGACCGTCAATTAATTATATATATATATATATATATATATATATATATAGGTGCACGGTGGCTTAGTGGTTAGCACGTTCGCCTCACACCGCCAGGATCCGGGTTCGATTCCCGTCTCGGCCATGTGTGTGTGGAGTTTTGCATGTTCTCCCCGTGCCTCAGGGGGGTCTTTCTCCGGGTTCTCGGGTTCTCCGGTTTCCTTCCTCCCGGTCCAAAAACATGCACGGTAGGTTGATTGGCACCTTGGAAAATTGTCCCTAGTGTATGAATGTGTGTGTGAATGTGAGTGTGTGTGTGTGTCCTGCGATGGGTTGGCATTCCATCCAGGGTGTATCCTGCCTTAATGCCCATAGACGCCTGAGATAGGCACAGACTCCCCGCGACCCGAGGGAAGATCGGATATAGCGGTAGAAGATGAATGAATGAATGTATATATATATATATATATATATATATATATATATATATATATATATATATATATATATATATATATATCTCGAATATATAATATATACATATATTAGAATATGTATGTGTGTGTATATGTATGTACATGCACACACACACGCAACGAAGCCTGTGATTCTTTATATATATACACATACGTATACGTATACGTATAAAGAATCACACACACACAATGCATTTATCTACAATATTAGTTATAATTACAATACATGTTAGAATATGTATGTATGTATGTGTGTGTGTGTGTGTGTGTGTGTGTGTGTGTGTGTGTGTGTGTGTGTGTATATGTATGCATGCACACACACACACAGATAACGAAGCCTGTGATTCTTTAGTTAACTATTAATATGGGTATTTATCTGTTTTGTTCTATTATCTGTTTTGTTGCATTCTATTTTTTCATTTCACATGGGACTGTCAAAAACATAAACAAAACATGCGCAGATTTGAAGTACAGCAGCAGTAGCAGTAGTAGTTCCTCTTACCCCACCACCACTCAGTCCTCCTATGCCATCAAAAGTCCGTCCAAATCCACTACTGTCATCTATCATGTAGGTCTCATCAGCCGAACAAACAAGGGCAAATAACGAAATGAATAAAAATGCACAATTGTTTGTTTTTCCCATCGCAGCCGAAACAAACAAACAAACAAACAAACAAACCACCTGCTCACATGATCTCTACTTCCGCACTGGAGCCGGCTGGCGAAACCACGCCCATCAACACTACGTCACCAACAGCATGTTTATACCGGAAGTATTATTATTATTATTATTTATTTGTTTGTTGTTTACCTATTTCAAGTTATAATAAATATAGATCATTTGTAAGTGGTTTTCTCTTGCTTTATTGTCGTTGTATATTTTACATCTACTTATTTGACTTGTTTAAAAAAAAGAAAATCTTTTTTTTTATGAATAAAATATTTTCTTTTTTTTAAACAAGTCAAATAAGTAGATGTAAAATATACATATATATAATATATCTTTGCATATTGAATTTATCCAAAATTCGAATTCTAATAGATAGTTATGGGAGCATTTTCAGTGTTAATGTGTTAATGTGTTAAAACAACAGATTATAAGATTGCACGTTTGTTGTGCTCCCATCTGCAGCAACATCTTTTGGTTCCCTTTATTTGGTAATATCGCTTGCTAATAAAGCATAGAAACTGATAAATAAGTAAACCAAATGTGGCACATATATTATATATTATATATGTGTTAAATGTGGCACATATATTATAATGACTAAATTATATGTTTAAAAAAAAACCAAAACAAATGCTTTGACAGCCATAATGGTAATATGATAATATAGATATACAGTACCTCGATTTTTGTTCCATTGAATAAATAATGAAATAAAGTAAAGTTTTATTTTATCTGTTTGCATTTTTTTATAAGATTTCTGGCTGCTTTGTCATATACTAAACATATTTTTAATTATTATCAACAATGTGAAAGAAATGTACATAATTCGTACAACATCTTGTGGACACGTGACCATCCTACGACATAAATGCCACCTTTTTATATCTTTGGTGTTTGTTAAAGAACACTCTAAAAAGAAATCGTATATTCTGAATTGTATCGTCTTTATTTATTTAATATAAATAAGTAATAATTTAATACATATTTGTGTTTTATTTACGCTTATGAATATACCATTTTTATATGCTTAATACTACCGCCATCTACAGGAAACTAACAGGAACAACATCATTACAGCAAATGTGTCTTTTTAATATCATAAATGTACATTTTTATATCTGATTTGTCATTTTTAAATGTGTAAATTGTAATCCTGACAATGCCATGTGCGTTTCCTCCGACAGCTACAACAAAAATCCCCGTTCCGAGCCAAATCAAGCGCCGAAGCTCGGAGTCGACACTCGTGGTTGAATCGACTCTTCACCAGTTTGATTCCCCCTGAAGTCGCATAGCGACAGATGTAACAAATCATGGCTGCTGAAGCGGAGAATCAAGTCCCCAAACGCGTCTTTATCAACAATCTTGATAAATATACATCGAAAAATATAGGACAGGTTAGTTTACTTTATTACATTTAATTATTTAATTTAATTACAAATTAATTTCCAATTCACGGTTTTAATTTACGGCTATTCACTATTCGCCGTGTCGTGTACAAAGCATGTATCAATTATGGTTATAAAGGTAATAATAACTAGTTCAAAAATATGTAACTGGAATAAACATTATAAACACAACAATAGAAAGAAAGCTTTAATTGTTGCTTTGGAAAATCTACACCTGAACAATCATCTCATTTCTATTTGCTTGAAAAATAGGGCATAAAAAGCCCTCCTTAACACACACACACACACACACACACACACACACACACACACACACACAATTTTCTTACACTGGATTTAGCTGGATTTATTTTGCCCTACTGTGCATAATTGCGCCAAGCTGCATTACAGCTTATAAATAGTTAATATAAATATACATTTATAAATGTATCCCTAATGAGCCTAAAAGTGCTCTCTGAGATGGAATGAAAAAGAAACGTTTAGAATATCCAGACTGAAAAAGGAACCCGGATTTATTATTATTTATTCTTAATAGTTTAACACAGTTGTGGTGAACTTTTGTTATTTTGTTATTTGTACTTCTGACACCTCTGCCTTAATGCCACGTTAATCAGCAACGTCAGAATCTCAGTACTGTTTAAAGATCATGTCAATGTCCGTAAATTGCACGACTGGCATATAATTTCAATAAAATCTGCGTTGTATAGCGCTTTTAACAACGGCAGCTCTAATAGATTACACATATACATTTGCATAAGTCCCTATAAGTTTACCTCCAATGTGCACGCCATTCCCACTGATGGTTTGAGGAAGGAACCCAGTCCGTTGCATGGCGCTTTATGCAGGTATACATTGGGCCAAATTGGGGTTTGTTAACATAATGCGTAAATTATCACAGCATCCTTAGTAGCAGCTATTTTGGGGAAATATAACCACATCATGGAGTTGAGGATGAGGAACTCTCAGAGCCAGAATTTACATGCTGACATGAAAAAAACCCTGTGACAGTATTTTACAGTGTAAAATGGTTGTATAATATTGGGGTTTGGATTTAACACAGTACGTGACACTTTGGTACTAGCTATATATATATATATATATATATATATATATATATATATATATATATATATATATATATATTCATTCATTCATTCATTCATTCATTCATCTTCTACCGCTTTATCCGATCTTCCCTCGGGTCATGGGGAGTCTGTGCCTATCTCAGGCGTCTATGGGCATTAAGGCAGGATACACCATGGATGGAATGCCAACCCATCGCAGGACACACACACACACACACACACACACACATTCACACACTAGGGACAATTTTCCAAGGTGCCAATCAACCTACTGTGCATGTTTTTGGACCGGGAGGAAACCGGAGAACCCGGAGAAAAACCCCCTGAGGCACGGGGAGAACATGCACAACTCCACACACACACATGGCCGAGACGGGAATCGAACCCGGACCCTGGCGGTATAATATATTGTTTTTATTCGTCATGTTTAAACTTTTTTTCTTTCAGTTTTTAGCCTCGTATGTTGAACTGGAAAACGAGTCGAGATCCAAAGCAGGAGCGTTTGAGATTGTTGGGACCGTTTCCGGAAGTGAGAAGAAGAGTGGGTTTGCAGTAGAAGAATATACAGTGAGTGAAACATCCAAGTGACGGATTTCGGCGTCAGTTTTCTTTGCCTGACTTTGTTTGCGTATCCCGTAGAATGTGACGCGCCAAGAGCTTTTCCATCACCTGATGGAGTCGGACGTCATCGTTTATAACATTTACAACGAGAATGCCGATCAGCTAGAAGAAGCCTCTTGGGCGGTCTCAGGTACTTATTTATTTATTTACCCCCCCCCCCCCCCTCCCCGGTATTGCTGATTGGTTGGAATTTTTTTGTTGTTGTCCAAGCTCTTCACAGTGACATGGATGCCTTTCCTAAACCAAAAATGTTCATCCTGATCTCGACGGTCATGACGTGGGCTCTGACTAAGACCCTGGATCCAGTAAGTGCGGCAGAGATTCGATTAAAGTGCGAACCCCTGACGCAACTCTCATCGACTTGTGCCATTTTTTTTCAATTGCAGGACGATCCTGAGATTCACATCGTCGAGTGGGACCACAAGAGACGAGTCCCGCATCCCAGCTTTCGAGATCATATGGCTCTGGATAGGCTTGTGTTTAAACTGGGAAAAACTGTGAGTACTACTGCTTTATATATATATACATATATATATATATATATATATATATATATATATATATATATATATATATATATATATATAAATATATAAATGGGTGGGGAGGGGGTTAGCTCAGGGAGGGGTAGCTCAGTGGTCTAAGGCGCTGGGCTGCTGATCGGAAGATCCGGGTTTGAGCCCCGGTATGGCCAAGCTGCCGCCCTTGGGTCCTTGAGCAAGGACCCTTAACCCTCTGTGCTCCAGGGACGCCGTATCATGGCTGACCCTGCGCTCTGACCCCAGCTACCAACATAACAAGCTGGGATATGCGAAGAAAAGAATTTCATCACTGTGCTGTAATGTTTATGTGATATATATATATATATATATATATATATATATATATATATATATATATATATATATATATATATATATATTAAGCGAGAGGATTATTCCCCTGTCACTGTGTTTTCCTGTATTCACATTTCAGAACAAATCCCAGTTTTCTACTTTCGTGATCTCCTCCGGACTACAATATGGGATGGGCGAGCAAGCGTTTCACTTATTCTTCAAGGTATATCATGACTCTTTTTGAGGACAATGTGGAGCTGCTGTTTATGCTGATGATTTTATGTTGGTGTTGGGATTATGTTATGTATCTTTTTGAGCGTTTGTGAATTCTTTTTAGACAGCTTGGTTGGGAGAGGAACCGGAAGTGCCGATCTTTGGAAACGGGTCCAATTTCATTCCGACCATTCACATCACTGATCTGGCAGGGTGAGCGGTGATGGACACGTTGCCCTTAGGAGTGTTGCCAACATTTTGACTTTGATATAACACCAAGATTAGATATCTGGAAACCAACAAAATATTCAACATAAAGTAAATACTTTGTACTACAAAGTAGTGTTTTGTAAAATAAATATGAATGTAAAATGTAAAATAATTTTGAATTATTTACAGTTTCATGCCGCAGGATTCATTATCATGCCTATGCAAACAATATGTACACGCTGCCCCCTGTAGTCCAACACTATGAACTACAACTGTCATTTTATAAGTGCCGTTATTACTGTGTATGTGTGTGTGTGTGTGTGTGTGTATATATATATATATATATATATATATATATATATTTTTTTTTTTTTCGATCGACTTTTATTCGATCAGACCCCAAGGGAAAGAGAGAATGTGTTCCTCTCTATCGATCTCACCTCACATTTGCTCCACGTGTCGACACATATCGCAAGAATTCAATTCACTATGATTGAAGTGAGGTGTAACACTGATCATTATCAAGGAGATATGAATATGCTAATGTGTTGTTTTGGATCCTATGAGATGAAACATCCCTGATAGTCCTTATGTATTTTTTTATCCCCCCCCCCCCCTCCATAGAATTGTGCAGAAAGAACGTAATCGACCGCAAGACCAAGGTGCCGTGTTTACTTGCAGTGGATGAATCGCACAACACCATTGCTGACATTGTCAATGTGAGTTTCATTATGTAATATATATATATATATATATATAATATATATATATATACATAACATATATACATATTGTATATATACATATTGTTATTTTTGTTATGTTTTAGGCGATAGCAGGTGCTTTAGGACCTGGAAAAGCCAGAAACGTCCCAAAAGAGGATATATTTCTATCAGAGGAACTGACAGTAAGTCAAACAGATGAGAAAAGTACTTTGTTTTCTTTATTTCTTTTTTTTATACAATATTTCCATATAAAAAGCTTGAACTCGATCTGTTTTTTTTCTGGGCTGTAATTGTTCTTTATAATATTGCGTTTAGCTCCACCCCTTTCCTTAGACTAAGTCATAGATATCTTTTATTGCTTCCGTGAGGAAAATGATTGCGCTACAGCAGCAGCTTATTAATTACTTATGAAATAAATAGAAGAGAATACAAATACAATATTATGGATGATGTTTAAATGAGCACAGAATTTTAAGTAAAAGGCTGAACATAATGTGTTTTAAGCATGATCATAATTAAGTTCCTTTAATTACACAAGTGATTGGGGCACAGTGTTTTAGTGGTTAGTACATTCGCCTCACACCTCCAGGGTCTGGGTTCGATTCCCGTCTCCGCCATGTGTGTGTGGAGTTTGCATGTTTCTCCCCGTGCCTCAGGGGGTTTTTCTCCGGGTTCTCCGGTTTCCTCCCGGGTCCAAAAACATGCACGGTAGGTTGATTGGCACCTTGGAAAATTGTCCCTAGTGTGTGAATGTGTGTGTGTGCCCTACGATGGGTTGACATTCCATCCAGGGTGTATGGATGAAGTGGTCAAACATGAATGAATGAATGCATGAATGCAGGAGCCTGTTGACCTTATCAGTACATATTCAGCATTTGGCAGCTATATCTATATCTATATATATATATATATATATCTATATATCTATATATATATATATATATATATATATATATATATATATATATATATATATATATATATATATATACATATACATACATACACATACATACATTTGGCAGCTGTTATATATATATATATATATATATATATATATATATATATATATATATATATATAAATATAAATCTGAGCAGTTGATGATTAAGGGCCTTAATCAGAGGATGTTCCTATAGAAGTCCAACATATGTCTCCACATTTTTGACGCTTTATTTGTTTCTCAGCAATCAGAAATCGACCATTTGTTCATCGACGTGACAATGAAAGCCATATATTTAGATAAGTACATCAGTCCGGAGAAGTTCAACTTCAAATGGGTTTCACTGAACGGCATGGTCGAGAGCATCAATCAAATTGTAGTGGAATACAAGCTCGCCCGAGGCCTGATGGTAAGCGACCGAGAACGTCAGAATTATTATTAGAATTACATGGTTGCACCAATACCCATCAATTGATCTGTGTGTATCCCCCCCACCCCACCCCCCCAAGCCTCTTCGCATCTGTGTCTTGGGCCCTCCTGCTGTCGGGAAAAGCACCGTCGCCGAAAAGATACGCAAGCACTACAAACTGCACCACGTAAAACTCAAAGAGACCATCACCGAGACTCTGGCTCAGCTTGTGAGTGTCAGCCCGGATGTAATCACATGCACATTAGATGTAATACATGTTTAATTATTTATTAATTTTTAATGCTACAGGAGTCGCGTGTCCGCGCGGACGAAGCGGAATGGAAGGAGGACGACGAATCCCGCACAACGCGGGAACTCTTGGACACGCTGACAAAAAACATGGAAAAAAATGAAGGTAATGAAGAGATAAAGACTCCTCGTCCAGGCGCTGTAATCCATAAACTGGTGCATGCGTCGATTTCATCTTGCAAGATGGCATTCTATTTATATTATTTATATTACCTCACTATATACTCAATATGTATGATTTTGAAACCCTGTAGTTTTAGCTATCAGTGAATTTTAAGGGCAAAAGACATTGGACCAGAAGATCCTACCACCAATCTGCCACTAGTGGCCACTAGTGAGCAACCCTCAACTGCTCAGTTGTAAGAAAGGAGATTTTGACTTTAATCAGACGTTAACAGACGTGCGTCTCCTTTCCGTCCAGGACGCCTGGATGAGCAGTACGTCCTCCAAATCATGAAGGACAAGCTGAAGACTAATCCGTGTCGAAACCAGGGCTTTGTCCTGGACGGCTTTCCCAAGACGTACAATCAAGCCAAAGAGCTCTTTTCCGGTACGGACTCTTTTCTCTAGAATCACTTCCTTTTCCTTTAACAGTGTCATACTATTTGTTTTTTATCGTTGTTTGTGGAATCTCGCAGTCGAGGCCGATAAAGACGAGCGTTCCAGAACCGCAGCGTACAACAAGGAAATCACCCCGGGTGTGTAGAGTCACAGGAACGACTTCAAAATAACGCTCACCCGGTGCCCGGGACGTGACCGAATCGCTCTTTGTGTGTGTGTGTGTGTGTGTGTGTGTGTGTGTAGAGTTTGTATTCTCTCTGAACGCCAGCGACGAGTTCCTGGAGGAGCGTGTCCTGCACCTGCCCGAAAGTGTCGTTCAGGGGACGTCCCACTCGGTGGAGAAGTACTTCCCGCGCCTGGCGGCGTTCAGGAAAAACAACTCGGACGACCCGAGCGTGCTCAAGCACTTTGACGAGCTGGAGATTCGCCCTGTGCATATCGGTGAGCCTCGAACGGACGGGACTTTTGAATCTTCTCGTTCCGCCGTGCGAACCCTCTCCTGTCCATGTGCATTGTAGAGGTCATCAGCGATGACTTGGAGAGCGTCCTGGTGATGGAGAAGGTGACGAGGAGCGTAGGGGTGGCCAGGAACTACGGCTCCACCGCGAAGGATTTGGAGGAGGAGCGCAGGCAGGCGGAGATCAGGCTGCGGGCCAAAGAGGAGGCTCGGGAGGCCCGTATCAAGTCCATAAAGGAAGAGAGAGAGCAGAGGGCAAAGCAACAGGAGGCACTGGTACGAACATGCGCAGCACCGGGGGCCTTGGTTCTTTCGCCCCGGATGGGAAGAACAAACAGGGTTCTCCAGGAACCTTTCTGTTTCAATTCACGGATATCGATTTGTTTCCAGACTTATTGTTATTATTATTTATTTGCCTTATTGCTATCGAACGAACACTTGCTTCGTGTGTGTCAGAACCACCGTCTGGACGAAGAGGAGCGACAGGAAGAGGAGCAGTTGATGGCACGATCGGCTCCTCTCAGGCGACATCTGATGAACAGCGTGTTGCCCGCTGTGCTCCGAGCCTGCCTCGAAATCTGTGCGCTCCGACCAGACGATCCGATAGACTTCCTGGTAGGTCTCCAGACGCTTTTATCCGCGTACGGCTTGTGTGTGGTATAAAATGTCAAACACGCCAATGATTTAAAGCATTCGGCGAGATGAACAAGAGTATAGTTATCAAATAATACTAAAAATACACGTATAACGTACGTAATTAGCATCAGTGAATATATATTCATCAGGCAGAAATGACCACACGTTATTAAGTATCTATAAACTATCATTCGATGTCATTGACATCATTGTTTAGTGCAGTTTTTCCTAAAAATGAAAATATTATCAAATATTAAAGGTTTTATGGGTTTTCTTTTGTTGTTGTTGTTGTTGTTGTTATGTTTCAGTTCCGAATATCTCAAAATAAATAAATAAGATGCCGTAAATCGATACCATCATTTTGCCTTCAGTATGGATAATAAATCAATCCTGTAAATTGGCCTTAAAAGTTAATGGAAAACAATATTATTAAATAAAAAAAAAAACAATTATTAAAAAAATAGATAAACCTTTGGAATAAATGGAATAAATAATGGAATAAATAATAAAAAATAAAAAATAAAAAAACAGGAAATGAAATTGGGGGCACGGTGGCTTAGTGGTTAACGTTGCCTCACACCCGCCAATCCGGATCGATTCCCGTCTCGGCCAATGGAGTTTGCAATGTTCTCCCGTGCCTCAGGGGTTTTTCTCCGGGTTCTCCGTTTGGTCCAAAAAATGCCCGGTATAATGGCATGGAAAATTGTCCCTGAGTGTAGGAAATAATGTGTGTGTGTGTGTGCCCATGCGATGGGTTGCATATCCAATCCTGCCTTAATGCCCATAAAAAAAAGGGCTCCCCGTGACGAGGAAATCGGAATAAAACGGTAGAAGATGAATGAATGAATGAATGAGTTATATTTTGACTTGGACAAAAAAAAAAAATGCAATTGGCGCAGATAATGCATGTGCAGATCTTTGGGAAACACTGCCACCTACAGGTGAATGTCGGAAAAGCATCTCAAGAAATGCGCTTTCAGTGAAATGTTGATCTTGTACCGTTTGAAATAGAATGACCTGTATACCATGCATAATGGCACATCATAATTATCTGGAATAAATGATAAAATAAGGTAAATAAAAATGATCACTGACCACACAGCTTAATGTGTTATGAATTATTCGTTTATATCATTATTATCTATAACCTGTAATTAGATGTAATTAATATCATTGTTTAGTGCAGTTTTATAGATCACAAAAATGGCACAAGCTTTATGTTGTTTTTTTTTTTATCTGTTATGTTTCAGGCTGAATATCTCCTGAAAAACAAAGCAGAAGTGCAAACACCAGCATAAAAAACAAACAAACAAACAAACAAACAAAAAAGATGAAGCTCAAAAAACTGGTTTTAGGCTTTATATTTGTTGACTGGGATGATAATGTGGCTCCTAAAATAAACATGTGCAATTGTCTGCTTGTTTTCTGGAAGTTAATTGGTTATTTACAATGATTTATAATAATAATATAATATCCTTTATTTGTCACATATACATTACAGCACAGTGAAATTCTTTTCTTCGCATATCCCAGCTTGATGTCGGTAGTTGGGGTCAGAGCGCAGGGTCGGACATGATACGGCGCCCCTGGAACACAGAGGGTTAATGGTCTTGCTCAAGGACCCAAGGGCGGCAGTTTGGCCATACCGGGGCTCGAACCCGGATCTTCCGATCAGCAGCCCAGCGCCTTAGACCACTGAGCCACCCCTCCCTCATTTATACCCTTTTGGTTACAAAGCTGCCGAACAACAAGCGTCTATTATATGTTTGATTACCACTTTTTGTTTAATTGGTTGTCAGATCCAAAAAAACAAAACTAACTGCTAGATGAAATGAAACTAAGTGAGGTTTATGTCAACGTCACTTGGGACTATTTTTATGTATACCACCAGAGGGCACTGTTGCGACGATAATGAGTTACCCCCCCCCCCCCCCACCCCCCCCCCCCCCCCACCCACACCCCCCCCACACACACACACACACACTCACACACACACACTCACACAAAAGGCCTCTACATTGCTATTGGATCCTGAGACGTGAATAAGCAAGTGCTTAGATTCTTTTTCATGGTCCTACGACACGGTTCTATCCCTCAGCTTCAACCCTGATGACTCGTAATTAAGCTCTCCTTGCATCGATGATGCGTCTCATGTTAAGAGGGAAAATCATCCGGGGGGAGGTTGAGTTGTTGAGCGAGGCTCGGAAAAAAAAAAAAAAATACATACCGAAGGGAAATGTAAAAATAGACTCTTGTCAAAAATTAGTGGGCGAGAAAAAGTTGCGAGCGTAGCGGATTCCTGCGCCGAGGAAGAGGAAGGAGATTGTTGTCCAAAAAACTAAAAAATATATATATATATATATATATATATATATATATATATATATATATATATATATATATATATATATACATATATACATACACATACACACATACAGGTCATGATGAAACCAGGCTTTTGACACTTGTTCTTTGTTTTGACTTGCTGTCCATGATGAAATCGCAGACGTAATAACGCATGCGCTCAGAATATCATTATAGCCTATTAGTCTGAACTAATTTATGGCGATATGATTTTCTTTAGGATGTTTTTTAGGATAAGAAAGAAATAATTTGACATTTTCGCCTGCTAGTCTAATATCCCCGTCGTTTTAATATTAGTATCTAATATCCCATGTAATTTGTAATGTTCAACATTTTATAAAGTAACTAATTTATTTACATGGCTTTTCACTGTAACCGTAACGGATTACTGTTATTTTCATTTCGTAATTAAATTACGTAACACCGTTACATGTAACTAGTTACTCCCAAACAACGTGTATATGTATGTTTCCTTTCTTGAAATGATCTAAACAGCTTGCTACAAAGCATCTGTTTGTAAAATTGTATGCATACAAAAGTGGTTAATAAGTCCGTCACTTTACGAATATTAAAACGACAAAAATTAACGTATATTAAAACGATATTGCAAACAACCGATGCCAGGAAAAGTACCTTGAGCTCGACATGAACACAATGTTCTCATTTTCATGTGGGGTGCCAAAATATATACACAAAGCTCTTTAATATACCGAATAATTTGAACGGAAACGTTTCACTTGTAATAGATGTAGTGATTTACTACTACTAATAATAATAATAATAAAAGAGATCCAGTTCACTACTGAAATGATCCACTAGAGGGAGCCGTACCATTCTCAAAATACAGAATATCGAACTGAAGGCAGTCTCAGTTTTACTGACGCAGAAAGTATCCGGCTTCAAGAAAGGCGCTTAAAATAAACAACGCTTTTATCCATTCACTTCATTATTAAGCTCGTATCTCTAATAAGCGCAAATTTTGCGTAACGGGATGGGATGCGGAATAGATGCGTTCCGTAAAATCCACTACAAACCGGTGTAAAATCATAGAAAGGTGCCGCGAGATGCAAACGATGATTAAGATGCAGTTTGTTTTGAGACACAATGACCATGTATCACCACTTGGTGGCAGAAGAGACTCAGTGTTAGTTGGAGAGGGGGAGAAAAAGGAAAGATAGAAAGAAAAAAAAAAACCAACCCGGGCTTTTATTTCTCATTAAAATCAATTGATCTTCTTGGATGACACATGACACCAAATATTTCCTGTCATTAACATTTCTGTTTCTCAGAGCGGGACAAGTAGGACACCGCGCTCGGCGATTAAGGGTCAGATTAGTGAAGAGTCGATGGGTTTTACTTTGCGGATTCGTAGCTGCGCCGAATTAGCTCGACCGAGGCGTCTCGGCTGAATTGAAGCCTCCATTAAAAGTAAGAGGTGATGACTCAGTTCTGTCCATCAGCTGCACTCGTTTTCTTTTCCACAAGGATCAAAGAAGTCCAGGACGCTTTGTATGAAGCGTGGGGTTTTTTTCTTTTTTTTCTTTCTTTCCCTTGCTGAGCGCTGGTGGAATATCGCTCCGCATTATTACTGTGGAGTAGCACAACCTCGCCGAGTTGGAGATCGACCCGCGTGGCCTTTACACATGGATCGGTCGGGTCATGTGACGCGATCCAAAATGTCGCGGTTCGGTTTGCATCTCGGAGCCAAAAATTCCCTTTTACCGAATAAAACGTAAATTCGTTTCTGTAAACCGATAAAAAAAACGACGGGTGTAATTTCCCCGCCCCAAACATCTAACGAGGAACACAAACAAACACGGGAAGATGATCAATATCCACCCCCCCCCCCCCCCCTCCCCACAAACCCGCGGTTCATTATTTTTCCATAAAGGCGCACTCCCGAGTGATGCATTCCTCCTACAGTGGATAATGAGCAGGACACAGCAGGTGAGACAGCTACACGGGTTCCGCCGGATGATAGCCGGGAAATATGAGGAAGCCGGGGATGGACTACAGGGAACACGGGAAGGTTGAAATCACCAGGATAAGGGAGGCTGTTTGGAATAAATGAAGGACGTGAGGAATTATGGGCTGTTTGCTATCAGACAATTAAACCGGAATGCACATAAAAGTGTAACGAAGTAAACGGACTTCGTTAAGTAGCGTTTTTTTTTTTTTTCCGAAATGAGTCGTTTCCTTTTTATTCGCGGGGATGAAAATGATCATATTTAAAATGGACTCGTTAGTGTCATTCTGTGTGATAAGAGTCAAACCCCAGTCTTAGAGACGGTCAAGCAAGGGGTTGGGAATCGAAAGGCCGATGCTGGAATCAGATTCTTAAGATTAAGAATTGGATACTTGTTAGAAAATGAAAATTTCAATTCCTGTTAGCGATTCCTGGAGGCATTTTTTTCACCTGGCAGTGCCAGGACCTTACGGGCGTCCACTCTGTCAGGACCTTTCTCGAGTTAAATCAGCCAGGACCTTCTTTGAGTTCAATCTGCCAGGACCTTCCTCGCGTCCAATCTGCCAGGACTTTCCGGGTGTCCAATTTGCCAGGACCTTCCTCACGTCCAATCTGCCAGGACTTTCCGGGTGTCCAATCTGCCAGGACCTTCCTCACGTCCAATCTGCCAGGACGTTCCAGGAATCCAAACAGCTAGGACCTTCCGGGCGTCCAATCTGCCAGAACCTTCCGGACGTCCAATCTGCCAGGACTTTCCGGGCGTCCCATCAGCCAGGACCTTCTGGGCGTCCAATCTGCCAGAACCTTCCGGGTGTCCAATCAGCCAAAACCTTCCTCGAGTTAAATCTGCCAGGACCTTCCTCGCATCCAATCAGCCAGGACTTTCCGCATGTCCAATCAGCCAGGAACTTCGGGGAATCCAATCTTCCATGACCTTCCATGCATCCAATTTGCCAGGACCTTACGGGAAGTGCTCAAAAGTGTGGCTACAATTGTGTAATTATTGTAATAAACTAATATGTTGCATGCAAGGTGACCAAGCACCTGCGGTTGGGTGACCAATTTTGGAATTGAAACTGGGAATGGCTAAGAATCGGAATCGATAAGAATCAGGAATCGATAAGAATCAGGAATCGGAATCGACACATATTAAAATGATTATCGCTTAAGTAGAATCAACGGAAAAAGCAAATGGTAAAAAAAAAAAAATGTCATGTTTTACCTCGCGCATCTCCACTTTAACCACGCGGCTCGATTCCGTCCACCAATGAGATCTTATTGAACATCCCGTCCTTCCCACTCTTCAGGGTGTGGAGGCTTGTGGAGATTTATAGTGATTGATTACTGGGAAACAGTAGCGATCGGTGATCCAAGGCCTCGCAGCGTACAGTAGAGTCGAAACGTCGTCTCGGATTTAGTCCGTACACACACACACACACACACACACACACACACACACACACACGGGTGCCAGTGTCCCAGCAGTTCTGACAAGAACCCCCTCCACACAAACAATATGTGCTCAGTGGTTGGTCTCGTGCTGTATATGAGCTGCACGGCAACACAGTCAGTAATTATACCCCTACAAAGTCTACCTATATGGTAGGATCGAATTTTTCTGGAGACACACACACACACACACACATTCGGACTCAAACCCAACCTGATAACGTCTGGCACTTTGGAAAGCGACCAGGCACCGATTCAAATCCGTCATCCATTATTCACTTTGATTTTTGCGAATGTCATGAGATTTAACGGGAAAATTTGTCGGCCGTTTTAACTGACAAGACGTCCTCCTGAGAGGTTTTGACACGGACCTCTAACGACAGCGCTCTGGCCCTATTTAACGATTTAATGCGAATGAAATCGTACGCCGCTTCAAGTACAGCTTCGCCGACGCTAACTTTTTTTCCTCCGCAGCCCTCTACCGTGACCTTTTTGTGTTTTATTATTAGTCCATGACCTTCCCTGTCGTTAATGGCTATAAAGCTAACCGTGTCAATGCATTTTCTCCCTCTCTCTCTTTCCTTTTAGCGTGCCTCCGTGCACACGTAGCTCGCGGTTTGTTATATTGTGCGCATTAGACAGCAGGTCGAAATGTCATCGCTTGCCTTCCTGTTGTTGTTGTTGTTTTTGTGTGTTTTTTTTCTTTTCTTTTTCCTTTTTTTTTTGTGCGCATTACTTCAGCTGTACACAACTTCTCTCTCCGGATTTGATTCGGTACATACACAGGTCAAGGCGAGTCTCCTGTTCATGATTTATTTATTTATTTATTTTAGTTTTATTGTGAATTAGAAAGAAAAAAAAGACAACAACTTTTTTTTTTTTTCATAAATATTACATGAGATCATTCCACTCGAAACTTCCCTGGCAAGCCCTAAAGGCTTATACGGGAGGTACGGAGCAAGGAGTTTCCTTCGGAATAACAGACGTGTATCAAAATACAAAAATGTGTGTGAATGAAATGCTCGTGAATATCTGTATTGATTTCAGAATCATTTCGGATAAATACCGAAATAAAATGTCTTTCCGAAGAAAAAAAAAGTACATAATATATAAAAAAAAAAGAAAGATATGCATTCATTCATTCATTCATCTTCTACCGCTTTATCCGATCTTCCCTCGGGTCACGGGGAGTCTGTGCCTATCTCAGGCGTCTATGGGCATTAAGACAGGATACACCCTGGATGGAATGCCAACACATCGCAGGGCACACACACACTCACATTCACACACACATTCATACACTAAGGTCAATTTTCCAAGGTGCCAATCAACCTACCGTGCATGTTTTTGGACCGGGAGGAAACCGGAGAACCCGGAGAAAAAACACCTGAGGCACGGGGAGAACATGCAAACTCCACACACACATGGCCGAGACGGGAATCGAACCCAGACCCTGGCGGTGTGAGGCGAACGTGCTAACCACTAAACCACCGTGCCCCCAGATATGCATTAATAAATGTTTCACATACAAAATTCACATACACTAATGAAAATATCCAGTATAAACAAAAACCAACAATCCAAAAACAAAATAGCTTTTGTCTGAGAGGCTTCTTAGTCATCCAGGTGCGGTGATCTGGAAGTTGAGTCACGTCTGAGTAGTGTAACATTCCGATTGAGTCAGATAGAAGTCTAGTAGTTATGACTCCAGGTAAACATTTGTTCTTGTTTTTTTTTTTTTTTCTTCCAAATTTCTATTTATTGACATTTATTTACACATCGTAATACACTTTACACACAGTATTCAATCGAATCTAATATCTTCTCTGTGTAACACCAAAATAAATGTCTTTTTAAAGGAACCAAAATGATTAAAATATCTCGGAAATAATACAATACCGATGTAATAGTATAGTTTTACTATAATTGCATGATATATTATAATATACGATATAATTATAGTTTTATTCCGGCGCATTTTTTTGGCGCAAAGTTGCGTAGCGATTAACATAGACAAAGGGTTTGCAGGAAAATGAAGGCTTTTTGGAGTATTATACCATATTGCCGTGTTATTTTTAGCATCTCGGACGTCACGCTCGCTATAATAACTCGTCACCTTTGTGACCTGTAGGAACGTACGGCTGAGGAGCGCTCACTCGCTCACTTCATTTAGCAGCCAGGGAAGGAAAAGTGAGCGGTGAAATGAAAATAAGGACCGGGGACGGTTGAACTTTTGCCCCCCAGTAAGGCCAATTTATTTCAGCCGTAGTGCAAAGTGATGGTCCCCGAATATACTTGATTACCAAGCCTGGAGAGATGGTTAAGGTTCAAATCACCAAGAAGCTGCCACTAGTGCACCCTTAATCCCAAGTCCCCTTAATTGCTCAGTGTCAAAGCGACTATGTGGATCATACTGTAGATCAGGAGTGTGAAACCCATTATCACCGTGGGGACACATCAGCAGCATTATGGTGGGTCTCGAACGGCCATTTGTGACTATAAGACAAGTATATAAGGCAGTGTTTGATGTGCGACGTCGCCTCATAACACAAAACACACTCAAAGCACAAACATGTATTTCCCGTCTTACTTAGACTCCCATCATCATCAAGTTTTTCACCTCCTGGACATTTTGGGATCGAAATTGTGCAATTATTGGAAAATTGGCCCTCGGTAAACGATGTAGGATACGCCGCACTCTAGTGGCGGGATGCCGTCACTTCGCGAGGTCGATGCCGGTTTAAGCATCGTAGGTGTGGAATGACAACCTTTTAACTCCTGCACGATCTACAGGATCCCTGTGGGCCCCCTAATGGAACGATTTAATCCATAAAAGGGTGGGGTGACGGGAACGAATGTGATAAAACAAGTGGTATAAACGTCTTTCGGATGCTACGGGCAGCCGTAGCACTATCGCGAAACAGCGGTCGAGGGGAAGGGAAGCCAATGCACGTTTCTTTAAAGATTTAAAGCATCGTCGGTGTGTGTTTAAGGCAATCGTACACCTTTTAAACTCCTGCACGTTCTACAGGTAATCCGCTGTGGCGCCCCCTAATGGTAGCAGAGCCGAAAGAGATGTTAATCCAGGCATATAAAAAGGGTGGGGGGAGGGGAACGAATGTGAAATAAAAGCAAGCACTCATCACCGCTGTATAAACCGAGTTCTTTCGGATGCTACGGGCAGAGCGTCTGGTTGCAAAAAAAAAAAAAAGGAAAAAAGAAAGAAAAAATAGTGAAGAGTCTTTTATATGGCTGGAGGAGATTGTAATCCCAACTGGCACCCAAGCATTTTGTTTTGGTTTTGAAGAAGTGTTCTGAGAAATGTAGGGATGTGATTTGAAAGCCACTGTATATTGAAAGCCTTATATCTATATAATATATATATATATATATATATATATATATATATATATTATATAGAATCTATATATAATAACAGCAGCAGTACGAACATGGAAAAAAAATGTGAGTGTACAGCTATAAGGAATTGCATTCAGGCGAGGGGAAAGCAAAAAAAAAAAAAAAAAAAAAAAAAGCAAAAAAAAAAGTGTGTCCACTCGTTTTTTCCGGAAACAATCAGCGAAAGAGAAGGCTATACATTCGTCTGTGCGCATAGGCTAAGAGCTACGAAAAGGTCATTCGTCTTGATTAGAAATGCATTGGCACCAGGTCAGGGCCGAAGACAGGATTCTGAATTAAACTGTTCTGCTTCAGAAATTAATTTGATAGCTGGCGGTGCGCATGTGTGTGTGTGTGTGTGTGTGTGTGTGTGGTCGAGAATAGTCATTCTTTTTTCCATTAGTGAAGTGGATGTGACTGCATTCATCACCAGTCCAGACAGACTACCGCTCCACTGTTTATGGCTGAGGAGTGAGCTGTCAACAAAGCGCTCGCTCGCTCGCTCTTTTTCTTTAAATGCAGCTCCATGCTATTTGTTTACTTATTTACTTGTTTATTTATTTATTTGTCTTCCGGCCCATCTTTCTGTAGAGGATTCTTCATTTATTATTATTAATATCAGGGTTTTCCCAATCCATCCTTGAATATTCCGAATGTGGCTCTGTCATTTTTCAGATCCCCAGGCTGTAGATGAGGAAGATTCCGAACAGAGCCGGCGTCCGATCCATGAGTATCCCATCCAGAGGCATTCTGGGACAACTGGGCAGGTCCGAGGAGAACGTGCAGGAACACTGACTCCACTGGTCCCTCTGGGGCATGACTCCACTGGTCCCTCTGGGGCATAACTCCACTGGTCCCTCTGGGGCATAACTCCATTGGTCCCTCTGGGGCATGACTCCACTGGTCTCTCTGGGGCATGTATAACTCGACAGCGATGGGTTATTGAGTGTCCCCATTCATCCCAAAGCAGATCTTCCACACAGATCTTCTAAGAAAAGGTTGTAGGGTGGGAGGGGGTGTGATTTCCCCCTGAAGCACAGAGGGTTAAGGTCCTTGCTCATGGACTAAGCTTGGCGATATCAGGGCTCGGACCCCAACCAGCGCCTTCGACCAGTGAGCTCCCTATCGACCAAGCTGCCACCCTCGGGTCCTTGAGCAAGGCTCGTAACCTCCTGTGCTCCAGGGGGCGCCGTATCATGGCCCGTTCAGCCTTCTCCAGAGCGCTGTGCAACAGAATAAATCAATCACTAAGAATGCACACCTACGATGGGTTCAAAGAGCTACGGTTTACTTCTTCTGTTTATTTATTTCGTTAATTTTTGTCCACAGAAAGGTCTGTGCTCGTGTCTGATCGTGCAACTAATTCCCGAACTCCCCCCCACCCCCCCCCTTTGTTGCTAGTGCTCTGTCCACGCCATGCTGCTGGCACCCGGACACAAAATGTTTATCGTGATCACCGTTTAATTAGCATCGGTGCGCCCTTGATCTCGCTCGGCTAATGATTAATTTATAACCTATCTAGCGGGAGATTACCATTGCTCATATTTCTAGCCAATTGATTTCCCCTTCTTCCACCACCCGGGCTATTAGACAGGACTGGCTCCCACTGGATATGTGTGTGTGTGTGTGTGTGTGTGTGTGTGAGGCCAGTGACAGATCTTTGGCTGTGTTTAGTATTCTGTATAATCAGAGCATTGTTCATAGCTCGTCTTAATATCGGCAGTTCCAAACGATATCAGCAAACACAGCTAAATAGAGTAGCCCTTGTTTGTCACGTATACATTACAGCACAATGAAATCCGGCTCGTTCTGGGGTCAGAGCGTGATACGGCGCCCCCCGGAGCACAAAGGGGTAAAGGGCGGCGATACCGGGGTGTCCGATCAGTAGCCCCGCTCCTTAATCACTGATCTGAGTAAATCTCGTTATGATTATTGTTAGCATCGACGCCACCTTGAGCACCAAGTCGTGGCGACGGATTTGCACGTCCCGAAACGTAAACAACGGCCGATCGGATTAAAGGAAAACAAAAGCAGTCGCTCGACCTTTGCGCGTGGAATCGATGAGGCGCCGAACGAAACTCGTTAGGTCGAGTCGAGCGTTTAACGCATGGAGGGTTGGATATCGAGCGTAAAAAAGCAACGGACGCGAGCTTCCGTCTCGGTTTGTTTTTGCAAATGCCGACAACGGAATCGTCGGCTTTGCGAATGAGAAAACCAGCACGCGCGAGGATGCACGTCTATAATCTTCTCGTTCTCACCCGTTCAGTACAATCACGCCATTCTTCTGCTGGGCTAACAGCCTGTATTCATGTTCATGGGGAAAAAATAAATACAAAATACGGGGAATAAATAGCATAGACGGGGGAGCGGCTCGATATATTCACGAATAACTCAGCCTATTTGAATGCTCGTCTAGAATGTGTATGTTGAGAAAGTGCACGGATTTTAATCCTGAAAGGCGCCTCGAGTGTTTTCGACCCCGCCTTGCGCTATAGGATTTGCTGAAGAAAATTCAAATACGCGCTTTCGCCGGTGATCCTGGGATGTTGCAATATTTTCTGAAAACAAGACTGACAACGGGATCAAAAGACGCAAGACAGCACGGCTCTCGTTCGCCGTCGACATCCGATAAAAAGTTGTCAGGGTTTAACTTCCAGCTGTAAATCAAGTAGAAATCTGTGCATTCCAGTTTTTCCTCCCGGTATTAAGGCTTGTAGGTGTGGAGCGGTAAATCGGAGCCGGGGGTAAGAAACTCTTTATCCCCCGTGGGCCACATCAGCGTTATGAATGCCCTCGAAGGGTCAGTTGTAACCAGTGTTGTGGAGTAACTGCATTTACAGAAGACGCCCCTTATCCACAGCAACCTCTTGAGGGTTAAGAGCCTTGCTCAAGGGCCCACTAGGGGCAGCTTGGTGTTGGTGGCGTCTGGGATATGAACCTGCTATCTTCCGGTCCAGAGATCCAAAACTAGTTAAAGCCCAAAATGAGAGAAGGTGGAACCAGTGAAATTCTTTCTTCGCATATCCCAACTTGTGTGGATGATACAGCGCCCCCTGGAGCAGAGATCGTTAAGGGCCTTGCTCAAGGGTGACAGCTTCTTGGCGATACAGGGGCTCGACCCCCGCCCCAACCATTCCGATCAGTCACCGCTGAGATGCACCCTTCCCTATCGACCAAGCTGCCACTCTTGGGTACTTGAGCAAGGCCCTTAACCCCCCTGTGCTCCAGGGGGCGCCATATCATGGCTGACCATCGCTTCCGAAAACCGGTTGGAATATACGGAGAAAGAATTTCACCGTGCTGTAATGTATATGTGACAATATTCTATTCTATTCAAACGAACGAGACCAAAAGTACGACCAATGAAAAAATCAACACTAGTTCACACTGGGATTTGAACCTGCGATCTTCTGGTCCAGAGGTCCCAAACTCAGGCAGTGAGGTGCGGTACGGGCGGGGTTCGGGGATTTGATGAGGTCTCGGAGGTAAAGAATTGCAGATCCATTCTTGCCTTCGTAGACGAGCATTAGTCTTTGGTACCTGATGCGTGAGAGCAGTTACCGGAAGCCAGTAGAGGGCGCATCAGTGGGGTGGTGTTGTGGGACAACTTGGGCACGTTAAACCCAAGTGGTCTGCAGTGGATGGATAGCGTTTTGAATGTCGAACCTGCCAGAATACCTTCTCCTGTTTGGTAGAGTCGTCTGAGTGACTTTTCACCCTTTGCCTTCGCATCCTGGCAACGCCACATCCGGGGGACTCCCCCTGTGCAACCCTATTTATGAGATGAAAGTGGTGTATTTATAATAGGATGCTGATACTGAGAAGACTGAGAAGGTTTTTTGGTTGCATTACGTGACGTAGTCGGGGTGCGGAGGTTCCTGGGTCATCGTTCACATCCGTCATAGGGTCGGAGTAAAGCATGCTGGAAGAGGTTTGAATGTCCGAGGGGACGAAGCTGGAAAAATCAGGTTTGTTTTCGTTTGTAGTGTACAGGAGAGGCGAGGATCGGCACTCTAAACCGCTAATCATCCGATCTGTGTTTAGAGGCTTTGAAATGGCACCGAATGGAAATGCACTTGGGCCGTCCTCCTATCGACACATCGTTTTACGACGGACTGCCTTCCAATTTAAAAGCGCCGGCTTACGGGGAAGCGTTCTATCACGACTAAACCCGCTAAAGTCCAACTGAGAGCTGATGCTCGGATTGCTCCAGACTTAGCCACAGGCGCGGATTAGCATAATACCTCTAGCGCTTTTTTTTTTCCTCGCCTTCCCGCGGAAAAGGCGAAGTATCGGCGCTCGCTAAAACACCCCATGCACCTACGGCCTCGCCGGAGCGATCTCGCCTGTTCCTATCGATGTCCACTTATATGTCTTGGGTTCTTCTCTTGGCTATGAGCCACACACACACACATATACACACACACAAACACAAGCTCTCGCCAGGTTGCCGATGACCTTGAGAAAAGCATGGAGATTTTCATAGAACATAATCCGATGGAATTAATATAAGGTCTCTGGGACGAGCAGAACCGTATGGAGGAGGTAAAAAAACTTGTCCTTGATGCACTTCTAAACATCAAAGGTCTGTGGTCAGGAATAGGAAAAAAAAATTAAATAAAATAAATTATACCCGTGTCTTAAACGTGTTTCAGCCTGCCGCTGGGTTTAAAAGTGTAACGCTGACAGATGTGGCATAATTGCGCCTGTAACGTGATGGACGTGAACGACAGTATAACGAGCGGCCTTTTTGGACGCATTATTATTATTATTTATAAAAAAAAAGAAAGTTCTGGACTTTGGACTACACTTTTTTCCCCTGTGCTGCAGCATTGTGAGGTAAAACCAGTATTGAATGTTAACTTAAAGCGCCACCTAGTGGACAAATGAAAGTAATCAAATGTAACCAGTTACTTTTATATATCAATTAAAAACTTTGCATTTCGAATCTAGTACGTTTCCATAGTAACCTTCCAGACACTGGGTATAACTTAAGTTATATATTTGGATCTAGTTTGGATTATAAATGCATATTAATGACTTTGCTAAGATAGCAATGGAGTACAGCGAAGTACATGCCGTATATTCTCTCCGTCTGCCGAAAAAAAAGAATAAAGATGCCGATCAGCAGGCGTTTCGGTGAAGGCAGCAATCACAGAAGCTTCACGTGGGCATCCGGAAACTGACGCTTATTTATTTATTTATTTATTTTTGCCGCAGACGCTCCTGCTCAACGTGCGTAGACAGCTTGACACCGTAACATTGATTTAAAACGTCCATGAAACGTCACTCTTTCGTCTATTTGTCTTTTCTTTTTTTTTTCTTCTTTTTAATAACGTTTCCCTTTTGCTTTCCTTGACGAGACGGAAAGCATTTCCGGACAAAAAACATCTGCTCGCCTTCACATCCTTTTCAGAGCTGTTGGTTGCGCCGCACGGTCGAACGCACGCCTTAGCGACGCGCGCTTTCGGGGGGAAGGAAAAGTTTGCAGCCGCCTCGCATATACCGTGGCAGATGTTCGATCGGAGCGAAGACGTTACGCCGGATTCCGCCGTGCTCTTTAACCCACCTACCGTGTCATCAATGAGCGGGGCTGTAATACGATAAGCGTAGAAACTTCACTCGGACTCGAAACATACTGCTTCGGGGCAAAGAAATGCCGGGAAAAATAGGAACTTCTCATCGACATTCCGGAGTGAGCACCTGCTTTTAGGGTACTTACACTTTTCCTTCTCGCCCTGATGCCAAGATCAGGGCAAAATAAATGAATATATATGATATCTATATATATATATATATATATATATATATATATATATATATATATATATATATATATATATATATATATATATATATATATTATATATATATATATGGGGCACGGTTGGCTTAGTGTGGTTAGCACATTCGCCTCACACCGCCAGGGTCCGGGTTTTCGATTCCCGTCTCGGCCATGTGTGTGTGTGGAGTTTGTGCATGTTCTCCCCGTGCCTCAAGGGAAGGTTTTTCCTCCAGGGTTTTTTTCTCCGGGTTCTCCGGTTTCCTCCCCGATCCAAAAACATGCACGGTAGGTTGATTGGCACCTTTGGAAAATTGTCCCTAGTGTATGAATGTGTGTGTGTGTGTGTGTGTGTGTGTGTGTGTGAGTGTGTTTGTCCTGTGATGGGTTGGCATTCCATCCAGGGTGTATCCTGCCTTAATGCCCATAGACGCCTGAGATAGGCACAGACTCCCCGTGACCCGAGGGAAGATCGGATAAAGCGGTCGGTAGTTTAGAAGCGGTATGAGATGAATGAATGAATATGTATATATATATATTATATATATATATATATATATATATAAATAAATAATAAATAAATAAATAAATAAATAAATCAGGCTTTTCGGCCTTAGAATGTTTTTCTGTTTGTTTTTGTTCTCGCGACATGCCTCCGCCAGCGCCAGAGAACACGAGCAGATGGTGCTCTTTATTTTTAATGTTTCCCTCCTTTGATATTCGGCAAGGAAACAAAATGGACGATTTTCCTCGACTCCCTTGTCATGAGAGTCGCGCGCAAAAAAAAAAAGAAAAAAAAGACAAGCTGTCCCCCGAGTATCGTAAATTACACAAAACGCGACTAAAAAAGAGAAAAGAGAGAGAGAGAGAGAGAGAGAGAAGAGAGAGAGAGAGAGAGAAAACATTGCAGCGGGTATGGATCTACATCAGTGTGTGTGTGGAGCAACCTCCGTGGCCGCACACACACGATTAAAGCATGCAGAAAATCCAATCAAAAGTAATCCATGCGCTTATTGGAAATTGCATGGACCTGTTACTGTGTTCACTTGTTGTTAAGGCAGCATGCTGTGTGTTCAATGGCCAATCAGAAGTGAGTAGACTAACCACGGGGGTGCATATATATATAGCTATATATATATATATATATATATATATATATATATATATATATATATATATATATATATATATATATATAATATGTATGTATATGTAATGTATGTACATATTTTTAATTAAATAATTAAATAAAATATATAATCCATTAAGGGGTACAGTGGCTTAGTGGTTAGCACGTTCACCTCACACCGCCAGGGTCCGGGTTCGATTCCCGTCTCGGCCATGTGTGTGTGTGGAGTTTGTGCATGTTCTTCCCCGTCCGTGCCTCAGGGGGTTTTTTCTCCGGGTTCTCCGGTTTCCTCCCTGGTCCAAAAAAAACATGCACGGTAGGTTGATTGGCACCTTGGAAAATTGTCCCTAGTGTATGAATGAGTGTGTGTGTGTGTCCTGCGATGGGTTGGCATTCCATCCAGGGTGTATCCTGCCTTAATACCCATAGACGCCTGAGATAGACACAGACTCCCCGTGACCCGAGGGAAGATCAGATAAAGCGGTAGAAGATGAATGAATGAATGAGTAATCCATTAAATTACAGTTGCTTATGAAAATGTTCAAGATTACAAATAGGGCTAAATCGGGGGAAATTTTCCCCCTAGGGTTTGAAACTGTTTTTCTACGAGCGTTAACTTAAAGCGCCACCTAGTGGACAAATGAAAGTAGTCAGAAAGTAATCAATTAGTCGTTGTCGTTGGAAAGTCACACTACTTATTACATTTCGAATAGGGTCGCTTGTAATCTATCACGTTCCCAAAGTAACCTTCCCAACACTGTATAATCGGCGATGTACATCGTAAGGATACGTTAAAGATGCGTACGAAGCAGCATTCCGATACGATGTGATACGATGCACCTCTATAATGGTGTAGTTCAACACACAATGTTATTTAATGCGATGATTCTGTGCAGTTAAATTGTTTTTTAACTTATATGTTCTTTGGTTTAAACAAAAAAAGGGACAAAAGGGACAATCCTCGGTTTCCGCTGCTTTTAGATACCCGTCTAAAAGTACGTTATAAGATCGCAAATGACTGGTAATTTAACGAACAATATCTGTATAGCGCATCTTCTAATAATTCTATATATCGATTATATTTAGTCAAAAGTTAAACCATAAAGTGTCGTTAGATGAGAACACTTTTAATACATTAGTGGTCGGTCTGGCTGAAATGATGTATTGGACAACGAAGAAAAGCACGTCGCTAGCAACAAATCGACCCTTTAGTCACTGATGTCGTTCAAAATATACTTCAATCAGGACGAAAGGTCTGACCTTGCTGTGACCTTGACCCCGTGTGGATCGATTTTCATGTAATCTAATCCATTTTAATATTACTTTCTTTTCTAGGGGAAAAGTTTTCGGAAAAAAACGTACGTCGGACCGGAACGCGTCTCGAGCGCGTGTGAATATTTGTTAGTTGCATTTCCTCCTTGTTGTTATTTCGCGTTATATCCGCTTGATTATATCAAGTGGCGTTTACTTCAAGTGATTAATTCCGACCCGGGCTAATCCTGTTCCGTGTGCGCGAATAAATTATGCAAACGAAGCCGCAAATGAACCGAGCGCGAGTGGAGTTCCATTAAATCTAATCCAACAAATAAAACGCGTCCACCTTCGAGGCTGAACGCCACTTCGGATTACGGGATTGGATACGGTGAAGGACACTCTTTGGCCAATAGGGTCAAGCAGGTCTTCTCTGGTTGGTTGGTTGGTTAGCGTTTATAAAAACGAAAGATATGAAAGGAAGATATGCTTTAAATAGGTTGGAGTGGCCCTTTTAGAGAGCCCTATTGGGCACTTTTGGGATATATCAAGCACCCTTCGAAATCTAGTGGACCATCTTCCCAGAAGAATGGGCAACACCGTACACGACATAAACGTCGCGCAGGCTGTTCATAAAGCACATACGCGTACAATAAGCCACGGAAAAGGCCACTCGTGCTAAATCGGGCGTAAACTTTTTTATTTATTTATTTATTTATTTATTTATTTATTATTTTTTAAATAAACACGCTCATGTGACTTATTTCCTCCAAGGCGCATAACATCAAACACCAAGCAAAAGCCCAATTATACTCCATAATGATGTTCCTGTACAAACACTATGCCAATTTCTACGGTACCGTCTCTCTCTCTCTCTCTCTCTTTTTTTGCCGTTGTTTTCCGAAAGCAGAAATTATAAACCTATTTAAACGACAAACTCCCTGAACTTGAAGCGGCTATTATTAAAGAATCCAGGTCGGAGCCGCGCGTCATCGGCCCTCGCATATTAGCGCATTGTTTATTCAGTCCCGGGATATTTATTGCTAATTAAAGCGCAGCCAGATGCCTCCTCTCGAGATGACTTGTTACACTCCGGCGGACAAAACAGGAAGCGCCGGGGTTATGGGGAGTCACGCGCCGTTATTAACTCTCCATTTATACGAGTCAACATTCATTACTGGCGCTCGCTCTGAATACTGATCCGCCCCCCCCCCCCCCCCCCCCCCACCCACCACCACTACCCTCTCTCTCTCTCTCTCTCTCCCACTTGTCCCGCTATGTCCAGAGCGTTACAGTAGACGGCGGACGAGCCTCCGAGCACCACTTGATCCCTAGAGACTCGAACGGGCTCGCTTGATAGCGCCCGATGGCATCGATTCGCTTTAACCAAACAGGCGCTCGGCGTTCCCGGCTCCGGAGACTTCCTCCGGAATTGGCGCGAGGGGATTGGAGGCAAAGGTCAACGGGAGGTTGATTAGAAGATCTCGCTAAAGATGAGAGCGTGTGTGTGTATGTGTGTGTGTGTGTGTGTGTGTGTGTGTATGAGTGGAGCTGGCCATTTCATTAGCACTGTATCAGATAGCCTGGACCACAAAGTTACTGTTCAGAATTGTATTTCTGGATGCATTGGATTTGGCGGCAAAGCTTAAGGGGCCAAGTGCTTTTAGTGGTGGATGCTCTAATGAAAGATGAGTATCTGCGTCTCCCCAGGCGGTTTCTTTGGTAATGAGCATTTTCGCTTAAAATAAAGTAGGGTATTAATCTTTCCCCCCCCTCCCCCGATCCCTCCCTCCCTCCCTTGCACGCTCCCTGACTGTTGGGGTAAACATTATATATTACATATGCAAATGAACCATTTGCCACAAAAGTATTACTGTAATTTGTTAAGGAAAAAAACAAATATTGCACACGTGTGAAAACCACTAGATCTTTCGCCCCCCCCCCCATTCCCAATGCTCTAGGTTAATGACAACACCGCCAGATTTCATGTTTGCCTGTTCCAAGCAATAGTGATTAACATTTAAAGCCCCTCTTTTTTTTCTCCCCACGACAGCTCCCGATAATTGAACACTTTATGGTCATTATAATGCATTTGTGCTCGCTGGATGCCTGCGCCTATGTTTCCGGGTAACCTCAGACACTTAACATTTCATTAATGCGAGAAATGAAGGCAGATTAAAAGGAGAGGTGTTAAGCAGGCCGAACAAATTAGGATCTTAAAGAGGATCGGCTCCGTCGACGCTTTAACCCGCTTAACGACTTTCGATGAATCCGCGCTCTTTAGGTGGGTGGTGGAGGGACACCTGTGCTTTGTTAACCGGTGCGGTTATATTTAGCTCTTCGTTTTACTTCTAGCGCGTGGCAATTCCCTGGTGAACAGCGCCCGAGGTTCTCGTTCGGCCTTCCGGCGCGTCGTCTAACCAGTCGTTGTTTTAGCAGTTCAACCAAGTGATAAATTGTTTATCTACTAGGCAATAGTTAAAAATGTATATACTGTATTTTAAATTCATTCTAAACACCAGCAACTTATTAAAGAGTTTTGATTGTCAGTAATATATATATACATCAGCGACATCAGAGACATCAGCGTTCTAACACACACACACACACACACACACACTATATATATATATATTGTGTGTGTGTGTGTGTGTGTGTGTGTGTGTGTGTGTGTGTTAGAACGCTGATGTCTCTGTGATGCTACTTTTAGTACTTTAATGCCTGTAATCATCATGCACTTCAGCTCCACTCTGTACATTCTGTATTAGCGCTCAATGATTATAAATACATAGAACTAGAGTCCAATGTTCTACTATGACTTTATATATCTTCATCTTATATTAACATTGTGGCATCTTGTGCACGTCATCATATATATATATATATATATATATATATATATATTATATATATATATATATTATATATAGATAGGTAGGTAGGGTAGGTAGGGTAGGTAGGTAGGGTAGGTAGATAGATAGATTGATAGAGCCATATACTGTACACTAAAAAGTGTGCATATGAATAAATAAACGTTCAGTGCAACCACTCACGCTTCCTAAATTTCCCCCGTATTACGCCCCCTAGCTGCGCATTCACAACAGGTATGATCTCCTCACTATATTAGCGTATATTACCGTACGGAACCTTACGCAAGCGCATCGCATTCCCAAATCCGTATTACGCAATAAAGCGCATTTTTTACTGAACGCAATAAAGCGCTTCCGTATAACCCAAACACCGTATCACCAGTTTATATGGAAAAGCAACCGGAACACAATTCTTAAAGGAGCCACGTCCCATATTTTACACTTCAAACCAACACTAAACAAATAACATTGAAATTAACTAGAAATTCATATTAAAAGATAATTTCCTGAGTAAAATAAGTATTAAATAATCAATAATTTTGGATTAAAGGGAGAGATTTTGAGAGGAATATATAAAGTATAATGTATAATGTATAATTATAATATCAGTTAGTTAGTTAGAGCATTAGAAATATGAAAAGTATTCATTTATGGTACATTGATTTATTTGACTGGCTGATGTAAGCAGATAAAGGATATACGTTATAGGTTAATACCCTTTAATGTCGTGTACGGATCACAATAGGATATTCATTAACAGTCTTAAAACAACGGTAATGAATAAGCTGAAAGTTTTTATAAAGAGAAACAAACAAACAAAAAAAAATATTACTCAACATCCCGAACCTACGCGTTTTCCGTTATAAAACGATTACATGTATCGGATATATTTTCTTTTTACGTAACACTCCCGCCGTAACACTATCTGCTTCAATTCTTGATTTTGCGAGTGGCTAGCGCCATATTTACCGCATTAATATTTATAAACCCTACACTTCTCACCGGTACATTTTGCTTATAACGATGCACATTTTAGTTGAAACCTATATTTACACTTCTGAAGTCTTCGGCGCGGAGGGAAAAAACATTTTTCACCGGTAGGATTGTTTGCTTGTTTTTTATTTATTTATTTATTTCTGTGCTGTATTCCCGAGAGGCGTTCGGTCAATCAATATGTGAGCAGCAGCTCTACGGCTTTGTGCATAGGGAAACCGTATCAATAAATAAGGATTCAGGGGGAGCGTAAATCAAAAAAAATAACCTTTTTTTTTTTTTTTTTTTTTGGGGGGGGGGCTTTAGAAGCGCGGAGCAGCGAAGCGCAAAGATTTCTTATCCTTGACTAGCGCACCCTAGCAATAGACGCTGGCGGATGCGGATGAGGTCAACGGTGCAAGAGCATTGCCAGGGGGCTTAAAAAAAAAAACATATGCTATTCCACCGGGAGCTGAAGAACAGCAGTAAGAAAGCGTTTGATTTTATCCAGCCAGAGTCAGAGTCAGCTACCTCTAGAGGCTCTCCGTTCCCTTCGCTTTTCCTCGAGCCGGCGATGCGGCGGCGGATTTATGCGAATGTTTGCTGTAGCGCCGAGGTTGGCGGGCTTGTGCTTTCATGGATGGAGCACCCTGAACTGTTTGTTAGAACTCGTGCATGTGTTGGACAGAAAGAAAAGGTGGCATTATTGACCTTGGGAGTTGAGGCAGCTTTCCTGGCCTACAACCAAAACGCTGAGCGCAAGCAAGATCATGCCTCCTGAGGCGCCGGGAGCACTTCCTGCCTCGCTTTCGCTCACCCTGCACTCTTTGATTTTGCAGTGTCATAATAGCACGGGTCTCTACAAGGTCGTCTTCGTATTTTTTATTTTATTTATTTATTTATTTTTCATCCCCCGCCCCCATCTCAGACTAAATAAAAATAATAATAAAAGTATTGCACGGATCATTAGCGGATCGTTGTTGTTGTTTTTTTCGTTCGTTCGTTTCGGCACATCCGTCACGGAAAATAAATGATTTTCCACTATTTTTAAAATTTGTTTATTTATTTATTTATTTTTACAACAAAATCTCATTAAGGCGCATTAATGAGAAATCCATTGGCGATGTGGTGTAGCTTTAAAACCTATACGGTGATTTATAGTCCGGATTAGTTTCGGCAGATTAACGCGCCGGTGCGTCGGTCTCTATAGGTCGGGGGGGGGGCTAAATCCCATCGAATCAAGCGGCATTGTGGGTAACCATCGCGGGTAGCTATCAAAACGAAGACGCCGCTACACAAGTGTCTTGAGTAATTTCCCTCGCAAATAGTCTTTGTAATTTCCCCGATGCACGGTCACGGAATTGTATTATATTTCAAGGAGCGTTGTGTTTTCTCTCCGAAAACGTGTTGCTAGCAAATTTTCTCTTTGCTCGTTCGATAAAATGATGCTTTGCCTTCTGGTACAGCGTTCTTTTTGTGGTCTTGGATGTTACATTACGTCTATCCAATGCACCAGCCTATACTGTTCAACAGTTGTTCCTTTAGGAGTACCCCAGCTTGTTTTGGGTAAAACATATAATGTAGGCTCGGAGAGGTTTTAGACGATGACCCATATGAGTCTGGTCTCTCTCTCTCTCTCTCTCTCTCTCTCTCTCTCTCTCTCTCTCTCTCTCTCTCGCTCTCGAGATTTCTTGCTTTTCCATCTGGCTGTTTTTCCTCGCCACGGTCGCCGACGGCTTGCTCGCTGTAAACAAATTCACAAGCCTCACACCTCCAGGGTTGCGGGTTCGATTCCCACAGACTTTGCAGAGTACACAGTTGGTTGATTGGCACCATTGGAAAATTGTCTCTATTGTGTGAATGTGCAATGGGTTGGCATTCCATATAGGCATATATAGGCACAGGTTCCCCCGAGCCCCCCCACCCCCACCCCGTAGCAATTAGGTACAGTACAGATGTCATTTTCAGGGTACCATTACAGGAGTCAAATGAAAAATCACTTGTTTGACGGCTAAATGGTTGTTGACAGATACCCGTTGGGAGTAAATAATGTCATTAAGACTGTCTCCAAGACCAGGGTACAACTCTTCCTGACAACTCTTCCACATATTAATACGATTGACAATAAATATTAGTATGTCGCTATGAGGGGAAGATCGTAGCCCGGTGGGTAAATCCTTCGGAATGTCGCAGGTTTGAATCCCAGCCAAGCTGCCACTAGTGGGCCCTTGAGCAAGGCTCTTAACCCCCAATTGCTCAGTCTGTACTGGCCAGTACGGTTGCACAAGCCAGTGCACTCCTGGTGCCAATCCTGGATAGATGGGAAAGGCATCCAGGGTAAAAAAAAAAAAAAAAAAAAATGCGCCTAATATACGTACCATTGGCTGTGGTGAGAATGGGAGCATGTGGCAGGAAAAATAAATAAATAAATAAATAAATAAATAATCTATAATCCCCCAGTGAAACCATTCGTTGTAATGGAAACACATCCTATTCTTTTGGACCGATTCATGTGTCTATACGTTTGAAGGGGTGCGAAAAATCCCGAGGTCAACGTCCTTACTATCATCGCCGCTTCATTGCGCTTTTATTTTTCTTTTTTACATTTTTTCTTCTCGTCTTTCCCGCAGCCTTGGGGTTTGTCTTTGCGCGTTCCCGCTACAGGCCTTGAGACACAATATTTTGTCTCGCCGTGTACAAGCATATGGACGCGGCGGCGATAAAAAACCGACTCGCCTCGACTTAATGGACATTACGCAGTGTTTGACAGATAGTTAATGGCGCGATTTTTTTTTTCTCTCCCCCGCGCGCTCTCTCCGTGTCCTTGCCGCCAAACGCCGGGACGCAAGAGAGAGCGGCTCGATCTATTCAAACTCGCCGACTCAGCAGGCCTGAGATACGGCTTAACTTATGATATCTTTTTTTATTTATTTTTTTGTTGGTCTCGTAAGGACGCTTCCTCTCTCCGCCACCAACTTTTTTTAGAGCGCGCCATGAACTTCATTCGAGGTCATGGCATTTTGACAGCTTAATAATGTCATTTCCATTTAACTGCGGCGAGAGAGAGAGAAAGAGAGAGAGAAAGAGAGAGAGAGTTGCTCATTTCCCGTCTGCTAGTGTTTCCCCTTCCTGCATTTTATAATTCCTCGCTGGTGGTGCGTTGATTTACACCTCAGGGCATTTTTTCATGAGTTTTTCAGTATTGCTTTTTTTTTTTTTTTTTTTTCTCCTCTTCCTTTTTTTTTCTTTTTTTATTTCTTCCCCTTAACTCTGTTTACCTAACGGTGGGTGATGGATATCATATTGCTTCTTCAGAAAGCCTTCTGCCAGATGTTTGAAACAAGCATAAAGATGCATAAAAGACAGTTTTGGTCATTTAAATCACGGGGCCTAAAATTATTACTGCGACGCTAGATCTTCCTAGAAGGGTGTAGGTTATAAGTACAGCAGATATGGACTAATATCATATATATACTATATATATATATATATATATATATATATATATAATATATATATATATATATATATATATATATATTATATATATATATATATCATATTCATTCCATAATTATGACCTTGTCCTTGTCCTGTAATATCCTGACGTTCCACCAGGTGGCGCATCGGACACGGCGATACACTGAGTATTAACATTAATGTCTTTTAAGTGTTTGTTTTTTTATAATTTTATTTGTTTATTTCGGATATGTATGCATCTGGTGCTGGCCCGGCTACGTCTGGTACATTTTTATAATTTTTATAAGCAACAAATATAACGTGTATGTGTATATAATATATTCATTCATTCATCTTCTACCTTTACCACTTTATCCGATCTTCCCTCGGGTCACGGGGAGTCTGTGTCTATCTCAGGCGTCTATGGGTGTTAAGGCAGGATACACCCTGGATGGAATGCCAACCCCATCACAGGACACACACACACACACACACACACACACACAATCATACATTCATACACTAGGGACAATTTTCCAAGGTGCCAATCAACCTACCGTGCATGTTTTTGTACCGGGGGAGGAAACCGGAGAACCCAGAGAAAAACCCCTGAAGCACGGGGAGAACATGGACAAACTCCACACACACATGGCGGAGACGGGAATCGAACCCGGACCCTGTCGGTGTGAGACGAACATGCTAACCATATTTGGTCAACGTGATTTGTCTTGTCTGGGATTTTGGGAAATGGTTTAACTGTGTGAGACAGTTGTTAAAACAATGGTATAAAAGTTTTCTAGCTTTTTACCAAGGAAAAAAACAACAACAAAAAAAATCAACATTCTGGATATTATTATATTTGACAATGCAATCGGCCGTCGCTTGATCAACCGGCGATCGCCTTTTGAAAGCTTTTCACTCGCACCGATGTCTCACACAGTTAAGCCCTTTCTCCGACATCATTCGATCAAATCGCGCGCTTTTGAAATTTCGTCATATTACCGAATAAAATAACGCAACGTTTTGCTGGAGAAAGTAAAAAAAAAAAAAACCTGCGAAGATCCTTCCGTCAGATAATCACCGTTTGCAATCGAGGTGGACGGAAAAGCATGCCGGCGTGTCACCGCTTCGAGGAGGACGAGATGCATCGGCCGAGAATAGAATTCGTACGCTCCAGTGGAGAAACGGTGTCGGTAGAAAATTGGAAAACATCGCCTGCACAATCTTGCATGGTATTTTTCACCACAGGAACCACGGCATGACGGCATGAAATGGAGGTCTGTCAGAAATGAAAACGCTACCGTTCGCCTTTTCCACCATCTTTCCACTCATAAAAGAGTCGGTATATCATATATATATATATATATATACCTGTAGTTTTCGCAACTGTATATCCTGTATATTCCATGGGCAACAAAGAGGTCCGAGTGGAGGCGTGTGTGTGTGTGTGTGTGTGTGTGTGTGTGTTATAAGTGAGCAAATCTTCCCCGTCCAGGTCAGAATGCTAACACAGCCGAGTCATCAGTTCCATAATCCTAATAACACGCATGGAATGATGTAGAGATGGTCCTGACGCGCCCCGGGGTCATGACCACGGGGTGTTTATCTCGCCCCGAAGGAATCTTTTCCGGCTGATGTTTTAACGTCGTGTTTATGAGCGCGCAGCAAGTTCGCATCGAAACGAGAAGAAAGACGTATCAAGGAGACGTCTCCCCTGGTGTTTCCCGGTCCGTAGCAGATATGACCCGATCGCGAATGAATAAACAAATAAATAAATAATAATCTCAATCGAACGAGTGCACTTCTTTTCCATCTGGCAGATGTGTTTATGTGAGGGAATAGTAAGTAATGCAGGATGTATTCCTAATATAAAGTTGAGCGGGTCAGGGTTATAGGCCGCGAGTGAAGGCTTATAACGGCAGTCGTGGGATTTGAACTAGCGGCCTTCCTGTTAGGAACGAAGAACTAACGCCTCATTCAATTACAAGCCCTCTTGCTCCGGCGGATTAGTAACTCGGGGGTGAAAAAGAAAAGCAACCAAAAAAAAAAAAAAAAAACACATTGATTTGAAAAGGAAGAGATGCCAAGAGTGGAGTTTTCACTGTTAGAAGAATATGTTCCATAGGAAATGTAGACAATATTAGGCAAGGAAGCCAGAATACGCAGTGACCAGGAGGAGCACTCAGTAAGAAAGTGTACCATGTGACCAAGTGCTCCTTCACTCTGCGTCGTGTCGGCGAACGAACGACAACAAAGAACAAACGAATAAATAAACGTTAAGCGCATTCACTCACGCTTTCTAAATTCCCCCCGAATTACGCCCCCTAGCTGCGCATTCACAACAGGTACGATCTCCTCACTATATTAGCGTATATTACCGTACGGAACCTTACGCAAGCGCATCGCATTCCCAAATAAAGCGCATTTAAAGCGCATTTTTACCGAACGCAATAAAGCGCTTCCGTATAACCTAAACACCGTATCACCAGTTTATATGGAAAAGCAACTGGAACACAATTCTTAAAGGAGCCACGTCCCATATTTTACTATTAAAACCAACCAGTAACATTATAATTAACAAGAAATTCATGTTAAAAGAATTATTTTCCGGATTAAAATAAATATTAAGTAATCACTAATAAATAAATATATAGAATTATAACATCTGTTACAGTTTAGTCGAACCAGGAAAAGTATTCATTCATTCATTCATTCTTTTTCTAGCGCTTTATCCGATCTTCCCTCGGGTCACGGGGAGTCTGTGCCTATCTCAGGCATCTATGGGCATTAAGGCAGGATACACCCTGGATGGAATGTCAACCCATCGCAGGGCACACACACACATTCACACACACGGGACATACACTAGGGAAAATTTTCCAAGGTGCCAATCAACCTACCGTGCATGTTTTTGGACCGGGGAGGAAACCGGAGAACCCAGAGAAAAACCCCCTGAGGCACAGGGAGAACATGCAAACTCCACACACACATGACCGAGACGGGAATCGAACCCGGATCCTGGTGGCGTGAGGCGAACGTGCTAACCACTACGCCACCGTGCCCCACGGAAAAGTATTCATTTACATTGAAAACATGCGACGAATCGCGATTGAATATTTGAAATGGGTGAATATTTGAATGTTTACTATTAAATTATTATTATTATTATTATTACATTTTTGATTGGATTGACAGCTCTAATACAAAGGAATCTGTGAGAAGGGTTTATGAGGGATGCACATTCCTTTATTTGTCCGCATTAGAAGCTTCATGAAGGATAATAACGAGCTTGTTTATTCTGATATGAAATGTCTGTAGTAACATAGCTGTGAAGTTGTTGATTGCTAAAGAACTCGTGATACTCGTGTATTTACTAATGAGAGTTGCTTCCTCTCTCCTTGTTCTCGCTCTGACTCCCGTGAGTCATGCCGGGGTCTCTATTTCTTTCCACTCGAACAATATCTGACTCATGCTCGTCACCGGTTCTGACAGTCTCCGAGATCTAAATATACAGATACGATGATACAATATACAGAGAGCCCGGGCCGAGTGATAAATAAATAAATAAATAAATAAATAAAAGTACACACGATGCGAGCGAGTGATGTGAGTTACGTCGCTGGGCTCCACATCCACACACCCAGGCGGGTTTTTTTTTTTTTAGGTTCAGCGTCTGATCCTCCGCTCGGGTTAAAGTTTGTAAAGGAATTTTGGGGTCTCTCAGGATTGTGTTCACGACACCAGAACTCGCAGCGTTCGGCAAATTCGGTGAAGTGTAGCAGATGTGAAAGACTGTGTCAACATATATGTATGTATGATGTCCACGGATGGATGGATGGACAGACAGATAGATAGACACACAGATTGAAAGATAGATAGATAGATAGATAGATAGATAGATAGATAGATAGATAGATATGGACAGACAGACAGAAAGATAGATAGATAGATAGATAGATAGATAGATAGATAGATAGATAGATAGATAGATAGATAGATAGATAGATAGATAGATGATAGATAATAGATAGATAGATAGATAGATAGATAGATAGATAGATAGATAGATAGATAGATATAGATAGATAGATAGATAGATAGATAGATAGATAGATAGATAGATAGATAGATAAATATTGAGACAGACACATGGATTGATGATGGATGGACAGACAGACAGACAGACAGGCAGATAGATAGATAGATAGATAGATAGATAGATAGATAGATAGATAGATAGATAGATAGATAGATAGATAGATAGATAGATAGATAGATAGATAGACAATAGATAGACAGACAGACAGATAGACATAACAGACAGATAGATATAGATAGGACAGACATAGAGACAGACAGACAGATAGATAGATAGATAGATAGATTAGATAATAGATTAGATGATAGACAGATAGATAGACAAGATAGATAGATAGATAGATTAGATAGATAAGAGTAGATAATGAGATAGATAGTATAGATAGATAGATAGATAGATAGATAGATAGATAGATAGATAGATAGATAGATAGATAGATAGATAGATAGATAGATAGATAGATAGATAGATAGATAGATATTGAGACAGACACATTGGATGGATGGACAGACAGACAGACAGACAGACAGACAGACAGACAGACAGACAGACAGACAGATAGACAGATAGATAGATAGATAGATAGATAGATAGATAGATAGATATATAGATAGTGTGACAGACACATGGATTGATGATGGATGGACAGACAGACAGACAGTCTGATAGATAGATAATAGATAGATAGATAGATAGATAGATAGATAGATAGATAGATAGTGAGACAGACAGATAGTTAGATAGATAGATAAATGGAAAGATAGATAGTGTGACACATGGATGGATGGACAGATAGATAGATAGATAAATAGAAAGATAGATAGATACAGTAGATAGATAGCTCGATCAGAGGATTAAACTCTAGAACCCGGTCCTGTGATGCATTAACGCTCCCACCTGCAGCGCGACTCCGCCCCATTAACACCACCACTTTGTTTAAACATAAAGATGGGCGACTGGAGGGGTTTATTTTATCAGTCTGTCACGGCCCGCCGCCCTTCGCTCCTGCTTACACAGGTAAACAAACGCCTATAGACAGACATAACGTTCTTTTGCGACACCCCCGGTTCACAACCCACGCGTCCTTACGATCCCGGCTCCCGTCAACATGATGGACTTAAAGTCCAACAAGCTGTGAAACGGCTCGATTAGGCAAGAATTTGCGAGGGGGAGAATGTGTTGTGTGCGAGAGCGTTTTAACCTCGAGTGCATTCCCCTCCTGGAATGCTTTGGTGCTATTAATGGCTGTTTTTAAAAAAAAAAAGGAAAAAAAAGGTCCTGTGTGTCATTGTCACGCCAGTCTGTTCTTAATTGCTGAGCAATAGCGCGTCTCAGTGGCTCCCGCGAGAGCAGCCGCGTGTTTTCGGATAGTAATGCAAGGTGATTGAGAGCTACAAGGAGTATAATTTTGCCGTCGGGTGTCTTCATCCCCCTCCGTTTTTAATTCCCCGGTCGAAGATCGGCGGGGTAATTTGGACGGGCCCCGGCGGAAGACACAGCTCATTACGGTGGCCTTGCAGGGGTGGAGGCGGCGAGCGAGGAGCGGGCGCTATCGATTCTCTGCCAAGAAACGTAATTTCGAAACCCTGCGGGCGAATTCCACAGAAAGCAGCATGTCACGGTGCAAACGCGCCTCTCGCTCTTCTCCGTATCGACGTAAAACCGGAGAAGTATCTGCGCTCGGAATCGCACAATTTATCCCGAGATAAAGACGCCGGTGCAGAACTTCTCCTAATACATAGACAATATACTGTATATATGTAATGGTGTTACGTAATTCAATGACAGTTACTTATTAAAGTGTTAAAGAGTACAAATAGGGTTCCATCTGAACAATTGAGGGTTTGAAACTTTTTTCTTAGAACGTTAACTTCAAGATAGAGAGATATATAAAGATATTATAGACAGACAGACAGACAGACAGAGAGACTGACAGACAGACAGATAGATAGATAGATAGATAGATAGATAGATATAGATAGATAGATAGATAGATAGATAGATAGATAGATAGATAGATAGATAGATAGATAGATAGATAGATAGATAGACAGAAATATTGATAGATATATCGATAGAGAGACAGACGGACAGACACATAGATAGATGGATAGAAAGATAGATGGATAGATGGATAGACAGACACATAAAAGATAGATAGATATCTAGATATCTAGATAGATAGATAGATAGATAGATAGATAGATAGATAGATAGATAGATAGATAGATAGATAGATAGATAGATAGATAGATAGATAGATAGATAGATAGACAGACAGACAGATAGATAGATTGACAGACAGACAGACAGACAGATAGACAGACAGACATATTGATAGATATATAGATAGAGAGACAGACGGACAGACACATAGATAGATGGATAGAAAGATAGATGGATAGATGGATAGATGGATAGACAGACACATAATAGATAGATAGATAGATAGATAGATAGATAGATAGATAGTTAGACAGACAGTCAGACAGACAGACAGACAGATAGATAGATTGACAGACAGACAGATAGACAGACAGACAGATAGACAGACAGACAGACAGACAGACAGACAGATAGATAGATAGATAGATAGACAGACAGACAGATAGATAGATAGATAGATCGGAGGATTAAACTCTAGATCCTGGTACTGTGATGCATTAACGTTAACACTTGCACTGGGAGTCGGTAGGGAGCCACCTACTGGACAAATCAAAAATTAATCAGAAATCTATCTATCTAGTCTATCTATCTATCTATCTATCTATCTATCTATCTATCTATCTATCTATATCTATCTATCTATCTATCTATCTATCTGTTATGTGTCTGTCTATCCATCTATCCATCTATCTTTCTATCCATCTATCTATTTGTCTGTCCGTCTGTCTCTCTACCCTTTAATGATTATCTTGAGATATAGATATATCTATATATATATATATATATATATATAGCTATATATATATATATATATATATATATATATATATATCAGATATAATCATTAAAGGGTATAATTCCGTTATGGCTAAAGGATGTTAAAATGTACACTTATGTACCCGTGAAGGAAAAAAGGAAGGATGTCAGGAGTGAATCTCCGGGTTTAGCGAAGCTCTGTTTGACTCCCGGATGTGTTCTAGTAATTAAGAGAAAATTACAGGGCTGTTACTCGTTGCCGTTCATGTCTTGCATTTTAATGTTAAACACAGCGCCACCGGCTTTAACTCACCGTTATTCCAAGCCTATTAATGACTAATGAAGTGGACTGTGAACTCCGAATTTCCTGACGATGTCTGAAGCGGACGGGGGGAAGAAAATATATTGCAAAATGCAGTCATGCGAATTACGCCGCGACGGTCCCTGCCACATTCCCCGTTTTCTTTGTCAGCACTTCACAGAGAGCGTTTCGATTATATTACGACACTTGTCCGCATTTCTGAAATGTCCAGACCTTTTTTTTTTTTTTTTTCCCTTATCCCCCCTCTAGCAATGCAGACATTTCTTTTATCCGGGTGCACCATTGAGTTTCACTTTCCCCATCACCTGTCCACAGACTTCCATATGGTGAATATGGGTCAGTTTTTACCCATATAAATCTCACATAAGTGTTTTTTGATTTGATTTGTTTTTTTTTTTGGGGGGGGGGGGGGGGGGGGGGGGGGGGGGTGGGGGGGGGGGGGGGGGGGGGGGGGGGGGGGGGGGGGTTAGATATATTAACGAAATGTGAATTTCCAATGCGTCTTGCATGATTTACCACTCTGTCTGGACGTCTTTCATTTTTTTCCCTCTGTCCAACTCTTTTTTTTTGTCGTTTTTTTTTTATATCAGCGGAAAAGGCCACGGCACCAAGTCAAAAACCTACTTTACATCAGTGCGGAAAGGTCGAACCAATTTTTGTCGTTATTTCGAGGGCGTCATTAAACGAAAGCCTGGCATTTGTGGTCCTGTTTAAAAAACTTAGCGTGGAAACCCGCGGCGTTTGCACCAGTTTGTGCACCTCGAAGCCTTTGGCGTGATGTTTATGTAAATGGTGTGTATGGTTTTGACGTCTACGTCGTATCCTACGGCGTATAGTGTGGCGTATCCTAAGGCGTATCCTACGGCGTATAGTGTGGCGTATAGTACGTTGTATCCTATGGCTTATCTTAAGGCGTATCCTAAGGCGTATCCTTAAGGCGTATCCTAAGGCGTATCCGTATCCTAAGGCGTATCCTAAGGCGTATAGTACGGCGTATAGTACATCGTATCCTACGTTGTATCCTACGGCGTATCCTACGGCGTATCCTAAGGCATATCCTAAGACGTATCCTAAGGCGTATCCAAAGGCGTATCCAAAGGCGTATCCTAAGGCGTATCCTAAGGCGTATCCTAAGTGTGGCGGCGTATCCTATCTTATCTAAGGCGTATCCTAAGGCGTATCCTAAGGCGTATAGTAAGGCGTATCCTAAGGCGTATCCTAAGGCGTATCCTAAGGCGTATCCTAAGGCGTATCCTAATCCTAACGGCGTATCCTACGGCGTATCCTAACGCATATCCTAAGACGTATCCAAAGGCGTATCCAAAGGCGTATCCAAAGGCGTATCCTAAGTCGTATAGTACATCATATCCTAAGGCATATCCTAAGGTGTATCCTAAGGCGTATCCTACGGCGTATCCTAAGGCGTATAGTACGTTGTATCCTAGGCGTATCTTAAGGCGTATCCTAAGGCGTATCCTAAGGCGTATCCTAAGGCGTATCCTAAGGCGTATCCTAAGGCGTATCCTAAGGCGTATCCTAAGGCGTATCCTAAGGCGTATCTTAAGGCGTATCCTAAGGCGTATCCTAAGGCGTATCCTAAGGCGTATCCTAAGGCGTATAAGGTATCCTAAGATGTATCCTAAGGCGTATCCTAAGGCGTATAGTACGGCGTATAGTACATCGTATCCTACGTATCCTATCCTACGGCGTATCCTACGGCGTATCCTAAGGCATATCCTAAGGCATATCCTAAGACTATCAAAGGCGTATCCAAAGACAAAGAGTATACTAAGGCGTATCCTAAGAGGCGTATCCTAAGGCGTATCTAAGGCGTATCCAAAGGCGTATCCTAAGACGTATCCTAAGGCGTATCCTAAGGCGTATCCAAAGGCGTATCCTAAGACGTATCCTAAGGCGTATCCTAAGGCGTATCCATCCTAAGGCGTATCCTAAGGCGTATCCTAAGGCGTATCCTAAGGCGTATCCTAAGGCGTATCCTAAGGCGTATCCTAAGGCGTATCCTAACGGCGTATCCTAGGCGTATCCTAAGGCGTATCCTAAGGCGTATCCTAAGTATCCTAAGCGTATCCAAAGGCGTATCTTAAGGCGTATCCTAAGGCGTATCCTAAGTCGTATAGTACATCGTATCCTAAGGTAAGGCGTATCCTAAGGCGTATCCTAAGGCGTATCCTAAGGCGTATCCTAAGGCGTATAGTACGGCGTATCCTAGGCGTATCCTAAGGCGTATCTAAGGCGTATCCTACGGCGTATCCTAAGCATATCCTAAGCGTATCCAAAGGCGCATCCAAAGGCGTATCCAAAGGCGTATCCTAAGACGTATCCTAAGGCGTATCCTAAGGCGTATCCTAAGGCGTATCCTAAGCGTATCCTAAGGCGTATCCTAAGGCTAAGGTATCCTAAGGTATCCTACGTATCCTAAGGCGTCTCCGAGGCGTATCCTAAGGCGTAAGCGATCCTATAGTATCGTAAGGCGTATCGGCGTAAGGCGCTATATCCTAAGGCGTATCCTAAGGCGTATCCTAAGGCGTATCCTAAGGCGTATCCTAAGGCGTATCCTAAGGCGTATCCTAAGGCGTATCCTAAGGCGTATCCTCGGCATCCTAAGGCGTATCCAGCGTTAAGGCGTATCCTAAGGCGTATCTAAGGCTAAGGCGTATCCTAAGGTGTATCCTAAGGCGTATCCTAAGGCGTATCCTAAGGCGTATCCTAAGGCGTATCCTAAGGCGTATCCTAAGGCGTATCCTAAGGCGTATCCTAAGATCCGTATCCTAAGGCGTATCCTAAGGCGTATCCGTACTAAGGCGTATCCTAAGGCGTATCCTCCTATCCTACGGCGTAGGCGTATCCTACGCATATCCTAAGCGTATCCTAAGGCGTATCCTAAGGCATAGTATCCTAAGGCGTATCCTAAGGCGTATAATACGCGTATCCTAAGGCGTATCCTAAGTATAATACGCGTATCCTAAGGCGTATCCTAAGGCGTATCCTACGGCGTAAGGCGTATCCTAAGGCGTATCCTAAGGCGTATCCTAAGGCGTATCCTAAGGCGTATCCTACGGCATATCCTAAGGCGTATCCTACGGCGCATCTTACGCCGTATTCTACGGCGTATAGTTCGGCGTATCCTACGGCGTATCGTAGAATCGTTTCGGCATATCGGCGACGCAGAAGTATAAATCAGCCTCACTACATTCACACTATGCTACGTTCACACGCTATTACTATTTGTCACACAATTCAAAGGACATACTTTGAATTGTGTGAGAGAATCGTGATCTCAATTCCCAAGTAGCAAAGGATCGTGCGGCAGGAGCTTCATTTCTATCTTTAACCTGCTCACCAGCCATCCTAAAGTAATCTGTCCCGCCGTCACATCCACTTTTCGGACGTTGCTGTTTATTAGCGCGGCCAGAACACACTTAAACCGCTCTCCAATTAACAGCTTTACGTCGGCTGCGAATTACATTTCAAGCTCCAGTGGCTTTTCACGACCTTTTTAAAACAAAACAACAACAGAAAACACACACGCGCACACACCGGCACAACATATGTGCGTCGTAATGAACCTTTATCCCTCGTTACACGGCCGAACGTTGGACTATATTTCTACCGACCATCAAAAATATGAAACTTAAATCCAAAGACAAAATGTCGACAAACACACACACACACACCTTGCTTTTTGAACCTCATTATGTATTTGCTGTTCTGATGCGCCGCATCGACGCGGTCACATGCAATTAGACGAGCCGGTCGCGTCTCTCGCCAGTGACGAGGCCAAGGTCCCGCTGCAAATTAAACGGGCACATCTTGAAACACACATTTCCCATTTTCCGCTTCACTGAACTGCTCGGCGACAATAACGCGAGGAATTATTTGGATATGAACGCCGGCTTTTTCGCTCGCGAGTCTGAGAAGTCGTCGTTTTTATTTTCTTTTGCTGCTCGCCGCAAGGTCACCGCGGATCCGTTACAGAGGAAGCATCAGGGGCGCGACTTTATCTCCTATATCCCGCACGCAGTCCCTCTAAACGGGGGCGCGGTTGTTTAGCGGTTAGCACGTTCGATCACCTCACACCTCCAGGGCCGCCGGTTGGATTACGTTCCGCTAGATATGCTCGGGGCGTTTAACATGCAATATTTACATTTACAGCATTTACCAGACGCCCTTATCCAGAGCAACTTACAACAGAGCAAATGAGGGTTAAGGGCCTTGCTCAAGGGCCCCAGCTTAGCACCTTAACCACTGCTATCAAAAGCCACATATGCTTTTGATGTATATAACTGTAAAAGATAAATTTTTTTGGCCTATAATCCTTCTGTGTACACATATTTATATGTCATTAATATACATATAATATACATTAATATACATGTTTTTCCATATGTGTATTATTGTTTACATGTTTTCTTTTTCTCATTTAAACTCTCTTTACTACCTCTCTGTGTACTATTCATATATGCAATGATCAATATATTCTGGTTATCCTGGATATATTCTGGATATGTATATTATATACATATATAATCATTGCTCATTTACCCTATTACCTTCCCCATGATAGAGTTTATATTGTTTATACTGTTTACATATGCAAATTATCACTATATTCAAAAAAAAAAGAAAAAAAATTATATATATCTATATGCAATTTATTATATATTCCTTATATTGTTCTAATGATGATATAAATCCATTTTTTTTTTTAAATCAACAAAGAGTAATCAGAAGCACTCCAGCCGAATGACGTCGGGAAAAAAAAAATCCCTTTAAAAATAAATAAATAAATAAAATAGGTCCAACATGACCCCAGGCCACTGTAAAAGAGCAAGTTGTGAATTTCTGCTTCTGGTAAGCACTGAAAAACTGCTAGCAATTACCACCAAAAGCGAGTCCTGCTATTATGTAAATGGAAGTCGTCGGCGCAGCTTGTCTTTCCAAGGCGTAATTTTCATAAACACGGACCTTTTGCACATCGCTTTTACCGTATTTATGGCGTATAAGTGCAAATACACAGTGCACCCACAAGCACTAGTCTTTGCTGAACTTTACTTCAGTTGTGTTCATGGTGTAACTGTATATAATACTTATCATGTGATATATATATATATATATATATATATATATATATATATATATATATATATATATATATATATGTGTGTGTGTGTTTTTTTTTCAGAGTTTTTCTAAAGAAATTCTCGGTACATCTCGGATGATATTAACGAGCGAAAAAGTTAGCGACTCTTATTAGACTCTTATCTAATTAGCTGATGTTCCATGTGTGTTGGATACACACTTGTCATTCTACACACAGAACCAGTTTATGACTGCAGATTAATACATTTTTCCTTATAACCTAAACGTATCACCAGTTTATATGGAAAAGCAACCGGAACACAATTCTTAAAGGAGCCACGTCCCATATTTTACAATTCAAACCAACCACTAAACAAAGTAACAAGAAATTCATATTAAAAGAATCATTTCCAGACTAAAATAAATATTGAATAATCAATAATTTGATTAAAGGGGAGAGATTTTTGAAAAAAAAAAAAATTATATATATATATATATATATAATATCTGTTACAGTTAGTTATTAGAAACATGTGCGATTAATCGTGATTAAAGACAGCCCTAATTGTTATTAGATATGATTTCTTCTTTTATTATTATTTTTGTATCTTGTGTATCTTCTTTTCCTTATCTTTTGAAATATCTATAGCTGTTAATTAAGGGGTGGAATTAGTGGAGCGGCGCGAGCCGAAATCCGATATTTAAAAAAATTTCGCATGGTTAAGCAAAAAAAAAAGCCAGGATCAATCGATAGCACTCACGGGAACGGCCTGCATCTTCAGTCTCTGGTCCTACACAGGGCCCACTGTGCATATTTATATCAAGGGAATCTGGAAAAAAAAAAACAACAAGTCATTAGAATAATCGTTATTTGTCACATATACATTACAGCACAGTGAAAGCCTTTCCTTTTGCATATCCCAGATTGTTTGGAAGCGTGGGGTCGGCCATGATACGGCGCCCCCTGGAGCACACAGGGTTAAGGGCCTTGCACAAGCCCCAAGGGGGGCAACTCGAACCTTCTGATCAATAACCCAGTGTTTTAACCACTGAGCTACTGGAATCTGGGGTCAGAGCGCAGGGTCAAGCCGTCATTGTGTACCGCTGGAGCAAACACAGTTAAGGGCCTTGTACAAGGGCTCAGCAGTGGCGGCTTAGTGGTGTTGGGGCTCGAACCGCCATCCTCATTGATCAGAAACCCAGCGGTTTAACCACTGGACCACCACTGCCATTAGAAGGAAAGTATACGGTTCCGTACAAAGTGTGTTCGTGACATTTGTATTCAATCTTTTAAATCTACAGGCTAAAAGGAATTAATTTAGGGCATACAGAAACATACAGAACATATTGGGATTAAAAGAAAAAGTGCCCATAAGGCATATAGTGTCTACTTTAAAACGAATGCCCCCTTTTGATATAGGGTCCGGTATTGCTTTATGCTTCATTGAAAGAGCAGAACAATTTCTTAGTTTGGATTTCCAAGAAGATTAAAAGTACAAGATTTAGATTCTCCGAAGGTTGTCTTGAGAACAGAATACTAGCTAGAAATAAATAAATAAATAAATAAAAAACCCCAATGAAAACAACATCTCCCGCTTGCCCTCACTCGCATGCCATCGGCTTTAGGGATGCAGGATTTGTTCTCCGGGATCAGACAAATCCTGCACTGAAAACAAAAGCAAATATTCCCTTTTTTTTCCCCCCTTCCTTTCTTTCTGTCTTTCATTCTTTCTCTGCCACCGCATCTCTCCAGACAATCTCATTCTTCTGGCTGCCTTTTGAATCTCTCTCCAGTCCTGCCTTGAAACACGCACACGGTTCCAAATAAATAGACTGCCTCCTCCGAAGCAATGAGAATTTCTGATGCTCTGACAAAAGATCAATCTTGCCCGAGAGCTATAGCGTCTCGTAGCGTGGAGCCGACACGGCGAGCCCCCACACCATCTCCATCCGCCTCTCACTGGTGCCCTTCAAAAACCCGCTGCTGCGTAAATAAACGAATAAATAAAATAAAACAAATAAATAAATAAGCCCGAGCTCGGACGTTAGGTCTTCGAAGTGAAATGAGTACTCGAGCGTTCTCTTAGCAGAACTGAAAGAATAAAATATATATATATATATATATATATATATATATATATATATATATATATATATATATATATATATACACATATATATGGGGGGCACGGTGGTTTAGTGGTTAGCACGTTCACCTCACACCGCCAGGGTTCGGGTTCGATTCCCATCTCGCCCATGTGTGTGTGGAGTTTGCATGTTCTCCCCGTGCCTCAGGGGGTTTGTCTCTCCATAGTGTAGGAATGTGTGTGTGAATGTGCGTGTGTGTGTCCTGCGATGGGTTGGCATTCCATCCAGGGTGTATCCTGCCTTAATGCCCATAGACACCTGAGATAGGCACAGGCTCCCCGTGACCCGAGGGAAGAAGATCGGATAAAGCGGTAGAAGATGAATGAATGAATGAATATATATATAACATTAACCGACCTGGCGTGTTTTTTTTTTCGTCTGACCCGCACGTTACATATTTTATGCTTAAAAAATAAATAAATAAAAGATCCTCGATCATTATGCGGCATTTAAATAGTAAATACTGAATTGAAGAATCCATGGTGACTGACAATAAAAGATACATCTACACGGCCTCGCTTAAGTGCTTACATTTAAAAAGCGCAGTCTCATTCGCTTTATATTCATCCAAAAAGTACATAAATAAATAAATAAATAAATAAATATATAAAAGCTGGCAGCGAGGAAAAAAAAACTCAACTCGGTCCTCATCCTTTCCGCTAACATTTTCTTTCCTTTCTTGTTTTTTTTTTGCCCGCCAAGAAATAAAAAATAAAATAAAATATAAATCGGAGTGATCACGAGAAAGGCTGGCGCAGGCGGCGTCTTGTGTTTCATCCTGAGCGTACTTGTTTTGACAGGTTTCACTTTCGGGTTTTGGATTTCAGCGCCTCTGTATAACAGAACAGGCAGCAAGGCAAGGTTCAACCACAGAGGTGAACTGAAAATCAAAATACCATGTGAACTGATAAATAAATAAATAAATAAATAAATAAATAAATAAATAAACAGAGAGTAATAAAAAAAAAAGAGGCAGCAAAAGAAAGCTGCATCAAAACATATGAGTAATCTGAAAAAGGAAAATTATGTAGGGGGGGGAGATGGGGGGGGGGGTTATCAAACAAGCACACACACATACGCATATATTAAGGCTCACAACGTTCATAACGCGTTTTCACTTTAACGGCGCTAATGTTATTAACGAGTGATTAACACAACGTGCATTACTATACGAAGGATCCGCTCCTCCGTCCTGCGTTGTTTTGGCAAACAACAACAATTTCTCTGGGGCACTTTTCATTCTGGACAAATAAATAACCCAACTTGAAGAAAGAAACTTCAATCCCCAGATCATTTCAGCATTGACCTTTCCTCAGCTGCGATTACAGCGTGTGATGTTAGGATGGAATATAGACGCCAAAAAAACACCAGTGAATTTCCCTGAATTACGCCTACTAGATCCCTCACTACACTGTATTACCTTATGGAACCTAAACGCAACACCAGCTTATATTAGAAAGCAACCGAAACAGGAACATAATTCTTAAAGGGGCCACGTACCGTATTTACCAATTAGAACGAGCACTAGAATGATGACATAGAAATGAAAGAATAACCAAGAAATTAATATTAAAAGAACAATATTCCAGAGTGAAATCAATATCAAATAACGAATCGTTTTATTTTGAAGAGAGGTTTTGAATGAATATATTTATAACATCTGTTCACAACAATTGGTATTAAAAACATGAAAAGTATTTGTTTATGGTACACTGAGAACAGAAGAATATGCGATTTAAATCTATTGTATGTAAATAAATAAATATATATATAATATATATATATATATATATATATATATATATATTTTTTTTTTCATTCATTCATTCATCTTCTATACCGCTATATCCGATCTTCTCGGGTCACGGGGAGTCTGTGCCTATCTCAGGCGTCTATGGGCATTAAGGCAGGATACACCCTGGATGGAATGCCAACCCATCGCAGGGCACACACACACACACACACACTCACATTCACACACACATTCATACCACTAGGGACAATTTTCCAAGGTGCCAATCAACCTACCGTGCATGTTTTTGGACCGGGAGGAAACCGGAGAACCCGGAGAACCCGGGGAAATCCCCATTAGGCACGGGGAGAACATGCAAACTCCACACACACACATGGCCGAGACGGGAATCGAACCCGGATCCTGGCGGTGTGAGGCGAACGTGCTAACCACTAAGCCACCATGCCCCTTATATATATATATATATATATATATATATATATATATATATATATATATATATATATATATATATATATATATATATATATATATATATATATATATATATATATATATATATATATCTACATATACCTTCCCTATGTATACCTCATTATAATCTCATTGCTGTTTACTAGTTTTACCCACCATTTCACCTCTTACAGACTCCAATGCAGAAACAGCAGATTAATCCACAATGTGTCTTTAAAGGTGAGTGGAATTTGAATATCATTTGGTGCGCATAAAAAAAGAAATGAACAAAGCTTTGACGGCGTTTCACAGAGTCGCCTAATTCCTGGGAAAATTGACATCAACGCGACACCAGGGGATTTTGTTGTACCAGCAAGCTGCCGCGGAATGTAAAATTGATTTCGTCTGATACGGCGAGCGAAGGCAAACAGAATTTCCGACGTGATCGCGTTGTGCATGCGACGTGTTGAACTCTAAATTATAAACCGACTGTAGCAGATGGAAAGACACCAAGGCAAAGCCGTATGTTAACAATGCCAGATGGACTTGTTCGCCAGCGTTCTCCATTATGCGGACTCGAAGGACTGTACACAATACTGAGGGAAATAATTATTTCATTCAATTATTGGACTAATTATTTGTCATATTTTTGGTAAATACGCTCCAATGTGACCAAGTTAATTATAGCTTAAACAAAACTCGAAACATGAATTAATTGTCAATACGCTGACGAAGTGGACTGCGGTTTCCATGGTAGCAGACGACTTTTCCTGTCGTTTTTTTATCGAAGTCGTATTCGAAGCACAAACAGTGACTGTGCGTTTAGTTCATTTCGTGCTCGGATTTTCAATGTTAGCGTTTATCAATGTTGAAATTATTATTGTTATCGCTAAATCCAGAAAGACACGTTGACACGGCCGTGTAACGACACAAGTCTAAAAATGTACTCCAGTAGAAGTAAAAATTAGCTCAGAATAAAAGTTACCCGTTACTTAATTGTTGACAGGGCCGGTTTATCCCTGAATCATTCATTCATTCATTCATCTTCTACCGCTTTATCCGATCTTCCCTCGGGTCACGGGGAGTCTGTGCCTATCTCAGGCGTCTATGGGCATTAAGGCAGGATACACCCTGGATGGAATGCCAAACCATCGCAGGACACACACTCACATTCACACACATTCACACACTAGGGACATTTTCCAAGATGCCAATCAACCTACCGTGCATGTTTTTGGACTGGGGGAGGAAACCGGAGAACCCGGAGAAAAACCCCCTGAGGCACGGGGAGAACATGCAAACTCCACACACACATGGCCGAGACGGGAATCGAACCCGGATCCTGGTGGTGTGAGGCGAACGTGCTAACCACTAAGCCACCGTGCCCCACGATCCCTGAATCACTGCATCTATTTTGTCCGTCTCCATCGTTCCTGTGAGTTTAGCGATTTTTGTTTATCTCCCGCCCGTCAATCAATCATTGCGGTGCTTTCCAGAGTGCGATATTCATTTATTTATTTATTTGTACCCAATAATGAATATGACTTCAAATGTAGTGAAGAACAATATAAAAAAAAAAAAAAAACTTAAGTATACTTAAAAAAATATACGTAAAAATACTTAAGTAAAATTACATATTACAAAGTGCTCATAGATATAGAGATATATAGATATATATATATATATATCTATATATATATATATATATATATATATATATATATATATATATATATATATATATATATATAGTATATATATATATATATATATATATATATACTATATATATATATATATATATATATATATATAATAGATATATATATATATATATACATATATATATATATATCTATCTCTCTCTATACTATATATATCTCTACCTATAATAAAATACACCCCACACACACACCCACCACACACACACCCTGATTCATAAAAGTCTAGATCGGAACACCGAGCTCTCTCTAACTTTATAGGCCAGGGTGTTTCTCTGTTTCTCACCATATATTTTTGTTTCAGCAGGTCATTAGTTTGCAGCAGTAGTAGTAGGCACTGTAGGAATGCCATGGCATTAAGGCTACATTGCACTGGCTTCCGTTTCAGAAGAGTACCCACCTTGACTACGAATCAGGGGTCAGGATGTGTGAGAATAAGGGGCCGGAAAAAGAGACGGCTGGGTCGCCTCGGGGCTTCAGTGAAACAGTAGCTTTGCTAAACGAAATTCCTAAAAGGAGCATATTAACGAAAAAACAAATAAAACAAAACTGAGTAGACGATAGTATGTAGCCCACTACATAGGGAACCGACATTCCTGATTTTACACACGCCCTGGAAGAGAAATGTGCGTTCTACGGCAAATTCACAATCCACAATCTACGTGCGCCTGAATGTCACACCTAATTTATAATTACTTTTTATTACTTTGCTCTTTAGGTGCTGCAAATAAAACGAGTAGCCCACCTTTGAAATATCTTTTCTTGCGAAACGCCTTTCATGTCCTCCTCCGTAATCACAGTCTTAAGAGGACAATATAGTCGAGACGTATACCAGGAACACAGTCCCGGTGCTGATATTTGAGTAATAAACGAACGTTTGTTTTGGCATCCGGGCTTCCTATGGCGGCGGAGCGACTGGGCGCGATCCAAATGCAGCCTTTTAGACAAAACAGATTTCCACTTTTTTTTAGATAGCACCTGTTATTGCCAAGCGCTGGGGAGATTCGAGGGTTGTTTATTTGTCAAAGTTTTATACAAAGAATGAAAGAAAAGGAAAAAAATGCCCGGTTTAAGTGCAATGGGGACTTTGTATTCTCGCCAACAGAAGGATATAACGGTCTCTCAACAGTGCGGAACAAGTGGACAATTAGAATTGGGATTTGGAGGACACGGCTTGTGTAAACGACACTCTCTAAAGGGTCATCAAGGTGGTTCGTTCAGTCCTCGGAGCACTCCGAGGCGCCGGATTATCAATAGAGAACGACAGGATAACGCGGCGACAATCGGAGTGTTCATCTTATCGCTCAAAAGGAGTGCGGAAAAAAAAAAAAACAGGAAAGAGATAAGGAAGGAGTGCTACATGAAAGAGGCAGGACCTCTTGCCCGATTTCCCTGGAGCACTTCCTTCTATGCATTTTTGACACGAGGACCCCATTTTGCTGGGTCCGTGTGGCAAGGTGAAGTGTTTGGGAATACCTGAGGGGGTGGAATATAAGTGCAACAAGAGATGGGTGGGCTGGGGGATGTGGAGGAGGGGGGGGTGGTGGTAGTTCAGGGGCAAGTTGAAATTGAGACGCTGCACGAAAGCCCAAACAGCATTATAGAGGGTTAATTAACCTGCAAATCACAAAAACAGAATGCAAAGCACAATAAGGCACTACGGATAATGGCTATGTAATGCAAAGTGCTTTCTGCAACACTTCACAAAGAGAAGAATTATGCCACTGGCTTGGGGAATTGCATATGTGTGTGTGTGTGTGTGTGTGTGTGTGTGTGTGTGTGTGTGTGTGTGTGTGGGGAATCATTAGCGGAAAACCTGCCGACTCATACATTAGATCAATTCCGAATCCGAATCAAGAAGGAGATCCGAAATAAAGAGTCACTGCTTATATTGTCCCACAATCCGGGGATAATTTTCTATCGCTGTTTGTTTGTTTGTTTGTTTGTTTATTTATTTATTACTATTCCAATGGCAGATTAAGCCGCAGGTGATTTAGGTGCAGCCAGTTTTCCGAACCATGAAATTCCCCCCTAAGATAAAATGCTTCGGCCCGCGGCCGTGATTTGTTTATTTATTTACTTCTTTACAGACTTTAATTAAAAGATATCATCTCCCCCCTGAGCTCTTATAAACTTTTAGCGCTCTATATCAGCGGGTTATCTCAACAGGCAGACCCGGAGAGGCCATGCCGGCGTGCACAGCTGTTCCGCGGCGAAACCTTTCCATGAGCATTCCAATCGAGTGACCAGGAAAAGCTTCCGTCTCCGTTTTTCCACCCGAGGTGGTGATCGCGGAAGTAGTGTTTGGGAAGCGGAGGAAAACAGAGATGTAGCATGTGGTATGCATTAAATAGCAATCAGGGTTTATGTAACTTTGTTTGCATTAATGTCCGACCCTTTACTATGTTATTCGCTAATTTTATATATTTCATTGCCTTTTTATAGTGTCATTAGTTGGGATAAGTATGGAAGCCCATTCTCGCCACTTTTTATTTTATCTTTTTTTCCCCTTTTTCCCCCTCTTTTTTAAACACGACCATATCTCAAACGAGTTGCGAGAAAAAGACTTCGCCATTATATCACCAATTCTGACTAAATAACTCTAATAATGAAATAATAATCATTTTATTATGAATCATTTTTTACCTCACATTTACGAGTTATTAAGTTTGAATTGTGACATAAAAAAAACTGCGTACTATATTTTCTCACGATGGCAAATTTAGATTTGAGCAAGGAAATCAATTGTGAGAGAGAAAAAAAAAAGAAAGAATAAATAGCAAATCATCTTTTTTCTTTTTGGTGGAAATTTGTCGGCTTGCTCTTCTACTTCATCTCCTGGCTCTTAACTGTTCTTAAAACAGAAAAATAATGCAAATAAAAAAATAACGCGGGGCAAAAACATTCATCATCATTCATCTTCTAGCGCTTTATCCGTTCTTCCCTCGGGTCACGGGGAGTCTGTGTCTATCTCAGGTGTCTATGGGCATTAAGGCAGGATACACCCTGGATGGAATGCCAACACATCGCAGGACACACACACTCACATTCACACACACATTCATACACTAGGGACAATTTTCCAAGGTGTTAATCAACCTACCGTGCATGTTTTTGGACCGGGAGGAAACCGGAGAACCCGGAGAAAAACCCCCTGAGGCACGGGGAGAACATGCAAACTCCACACACACATGGCCGAGACGGGACTCGAACCCGGATCCTGGCGGTGTGAGGCGAACGTGCTAACCATTAAACCAGGCAAAAACATATTTCTCATTATATTTTTGTAACATTTCAAGCCCTGTCTCCAACACTTTCTGACACCAGTTTACATAGACTTCCAGCCATCTTGTATTGTGTTTTTTTTTTTTTACTCCTCCTACAATTGTTGTTTAATCGTGACCAAATTTGGCAGGTGTTTTCTTCCCTCGAAGCCAAACAAATATTTTGTATACTCCGAACAGTTTGCCTGTAACGAACCAACAAGTCTGACAGCCAAACAGTGAGGCTGTATCCCTGCGATGACTTTATGAACTGGCGTTGGTTGGGCTCATCGAGGCTTGTGTTGCAAATTACGGCGTCGTGTCCTCGCCGAATTATTGTCCCGTCCGATTTGAACAAAAAGTTCAAAAAACCATAAAAAAGCTTTCATGGCTGTGTATCCCCTTCCTGATCTCACACACAACAGCTGTAGCTTATCTGCCAATCTGGATGCTTGGCGCGAAACATCTTTTTTTATATTTTTCTCCACTGATTTGCGTGATAAACGGAAACCTGTTCAAACGAGATATCGGATCCTGTATGGCGCGGTCTTGGGCCCGTTTTCGTAACGGGAGGCAGAACAGGAAGCCTACTGAGAAGTGCTTGTGCACATGCAGCCCTTGGGTATGTGAACTTTTGTGGTTTGACCTCGAGCCTTGGTGTACAAGAAAAAGCCCTGAATAAAAATAAATAAATAAATAAATAAATAAACACTACACATCTGAGGGCCTGTCTGTACTGCGTGTACCTTCCTGTACTGCTTTAAATACATCCGTAGGTGGTTTAAAACAAAAGATAAGTATGGACTTACAGCACAGTCTTTCTCCGCATATCCGAGATGGTTTGCAAGATGGGGTCGGAGATGATACAGCGCCGCCTGGAGCACAAAGGGCCCTCGCACGAGGGCCCAAGAGTGATTTGTGATGTCTGTGCTTCTGCGTCAATTCCTTTCAATATCTTATTTTTCTTATATTAAGAGGTATAAAATAAATACGGGGGGGAAAAAAACAAAACAAATCTGTCAAACAAGCCTTATTGTGTCTTTTCTATAGGAATCACTCTGCTGCCGGATACAAAAGATGCGTTCCCTAACAGCACCAGACAAGCGGTCTGCTATGATGCCTCAGTGGGTTTAAGATCTAGAACCGTCTCAAGTATGAAGCTCGGCTGAAATCCTCCGCCGAGTGTTCTCACTCGGCCTGTCCAAAATCCTGACTCTTCCCTTTAAATAACATTAACAAATATTGAACCTGAGACTCAAAGCAGAGTGATGTAGGACATTCCCTAGCCACTAACCACTAGACCACTTCATCTTCAATATGAATTTATGTTTCCTCCTCTTACATAGAGCCGTAATGGATCAGTGTATATTCATCGCTCGGGACCTGCCGCGTGTACTATACATTGTATGGTGAGTACTGATCGAGGTAAGGTAAAAGCGGGAAGAGGAAAAAAATTAAAAATAAAATAAAATAATAATAATAATAATAATAATAATAATAATAAACAAACAAACAATAAATAATAATAATAGTAAAGTATAATAATAATAATAATAATAATAATAATAATAATAATAATAATAATAATAATAATAATAAATAAATAAAATAACAATAACAACAATAACAATAATACATAAATAAAATAATAATAATAATAATGCACTCTTATACATATTGAAACATTTCCATTTGTCTCTTTTAACAGTTTATCATGAGTAGCAGCAAAGCCATATAAAAGAGCGAGTCTTCTTTAAAAAAAAGTCTTGTCAGATCTAAATTTTTGGTTAGAAAAAAAAAGGTATAAAACAAAAATCACCACCTTAAAAATAAAATGTGGCAGTCATCTGTATTTCTCTTGGGCATGGCAGAGATGGTCCTTGGTTCCGATCCAAAGAGAAGCTGGCAGTAAAATCTACCAAATAAATAAATAAATAAATGAATAAAAAAAGAGACGAGAAGGGCATGAGGTGAGAGCATTATGCTGCAATCGTTATGTGTCTTTTTTAAACACTTCATCATCAATAACAACTGGGCCACGCCCCACAGGATAGGACCTATAAAAACTGGCATATATATTTAGATATAAAAATAATAAAATAAAAAAGTCTTTACCATCGAGATTTAAGATTTGTTTTCTGTTAAATCCCAGTGAGAACTGAACTGAGCACTGAGCTACTGTACAATGTGTGGTTGTTTTTTAAATGAGTCTTTTTATTTGTTAAGATTTATGTTTTTTAAAGCATAAAAAACACCCCAGCAGTAAGTAAAGGACTTTTACAAAGGTACTGTTTAAGTGAGTTTTGTCTGGCCCGAGTTTTATCTTGAAATCCGATTCAATGTCCGTAACTTTAGCTAATAGCTTCACGTTGATGTCCTTTTGAGATCTCCTTTTGATGTCCGTTGATGTCGCTTTTGAGATCATGTTAACAACAGAGTACAAAGTTCGTCCTCGAATTCTGAACGGTTGTGGGGTTCGAGAGGCATATGAACGTGATCAACTCCTTATGAGTGGATATGTCCCATTTGCATGTCGGATGCTCACAGGCCGAGCTGTGACACATTAAATTTTGGCCCCATTCATCTTCTATGGGAAAAAATTCCCGCTTTTTGGCCCCGGGATCGGAATTCCCTGGGGCGATTCCTTATAAAAGTAATAGCACGCCTCACACCATCAGGCCGCACGATACGAGGTATCATCCGTGAAGATCGGACAAAAACTGTGGGACTAGTTACGCGTGGAAAATTGGACAGAAGAAAAAGAGAGATTACAATATTGATGCTTTGCAAGCAGCACGAAAAAGCGATTTTAAATAGCTTATATTGTTGTTTTTTTAACAATACATCACAACAGTGCAGCGACAACCTACATCCCTGTAGAATCATTTAGAGGTCCACAGTTCATTACCCTTTGAATGATTTTCATCAGGTCTAAGTTTACAAGTAAATAAATAAATAATCTGAGTTATGTCTCAGCCTTGGTGGCTCAACCCCCTTTCAGCTTTTAGGAGCGATGGTTCTAATTCTGGTTCATGAAACATCAAGTCTTCTCTTGTTTTGTCAATGATTTCTTATGCACTTACCATAAAACAAAAGATACACCCCTTTAAAAAAAAAACAGTAGCTATATGACAGCCTTGGTGGTACAATTGGTGGGAACAATTCCACTTGCATAAAACAAAAGAGAAACCCCTTAAAACAAACAAGTGCTTGGTGTGGGTCTTCTGGTGAAACCCTTGATTTTTGAGTTTAGATGTTGACGGTTCAAATCTGGCATTTCCTGACGCTGGGCTGAAATGCTTAACCTGCGTCGTGAAGGCAAGTGCGATGGACAACGGACAGAGCGGAACGCATGAAGGAAATGGGTGTTTCCAACCCTCCCACCAAAGGCATAGTGGGTGTGGAGAAAGAAAAAAACAAGACAAGGGCCCTTGGTGCGAAGGGGAGTGTTGGTGTGTAAAGGCAAAAATAAAACAATTGATTGACAAAGTTATTGTGTGTGTGTGTGTGTTTTGTTTGTTGTTTTTTTTACCAACATGTATATAATAAACGTATTATCCTTTGCATCCACTCTTTGACATTGCAGCCCAATATCACACAAAACCCCCACCACCTTCGCATAGACATTTTCTTTCACCCAGAACCTTCCACACAGCTGATTCTGACACAGAACAAAAGTCTAGTTGGGGCTCGAACCCACCAACTTTTCAACCCATCATCCCACTGACCTCATACTTTTCATTTAATGACAATACCGAACCCCAAACTTTTACATGGAAAGCAGGGATTCTAACCGAGGCGGTCATGCATCAGAGCTACACCAACACGGGACACATTAACGGGAGTGTAACCAACACACACACACACACACACCACACACACACACACACACACACACACACACACACACACACACACACACACACACACACACACACACACACACACACAATGAGCTACTTGCACAGACAGAAAGTATATAAAACACAGATGAGCCTCATTACTCAGTGGGTTAAACGTCCCTGTCTGTCTCAGGTGGGAATCTCAGTTCATACCGGTGCCGGGCGGGTAAGTTTTAGTAAGTTTAGTAAGTTTGTAGATATATATATATATATATATATATATATATATATATATATATATATTATATATATATATATATATAATTCGTTCAGCGGCTCGGACGTCTCAGTGGGTTAAACTTGAATGACAGTCCAAAAAAATAAAATAAATAAATAAATAAATGAAATGAAAGACTGTCCTGAGGTGAAGATATTACCACTGAGACATACATTTTATTAGTTGTTTAGACGAGATTTGCCAGAATTACAGAATTTTATTTATGTAAACCTAAATATATTATTCTTAGTGGTTTTCTGGTAAAAACCTTCCTTCTGGTTCAACTCCAACTCATCGGCTCAGACGGCTCAGTGGGTTAAATGTCTCAGTCTGTCTCCGGTGTGAATCTCAGTTCATACCAGTGCCAGGTGAGTCCTCGGTTCAAGTCCAGCGAGCAGTAATAAGTACTGGACTTGAATGGCAGTAAAAGAAAAAAAAAATGCTGTCTGAGGTGAAAACGTTCTCACTGAGCCTTAACTCTTTATTATTGCATAAGTAAGTTTTGTTAGGAATAAGTTTCATGTGCTAAAAATACAATCATTGTTAGTTAGAATTAGTATTTTCTGTCTGGCTCGTGGGGGCACGGTGGCTTAGTGGTTAGCACGTTCGCCTCACACCGCCAGAGTCCGGGTTCGATTCCCGTCTCAGCCATGTCAGCCATGTGTGTGTGGAGTTTGCGTGCATGTTCTCTCCTGTGCCTCAGGGGGTTTTTCTCCGGGTTCTCCGGTTTCCTCCCCCGGTCCAAAAACATGCACGGTAGGTTGATTGGCACCTTGGAAAATTGTCCCTAGTGTATGAATGTGTGTGTGTGTGTGTGTGTTTGTGCCCTGCGATGGGTTGGCATTCCATCCAGGGTGTATCCTGCCTTAATGCCCATAGACGCCTGAGATAGGCACAGACTCCCCGTGCACAGCGGTAGAGGATGAATGAATGAATGAATGTCTGGTTGCACTAATTCACATTTGTGTGCTTTAATTAATTCATTTTATTTTTATGTCCATGTCCACTTGAGATAGGACACTTTCAGCAAGCACTTTTATACTACCTAAAAGACACTTGATTCCTGTCAGTCCCATTTGCTTAGGGGATTAAGCGCTGTGTGCAGGTTGTGACTCGGGTTCGAGTGCTGTTTCGGAGCTTCTTTTCTTTTTCACTGTTATCACAATGTTATGATTAAAATAAATGAATAAATAACCCACCTAAAAACAGATGTTACATGTCAGATTGTGTGGCTCAGTTGGTTAAGTGGCAGTCCTCTGAGCGTCTACGAGTGAGGGTTTGAATCCCTGTTAAGTCTACTTTAGATGTTCTTTAATGTCTTCTGACCTTGGAATAAAACCGCTTAAAAAGAGAGGGTTTGGTGTGGGTCTTGGTGGTGTTCTGGTAAAACCCTTGCCTCTAGATGTAGAGGTTGTTGGTTCAAATCCAGCATGAGCTCACACTGGATGAGAAGCTCGTCCAAAAAACAAACCTGGGGCGTTTAATTGACCGATAAGCAAGGCTGAAAGCAATGGGCGGTGCCGAACCCGAACAAAGCTGGGGGTGTCGAGAAACGACAATAAAAATGGGCTTCAAACTCGCCCTGCAAAGTGTGTGACGGGTGGAAGGTGGTGGAGGGTCGTGTGTAAAATCAAGTGGCACATAAAAAAGTAAAGTAAAAGCACACACATTCCTCCTCTGTACCCCCCAGCTCACCTCCGGGTTCACCTCTAGGCCGGCCCCAACTCCACTTTTCCCCCATTCCAACATCCAGACACTTCCACACCAGCATTTTGTCACACCTTTGACGCCACCATTTCTTGACGCTTCGGAACCTTCCGCACCACCATTTTTCTGGCACCTTGGCCCGCACACACATTTCGAAGGCCTAGCCGGGGTTCGAACCAACAACCTCTCAATCCAGACGCATCCGCCATCCCACAGAGCCAGAGGAGCTCGCACAAACCAATCATTTTATGCAGCTTTTCATGTTTCTTTCCTTCAGCGATAACGATATCAAAACTAAAACATCTCTGTGGGAACACGGCTTCAAACCGGGGAGGTGATACCTCAGAGGCCACGATGCTAACCGCTACACCAACAGGCGACACAGCAACAAAGTGTGTCCAAGGTGTAAACAACATTCACATAAGCAAGGGCCGCAGATAAAAGACGTGGAAAAAGAGTGTTTCGTGCCCTGAACGTTAGCGACACAAATACAAACACAGGTTTATCCTGTTGAGCTAATTAACACAGAAAGGAATGTAAACAAACAAAAAGAACCTATATCTTTGAAATGTTTTGCTAGGTCCAATTGCATATAATGCCATTAGCATGGCTGGGTATTGATTATTTATTGTGTGTTATTCCATTTATTTATCTTCCAAATGTACTTACTTTTCAGCTCATGAATGATCCAAACGTCGGTCCTGGTGTTTTCCCATAAACATCATTAGTATTACGCAGCCTAAAATTGGTAAAACACCACTAAGGTGTTTAGGGACAACATTTTAAAGTGCTTTTACTTTTTGCCTTGGCCCCGAGATGTGATATGTCACTTGTGGTTTGTGATGTGGTTAAGTTAGTGTATGAGATGTTTGCGGTTTGGTATCTATAAATCCTGCCTTAATAAAATGTGAGTTAAAGCAACGCAGGCAAATTCGTTACAGCACCACCTACTGGGTAAAAGTTATAACAACACTTTGGGCAGTTGAGGTTGTAGGGAATAGTTGCAGCAAGTCATGTGATGTCACTAACCCCGCCCCTTGAAAAAAGAAATGGCCAAAAATATGGTATCTAAACGCTCGTCTTTCCGAATATTTTCTGTCCACGAGGTCAAAACAAAAACAGGTATGAGGGTCACGTGCAGAGAAATGTCACGTGACTATTTATTATTATCATTATTATTATTATTATTGATGTCGTTAATCAGTATCTCCCTGAGAATTTCTCAAACTAAACATTATGCCTCCAAATCCCTCCCACCCTTTTCTCTCTTATTTTACCAGCCGCCACATTTTTTTTATTTTTCACTCATCTGGCAGAGACGCTCTTAAGCAATTTGTGCAGCAAAATCCAATCTGAATAGTAGCAAGTTAAGTGTCTTGCTCAAGGACTCGCCAGTGGCTCTCGCACTACCGGGATTTAAAAAAACCTTTCAGTCACTAAAACAAATACATAAATATGTATGTATGTATGTGGGGGTTAAAAAAAAAAAACATAATATATATATATATATATATATATATATATATATATATATATATATATATATATATATATATATATAAATATATATATCAGCGCTTTAGACCACTGAGGGGGGGGTAGCTCAGGAGTCTAAGGCGCTGGGCTGCTGATCGGAAGATCCGGGTTTGAGCCCCGGTATGGCCAAGCTGCCGCCCTTGGGTCCTTGAGCAAGACCCTTAACCCTCTGTGCTCCAGGGGCGCCGTATCATGGCTCTGACCCTGCGCTCTGACCCCAACTACCAACATCAAGCTGGGATATGCGAAGAAACAGAATTTCACTGTGCTGTAATGTATATGTGACCAATAAAGGATATATATATATATATATATATATATCTATATATATATATATATATATATATATATATATATATATATATATATATATATATATATATATATATATAGATATATATATATAGTATTAATTAATAATCTATATATATATATATATATATATATATATATATATTCGGTGACCCAAAAGATCCCTTTATGTTTGGGGTGGGGGGGGGGGGGGGGGGGAAGGGGATATATATATATATATATATATATATATATATATATATATATATATATATAATAAAATAAAAAATAAAAACACTGCCTCTTCAAAACCATTGGCATTTAAAGCCTGGTATGATATTATATCAATTATTGCTCATTGCTCTGCAAACAGCATGACCGGCGACCCGAAAGCTCCTGATCCCTGCAAAGTCATAATTGTGTTTTGGAGGAAGAGCGAGCAGGATGATGCCCATTTGCATGGCCTTGCCGGTTCGATACTTGGCTGAAAGCCACACTCCATCAGACAAACAAGGTTATTGGAAGGACTTATGTCTCAGACGCTTTTGCAATTGCCTTGGGAAAATTATCGATCATTTGTTGATTCATGACTTCCCATTCCTGGACGTTCCTTTTAGAATGTGATATTTATGTAAACCGTAGTTGTTGTTTTGTTTACGCTCCCGTTGCGAGATTTCTTGGGGCAAACGACATTTTTACTGTCGGAAATATCAGCTTTAATATCAGCCGAATCTTGTTTTTTTGTTTTATAATCATTGTCAAATCAGATGTTGGTATACATTTTTGAACTTAGAGAAAGTCGCACAAATCTCACTTTACTACCTTATAGCTATTTATCTGCTTTAAACCATGGATATAATAGTTTGCCTCATATCAGGCGTATTTTGCTACTAAATTGAATATATTCATCACTAAAGTATTGACAGACACACACACACACACACACACACACACACACACAGATACAGATAGTACAGATTGCACGCTAATTCCCCTCGTGCATGCACCCCATGAAGGATTTTTTTTTTTTTTTTTTTTTTTTTTTTACGATGACTATTTTATTGCACCAACATGGCAAGTTATGGGGTGTAACTAAAATATTGGCACGCGGCGGCAGACAGGCTCCCGGCGCGAATGATCCTATCAGTTCAAATCACATCATATTTCTTTTCCTTCGACTCTCCGATTTTCTTTCTGACATTTCCTTTGCCCTTTTATACACCTACTGTTCTTTCTAAATTCCCTTTCTGTGCTGTTTTTCTACATCATATTTGAAATTATTGGGTAAAAAAGTTTTTATATATATATATATATATATATATATATATATATATATATATATATATATATATATATATATATATATATATATATACGTCAGTTTGGACAGGGAACGATGGGAAAATGTAATCATACTCATTCACCTGCCATTCAGCATTTTTATCCATAGTCTTTGGTGTGTGTGTGTGTGTGTTTTTTTTCTTATATTAGTGACACACCGGCAGCGCTGAGTTAATTAAATGCACAAGTGCTTTATTGACAAGCAAAGGACGTGGTGCATTGGAGGCTTTGAAAAGATAATTAACTTTTGGTTGTTTTTATCAAAAAACAAGAAAGAAAGAAAGAAAGAAAGAAAAAACTCTGGAAAAAAAGAAGAGTTTTTATGCATGGCATTTCATGGGAAACAGCACTGCGTTACGTCTATATACCGCACATTATTATGTATTACTCTTCATTACGGACGACGATAAACAGAAGAAAATGTTCCTTTGTAGGCTTACTGACAGGATTTAAAAAGTAATAAGTATTTTGAAACGCGTGTTGGTGCGGAAATCATTCCTAGACGAATGGCCGCGTCACGGTACTAAATTAAACGCCGTATTGTGATTACAGTTAAATGGATTTATCCGAAATTATAGCCTATTAGTCACACTTGCTCTAAAATCACTAGGGGGAAAAAAAAAAAAAAAAAACATTATATAAATTTAGACCAATGTGGAATATTGCGATCGAGTTAACAAATCGGATGAAGCGAGGCAAAATGTTTACCCTATACAGTGTTTAGATTGGCTTGGAATGATGTTATCAGGAATGTAAAGCAAATAATATGTTTATTCCTGTTTTCGGGGCTTTCGTTGTAGTCAATAAACGTATGTATAAATATGATTTGGAAAAATAGATTTTAAATCTCAATATCACATTTTGAATAGAAGTAAATGAGAGTAGAATTTCGAGATAACATACAATATATATATATATTGTATATATATGTATACATGCATATACACATGCACACATATCCACACACGCATATATGTATCTGTGTGTAAAATTAACTTTTGGTGTTAATTTATCAAAAACTGAAAATGCTAACGAAACGAAAATTTAAGATATATAAATCATATAGAAGGAGAGAGAGAAGATATTATATATGAGAGATATATATATATATATATATATATATATAGATATCTATATATATATATATATATATATATATATATATATATATATATATATATATCTTATATAAATGGCATGCATAAAGATCTATCTCTAATATATATATATTTATATATATATATATATATATATATATATATATATATATATATATATCCATCCATATATATATATATATCCATCCATATATATAGATATATAGATATATATATATTTTATATATATATATATATATCCATCCATCCATCTATCTATCTTTCCGTCTGTCTGAACTCGAGTAAAGGGAAGAAAAGAGTTGAGCCCATATATGTGTGTGCTTGTGATTCAGCTACATATAAAAGAAATCTTGAATCAATGATTCAACCAATATTACAGACTATTCTTTACCAGAAATCTTTGAATTCTTTGAATGTAATTTTGCATACTGACTGGCAATACACAGGTGTCACACTCCAGCATCACTCCCAGTGACCGACACTGCATCAAGCGCTCACCTTGAGCGGGATTAATGATTATTTGCTAAAACCGGCTGTGTGTTTAAAAGTCAGGCGAATTCTCCTGCACGAGGGCGTCTCGCAAAAGTAATTAAATGCTATTTGTGGAAGCGCACTTGGTAGCGGCGGCGAATATTTTGTGCCTGTAACCCAAGCCGCGGTCTGGCTGATGGTGTTAGGTTTGAATCATATTGCATTTTTGACATTTCCGTTGCCCTTTATGGAGCTATCGTTTTGCCATTTTCACTTGCTTCTCGTCCGACTCTGTACCGTGCGCCATGTTAATATATACATATATTATATTATATATCAGTTTTTTACATTGCTATCCTAGGGATTGGTAGCAAATCTGATAACATTCGTTCAGGTATATAAAAAATAGAGTTGAATTGAGCTATATGGTTATCCACACTGGAGTCATTTCAGCATTTAAATCTTAACCATTCTGTGCATTCTAAGGATGCTTTCCATGTCTACAGCCTGACGAACCACGAACCTGCTGAGCAACTTTGAGGGTGTATTCGTAGTCCGTAAAATTAACATCACAGGTCGTATGAACAGAAGCACCTATCACTACACAACAATGGAACATTCAAGGCCACCCAGATGAGTCCTCACCAGGTTTCCTCCTCAAGCCATCCCAGGGAACAAAAACTAGCTATAAAGAACGAACGTATAGTCATTAGGTACAGCGTTCTTTTATACAACCTGTGCCTCGAGACAATATTCGTTACCAAAAGGTGCTACACAAATAAAAATGAATTGAATGGAACTGGGCTTAAAGATAATCCTATAAGGACTCTTTAATGAGTTTAAAACGTATACTCTATTTATGTCCGCTTCGTGAGAACCTCCGCTGCAACGAAAAATGCCACACAAATACAATGCAGTCAAACGGCACAACGAATAGTAAAAGGCTGGAAACGAGAAACGAAAACACTCGAGGTGAAGAGTTTATTGTTAGCGGGCGGATATCGGAAACCGGCGAGAGCGAGGGCAGGAATAGCCGAGGACGCGATGTCTGCAGACGGCGCTAGGTGAGAAAAAGAACAGCTCTTAATTAGTACCGTAGGCCGCTCTTGAGAGGAAGGCGCTGTTACGGCGCGGCAAACAAAAGCAACGTATTTACAGCTACGGGGAGGGTTTACTGAAAAGGACTCGCAGACGCCACCGCTCCGCTTCATCCTCGTGCGAGAAAAGGGTGAATACATAGTCGAGTTCCAGACGATTATTCATGTTAGGGGTTATAAGGCCTTGGGATTCCAACTCACGATTCTTCTATCAAACAGCCCGAACCCTAATGAATAAGAAAATGCTCTGTGATCCCACGATTCATTAATACTAATTAGGTCACAGCACATTAAGCAAAGGATATCACAAACGATTCGTATATATATATATATATATATATATATATATATATATATATATATATATATAGTATATATATATATATATATATATATATATATATATATATATATATATATATATATATATATATATAAAAGCACAGAGGAAGAAGAAGGAAGGCGCCTGCACGAGAGTCGGCGCAGATGGATGGGCTTTAGGCCACGTCTGTTCATTTCAGGTGGGTGTCGAACGAAAAACCCAGCGTGGTGTTTCGCGAGAGCCCGGAGGGGGAAAGAAAAGGGAAATGAGAACCTCTCAACACAAGACCCTTAGGCTTCTGACAACGGTGGCCAAAAGCACGTAGCAATCCTTGACTTTTCTTGGCAGAAGCTATATCCAGAGCATAAATCTCTACAGTCCCAGATGTGTGGGCTGGTCAACATGCCACATTGCGTTGTGTGTCGGCGGATTTAGAGGGGGGGGGGGGGGGTGGGGGGGGGGGGGGTTCTCTAGGCTAGGCAGCCCGTGGGTTTGTATGACAGAGGGTCCTTTTGAAGATGAGAGAGTGCTGGCGATGCGCTTTGATATCCTTTGTTTTTTTTTTCTCAATAAAAGTAATTTGAGTATTTTTATACGATATTTATAGTTTACCGCATCGGTCAGTGGGCAGAGCAAAAATAATCCTTATCGCCCAAAAGCCATTCAAAAATATCGCTATCCTACGTGATTTTTATTTTTTTTTTGCAGAGGGTATCCGAAACGACAAGATCGTCATTTTCATCATTATCTAGATCACACACATTTTACGCCATTGGACAGACTCCCTTATCCAGAGCGACTTACAACTGAGGACCGTGCTCAAGGGCCCACAAATGGCCTTGATGGCTTGATGGTGGCGGTCGCGGCTTGGATTTGCTAAATTTGACAACCAAACCAATGCCTTAACCACTGAGCTACCACCTACCCATGTCCCTGTCTAGCTACCACCTACGTCAAACACGAGGCCCGCGGGCCGAACATGTCACTTTATACAGCTCGCTTCAGAAGGTGTATTAAAACAACGCTATGCTGCTTTAAAGCATGCATGGACAATAAACTACATCTCCCACAACGCATGCTGACGATGTTACCCAGCGAAGTCCCGGCATCCCGCCACTAGAGTGCAGTGTATCCGATGTCGAAAAATCGCTGCGGATGGAAGGCACTTCAGAGAAAGTGTGCTTCGAGGACATAAGGCGCAATGTGTTTTGTGTTATGAGGCGGCGTCGCCCGTCAAAAACACGATGCTAACGTGAGTTTCACACCCCTGAGCTAGATCATTCTCTGTCTCCTGTTTATTTTTTCAACCCACTAAAATGACAAATAAACAAAGTTTCATCCTCCTCATTAAAAGCCCTTCTGGAAAACTGTTGATAAGCAATTAATAAGCAAATAGTGCACTCGCTAGCACGCCTGTCGGGAAAAAAAAAACGTACAGGAAGTAAGCTTTTTAATAAATTACCTCTGCGCTGAGATGCCCGTCTTGTCAAAAACAGGTGGATTCAGGACTGAGCGCTACCGGCGGCTTCGTTTACAGAAGTGACACCCGGCACGTAACGAGACTGGATGAGAAGATAATCCAGGGATTTATCGTAGACAAACTCGCTGCTGGTAGGGATATCGTCGAGAGAGAAAAAAAATGCTGTTTAGTCTATAATTTACCTCAGGAAAAAACGTAAAAAAAAAAAATAAATATATGGAAAAAAAAAATTGAAGTTACATTTGTTCATTAGACGCTGCCGAGGAAAACATTGGCTAATTGGAAAAGTGCTGACAGATGTTGCGGGGTTGATGACTGTTACGGAGTTTAATAGTCAGTTTGACTTTATTTATTGCTTCAATACTTTTGGTCACCCGTGTGTATCGTGGCTAAATGAGCTTATATCGATGAAGCACGGGTGGAACGGCTTTTCCGTTCGATTAAAAGAGGTGGAAATGAAAGAAACACACAGTACGCAGAGATAAGGATCGGGTGCCAGACGAAGCCAGATTAGGGTACCTGCTGGTAGTTCTGGGGTTACCGGATGTTTCGTGAGCAGATGTGTGTGTGTGTGTGTGTGTGTGCGCAGATGTGTGCGTGTGTGTTGGGTAAAAAATGTTACAAACAGCATCCGGAGCGCTGATTTCACAATGCACTCATTGGGGGTTAATAAATAAATAAATAAATAAACAAACAAACAGATCCAGAGCTACGCATGGAATCCCGAATCCCTACATTGTTACCACAAGGCATTGTTCATTCTTCATCTTGTGTCATCAAAATTCCCTGTATCAAAATTCCGATGTTTTGAAAAAATCAATAATTGTTAGTCATCGGCACTTCTAAAGTGAACCCATTTATTCTATTCATAAGGTTCTATTATTCATTCATTCACTTTCACTTTCATCGATCAGGATTTCCGGGATCTCGGAATCTGTCACGGGGAGTCTGTGCCTATCTCAGGCGTCTATGGGCATTAAGGCAGGATACACTCTGGATGGTATGCCAACCCATCGCAGGACACACACACACACACACACACAATCATATTCACACACTAGGGACATTTTCCCAAGGTGCCAATCAACCTACCGTGCATGTTTTTTGGACCGGGGGAGGAAACCCGGAGAAGAAAGAAAAAACCCCCCTGAGGCACGGGGAGAACATGCAAACTCCACACACATGGCCGAGGCCGAGACATCGAATCGAACCCAGGACCCTGGACCCTGGCGGTGTGAGGCGAACGTGCTAACCACTAAGCCACCGTGCCCCTAGGTTATTATTGTTATTTTTATTTATATTTATTATTTTCATAGAATGTCTTTCGGCGTTCTTTCCCAGGCTTGCAGGTTTCAAAAGCTCTTAATATAAAGAAGAATCACGCAAACTTTTAACACCCCTTTTAACCCAAAGCAACATGAAAGTGTCTTTTATAAAAGAAAACAAACAAAAAAACACCCTTATATAAGGAGTCGAAGGTCACCAAGCCATCGCCCGGCTCGAGCCGGTCGCCGTAAAACGCTCCCTGCTAGCGGCGTAATGAGAAATGATTGAACTGGAGAAAAAAAAAACGCTTGGAAGAGCAAAGCGGTTACCAAGGTCTCGCCTGCAGGTGACACGCAGCCTCGGTGTGATGTGACACCAATTGAAGTGTTGATTTTTCACCAGCTGAAAATAGACAGCTCGGATCCGTAGAGCAGAATTCCTGTCGCGACAAACACCGAGGACCGTCGTGCGGTAAACACTGCACTGTAACGCCTGCAATACGAGCGGCGATTTTCCTTAATGCCGGAAGACACAAACCCGACCCCTCCCCCCTCTTGATGCCCCCCCCTTTAAAAAATCACAGTAGCTAGCTCGCTAACTATTTACTAATGCATGTTTGTTACACATCCCAACGTCGCCTTTAAGAATGCCCGTATTCTTCCCGCCGCATTCTGTACCGCAATATCCCGTTGAGTCCAGCTTCCATACACCTGTTGTGCTAAGTGGAATATCCACCAGATGGCGCATGGAATGACATACTATATCTAAAGGCCTAGGGTTACCCGTAAACATTCATTCAGTCATTCATCTTTATCCGATCTTCTCTCGGGTCACGGGGAGCCTGTGCCTATCTCAGGCGTCTATGGGCATTAAGGCAGGACACACCATGGGTGGAATGCCGACACAGCACAGGACACACACACACACACATTCACTCACATTCATACACTAGGGACAATTTTCCAAGGTGTTAAATCAACCTACCGTGCATGTTTTTGGAAAAATCGGCAAATTCGGTGTAAAAACGCGAACAGTATTACATCATCGTTATAGTCTATGGTTATAGTATATAGTATATATAGTCTAAAACATAACATGTGTGCTTGTGCATCTACAATGCACGTGTTGAACATGTTTGAATGTAGAAAAGCCTACTGATTTTCTTATGCTTCAAAATATGACATTTGGATATGTTTGTAAAAAAAATAAATAAAGCCTATTGCACAATGCACTGATGCCGTTGTCGTTTTAATGTGGAAAAAAAGCATAGTTGGGTGCAAAAAGCAAAGTCTTAAGGGGCAAAAATATACAACACATGAGCTCTTATATAACATCCTTGCCACAGTCGCCCCAGGTTTGCTCATAAGGGATAAAACGTTGTATTTACATTCTGTAAGTCTATAACTCTTGCCATCGGTAAAGCCGCTCTGGAACAATGTCCATCGTGAAAAGCGCTATAGAAAGAAACGAACTTGAACTTGCCGTCGTGTCACCACTCATACTGCAATCACATCTCTCTCCGAACCCTCATTTGGAATGCTTTTCACCCCCATGACAACGTAATTCAATAGCCCTGGATTATAGCTTGCTTCAAAAAAGATCATATAAGGAATTACATGATCGACAAACATATTTCCGCGCATCAATAAATAAACAAAATCGCCGTTGAATAAATGCATCCGCACACCACTGCCTGCCCCCCACACCAAACCCCTCTGGCCCCTCCCATCGCTTTGTCGTCTACTAGAGCGGCGAGTACAGGATGTTACAAAACGTAATATAAAATCTAATAACTGCTGGAGAAAACAAAAATCCCAACGGACCTGGACTTGTTTGTTCATCATTTTCCATCGGAAATATTTGACCCTAAATGTGAGAAAACGTCCTGGAAGGGACTCGGCACAATCTACTTAACAGAATTCCGACGAAAACCTGAGAAAACACCTACGCACAACACGCGAGGAAGTAACTCCGGACTGAACCCCGTAGTTCTCTCTTTCTCTCTCTCTCTCTAATAGCAAAATCATGAAGATATTGAGCAGTGCACCCTCCCAGCAATAATTCTATCGAGCGACTCTTTAATCTGCTGTTTACCTGAAATATAATATCTATATACCTGCAATTATAGGTTTCCTATATGGGCCGGAACGATTCTTTCCCTTGATTTATGTGACTCATAAGCCTTTATTAAGCTTCCTCCAGATTTCTTGTTGAAGAACATTTCAGTAAATCCATGCGGGCTTCTTAAAGCTTTATATAATTTCATTTTTTGGTTACATTTTATGCACGATTTCACTTAAATCAGTCGTTTTGCTTAACATTCAGCTCAACGTTCACTTGCATCAGCTGCTATAAAAAAAAAAAAAAAAAATATATATATATATATATATATATATATATATATAATTAAAGAAAAAAGAAAGAAAGCAAAAGAAAGCCAGACCTCAGGATTTAATCCACTTCACTACCACCTCCTACTCAGCTTCCTTTCGCAACGTATTACCCGGAGCGCTTTACCGAAAGTGCGTACAGTGCAAAAGACGACAGGGTTGTTTTTTTTTTTTTTTTTTTTTTCTTCCTCATAGCTCTCGTTTTCTGATTGTGCTTTTTTTGTTGTTTTTGTTTTGTCTTTTACTGTGGATGCATATAAATATATATATAGTTCTTGATTAATCACACATTAATCGCATGTTTTTCAATGTACCATAGATTAAACCTTTTCATGTTTCGAACTAAGTGTTATAATTATACACATTTCTCTCCAAATCTCTCCCTTTAATACAAGTATTGATTATTTGATATTTATTTTACTCTGGAAATTATATTAATTCCTCTTAAAATGAGTTTATTTCGTTTAGTGGTTGTTTGAAGTGTAAAATATGGGACGTGGCTCCTTTAAGAATTGTGTTCCGGTTGCTTTTTTTTTTCCATATAAACTGGTGATACGGTGTTTAGGTTATACGGAAGCGCTTTATTGCGTGCAGTAAAAATGCACTTTATTGCGTAATACGGATTTGGGAATGCGATGCGCTTGTGTAAGGTTCCATACGGTAATATACGCTAATATAGTTAGGAGATCGTACCTGTTGTGAATGCGCAGCTAGGGGGCGTAATTCGGGGGGAATTTAGGAACCTTTAGTGGATGCACTGAACGTTTATTTATTCGTTTCTTTCATTCACCAACACGACGCAGAGTAAAGGAGCAGTAATACCTTTCATCCCAAAGGTGTTCCCAAAGACTGAGCTCTATATCAAGAGAACTTGTGCTCTAAAATAGATCATATAAGCAATGACATGAGGTAAACATATTTATGTACATGAATAAATATGCGGGGTGGCTTAGTGGTTAGCACGTTAGCCTCACACCGCCAGGGTCCGGGTTCGATTCCCGTCTCGGCCGTGTGTGTGGAGTTTGTGCATGTTCTCCCCGTGCCTCAGGGGGTTTTTCTCCGGGTTCTCCGGTTTCCTCCCAGTCCAAAAACATGCACGGTAGGTTGATTGGCACCTTGGAAAATTTGTCCCTAGTGTATGAATGTGTGTGTGTTTGTGTGTGTGTGTGGTGGTGTTTGTGTGTGTGTGTGTCCTGCGATGGGTTGGCATTCCATCCAGGGTGTATCCTGCCTTAATGCCCATAGACGCCTGAGATAGGCACAGACTCCCCGTGACCCGAGGGAAGATCGGATATAGCGGTAGAAGATGAATGAATGAATAAATATGCACACTCATTAAATGCATCCCCACACCACTATCCTGCCCCCACACCAAACTCCTCGGGACAACCTCCCATCGCTTTGTCCTTGACTAAAGCGGTGAGTTTGGACTGTAATTAATAATCAAAGGTCTGGATCAGGAAGACTGTATTTACAGCAATGATGGAACTGTAATGAGTCCGAATAATGGAGTACAAATACGGGATTTCGGGAATTTTAACGCAATTATCTCGGAAAATAAACCCTCGTAACTCCTTTTCGTTTTCATTCCGGCTTGGCAAAAAAACAAACAAACAAAAAACATAACCAATAAATAAACGTCTCCATAAACATGTAACCGTTCCGGCACCCTATTGGCTGGGAGTTCTGAATGAATAAATTAGCGATCTCGTTTGGCCTAAGCTTGTGTGGTACTTTTTTTTAACCCTTGCATTACTTTTACTCGAGTAAAAAACTCTCCGTAAAGCCATAAACATCCCTAGCCAAAATAAAACATATAGTTTCGATGCAATACTGCACATGTTGTTCTATTTTCTGCATTGCATCCTGCTATAAATAATGGAATCTTCCCTGTGAATAAAAATCCTGTTTTATACAACAGTTTTGTGTTGTGTTTTTTTTTTCCCCTTTTTAAACGATGCCTTCCGCGCATCTGAACTATTCCCGACAGTTTAGCTCAGGAACGAACCGTAAGCACTTATCATGATCTGCATACGGTACGTGCACTCCTTCTACGCCGGAGCATTTCCTAAATCAGCGGGGCTGCCTAGAGACTGCCTTTTTTTAATATTTATTTATTTATTTATTTATTTATTTTTGGCGAAAAGCGACTCGGAGGAAAAGAGAGCGAGTAGCACAAATTGTTCCCCTGCTTGCCAACTGCTTCAATAAATCTGGCCCTGAGGGTGCGGAGCAAATCCTCGAGCCGCTGATATCAGAATTAGGCCTAGATGAGAAGCGAAGATAAAAAAAAAATAAATAAATAAATAAAAATCGGGAGGGATCCTCGCGGCGTGCCACCGCAAGGACGCCCTGAGATTTAGAACCAGCACACACACACACACAAAAGGCGCTGTGTGGAGGCTCGCGCCGGAGCTTCAGCCAGAAAAGATGAACGCCTCTGTCTGCACCAATCGCAGCCGTTTCCAAGGACGCACCAGCGCCAGGAACTTCTCGCGGATGAATGATGGATGGCGGCGTAAAATATCGCCACGACGCGCCGCACCTGAGAATCAGGCATGTTCCTGCAACATGAGAGGGGGGGGGGGGTAAAAGGGGGCACTTGTCTGCTTACTGTCAGCTCTTTTAATTTCCTCTCGTTGGCAGCGTGAAAGAGATTTCAAGGGCGAGATGCAACTTTCCGATTAAAAAAGGCCTTTTAGGCCTAAAAACAAACAAATAAACAAACAAATCAAGCGGTGAAAGGAGTCTCCGGGTGTGCGTATTTATAGTGTCGCGTTCAGCGCTTCTCCAATACGATTGGTCAACAGCGGGTCGATTAGACCGTTCTGGATGAGATCCAGATCATATCGTTCTCTGCAACAGGGTCGGGTTTCTATAGCAACGGCTTACACAGGGATGTATAGAGTGAACGCTGGGGGTCAACTTATACTTAGAGTAAACTTTGTTTTTGTTTTTTTTTATTATTAAAAAGGGCAAAAAGAAAAACATCAATAAAAACATATTTTTTGTATTGGTAAATAATGAATAAAGGAATAAAGGAAAAGTGGTTATTAGTACTGACACTGGAGACTCCTTTCTTAAAGTGTTGCTTGCAAATAATCACTAGTGCAATCTCTCATACTTATTATTATTTATGTATTTATTTATTTACTTAATTATTTTTTTATTTGTTTAGCAGTGGTGCTTGAAAAACTTCACTATTGTAATCTCTCATACTTTTTATTTATTTATTTATTAGTGGCGCTTGTAAAGCGTCAGTATTGTAATGTTTCATACTTATTATTTATTTATTTATTCATTTATTAGTGCTTGCAAAGCACCACTAATGCAATCTCTTATTGTTATTATTTGTTTGTTTATTTATTTATTTATTAGTGGTGCTTGCAAAGTATCACTATAGCAATCTCTCATACCTATTATTATTATTATTTATTTGTTTAGCAGTGGTGCTTGCAAAGCATTTTAATCTCTCATGCCTATTATTTATTTATTTCCTGTATGTAACTAGGCCTGCTGTTTTTTGCACCAGCATCACCGATGCTTTCATGAGGATTCCCCTCCCCTCGTGGAATTCCGCCCGGAACCCGAGTATTGCGTCATCGAGCACCACTTACATTTTCTGTCAGTGTTATATTTACACTTCTCATTTATTTACCTATACGTCCATTATTTATATTTATTTTTTTAGGAAGGATCCTCCAGTGTCACTGCTCTGTAAAAGACACTACTTTTTTTCAAATTAATTAATTAATTATTTTAAGGAATAAACGTCCAATAGGAGCGCTTTGTAATAGACAAGTTCCCCTCCTTCATTCTTTATTGAATCAATGTAAAAAGCCCCACACCCCTTAATTCTTTATTCGAGGAATGAGTCTCCAGTGTCAGTAATCTATTTAGTTATCTGAAAACACACACACACACACACACACACACACACACACACACACACACACACACACACACACACACACACACACACAGACAGCCCCTCCCCCCAGACCCCTTAATTCTTTATTCGAGGAATGAGTCTCCAGTGTCAGTAATCTATCTATTTATTTATTTGAAGTTTTGCCCACACACACACACACACACACACACACACACACAGGATTTTTGTTCCACCTCTTCCCCACTTGGGGAAAGTGTGATAATTGTGTTGAAAACAAAGCCATCAGTGGCAAGACAGCTATCGATCAGACAGTTATGTAAGGGTGTTGCCTTTCAGGCTGAATTGATGAGATGCCACTTAGAGGTGACACTAATGGTACACACACACACACACACTTCATGAGAATTTCAATCCGCCCCCAAACCCCCCAGAGTTCGATCTATATTATGAACATTTGCCATCAATACGCATCTTGCTCAAAAGTTTACGCGCCCACGTATTCCTCCAATTCGTTCACCTTTTAAGTACCATCAATTGTGGTGTTTTCCACAACAAGGTTTTTTTTTTATAGTGTGTTAAAAAATAAATAAATAAATAAATAAATAAAGCAGAACCCCCCCCCCCCCCCCCCCCCCCCCCCCCTCAGGATATGCTGTTATTGGAAAAAAAAAAAACAGTAGTATCGAGTGCAACTCAATGGTTTAACGGTTTAACTTATGCTCACGCTAACAACAAGCCCAGACTGAAGACTCCCTGATTTATTACCGTGATAATTGAGATTGTTTTACGCGTCAATCTCGCACAAGGGGGGGGGGGGGGGGGGTCGAAAAAAATCCTCGTATCACTTTCAGGTTTGGGTTGGGGAAGGAGGGAGGGAGGGAGGGAGGGGTGTGAGTTTAGTAATAAGTGCTCGTTTCACAGTGAAATCCTGGAGATTTGTCTTTTTCTTTTTTTCCTCCGCACGCCCAGCTCGTCTCTAGCTTTCATTTCTCTCCTGACAGATCTTATATACAGCAGAAGCTGGCAGCTAAGTCATTTTTATCACTTGTCACTGTTTTATAGGCGGATAAATATTTATATATATATTTTTTTCTCTCTTCCCTCTCGACGAAGCGTCATTTACGTCAATTAATATTCCCGCGTCTGCACCTTTTCCTTTCCAGTATGCTTATTGACGGCTTATTCAGCCACGTCAGTCAAACGACAAACATTTTTTTATTTATTTCTTTGTTGTTTTTTGCTTTTTTTTCTTCCCTGCGCCGTTTAACGGCGTCCGTGACCCTGAATCGTCTTTCTCCCGCGAGGACAGCAAGCGTACTTTAGCCTTAATTGTGCTGTGTGGAGAAGCTCGGCCCCCCTGAGGCTTGAGTAATGATTTGTAGTGCATGACACAGTGCTGACAGAGGCTTTGGGCCTTCTGTGCCCTGTGCACCACAACCCCCCCCCACCCCCCCCCCCCCCACCCCCCCCCCCCGGTTAGGAGGATGTCGGGGACATGCACAAGCAGACACCCTGTCTGGAGCCGTTAAAATTGCCCTCATTGATTGAGACAAATGCAAGGGTGTCCTTAGGGCTGCTTTACAAATTGATGCCGGGATCGAAACCCGTGGACGTATTGCACGTGCCACCTGAAACCTGTTGAGGAGGATTTCGCCAGCGAAAGCGTACAAGCAGGGTCATACGACGTCTGTGGGCTTAGAGCGGGAGTGCGCAACTCATTTTTCACCCTGGGCCTCGAAGTGTAGCTATAAGACAGTATATAGTGTTTGATGAGCGACGCCGCCTCATAACACATATCGCGTTTTCTCCTTCAAGCACAAACATGGATTTCCCATCTGCATCCATTTTTCACTTCCTGGACATTTTGGGATAATATATCGCTTGTTGGAAAAATCGCCCGGGGAAGACGCCTTCTAGTGGCGGGACGCCGTCACGTTACGGGTAACATAGTCGCATGCGTGTTGGGGGATGTAGTTTATTGTCAACGAACGCGTTAAAGCAGCGTAGCCTTATTTTAAGACGATATTTAAATCACTTGTGGAGTTTGCGATGCCCGAACTGATATTTAGCGATTTTTTTTTTTAAGGAAAAATGTACCACATTTTCGGTTTGTATGTTTGTATAATATGTTATTTACGTTATATAATGTATAACGTATAATACACACATAGATACACATATATGTATCATTAAAATACAAGAGGGGCATGATGGCTTAGTGGTTAGCCTCACACCGCCAGGGTCCGGGTTCGATTCCCGTTTCGGCCATGTGTGTGTGGAGTTTGCATGTTTTTTCTCCCCGTGCCTCAGGGGGTTTTTTCTCTCCTGAGGGGTTCTCCTTTTTCTTTTTCCGGGTTTTCTCCGGGTTCTCCGGTTTCCTCCCGGTCCAAAAACATGCACGGTAGGTTGATTGGCACCTTGGAAACTTGTCCCTAGTGTATGAATGTGTGTGTGTGTGTGAGTGTGTGCCCTGCGATGGGTTGGCATTCCATCCAGGGTGTATCCTGCCTTAATGCCCATAGACACCTGAGATAGGCACAGACTCCCCGTGACCCGAGGGAAGATCGGATAAAGTGGTAGAAGATGAATGAATGAATGAATTTTGCTCTTTTTTTTTCATTCGTTTTAAAATAATAATAATAATAATAATAATAATAAATACATACACAACCAGATAAATTGGTTTATTATTTGTCAATATGGTTTATTAATTAATATGTATTCATTTAATGCAACAAAAAGAATTAAAGCATTTTCCACCATTATCCAATTTTACTAACGTTAAATAAACGCAAATCTCCGTAACGCTACACTACAAAACAATTTTTGAGAAACATCTCGGAAGAGTGGAGCTTTTTATAACCACACCTGTGGCATTGAATGCCAAAGTTAAAAAAAATAAATAAATCACATACCAAAATGGTGCTCAAGTGTCCACAAACCTTTGGATATAGAGGGCTGGTCCAAGATAGCCAAGACAACTGGTGCCATCTGGTGGTGTGGAGGAGAATATCTAAACCGCTTATAATAAGGAGTGCACTCTGGTGGTCTGGAGGAAAATAGTTCATGGAGGGGCTGAGGAGAGAAGTGAATCATTTTAGACTATATACTCTAAAAAAAAAAAGTGGGGGCACGGTGATTAGCACATTCGCCTCACACCGCCAGGGTCCGGGTTCGATTCCCGTCTCAGCCAAGTGTGTGTGGAGTTTGCATGTTTTCCCCGTGCCTCAGGGGGTTTTTCTCCGGGTTCTCCGGTTTCCTCCCCGGTCCAAAAACATGCACGGTAGGTTGATTGGCAACTTGGAAAATTGTCCCTAGTGTATGAATGTGTGTGTGTGTGTGTGTGTGAGTGTGTGTGTCCTGCGATGGGTTGGCATTCCATCCAGGGTGTATCCTGCCTTAATGCCCTTAGACGCGACCTGAGATAGGCACAGACTCCGTGACCCGAGGGAAGATATCGGATAAAGCGGTAGAAGATAGAAGAATATGAATATATATATATATATAGATATATAGAGAGAGAGAGAGAGAGAGAGACATGAAAATCATTAACTGGACTAAAAGTCAAAGGGTAGAATCTTAAAAACAAACAAACAAACAACAACAACAACAGACAAACAAAAAAAAAACCCATGATGCAGCAGTGCGTCTTTCATTCCAACTCTTTCAGCTTTTGGTCTGTATACTCTGTTCAGTCTTTGGGATCGCGGCTAAATAAACAAAAATCTCCATAAGCCACAACTCAAGAATGACGCTTCATATAACCACAACTGACGGCCAAAAAAAATGAAACACTAAATTGATCCTCAAGTGTCCACAAACTTTTGGAAATAGACGGACGGTCCAAGGTAGTCCAGCCATCAGGCTTCCATTCCTGTCACCCCATTGACTAGCCAAAGAATGTAAACATTTCAATATATACATATAAAATGTGACTCAGCACCGTTTTTGTCTCTAAGTAATACATTTACATCCGTCACGGCCCTCACTTTCAGTCCTCGGCGCGGGATCGATCCCTCGGTTCGGCATCGGCTCCAAGCAATTACGTCTAGGTAAATATCACCGGGGCCGCCGGAGATGTGAGTAATTCGGACCTCGGATGCATCAGAGCGACTTTATCCACTCCACCGAACTTCATCCCGAATTCTCGCCGCAACCCGCGGCTCAGGGATGACCCGCTTTCACCTTCCATTTTTCACCTTCACTCAGGCGGAGTATAGGACATAAAAGAAGCGACAGGTTCTGAAAGAACAGAAAGGCACCCTCGGTACAACCCAGAGATATCTCGCAAGGGCGAAGCTTGTGGCTTTAATAGTGACATTTTACGTCTCCGGAATAGATTCTCCCAACGTACGAGCTTAAAATACACGAGCGGGCAAAGAATAACACTCGTCCGCTTTCTGTACAACTGACTGGAAGCGTATTACATTTTTTTATTAAAAAAAAAGAAAGAAATACTAGTCATATTTGTTGACAAATATCTTGTTTTCGAATGTATTTAGAACCCAAAATATACAAACATGGAATGATGGACGTCCGGACCAAAATAGTTTTTTTGCTGTTCTAAAAAAAATGTAAAAATAAATAAATAAATAAATAAATAATAATAAAAAAAATAATAAAACGGACGGGGGGGGGGGGGGGGGGTGGGGGTAACATTTTTATTATTGAGATAGAATTTTATATTTTAATATATACAAGTCTTTTTGACCAGATTTTTTTTTGTTGTTGTTGTAAAGTAGCCTTTACATTTGATCCCCCCCTATAAAATAATGTTTTATTATTATTTAAATTTTTTTATGTATTTTTTTTATTTTATTTATTCATTTTTTAACCTTTTTTTAGAACAGCAAAAAAAACCTTAAAACTTAAAATAACACGTTAAATATATAGACACACACATACACACACAGTGTTACATAATTTAGTAAAAGCAATTTTTTACAGTTAAAGAGAAAAAATGTGTCATTAAATTACTTAAAGTTACTTTAAATTACTTTTAAGGCTAAATTATTTTACTAAAGAATACAAACAAAGTCGATTCGAACGACGATCTGATGCATTTTCATTTCGAGAAATAGAACCTGTTTGTTTTGTTCGAAGGTTTGAAACATTTTTTTACTTACAATGTTAACTTAAAGCGCCACCTGGTGGACAAACGTAATCACAATGTCATCGTGTACTCTTCTTTTATGATGTCATTGGAAAGTTACACGACTTATTGACGTCGTATTATAGCAACTCGCAACTTAAGAGTCAAATCCGAACGGCCGTCGCATCATTTCCCTTTCTATCCTTATTGCTTCAACTCCTTATTCACACCAGTTAGAACTTCTTCCCCATTAGGATCCTTCCAAAAATCCCAATAAACATAGGAATAAAAAGAATCCGGGCGCCCCCGCCTAATCCCATAATACACCTCAAATGCTCTCGGGGTTAAATACAGTAGATCTGGCCTCTCGGGCCGAAAGTGTTGATCGATAATTGTAAATGAGACCTTAAAAAAGAAAGAGGAAGCTTTCGGCGTCGCTCGTAAAAAGGTCCGGCAATTATTCACCAGCGCCAAAGCGTACATGGGAAACGGACGGAAATAAAATATCAGTTTCATAGATTTATGCAAAGCGAAGCTCGCATGGCGCGCTGCACAGGGGCCGAGGAAATTGCACTTAATTTGGAAGAAGTGCTGACTTTCCTGAAAGCAGTGCACCACAACATTATCGTTAAATGGTAGTCAGTGCATCGTACAGCATGGTATATGATCCGTCTGCTCCTAATGCTTTCGGAAAAAAAAAAAAAATATATATATATATATATATATCACGTATCTAATGATATTTATTCTATATTTGTTTCCATATTTCAGCATAAGCTCGTTATGCGTTTTATTTATTTATTTATTTATTTATTTTCCGAATTTTTACTGTTGTATACACTATGTCTATGGAGAAGATGTTCTGCAAGCCTTCTACAGATGTGAGGAAACAGATGTGATTTTTTTTTCCTACACATATATACCATTATTTAGGTAAAGGAAAAAAAAACAATATTTTAAATACAGAGAAATCCTTTTAGCAAGAGACAAAAAAAAAACCATGAGTTGCTTTTTGCATTAATGTAAGAAACAACTCAACCATAAAAAACATCCATTTCCATGACTCATGTCTTAAAGGTTAAAACTAAAATAAAAAGAAAAGAAAAAAAAATACAATGGAAAATGGATAAATAATATCATGTGACTCATTCTTCAGGTAGATATTATGCATGCTGACTAACAGGATGTTTGGGGGTTTATTTGTGTACAAAAATGTCAGGTTAATAAATAGAAATAAATAAACACAAACAAAAACAAAAAGCATTCGTTTTGTATATTTCAGCGCCGCTTATTATTTATCCTGTTTCGGATAGCGCATGACTATTTAAATAATGGATAGATACAAACCTGACCATACATATGTTAATTAGAGAAAGTGGAGATGGGTTTATTTCCCGGCACGTTTCTTAATAGACCGCCTTCTAAATTGCTCGGACGGCCATTAAAGCGGCTATTAGTAACTCCCGCCGTCACAGAAGGTCCAGACGGATGCCGATGCGGGGACGAGTGTAATTGAAAAACGAACTGCCAGACTGAATCCGAGACGGAAATTCGAAATCCTTGCCTCACACGGAAAGAAAATTGGGTTATACACAGTGTTCTCCGGACACCTTCAGGGTCCGAGTTCGATTCCCGTCTCTGTGCATGGAGTTTGCATGTTCTCCCCGTGCCTTAGGGGGTTTTTCTCCGGGTTCTCTGGTTTCCTCCCCGGTCCAAAAATATGCACGGTAGGTTGATTGGCACCTTGGAAAATTGTCCATAGTGTATGAATGTGTGTGTGTGTGTCCTGCGATGGCATTCCATCCAGGGTGTATCCTGCCTTAATGCCCATAGACGCCTGAGATAGGCACATCTGATAGATGTGGGAAGATCGGATAGAAGGTAGAAGATGAATGAATATATATATATATATATATATATATATATATATATATATATATTAAAGTGGTGTCCAGTGTTACCGTGTATTAACATCTGTGGTAATGTATATTCACCTAACCCCCTCCCCCATTCACACCCAGCTTCCACAAACAGATATACTATAAAGCACAACTCGCTTTAAATCGTGCATTGAGAATAAACTACATCTCCCACAATGCATGTTGCCCACAAAGTCTCACATGATAATGCACATTAAACACACAATAATTTACACTATTATAGGATAAATGCTTTTTTTTATTGTTTTATTGCAAAGATGACGCAAATTCTAAAGTCGACCAAAGAAGGCTGCGGTAGGAAAAATAAAACCCCACTAAAACTTCAATATCACCGGCTTTTGTTTTTCTAATCTCGCTCCACCAGAGGTAACTCGTGTTGTCCTTTGTGCAGGCGTGGGGGAAAAAAAAAAAAGATCAAATTTGAAAAGTAATAAAAAAGTTGAGCGTGACTAGCGCTCATCAAAGGCGTTCTGGTTTAGATTCAGATCAGCAACTCGAAACAGGACACACTTTCATCACATTTTTCCATCCAAGGACGGCGGGTCGTTCAGCCCTAAGCTCCGTTTATGGACACGAGCTCCCGCGCTGTGCTGCGCTCTGGGTTTCAAGGATTTCACCTGGCGGCTCATGCAGACGAGGGTTTATTTTAGGAATCCGGACGTCCTTCGGTGGCAGACCAAATAGTTTTGAACGTTTATTGCACCCATTTGTTCCTTCTGGTTGTTAACAGGCTAGCAGGAAAAAAAATACAACAACAAAAAAAATCAGAGATAGCTGGAAAGGTCAGTGTTGAGAGGGTGTTACATTTACGGTGTTGTGTGAAGATGGGTGTTTTTTTGGGGTTTTTTGCTGTTCTAAAAAAAAAATAAATAAATAAATAAATAAATGGGCTACTCAACAACAACAACAACAACAAAAATCCTGTTCAATAAAATTAAATTGTATATATATATACATATATATATATATATATATATATATATATATATATATATATATATATATCGTTGGGGAGTAACTAGTTAAAACGTTACATCATTTAATTACAAATTAAAAGTAAAATTCTTTGTTACAGTTACCGAGAAAAAAAAAAGTGTCATTAAATTACATTGGAACAATTTCATGTGATTTGATTTGGATGATGACGATCTGATTTTTTTTTTTTTTTTTTTTTTTTTGAGGGTTTGAAACTTTTCTTCTTAGAACGGTAACTTAAAGTGCCACCTAGTGGACAAGTACAAGTACTCTCAAAAAGTGATGAGTTACTTTTACAAAGCAGCAATATTAATTCATTCATTCATCTTCTAGCGCTTTATCCGATCTTCCCTCGGGTCACGGGGAGTCTGTGTCTATCTCAGGCGTCTATGGGCATTAATGCAGGATACACCCTGGATGGAATGCCAAACAAACCATCGCAGGAGGACACACACACACACACACACACACACACACACACACACACGCACACACACACACATTCATACACTAGGAACAATTTTCCAATGGTGCCAATCAACCTACCGTGAATGTTTTTTGGACCGGGGGAGGAAACCGGAGAACACACCACATGGCCGGGACTCGAATCGAACCCGGAATGTGCTAACCACTAAGCCACCGTGCCCCCTAAAGCAATATATATATATATATATATATATATATATATATATATATATATATATATATATTAATTATATTATAGATAGATAGATGGATGAGATAGATAGATAGACAGATAGACAGACAGACAGACAGACAGACAGATAGATAGATAGATAGATAGATAGATCAGTGTAGCGGCTCGCCAGTCCAGATTCTTACAATGGTGGCCCGGATCTTCTCTCCCTACAGGAAAAACGCGGGCAGACGTGTAGGAGGAATTCCCCCTAGACCCTACACACTTACTGTGACCCAGCCCGCTTGTCGAGACCCGAGGCATGGAATCTTGGAGTATTCCCTCTCCTACTCCAGCCACTCCTCACCCCTTTTCCCGCCCACTAGACTAACTTTCCCTCGTTACAGTTGTAAAATGTGCGTTTTGTATACATACATCGAGCCATACAAGAAGAGGTCGAGAGAATGAGTACACATCTTATATAGGATCGATTATATAGGATTACATAGGATATATAGGATTTTCCCCCAAGATCCAACCGACACAATAATACAGAAGATCAATGTCTCTCACGGCGACTCAACGCACGCTAGGACGAACGGATGGCGCGCCGAAAATAATTACATTAAGCGAGGCTTAATATGTGCTGCCTACTGTCTCGTTTTATATCTCTCTGGGCCCGGCGCGAGCCTGGGAATAGACCCCCCCCCCCCTCTTTGAACCTGACTAAAAACCCGGGCCTTAAGTTTGTTTTTAGCAGCTTGCCCTTTACGTCTCTCAGTTGTAAAAGGGCGCCATGCATCAGAGGCCAGAAGTGGGCCATGCCATAACAAAGCTTTAATTTATAAGATTTGTGTACTTGCCACAGCCAGAGAGACAGCCTATGCATCTCGAGAGGGTGTGTTCTGGTACAGACAACGCTACCCGAGCGAGGCGCTTTTCTTCTTTTTTTTCCCCCCTTCTCTTTTCTTTTTCCCACCTCTGCGTTCGGCAGCAGAAATGACTGAAGACGCCCGTAGCAGCAATCAATGCTGTACAGGAATCTGATAAACACACACTCACAGCGCCTCGGCTGCGAGGGCCCGGCCCCGGTGACGTACATTAAATAATGAGAGGCCTCATTATTTCCAGGGGGAAATTAAGGGAACTCTTTGATGGATGACATATTTCAATTTCAGAGTGAATTATTGTACATCTGGAGCATAACACAGTCATTTGACTCCTCCGAGTGGTCCTAGGCACCCAAAAAAAAAAAAAAAAAAAAAAAATCAATCATTTCCTTTCGGAGGCCAAATTGAGAACCACAGGAGGTCTGATTTTTTTTTCTTCTTTTTTTTCCCCTCGTCAGTTCGAAATGATATTTGCAGCTCCCATACTTGTTATGTTTTATTTATTTTTTTCCCATTATTATATCATTAGAGTAAGCGCCGTGCACATGGTCGGGATAAACAAAATAACACCAAGTAATATACAGAATACACCGTGGGTTTTTTTTTTATTACAAAATGATAGAAATCTATTTGGAACAAATATATATATATATATATATATATATATGTATATATATATATATATATATATATATATATATATCTATATATATATATATATGGACACAAGTAAAACGAAATGAAAAAGTTGGTGGACGTCTGACCGTAAGACTTTTAAAAGGAGGGATGCGAGAAGTTTGATAAAACAAATAAACACATTTAAAGACGTATAAATATATATATATATATATATATATATATATATATATATATATATATATATATAATTTTTTTTTTATTACCAATTTACATAATACAAATAGGGAACACAATTTTGCATATGGAACAAAAAAAAACACAAACAAAACAAAAGCATAGGAGATTATCTTAACACTAGATTTTGGGGTTTGCCTGTCTAAATAAAAAATAAAAAAAAATCAATAAATCCTATAAAAATCAAATATAAAACCAGCAAAAAAAAAAAAAAAGAATGCAACGGTCATATAAATAAAAATATATAAATATATAAAAATAAAATAATAAACAATTAATTTTAAGAAATCCCTGTAGGGGTCGCCATAGCGGATTGTCCCTCTCCATAATAATAATAATAATAATAATAATAATAATAATAATAATAATAATAATAATAATAATAATAATAATAATAATCAATTAAAAAAATATTATAAAAAAAATTATAATACATTTAAAATAATAATAATATAATAATCATAGATATAATAATAATAATAATAATAATAATAATAATAATAATAATAATAATAACAATACAATAAAAAAAGAATCACAGGTTAAATAGATTAAAATAGATATAGAACCATGTTAAATGAATGAACCATCTATAAAGTCCCAAATGAATGATGAATAAACATATAAGAAAAACCAAGAACACAAATATACAGTGCATTTATTCCATATTTAATGCATGTTTGCACACAATTGAACTGCTCAGTGTTATGAACATCTTTGTCAAGACAGAATTTATAGCGAGTACCAACGCAATTAACTGCAACGTGTGTCTACCGGGGGCTTTTACGCCTCTCACTATTTCTCCTTCATCCGCCTGTTATCCTTTAAGATCCTTTAACGGGTATAAAATGTTCTCGCTCCTCAGACTATCGATGAATCTGAAACCTGCACTTCTTTTGGGGGGAGATTTTTATTACGTTATTGTTTGATGGCCCATTTGAGCGTCGGAGTACCGAGCGCGATTCCGGCGTCGCGTCTCCCCGCTGCAAGGACTGACGTGCAATTTTTTTATTTTTTTTACGGCGGACTCGGGGGAAATTAACATCGTGATGACGATTGACAAGATCAACAGTTCTGAAAGTAAAAGGCAATTTTGCAGCCAGGTGGCATAATTACATGCCATGGAGGAGGTCTTTGCCCTCAGCTGTGTGCTCGCATATGGAAAACTATAAATACGACCGAAATATAGATCGCATGGATGTCGTTCCGAAAGCATTGTGTTTAAAAAAAAAAAAGAAATACAGTTTGACTGTGTCTGACACACATCTTGTCCCTTTTCCAGCACCAGCGGAAAGAAACGATCTTTTTTTTTCCCGCTCTTTGTTGGATCTGATGACTTCAAATTGATTTAGGCCGTCAGTTTCATTTCCTGTGCGACCCCGAGGGAGGCGTCACGCTGACTTTTGTTCCTTGTTCAACTTCGCGTCTTATTTCTCGAGGGGGGGGGGGACGGCCGTACCGCCGCTTTAATTCGAGAAAGATTTCTTTGCTCTCAACGCACTTGGGTTTGTACTCAGAGTGAGGAACCGCACGTGAGAGCGCACACATCAGTATTCCAAACACACACACACACACACACGCACACACACGCACACACACGCGCCATCGAAATCCAAATCTCCTCAAATTTGCCAACTAGGTGTGGCTTAAGCATTGCTGCAGAGAGGCTCCACCCACTTTTCACATCATAAATTCATTTATGATGTGGAGGGTGCACAAACTTTTGCACACAAGTGTATTATTCATTCATTCATTCATTCATTCATCTTCTACCGCTTTATCCGATCTTCCCTCGGGTCACGGGGAGCCTGTGCCTATCTCAGGCGTCTATGGGCATTAAGGCAGGATACACCCTGGATGGAATGCCAACCCATCACAGGACACACACACACACACACACACACACACACACACACACACACACATTCATACACTAGGGACAATTTTCCAAGGTGCCAATCAACCTACCAGTGCATGTTTTTGGACTGGGGGAGGGGGGAGGAAACCAGGAGAACCCGGAGAAAAACCCCCTGAGGCACGGGAAGAACATGCAAACTCCACACACACATGGCCGAGACGGGAATCGAACCCGGACCCTGGTGGTGTGAGGCGAACGTGCTAACCACTAAGCCACCGTGCCCCTATATATATATATATATATATATATATATATATATATATATATACATACATTCTCTGAACACGTGCAACTTTCCTTCCCTGCTTAGCATAGCAACGTTTTTTAAAGGTGAGATTTAATTATTGAAACAAAAAAACTCCAGAGAGCATGAGGGGAAATATGGCCGCCCAGCATGGATGCATGCAGGAAGGAGTCGATTTCCACGGCCCTAATTTCTTCTTAGCCTGGAGTCAATCACCTGTTTCCTCCCCGCTCCAAACCCCACTACCCCCTCAACGTCTCCTGGCTAAAGCTCCTCAGCATTCCTTTTTTTTTTTTTTTTTTCCTCGCTGGGTCTAATTTTGTCAGCTGTGTGATTGATTTATCTTATCGCCTTGCTTCAGACACACGTGCTTAATTTGAACGATCCCCCCCCCCCCCCCCCCACCCCCCCCCCCCCCCCCACACACACACACACACACACAAACACTTTTCCTCCCACCTCAAAAGCAAACACAGCTGCACAAAGCTCATGAGATGAGATAAGAGTTTCAAACGGCGCGCAAACAAATAAATAAGCGGACCCCCGGCGCGACGTTCCCGACACCGAACCTTTAAAAAGCCACGGCTTCAGACCCGCAATCTTAATATTTACCTTTTCAAAGGCCCACTAATACATTACACTCCTCATTAACACATTTTGGGTTTATTATTCTTGCAGCAAAATATATTTCAAATATATAAGACCTACCCGCTATTAGCTCGTTTAATCATTACTGATCCTCGATACGTATTAAAGGGTGTAACTACGGATCTGTGCATGATTTAACACACAGAGGCACGACTAGCTAATACGGGAGAAATACCCGTAAATGTTTAAAAGGAAAAGAAAAACCGGGATTTAAAAATATAACTACAATGTACCGGGGTTGGGGGGAAGGGGGGGGGGGGGGGTAGGGGGGGGGGTGCATTAACAATTGATAACAAAGTGAAATTACATCCAGAGATAAAACATGAGCCTCACCATCGTGTCTTCATTAGACCGCTCTCTATTCCTGCTAACATCAAAAAATCATGTCCGACGCAATGTAGTTCTCCTCTGTCTTGATGATGATGATGATGATGATGATGATGAGGATGATGAAATAGCACTGGAGCGATGCCTGACATTCGTTCCTAAACCAGTAATTACAGCAGGATCCAATTAGAGAAGCGTTCGCTATTCTTTGAAGTTGGAGGTATATGTGATCAAAGCCGATCAACAGCTCAGGCTGGTGGGGGTGATCTAACGCTATGAGGAATACGGAACGTTTTCTTGCTCGATGTCTAGCATCAATGTTCTGTGGCGTCACCGCCTGAACGTGAGAAATTTTGACGCCACATATGCTCACTATCCGACCAATCAGATCGGCGCTATCATCCGCACTGCGACGCGATCCGTTCCTCGCCGTACCCCCACGCGTTATGGTAACATTACATTCGTGCACATGTGTAATCCAGGAAAAGCTGCGCTGGGTGACTTGACCTTTTTGTTTGTTTGTTTGTTCAAGCTGTCTATTTGCATTATTAGAGCGCCTTTTCCGGATGGTCAGGGCTTTTGCAACTAGAGGTCACTTGTATCCTGATGATGAGTTTTCTAAATCCTTGAGATCCAAAAGAGCTGACCTCCCAGCCTTGTATGAAATCCCTCCGGGGTGAGGGAGGTGGGTGGCGGGAGGGGCGAAGCGGTGGCAGTCTCACGCGGCAGAATTTACTGCTTAATGCCTCCTGACACCAGCAAGAGCAAAATCAACTGCATTACCCAAACGAGGTGTATCAGCGTAATCCACTGCAAATACCATTTGCAGACTAAGCAGGCGCCGGCGTAGCGCGGTGTAGCGCGGCGTAGCGCCGATGTCACTCAAAACCCGGGAAATGCTTTATTATTATCGAGATGAAGTTCGGACATCGGCGGCACGCAGGATCATTTCTTCTGGCTCGTAGCGAATATGCCAGATCGGATGAAATCTCTTGAACTCTTGATTGCAAGTAACAGAAATGTGTTGTTGTTTTTTGTTTGTTTGTTTTTCTTTCCTTTTTTTTTCTTTTATTTTTTTAAAAAGGAAGCAATTTCACCCGTCATCGTTGTTATTACCGCGCGCGCCGAAACCCTCTCTCCGCCCCGGACGCGTCCCCTAAATCAGTGCTTTCTGGATTGAATTGCCGCGGTGTCATTTGCAATCTGTGACCAGGGGCCCAGCGAGAACGCCGCCGGCCATCTTCCTATCATTACAAAAACGAACAGCAACGGGATGCGCCGCCACTGCTAAGCGTTTCACAACCTGATCTTTTGTTCTTCATCAAACAAGCAGCTTTGAAGCCCTCGAGAAGCAAACACACACACACACACACACACACACACACACACACACACAGCAGAGCATGGATCTAAAAGAGTCATGTAGGCTTGTTTTGTGTAGGAGTTACAAAAGGAAACAGCAAGTGATTAGTAACGGAGAAATACAACTGATTAATATAGAAAAAGATCCTGGCTAGGAAAATTCCATTATTTATTTATTTATGGACGTACAAATCATCAGGATAAATGTATTGTGGTAATGTACATCTACTGTACTGAAGGGAAGAAGAAGAAAAAAAAAACAGAAACAATAAACAATAAGGCTTTAGCTTGTGAGTCTGCCTTAGAGTACTACCTTGGGTATGATAGCCAGAGCAGAAGGTTATGTATGTAACCTAAGCAGGGTAGAAGACCTTGGAACTTTGGTTTAGTCTTCTGCAGCGCGGCTGTAAACACACCGGATACACAGCAGCGGCAGAAAGGCTATAAAGCTGTCGAAGGCATCCTGACCTGAACTAGACCCGAAATTCCATATAAAATATAATATGAATATTCATTCATATTCTACCGCTTTATCCGATCTTCCCTCGGGTCACGGGGAGTCTGTTCCTATCTCAGGAGTCTATGGGCATTAAGGCAGGATACACCCTGGATGGAATGCCAACCCATCTCAGGGCACACAAACCATAAACTATGTTCAGTCCGGAAGTTTTTAGAGTGTTTTTAATCTGTAATTTAAATGGTGTTTAGTCTACTGGTTTACACTGTGTTTAGTCTGGTAGTTTAGGCTAAACTACAAGACTAAACACAGTCGAACCAACTAGTCTAAATGACCACAATTTAGACAAGTTGGTTTGACTGTGTTTAGTCTTGTAGTTTAACCTATGTTTAGTCTGGTTGTTTGGTCTGGTAGTTTAGACTGGTAGTTTAGGTTGGTAGTTTAGACTATGTTTTGTCTAGTAGTTTAGACTATCTTTAGACTGGAAGTTTAGGTTGGTAGTATAGACTATGTTTAGACTATGTTTAGACTGATAGTTTAGGTTGGTAGATTATACTATCTTAGACTGGTAGTTTGGTCTGGTAGTTTATACTATGTTTAGACTATCAGTTTGGTCTGGTAGTTTAGAATATGTTTAGACTGGTAGTTTAGACTGGTAGTTTAGACTGGTAGTTTAGGTTGGTAGTTTAGACTATGTTTAGTCTTGTAGTTTAGACTATGTTTTGTCTAGTAGTTTAGACTATCTTTAGACTTGAAGTTTAGGTTGGTAGTATAGACTATGTTTAGACTATGTTTAGACTGATAGTTTAGGTTGGTAGATTATACTATCTTAGACTGGTAGTTTGGTCTGGTAGTTTATACTATGTTTAGACTATCAGTTTGGTCTGGTAGTTTAGAATATGTTTAGACTGGTAGTTTAGGTTGGTAGTATAGACTATGTTCAGACTGGTAGTTTATATTAGTAGTTTAGACTATGTTTAGACTGGTAGTATGGTCTGGTACATTAGACTATGTTTAGACAGGTAGTTTGGTCTGGTAGTTTAGACTGTGTTTAGACTGGTAGAGTAGGTTGGTAGTTTAGTCTGTGTTTTTGTCTGGTAATTTAGGTTGGTAGTTTACAGTGTTTTTAATGTGGTAGTTTTGAATGGAAGTTTAGACTGCTAGTTTAGACCGTGTTTAGTCTGGTCGATTAATTCAAGTCAGACTGCAGAATGCAGAATGGGCTTAATCCGATTATACTGACTTCATATTTTATCGTCTTTCACGTATTTCCAATGCGGTAATAAAAGCAAAATATTATAACATTAAAATACAAATTGTACATTAAAAATTTTAGGTGCAGCGAGATTCTTCATTTGACCGTGGATTTATATTGCAAAATAAATCAACATTTAAAAAAATTTAAAAGTTTAAGTTTCATTGTTCAGTAAACGCGACAGTTACCTTGCTAAAGATATTCCTTGGTTTGGTAAATATTTTTTGGTATTGTTTTGGTAAATATATTGTTTATTTCTTTTTTTTTCGTTGTAGCACTGCGGAGAAAAAAACAACGCTCGCAGACATCTTTGGTTCGGCCTTCGGTTAGAAGCCTGCGCTGTTCTGAAATGTATGAAAAGGAAAATATCTTTCCGGGAGGAAAAAAAAAACGCAAACATTTGGCAGCGGCGGCGCAATATAAACTTTCCCGCGATGAGAAATTGGCTCTGAGGTAGAACGTGACATTTTTTTTATCAGAGCAGCAGGCTGCATATGCATTAAAGATCATAGCGGCGAGCTCAGATGTAGCTGTCAGTCTGCCGCTGTGGGCGCTGAATGTTGGAACAGGACGGCTAATCCGATTGAGGAGATTGCACAGGCGCATTCCTCAACATTTCATTTGGGCTGAAGATCACGCGGCTCGTGAGCTCGGCGGCGACGAAACGGGGGGAAAAGAAAAAAATTTCTCCCATCTCGTGTAGCGCTCGATGTTTTCCAGGAGAACACATGAAAGGTCATCTTAGTATTACGGATCAGACAGAACGCTACGCCTGTTAAACGTTTTGCAAGAGGAAGTCTCCGTCGAGGCAGACGTCGAGTACCGAGCAAGATTACCTCAAAGAAAGCATTTGATCAGGAATTAATTTTACAAAATCTTCCACTCGGCGTCTGATGTTTGCTGCTTTCACTTCAGCTGGCGGTTTAAAGCAAAAGTGCGTGAAGCCAACGGACATTGATTTCACCTAATTTGGCAAAGTGAATAACTAATTCCTCACACGCTCGCCTCCGGCGCTTTTTCAGAATGCAGAGTTGCCTGGAATTTTTAAAAACCTTTTGCAGGTTTTCTGAAATTTCGGAAATCACGAGATTGTGTAAACTACCACCCCATAAACTACCAGACTAAATATAGTCTAAACCACCAACCTAAACTACCAGACCAAACACAGGCAAAGATACCAACCAAACCACCTGACTGAACACACTACAAACTACCAACCTAAACTACCAGACTAAATATAGTCTAAACCACCAATCTGAACTACCAGATCAAACACAGGCAAAGATACCAACCAAATCACCTGACTGAACACACTATAAACTACCAATTTAAACTACCAGACTAAATATAGTCTAAACCACCAACCTAAACTACCAGACCAAACACAGGCAAAGATACCAACCAAACCACCTGACTGAACACACTACAAACTACCAACCTAAACTACCAGACTAAATATAGTCTAAACCACCAATCTGAACTACCAGATCAAACACAGGCAAAGATACCAACCAAATCACCTGACTGAACACACTATAAACTACCAACATAAAATACCAGACTAAATATAGTCTAAACCACCAACTTAAACTACCAGACTAAATATAGTCTAAACCACCAACCTAAACTACCAGACCAAACACAGGCAAAGCTATCAACCAAACCACCTGACTGAACACACTACAAACTACCAACATAAACTGCAAGGCTAAACACAGTATAAACTATGAGACTAAACACAGTCTGAACAACCAGTCTTCAACTACCAGACAAAAAAACTCCCCAAACTACCAACCTAAACCACCAGACTAAAGCCACTATTCACTACCAGCCTAAACTACCAGACAAAAGACAGTCTAAACATCCATCCCAAACTACAAGATTATAAACAGCCTAAACTACAGACCCAAACTACCGGCCCAAACTCCCATCCTAAAAAGACTATCAGACTAAAAACACTCCAAATTACTAGGCAAAACACCCATTCTTAACTACCAAATTAACACAGTCTAAACAAACAGTTTTAACTTCCCTCCTAAACTACCAGGCTAAAAACTCTCTAAACTACCAACCTAAACCACCAGGCTATACTTCTGTCCTAAACTACCACCCCAAACTACAAGATAATAAACACCCTAAACTACCAGCCCAAACTACCAGCCCAAACTACCAGTCCAAACTTCAGTTCTAAACTTCAGTTCCCGTCTCGGCCATGTGTGTGTGGAGTTTGCATGTTCTCCCCGTGCCTCAGGGGGTTTTTCTCCGGGTTCTCTGGTTTCCTCCCCAGGTTCAAAAAACATGCACGGTAGGTTGATTGGCAGTTTGGAAAATTGTCCCTAGTGTATGAATGTGTGTGTGTGTGCCCTGCGATGGGTTGGCATTCCATCCAGGGTGTATCGTGCATTAATGCCCATAGACGCCTGAGATAGACACAGACTCCCCGTGACCCGAGGGAAGATCGGATAAAGCGGTAGAAAATGAATGAATGAATATTCGAACGAGTTGTTCGTAAACCCGATTCATTCGTCTTTTGTTTCACTGCATAGAAACGACAAGTGCAGATTGATGGAGAATCGCGTAATAAAAAAATAAAAATCCATGTCCTGCTACATCCTGATGGTTTAAAGATTAGTTCTCCAGCGGATGTTGGAAGGAAGGATTGAGTTTTTGCTGCAAGCGGTACATCAATGACTGGATCTCAGGATTTTATTTATTTATTTTATTTGTATTGTTGTTTTTTTACCCCGAGGGAGAAACTGATCAATGTGCACAATTTATAAGTATGAACGAATCTGATGGCGATTCGGTACAGTCAGTGAATTTGTGCGGAAGAGCAGAACGCCTGCTACATAATGCAGGCATCGTACCGGACGCGGCCCGTGTGGGCGATTACGATTTCGGTCATCTGGATATCACTTAGATATGGATGTAGCACTTGTATATAGACATCTGTGTGTGGAGTTTGCATGTTCTCCCCATGCCTCAGGGGTTTTTTTTCTCCAGGGTTCTCCGGTTTCCTCCCCCGGTCCAAAAACATGCACGGTAGGTTGATTGGCACCTTGGAAAATTGTCCCTAGTGTATGAATGTGTGTGTGTGAATGTGTGTGTGTGCCCTGTGATGGGTTGGCATTCCATCCAGGGTGTATCCTGCCTTAATGCCCATAGACGCCTGAGATAGGCACAGACAATCCCCGTGACCCGAGGGAAGATGAATGAATGAATGTATACATACATATATATATATATATATATATATATATATATATATATATACACATCATTCATTCATTCATTCATTCATCTTCTACCGCTTTTATCCGATCTTCCCTCGGGTCACGGGGAAGTCTGTGCCTATCTCAGACGTCTATGGGCATTCAAGGCAGGATACACCCCCCCCGGATGGAATGCCAACCCATCGCAGGGACACACACACATTCACACACACATTCATACACTAGGGACAATTTTCCAAAGGTGCCAATCAACCTACCGTGCATGTTTTTGGACCAGGGGGGAGGAAACCGGAGAACCCGGGAGAAAAAACCCCCTGAGACACGGGGAGAACATGCACAAACTCCACACACACATGGCCCGAGACGGGAATCGAACCCGGATCCTGGAGGTGTGAGGCGAACATGCTAACCACTAAGCCACCGTGTCCCTATATATATATATATATATATATATATATATATATATATATATATATATATATATATATATATATATATATAACACTTTTATTTATGCTTCTTATCTTGTTTTAACCTTGTTTGGTCTAGTTATATTAAGTTTTAGTTCTTTGTCTTGGCTTTTTTATCTTTTGTCTTCATCCATCGTTCATGTAGTTCGTTTTTTTCCCCGTCGTTTTTGTACATACGGTGTTTGTTCCTATTGTTTCAGAAATGTCATGCTAAATTTATTACAATATTATTGTATAGGATTATAGGGTGTGATTGGATTTGTTTCGATTCTGTTTTTTGTTTATTTATTTATTTATTTACTGATTTACTTATTATTAAGACTTGTAATATTGCACATTGTTATACAATTGCATTTGGTGATATATTAAAGATGTGCAGTGCATTGTGGATCTTTCACCGGTTGCTTTTCTTCGGAGATATCGAATAAAACTGGAAAACATGTATTCCTTCTAACGGTCTAATTATGAATACTGCTGAGGCAATCTCTCTCTCTCTCTCTCTCTCTCTCTATCCTGCCTTGGTTTTCTGCCTTTTTCTCTATCCTCTTTCTTTCTTTCATAAGCTCCCTGTATCTCTCTCTCTCTCTCTCTCTCTCTCTCTTTCCGTCTCTCTCAGTTTGTATTTCAGTCACATTTCCTCCTGCTTTAATTCTTCCGAGGCCCTTTGAGGCTGCGTTGCCTCAATCAATTCCCATCATTTAGATTAATCCTCAGCTTTTTTTAATTCACTATAGTCTTGGGATGAAATGGATTTAGGAGCATCATTGCTTTACTGAAATGGTTCATTTCAGCTTTATGACCCATTAATGCCTGGGCAGCGGGCGAACGCAGCCAAATGCATGCAGCGTCTTCAATTATAAATGAGGGGTTTGAAAAAAAAAAGAAAGAAAAAAAGAAGAACACATTGTTCACATAGTGTCTTCTGTTACTTCGGATACCACAGCACTGTTCAGTTCTTAAAAAAAAAACTGATTGGTGCCAAGAATGTTGTCGCGAGGAAAGAAACATCTGTAGTGTACAGGAATTGTCGCTTGTTTTACACGGTATTGTTTCTATAGTGACAGTGTGAACCGATTTACTTCGGATTTAGTGTGAAAACCAATCCAGTAGCACATTCACAGCAAAGTAGTAATGCGGTTCTGATCCGAAACAACACCAAAGCAAATAGCGCCTGGATGGAAATGAACTGATTTATATTCGGTGTGAACCCAAACTAGAACCTGAGAGCAAATCAGGTAGTCATGTGACGCTTCAGGAACCAATCCAAATCTTTCAAAAAGAACGAGTGGAATCAGTTTGATCTGATTCCATGCGGATCTGGACCAAATTCCAACTAAACAAACTAAAAAAAAAAAAAAAAAAAACAATTTACCGAAACAAATAGAATCAGAATTCAGAACGAATCAGAACACAGAATCCATTTAGAATGATTTGGTGTTTGAAAGAATTGCGAATGAAAGAAAGACGTCAAATGGTTGTCGGATCCAGTGTGAAACCAACCGACAGCAATTGAATCATGGAATCAATTTAGATCGGATCTGGTTCTGATTTACTGGGAAAAGGAAACACAATCAACTACACACAAAACACAAGGAGTCAATGTACGCTCCAGTTTTAAACCAAACAAAACACACAAAAAGCGAAAACGAATCGATTTCTTTTCGAATCAGTGTGAATCCAAATGAAACCAAATAGCAGATGATCCGTGCGGAATCTGAACGCAAAACAAACAACAGACCTTTGGATTCAATGTGAATACCAAAGTTAAACAAACGAACCGAATCAGACTAAGTGTGAACGCATTAGAGAAAAAAAAAAGGTCTAGTCTTTTTCCCCTCTTGAACATATTGGAAGTAATTTCATTCGTTTATCACTTTAATTTTCCTCGGCTATGCATATACACGCCGTCCCGGAGCTTTAAATTCCCAATTCGGGAATATTAAATAGCACCCCTATCGTTCCCGCATCGGAATTCCATTACAGCTTTATCACATATACCCCTTAAATTGTTCCCTCAATTACTTCTTTATGGAATTGACAATTACGTCTGCATCGGCTCGGACCGGGCGGCCGCGAGCGCTATCGCGATGCGGTGGCGGCGATTTGATCTGTTAAATGACTTGTCCGACATCGTGCTGTGGATTTCTCATTAGCGGCGAGGATCGTTCAACGGGAACAAGAGGAGAGCCGGATTGCACGGAGGGTCGTTACGGCCGCGCCGGAGCTCTGAGAGAGAAATTCACCCTCGATGAGTTCCGAGCTGGAGATCGAAAAAGCGGGGCGACTGCGGTTTAACGCGATTGAGGGAAACGGATTGGAGAAAAGCAAATAAATAAACGCCAAATCATGAAGTACGGAAAATGTAGTGTTTTAATATAAATGTATAGTATTATAGTGTATATACTATAATATACTATAGTATATACTATAAATGTAGTATTATAGTGTAAAAAGTGGTATTTGAATGGATATTTCGTTATATCTAAATGAGGTCATCTTCTACCGCTTTATCCGATCTTCCCTCGGGTCACGGGGAGTCTGTGCCTATCTCAGGCGTCTATGGGCATTAAGGCAGGATACACCCTGGATGGAATGCCAACCCATCACAGGACACACACACACACACACATTCATACACTAGGGACAATTTTCCAAGGTGCCAATCAACCTACCGTGCATGTTTTTGGACCGGGGAGGAAACCGGAGAACCCGGAGAAAAACCCCCTGAGGCACGGGGAGAACATGCACAAACTCCACAAACACATGGCCGAGACGGGAATTGAACCCTGGCCCTCATAATCGTTACATTTTACTCTTTTTTCAAAATACATTTTATTGCAGGTAAAGGTTCAAACAGCACCAAGAAACGTCTACTCCGACACTCTCAACGACGTTGTAGCTTTTCTAGCTTTCTTCGATAATCCTCGAAAAAGGAACGAAAACATTAATTAAACGATGTCAATGCGCGGCAAACATTTGCGTTTTCGACACCACCGAATTGCGCTACTTGATTATAAAGCTTCGGCGTGTAATATTTGCCTCGTTCGCGGGCTCTACGTGTAATTATTGCAAAGGATGGCGAACCGACGTGATATCTTCTTTTTTTTCCCCCCTTCTATCTTGTTCGTTCTGTCAATAAAATGCGCGAGGCGATTTTTCCTCACGCTGCTTGCCTCATTCATTAGCAATTAAACATGCATCAGCAGGTCATTAGAGAGAGAGAGAGAGAGAGAGAGTGCTGCTCGTACCGGGGGCTCGGGAATCGCATCATCAACTTCCGACGCGCCAAACGTGTCAGATTGGTGTCTAATGAATCAGTAAATGTGCAATTTTCTTGCATCTAGTGGTCCTGGGAGTGTGTAGGAGTTAGAGGCTTAGCCAGTGTGCCTTTTCATTTCTTTCTTTCTTTTTTTCATGTATGTAAATATGTATGTCTTTCTTTCATTCATTCATGGATGTATGTATGTATGTATGTCTTTCTTTCATTCATTCATGTATGTATGTATGTCTTTCATTCATTCATGTATGTATGTATGTATGTATGTATGTATGTATGTATGTATGTTCATTATGTATGTATGTCTTTCATTCATTCATGTATGTATGTATGTATGTATGTATCTTTTCATTCATTCATGTATGTATGTATGTCTTTCATTCATTCATGTATGTATGTATGTATGTATGCCTTTCATTCATTCATGTATGTATGTATGTATGTATGCCTTTCATGTATGTATATATGTATTTATGTATGCATGTATGTATGTCTTTCTTTCATTCATTCATGTATGTATGTATGTATGTCTTTCTTTCTGTCTCATGTATGTATGTATGTATGTATGTATGTATGTATGTAAGTATGTACGTCTTTCTTTCTGTCTCATGTATGTATGTATGTATGTATGTATGTCTTTCATGTATGTATGTATGTATGTATGTATGTCTTTCATTCATGTATGTATGTATGTATGTATGTCTTTCTTTCATTCATTCATGTATGTATGTATGTATGTATGCCTTTCATGTACGTATATATGTATTTATGTATGCATGTATGTATGTCTTTCTTTCATTCATTCATGTATGTATGTATGTATGTCTTTCTTTCTGTCTCATGTATGTATGTATGTATGTATGTATGTATGTATTGTATATCTGTATGTATGTATGTATGTATGTGACGTCTTTTCTTTCTTTCTGTCTCAAGTATGTATGTATGTATGTATGTATTGTCTTTCATTCATGTCATGTATGTATGTATGTTATGATATGTGTATGTATGTATGTATGTATGTATGTCTTTCATTCATGTATGTATGTATGTATGTATGTATGTCTTTCTTTCATTCATTCATGTATGTATGTATGTATGTATGTATGTATATTCTTTCTTTCATTCATTCATGTATGTATGTATGTATGTATGTCTTTCATTCATTCATGTATGTATGTATGTATGTATGCCTTTCTGTCTGTTTGTATGTATGTATGTATGTATGTATGTATGTATGTATGTATGTATGTATGTACGTCTTTCTTTCTGTCTCATGTATGTATGTATGTATGTCTTTCTTTCATGTCTTTCATGTATGTATGTATGTATGTATGTATGTATGTATGTATGTATGTCATTTCATCATTATGTATGTATGTATGTATGTATGTATGTATGTATGTATGTATGTCTTTCATTCTTTCTTTCATTCATTCATGTATGTATGTATGTATGTATGTCTTTCATTCATTCATGTCATGTATGTATGTATTATGTTCTTTCTTAGGTATTCATTGTATTATGTATGTATCTAGTAGATGTATGTCATGTTTTCTTTCATTCATTATGTATGTATGTATGTATGTATGTCTTTCATTCATGTATGTATGTATGTATGTATGTATGTCTTTCTTTCATTCATTCATGTATGTATGTATGTATGTATGTATGTCTTTCTTTCTGTCATGTCATTTCATTCATGTCATGTATGTATGTATGTATGTATGTCTGTATGTATGTATGTATGTATGTATGTACGTCTTTCTTTCATGTTGTATGTTGTATGTTTATGTCTCATGTATGTATGTATGTATGTCTTTCATTCATGTATGTATGTATGTATGTATGTATGTATGTATGTATGTATGTATGTATGTATGTATGTATGTATGTATGTATGTATGTATGTCTGTTTCTTTCATTCAGTGTAGTATGTATGTATGTATGTATGTATGTATGTATGTATGTATGTATGTATGTATGTCTTTCTTTCATTCATGTATGTATGTATGTATGTATATATGTATGTATGTCTTTCTTTCTGTCTCATGTATGTATATATGTATGTATGTATGTCTTTCTTTCATTAATTCATTCATTTATGCATGTATGTCTTTCTTTTTTTATTCATTCATTCATGTATGTCTTTCTTTCATTCATTCATGTATGTATGTATGAATGTCTTTCTTTCTTTCTTTCATGTATGTACATATGTATGTATTTCATTCATTCATTCATTTATGTATGTATGTATGTATGAATGTCTTTCTTTTATACATGTATGTATGTATGTATGTCTTTCTTTCTTTCATGTATGCATGTCTTTCTTTCTTTCATTCATTCATGTATGTATGTATGTATGTATGTCCTTCCTTCCTCGCTCCCTTTCTTCCTTCCTTCCTTCCCAACATGCAGTTTGTCTCTTGGGCGTATATAATGACCTATTCCCTTCTCCAGCCTTTTTTTTTTCTTTTTTTTTTTCTTTTTTTTTTTTCTTTAGTGAAAAACTGGAGCTAAATCAGGCCTAGCGTTCTATTAGCTTATTTAGCGAACGCGCAAATCAAGCTAATCCTGCAAGCACCTTCCCTAGACACATCACATAATCTCCCAAACTACTCCTATATATAAAAGCGCGGATACAATTATATTACACGACGGGTCATCAAATAAAAGTTCGATTTTTCCTTCTATTTACCGTCATGTACTGAGGTTTCAGCTTCCAATATCATGCTAACGCCGCTGTCGTAGCTTGCTAATTAGCTGTGCTGAGGATCTGCTGTAACTCGTATATGTTGGGTCCAATGTTCCTTGTCTCTTCATTACTGCTTCGTTAAAATGAATTGACTGGGGGGGGGGGGGGGGGGGGGGGGTAAAAAACAAACTGTTGTGTAAATTGTTTGTAGAAAATGTTTAGCCTTAGGGCAACGCAACACGTCATTTATGCTAATCAACAACAATGAGAAGAAGAAGAAGAGGTACCACACCAATCGTACACATTTTGCACCACATTCACTAATCACCAGTGTCGGAGAGGAACTCGTTACGTGTAACGGCGTTACGTGATTTAATGACAAAATAAAAGCCATTCGTTACAGTTACGGAGGGGGAAAAAATGCGTCGTTAAATTACAGTTACCGTTGAAAATGTTAAAGATTACAAATCGCAAATACCCCCCTCCCCCCTCCAAAGAAAAACTCATTCAGGGGTTTGCCATTATTTTCCCTTGGAATGTTAACTTAAAGTGCCACCTAGTGGACAAATGGAAGAAATCAAAAAGTAATCGGTTCCTTTTATAAAGTCACTACGTATTACATTTTCTATAGGGTCATTTGTAATCCATTACATTTCCAAAGTAACACAGCTAATCACAAAATAACGTTTCCTTTCGGGTCCCGATGAGGATTTTACGCCGGGGCGTTATTTGTGACGGATCGAGGACAAACCAATAAGGGCGTGTCGGAATGGTATATGTTTATATCTCTCGTCCAATCCTTCACTCTATCCGGATGGAGACGTTAATCCGAATAGGATTTTTTATTTATTTCATTTCATTTTTCTGAATGAAAACGTTGAAAATTCGTTGCTCCAGTAAAATATAAAATACCCCAAAATGTTCTTCAGGTAGATGTTTTACTGTGTAAAAAAAAAAAATGTTTGTCCTTGGGGCAATGCAACACCTAACTGACACTAATCAACAACAATGAGAACAACAACAACATAAATCTACATATTGTGCACCACATACACTAATCACAAAATAAGTTGGCGAATAAAAGGGCGTTTTTATCCGGTCTCCGCCGCTTTCTCTTAAACACGACGTATGATCGGAGGGTTAATAAGCACGGAACACGTAAACAAAAATGGCGTGTGTGTGTGTGTTTGTATTCCTTGTGATATCCACATTCCTCCCAGTAAACATGCTGCGCTCGCTACGCACTTTATTACTTCGCCCCCCACCCCAAAAAAAAAAATCCAAGCGATATTATTCCATATTTATCGTTATTTACGGATTGGGAATTCCAGCCCGTGCGATATTTATCAGTGTTTCCTTTCCCAGGACCGAAAAGTTCCGGAATATTCTCTCTCTTTTTTTTTTTGTCTTCTCTCAGCGTCAGAGAAGAAGGACATGCGGTCGCACTTCAATCCGCTCCTATTTTTCATAAATTCCGAGGAGCGCGGAGAGCGATCGATACTTGGCTGCGCGCAGACTCGACAGCTGGACAGCGCTGGAGTTATACTGTAGAGCGAGACGCATCAGATGGAGGCGTGGGCAGATGGGAGCGCACACACACACACACACACACACACACACACATGAGGCATTGTTCCCGAGTGCAGGCTCGGAGGAACGAAACACCACCACCACAACAATCCCACCAACCAAATCCCCCTCCCCCCATCCACACCGTCCCCGCCCCCCCCCCCCCCCCCCCCGCCCCCACCCCCCCCCCCCTACCCCAAAGCATCAGCGCTAGCATGGTTGCAAGTGCACCGTTACCGTGCCTAATTAACAGCCTTGACATTTATCGAACGCCGTGACCCGCAAAACCCCGAGCAGCTCTTTTGAGTTATAGCGCCGGAGAGCGACGTCGGGTCGAAGGGGTTCCGACTTAACGATCCACATCAAGGCGTTTAGTGCATAATCGCGGAGTTCTTTTGATGGTTCGACAACAAGAGAAGGAGTAATATTCGCTCGGTTACGTCTCTCTCTCTCTCGTTCTCGCTCTCGCACGCGAGTTCTCCTAACGGCGTGTTTTACGGCGCGTAGATTCAATTTAACGCCGCTTCTGTTCCTCTCACCCGAGGGCCAAAAAGGCGCGGATCCGTTGTGACACAGATTTCGCGTCTTACCCCGCCACGGCCCCGGAGCACTTTGAAATGAATACCCCCAGCCTCCCACACGCATCCATCTGCCGCGGAGATGTAGAAACCTGTGGCCCGGGCGCGCGTCGCCGATACAAACTCGCTCGCTCGCTAGTGCTTGTTGTTATCGTATCAATGGAAGGCATCACTAAATTCTCGCTTCCGATTGGTCGGAAGTTTTTTCTCCCCGAGCGCATGGTTGTTTCTATAGTAACAGCGCCTAATCTACACCCATTATAAATGGCACTATGTAATAAGAACCGCGTCCATGTACATAATCCCTTTATGCCTGCTGTAATAGAAGCGCTTTCGTAGCCAACTTTTAAACACATAAGACCAGCGGTGGAATTTTTTCGGTAACTACCGAATAATATTACCACGTTAGAATATCGGACGTCCAAACATACGGAGGCCCTTCCCCCATATTTTGGCACACAAAATTGCACGCCCACCTCGCCAAACGTCACTGTCTGCACTAATGACATTTTACTAGATAGATAGATAGATAGATAGATAGATGACAAACAGACACATAGATAGATATATAGATATATAGATAGATATAGATAGATAGATAGATAGATAGATAGATAGATAGATAGATAGATAGATAGATAGATAGATAGATAGATAGATAGATAGATAGATAGATAGATAGATAGATAGATAGATAGATAGATAGATAGATAGATAGATAGATAGATAGATAGATGACAAAAAGACAGATAGATAGATAGATAGATAGATAGATAGATAGATAGATAGATAGATAGATGATAGATAGATAGATAGATAGATAGATAGATAGATAGATAGATAGATAGATAGATAGATAGATAGATAGATAGATAGATAGATAGATAGATAGATAGATAGATAGATAGATAGATAGATAGATAGATAAACAGACAGGTAGATAGATAGATAGATAGATAGATAGATAGATAGATAGATAGATAGATAGATAGACAAACAGACAGACAGATAGACAGATACTGTAGACAGATAGACAGATACTGTAGACAGATAGATAGACAGATAGATAGATAGATAGATAGACAGATAGATAGATAGATAGATAGATAGATAGATAGATAGATAGATAGAGATAGATGAGATAGATAGATAGATAGATAGATAGATAGATAGATAGATAGATAGATAGATAGATAGATAGATAGACAGATAGACAGATAGACAGATAGACAGATAGATAGATAGATAGACAGATAGATAGATAGATAGATAGATAGATAGATAGATAGATAGATAGATAGATAGATAGATAGATAGATAGATAGATAGATAGATAGATAGATAAACAGATAGACAAACAGATAGAGAGACAGACAGATACTGTAGACAGATAGATAGATAGATAGATAGATAGATAGATAGATAGATAGGAAGGCACATAAGAATTTGTCTTTTTTTTGCACTTTTCCAGCATGATCTGCAATTAAGTGTTTACGTAGCGACTATAACAGGTCGCTAACACTTAATAAAGCTTTATAATTTAAATACGTTTGCCTTATACATAGACACCGGCGCTTATGAATAGTTTACGACGAATCGTAACCAGCATACGGAGACTCACAAGGATGTAGCTATGGTTGTCATTACCAGTCAGCATTATAAACATCGGTACCCGTTATAAACATTGTCGAATGCATTATAACTTTCGTTCGCGTCATAAGACAGATACAGGGCGTTAAAATCAATGCATTATGAATGTAGTAGAACACAATGTGACTTTAATAGACGCTGCTTCTGCACTGAGCGATGATAATTGTCACGATTATATCCTTTTTCTTTTTTTTTTTACTTTTAAATATAAACATTTACAGATTCATGAGATCAGCGTGGAGGGTTAAACCGGAGATCCGGATCTGGACTGTAATTAATATAAACACTGTGCCACGGTAGTTTAGGGCTACGTTCGCGCTCAGGTGTCTATCAGTGAGCAGTTCATAACCTCGACAATAATGGGACTGTAATGAACAGACATTCGGTGTCACTCTCTTATAAAGAGAATGGTTCCTGATTTTATATATATATATTATATATATATATATATATATATATATATATATATATATACCATGTACTGTTAACAATTTTAGGATAAATGTATAGGGCACTAATATACAACATTTTTTGACATCTCATTTAGAATTGTGTTGAAAAAAATACCATTTACAAAATACATTCTGTGAAGAGTCAAATGTGTCACGACGATCAAAGCAGGTTTTAAAGCGGTTATAATGCGTTATACACATCCCAGCAATTATTGATCGAAAAAAAAAACATCACAAACTTGCAGGAGCAGTGTTCATAACAAGTCTCTACAAAGATATGCATTATTATTATTATTGTTATTATAAGCGATTCTTAAAAGTGCATGGCGATATATAACATGTTATGAACGCAATTTAAATGATAACGTATCATGTTTTATTGTGTAATAATACGCATTACCATAATTGCATATAATTCCTTTTCGAACGCATTCGGACGGATATAAACATTATTTAATGGATTACACATGTTGACCTTCAAAGGGGTGTTCTTCGGAATTGATGTTATAACCTGTTATAAGCACATTACTTATAATGCGGAATATCCATGACGCACAATGCGTAGTTTTGACTGAAAAACGAAGCCTTATTCACAAGACTTCCTTCATAAGAATCAGTCGATCGATTAATTTGGGAGTTCGTAATCGCACTACGATGCATTCAGAACACTTCATAGGATCACGTGAGCGTAGAATTTCAAGAAGTAGCATTGAGCGATTCGCGCTTCTTTACCGTATTTGGAATTTTGGAACGATCGATGCTAGAGGCGCTTTCTCGTTCCGTACAGGTTATTACCAGTAATGAAGGGTTGCATAAGACAACACGTGGCTTCGTACTGTATGGTGCACAAAGGATAGGGCTGATTTTCAAAGGGTCAGGCCTGGGAGGCATTATAATAACAATAATAATAATAATAATAATGGTTTATGGGGGGGAGGAAATGAGAGTTATCAGCTGTAGATCACTTCTAATGGTGTTGTGATTATAACAGGCTTCATAGAAAGTGTTCCTGGCTACTGCTTGAGAAAATTGATTATTCACAGTTCCGGAAACAATACTAAATAAATAAAAATACAGAGATGCTGCAAAATCCCATTAACCCCCGACTTTAGGGAGTAGCGCTCTGACTCGAATAGCGCGCGTGGGGGGGGGTGTATGGGGGGGTGTATATGCGGGTATGGGCAACCAAATTGCAATTCTCGTATTAATTGATTGGAATAAATGAAGACGGCGCTGCCAGCTGTCCCGTAGTGTTTTGTTTGCGCTCTCAAACGGCTGTTGTTGTGAACCCGGGCCACTGAACTAATAGAACCGAGCTGCACTTGAGCATCGCTCCGGTCTCCGGGGCACGGCGGAGAGAGAGAGAGAGAGAAAAAGAGAGAGAGAGAGGGACGGAATTGAGCTCCTGCAGCTCATCCAGAGATGACCACACAGCTGGAGGACCCAGATGTGCGGATTTAATAGCTAATTACTGTCTCCTCGCAGACCCTCGGAGACTCGAGCGGAAAGGTCGTGCCGAGAAAGGGCTTTTTTTTGGGGGGGGGGTTACTTTGTGAAGCCGAACTAATAATGCAATTCTTCAAACGCGAGCAAAAATAAATAAATAAATCAATAAATCAAAACAAAACAACCACTATCCAGGTCTGTGTCTGAGATAACATTACCGCCCCTTTGTTTTTATTTTGCTTTATGCGAGGGGACGACCTGTACCGTAATTAAAACACGAAAGAAAACATGATTATGGCGCTTATAACACAATATGGGGAGCTGAAATATAACATCGTGAAAAAGCGAGTCAAACCGAGGCAAAACAGCGTCAGGAAGCTCGACATTAAAGCTGACATTCATGAGCTGCTAAATAAATAAATAAACAAACAAACAAATAAATAAATAAAGCATTTCCCCAGAATGAAAAACCATCTCCAGTGGTATAATGTTTTTTTTTTCTCTTTTTTTTTTAATTTAACGTTTATTTTTCGGAAATAATGCATGGATATATGCAAAGAAACAATACCTGGTCATAATTTGGATATTAAATCTTTTTTTTTTTTTTCACAGAGTATTTTTTTTTCAAGACAATTAAGAAGAAAAATAAATAAATAAAAGCTTTTCGAAAACCAGATAACGACGAGAAAAAAAAAAAAAAAAAAAAAAAAAAAAAAACCCGGAGCGATGAATCTTCCTGTTCGGATGCGTTTCTGAGGGGAAAACTATTACCTGGTCAATTTAGTGAAAAAGAAATAAATACACAGAGAATAAATGTACGCGGAGAAAGTTGCCTCCAGAAGCAGAATGATAATAGACAATTATCATCAGTCTTTCTTTTCCAAAGAGCGGTGCGGCGGAAAAAAAAAAAAAAAAAAAGAAAGGAAAAAAAAAAAAAAAAAAAAAAAAAAAAAAAAAAAAAAAAAGAAAAGACAAAAAAAAAAAAAAAAAAAAAAAAAAGAAAAGAAAAGTGTGCTCGTTCATACTTTTGCAGTTATGGCTTTCACAGTGGAATACATTATTATTATTATTATTATTATTATTATTATTATTATTATTATTATTATTATTATTAATTAATAAATAAAAATTTGATTTATTTGTTTGTTTTTGCAGGAAAACACTAAGCACATCTCCCGTCACATTCCTTCCTTCCTTTCTTTTTCTCCCTTCACTTCACAAATAAACCATGGGGTTGTTTTGCGGGTATCATTTTCTCTCTGTGTTTACAGATCGCATAATCTGAAAGGCAGATTAATGTCTTAAAAAACAAACAAAACGTTGCCAATTAATGTCAGGTATCGAAAAGAAGAAGAAGGAAAAAAAAAAAAGACGCCATCTAGTGGTAAAGAAGCGTAAATAATGTGGTTTCTCCCTCACGATCACACCCTTACTAATAATTGTTGTTGTTGTTGTTGTTTTTTTCTCCAGTTCGAAATAATCATCTAAGGATTTTTCTGGGCACTTTCCGTGAATTTTTGTGCACAACAATGTAAACAATTATCGGCATACGTACTCCGGTTTATGACAATCACGGCGGTTTTCCTACGAGCGCAGTAGTAGTAGTACGACGGGAGAAACTAGCACGTCGTAAATGTGTTTTTGCATTTTTACTCGGGATACAAAAGAAGGCGAGATCACTGATAAGAGTATAAATTACAGCATTTACAGTTCGTCTTTGAAATATATACTGTACAGCATATTTAATTAGGGTTTTTTTGTTTGTTTTTTTTTTAAATATAAAGGATTAATACCTTTTCAAAACAAAAAAAAAAAAAAAAAAAAACAACCAAAAACCATCATGTATGGCAAGGGTTAGACTCTGGAACGCTATTCTTGCTGTAGCCCGTACTGTTGTTGGCCACAGGGCAGTCTCTGTAGCCGAGGCCTCCGTTGGGCGTGTAGATGGGCTGAATTCTGTAGTCCCCTTTAAGGAGCTGTTGGTTGTTCAGAGAAACTATCTGAAAGCTAGTCTCGGTCATTTCCAGGATGGAGTTATCCTTTTTTGTGCCTGCCTCGCAGTAATCGTCTTTCCTCCTGCCTCGGTTGTATTTCCATTTGGACGAGGACGAGCGTCCCTTCTTGTGCATGTGCCAGCAGAAGACGCTCAGCAGGAGCACCAGGACGACGAGCACGGCCCCTCCGATCAAGCCGGCCAGCAGCAGGGACGAGCCGAAGTCCCGCTGGCTCGCCTGCTCGGCCTTCTCGTCCAGGTCGTAGGAGGCCGCTTTGGTCATGACCTCCGAGCAAATGGTGTCTTCGCCCGTGTGATAATTGTTGAACGCGTCCAGGGGGTCCACACAAATTCGGTAGACCGATTTGGGATCCAGGCCGGCCAGGTGTATTCTCTGCTGCTCCCCGTCGGCCATCGCCTCCTGCATGGGGTCGCCGATCAGACTGGGGCCCATCTTGACCCAGGTCACCTTGTAGGCCGTGACGGTGAAGGTGGATATCCAGTTCACCTGGACGCACGTGCTGTTCAGGACAACGAAGGATACCCGGAGTGATTCCTGCACCGGGTCTTCGGGGGCGTCTGTCCTCGGGTGGTCATCCCCGTGACTGGTGGGGGGTGACGGAGGTAGGGCGGGGGCAGAGCTGGGAGTGGGGACTTCGTTTGGGATTGAGGAGCCCGTCCGAGTGGCTGACTCAGCAGTAGGCGAAGGGGAGGGCGTGGGTTGTTGTGTCGATCGTGGCACTACGGCCGTGCTGCTCGGGCACTGGATCATCTCCAAGTTTAGCTCTCTAATTACCATACCACGCACAATCTCGGGCCTCTGGCACATGAAGCCGCGGACGTTGAGCGTCGCCGGCAAGGACTTCAGCCACAGTATGACCCATTTAATGTTGCAGTCACACAGCCAAAGATTGTTTCGAACAGTGAGCTGTCTCAGGCTAAGGAGGCCATCAAAGACCCCCTGTGTGAGAGACTGCAGCTGGTTGTTAGAAATGTCCAGTCTCTCGAGGCGGTGCAGGCCTCGGAAGGCCGTCAAAGGGATCTCATTCATCAGATTATCCTGCAAGTTGAGCTTCACCAAGCACTGGGTGGGCAGGTTAAGCGGAGGGACCATCAGGGAATTGCGCGCTATGGACAAAGTTTTAAGGTTAACCAACGCCTGGAAGGCTCCCGGGGCCAGGCCTTCGTCTGCCAGGAGGTTTCCGTCGAGAAGGAGGCGCTCCAGCCCGGTTACGTTTTCAAAGGCCTCGTCGCTGATGAAAGCGATCCGGTTTTCATCCAAGCGCAGCTCCTTGATCTCTTCGGGGAGTCCGATAGGCACGCTGCTCAAATGGTTCTTGGTTAAGAAGAGGATTTTGAGGCTGATGGCTTCCCTGAATGCCCCTTCCTCCACCCCCACCGTAGAGATCGAGTTGTCATCCAGGAAGAGTTCCTCGAGGCGCAGCAGCTGGCCCAGGGCCGCCCGCGACACCGTCTGAATGTTGTTCTCCTGCAGATGGAGCACCCGCGTGTTTTTAGGCAGGTTGACCGGGAACTCGTCCAGCTGGTTGCCGTAGAGATACACCGTCTCTACCGAAGCGACGTTGTGCAGCTCCGCCGGAAAGCCGGCGTTGTTGATTTGGTTGTTGTGGAGGTAGAGGGTCTTGTAACCCTCGCCTATCCCCAGAGGCACTGACGTTAGGCTCCGTTCGTTGCAGTACACGAAGGTCCTGTCACAGCGGCACTCGTCCGGGCACGTGGTGGCCCAGGAGAACTGCATGTGAAGGCCGAGTAGGATCGTTATCCACGGCCTTATAAAGATCATCACATCTTTATTCCATATCCGTACCTGTATCTCCATTTTCGGCGGGGAGAAAACGCAACGCACGACAGAGGCTTTTGGGGAGGGGGAAAAGAAAAGAAAAAAAAAAAAGCCACCAAAAAAAGAAATAAAATCCACCAGGTCGAAATGTTAAACAGCTCTTGGAGCTACGCAGGAGAAAAAGTTGGTAATCCTCGTGTAATTGGCTGTCCTAGGCCCCCCCCCGACACAAGACCAATGGTCTCGTTAGCTCGTGCGCCTCCCTCGCTTGCCGCCATCCATGCTTGGGTTGAGACTGATAGCCGAGCTCATCACATTTTCACTCGCGGGCCAGGACGGGCCGATTTAAGTGCGGGGAACCAAAACAGCACGTTTAGCAGCTTTATCGGCGGCGAGCTCCTCTCTGGTCACGGCCAGCTCCACTCTGAATGACACGGCCTCGCTCGCACGGGGCACTCGGGTCCATTTCCC
>JACRUU010000015.1:15085223-15087723 GCA_030449085.1 Kryptopterus vitreolus
AAGGACACACTAAAGCTATATAAAGTGGACACCTTCAAAACCTGAACTTTAGGTATATGTGGGAAAAAAGCCGGTGTAAAAATATGCGATGTCGTCTTGGGACCACTAGTGGCGCTGTTGAGCAGCGTTGGATTGCAAGGACTGGTTTACTACTACTACTACTACTACAACTAATAATAATAATAATAACAACAACAACAACAATAATAATTAATTTAATTTAATCCTTCCACACAATCATTGCAGTTTAAGAAACAGGACGTAAAAGAAAGTGTGGCAATTCTAAAACAAACAAAAATATATAAACACATGAATCAAGATATCATTGAAATAAGAAATGACTTAATGTGGTTAATGTGGGATGTGTAACAGTAAAACAAACAAACAAACAGACAAGCAAACAAAAAACACACATAATTTAATGGCAGCGCTGTACAAAGGCTAAATATTCTGGTTACCCTTTTGTATGCCCAAACAGAAAGGAAGCTATTAAAGAAAACACGTTTTTTTGTTCATGTGACCTTGATAATTTTATTTTTAACAATTCCTAAAAATCAAACAAAAATCCTACTAACATATCTTTAAAAAAAAACAAAACAAGAGCAAAAACATTTTGCTAGCATAACGTTGTTGACGATGCTAATGTGTTGCTACTAAAATGTTAGCATTATATATGAGATTTCCTAAAAGAGTCAATATTGCATTAAATGTTGGCTGTAATGCGAACAGTAACTTAATATAAGTAGCATTATATTTATATTAAGTTATTATCGAAGGTTTTAAGTCAGTAGTGTCATTATTATGTTGAAGTTCGGCTACAATGCTAACAGTTAGCTAGTTGTTAGCGTGTGAGTTAGCTGGTAATCTGTTTAAGATGTAATAGTTAGCTAATAGAGAGAGGAGTCTGTGTAAATGTGGCTATAATGCTAACAGTTAGCTAGTAGACTTATTAATGTGTTTTTTGTTTTTACGTTTGGCATTGATACTAATATTGGAGTAGTAGCGACCACTATATTAAAGCTAGCTTTGCTAATAACCGGCTGTCCACCTTGACTTAATTCCAGTCCTGCCCAAACATTCCTCTTTTGCTCGGATCGTATGAAGTTGATCAATCCTCTCCTCCAAGCATATACGAAACGAAACCCCAATGTAAACACGGCCCGGAGTTGTCTTTTAAATGCGTTGCGCGCTCACGGAGCCCGAGATGATATTTTCGAAGATTAAATTAGGTGTGTACGCTCCCCCGTGCGCCCCTATATTAGGTTTCCGCATCTCTTCCCCGCTGCTTTCAGGAGGGGATTGGAATCGAGGTCTGATGGGAAGGATGTAGAGTCTTTGAAGCGCCTCGCTCGCCTTCTGTAAACTCGCGCCAGATTCTTCAAGCTCGATTAAAATGCTCGCGTCTGGGAGAGCGGAGCTGGTTCTGGGACCGGATATTCTTTGTAACCAAGATGTAACAAATGTACAAACCGATTAAACGGTGTTCTATAAACATGGGTCTGGATCACATCGAAGAGCAACCAGGAAGTCCTACGAGTGGGATGCCCTATCTTTTATACCAGATCGATTCCCTACTATGATTCAATCCAGATATGGTCGCATTTATAAGACGGAGCGGGCCAGGATTAAGGGCCTGGCTCACAAGCATCGCCGGGATTCGAACCCGCAACCTTCCACTGAGAATTCTTAACCACCGAGCACACACACAGCTAGGATAAGTCTTCTTACAGCAATACACAGTGACCACAGAAGCTTCTTACCATACGTGCATGTTGTATAGTAAGTATTTATATTCGCTTTAGGCCAAACCAGCATACACATGTATTAGTGGTCCGCCATTATGGAGCTCATTTTATCACGCCTGTTTGGATCAAATTTGGACGAATTAGAGTCACGTAAACATTACAGCACCGTGAAATTGTTTCTTCGCATATCCCAGCTTTGTTTTGTGTAATTTAGGGTCAGAGCGCAGGGGTCAGCCATGCTACCGCGTCCCCTTGGAGAACAGCGTGTTAAGGGCCTTGCTCAAGGACCCAAGAGTGGCAGCTTGGCGATACCGGGGCTTGATCCCACGACCTTCCAATCAGCAGCCCAACCACTAGGAATCATTAACCAGAGGCAAGGAAGTGTCTAAAGACCCATTTTGAATCATTTTATTTCCCTTAAACACAATGCACTTACACGCAGACACGCATTTTCACGCCACTCCTTTCATCTCACCTGTTTAATTACAGGCTTCGTCGTCTGCCGTACATATTTAATCGGCCGTACCCGTGTTCACTTTCCTACCCCACCTCACCTCATGGAGATTATTTTTTTATACCGTGTCCGAGCCCACGTGGCATCCAATAAGAGCCTTCAAATACCCAATAGTACGCCCCATTAAATGGTCTGGGTTTTTTTTTTTTTGTTTTTTTTTGTTGTAGTCTGGATGAACGACTGAATCGAACTCAATTGATCCGCGGAGTCGATTCGCTAAGCCCCAAGTCGACTCGCACGT
>JACRUU010000015.1:15092723-15105223 GCA_030449085.1 Kryptopterus vitreolus
CACACAGAATTCCCTAAACAAAATCTACAGGGACGTCTTTCCAGAAGAGTGGAGGGTTCTAGACCAGCGCCATGTGGATCTTATTCTCGGGGTGTTTATAAGTCTATATAACCTGGCTTTGGACACTTTGCAATGAATCATAAGCGATACACAAAAGTTGACAGGAAGTGGATAACGATCTATTCAGCGACATCATTTCTGGGTCCATAAATCTCCAGCCGGTGAAAATTTTTCAATTAATGTTTTTTTTTTTCTTTTTTAATTCTCCCGTAGCTCAGTCATACCATAATAATGACATTAGTCTCGGGCGGTATTAGGTCAGGTGGAGATGTCGGCGTTTACTTCCAGTTGTGTCCGCCCAGTCGATACGCGCCCGCGTTAACCACAGCGAGGGGGGAATAACGACCCGGGGTAGCGCATGCACGATCGATCACTTATCAATTTCGGATCATTACTCACAGACGACAGGGATATGTCTGCGGGACTTCAGAGCGATGATACTCAAACAAGCGGCCTTTTAGAAACAAATAGGACGGCGGCCCAGAAAACACACACACACACACACACACACACATATGCATCACATCTGTTGACTGTTCTGACTGCTGTTTTCCAAATGTAAATTGAATCCGTGGAGAAATTAATGAAACGATGGCTCATAATAAGCATCCGCAGACAAGTTTATTATTCATTATTAGTTTGTTATGGGCTTGGCATCGCCGATGTGACGAGCATCCCGGATAGGATTATCCTGATGAAAGCTTGGGGGGGGGGGATAAAAAAAAAAAAAGAAGGGAATAGAAACAGATGCTCCACAGAAGGAAAGGAAAAAAAAGAAGAAAAAAAAGTGTTATATATTCAGTTTCGTGTCGAACGCCAGGCAACCCGTCTCATTATTCTTCTCTTTTTTCGACTCGGGCAATCCTTCGCCGTGGTATTACACACGCACGAGCATTTGATTTTTTCATGGAAACAAACAAACCAAAATGAACACATCTCTATCTGATCCCGAGGTCTGAACGCAAGTGCGCTTTGATGATGCTGACTGTTGCTGGGAGGTTAAACCCGGGGAAAAAATAATAAATAAATAAATAAATAAACGGGTACCTAAAATATCGATTAGTATTAGCGTTGTGATTTCATCTCCATAACTGCGGCTGGTGCGCTTTGATTTCAATTTGCTTCAACGGTAGGGAAAAAAAAAAACGCAATACAAAATAGTCGGCGTTTGTTCCTTTGGTTCAGGCAGACGGCAAATCATCAACCTTCTGACTTTCCTTTCACGAACAGGCCTTTGTAGTGCAAAAAAATGCGAGAGAGAAGTAAATAAATAAATAAATAAATAAAGAAGTAAATAAAAGCTTTTCCTGCTCTGTCGATGCACCTCTACCTCTGCCATATATTCTGTGTCAGTCCCGGGTCGTACTAGTGTTGTGATACGTCATATTCATGTACTATATATATATATATATATATATATATATATATATATATATATATATATATATATATATATAAATATATAATATAAATATGATTTTTTGTCAATGTACAAAATCCAAAAGAATCCAAAAGACAAACATATCAGTATTTGGTGTTCCTTCCTTTTAGAAGAACTAGAAGTAGTGGAAGTGACGGCACCCCCCCCCCCCCCCCCACACACACACACAAAGCCCTGATCTCTACATCATGGAGTGTGTGTGGGATTCATGAAGAGACAGAAGGATGTGAGAACGTCTACATCCACAGAAGATCTGTGTGTTTACTTCTCCAATGATGGAACAACCAACCAGCCGAGTTCCTTCATAAACACTGTGTGTAAGTGTACCTAGAAGTGTTACTGCTGTTGTGAAGGTAAAGTGTTTTCACACTAAATATTGCTTTCATTTCTCTTCATTCACTACATTTCGTTCATTGATGAACACTATATATATATATATATATATATATAGTCTACCTGACAAAAGTCTTGTCGCTTATCTATTTTGTAGAAACACCTGCTATTAACCTTGCTATTATTGACTTTTAATTAATCAATTGGTGTTAGAAATAGCTCGTATGAACAGCTAAAACCCTCCCAAATGATGTTTAATGCACTGAAATAAATTAGTTTCACTGAAAAAAGATTTATCATTTAATCAAAACAGAAAGGTCAAATTTTGGCAAGACAAAAGTTTTGTCGCCTATACAGAAATTGAACAAATTTACTGCAAATACAAAAATATGTCAGCAAATTAAGTAGTGGTGCTGTGAGATCCAAATTTAATATCTTGTATGACTTCCATGAGCTTGAAGGACTGCATCCATGCGGTTTGGCAAGGATTCATACAACTTATTGATGAAGTCATCAGGAATAGCAAAGAAAGCAGTCTTGCAAGCCTCCCAGAGTTCATCAATATTTTTTGGTTTAGTCTTCCATGCTTCCTCTTTCATCCTACCCCACATATGCTCAATGATGTTCAAGTCTGGTGACTGGGCTGGCCAATCCTGGAGCATCTTGATCTTCTTCGCCCTGAGGAACTTTGATGTGGAGATGGAAGTATGCGATGGAGCACCATCCTGCTGCAGAATTTGGCCTCTTTTATGGTTGGGAATATAAGAGGTAGCTAAGATTTCTTGGTATTTTAGACTATTGATGTTGCCTTCCACCCTGCAGATCTCTCGTACACCCCCATACTGGATGTAACCCCAGACCATGATTTTTCCGCCACCAAACTTCACTGTTTTCTGGGTGAATCTCGGATCCATGCGGGCTCCAGTAGGTCTCCTGCAATATTTGCGGCGACTGTGGTGTAATTCAACAGAAGATTCATCTGAAAAATCCACCTTCTGCCACTTTTCCAGCGTCCATCCTTTTAGCAGGCTGTGGGCCTTGGCAAATGCACACGGTTTTTCAATCGTCTTTTGTTTAGTGCTGGCTTCTGGGCACTGATTCGACCATGGAGGCCATTTCGAGATAGAATCCGACAAACTGTTCTGGTTGACACGGGGACTTCAGGTGACCAGGTCTCGTGGAGCTCTGCTGCAGTGGAAAATGGGCTGGCCTTGGATTTTCGAGCCAACAAACGGTCCTCTCGAGCAGTTGTCTTGCGGGGTCTGCCTGACCTGGGCTTGTCAAAAACGTCTCCAGTCTCTTCAAATCTTTTTTTTATCCTCTGTACTTGACGCTGAGACACATTGAAGGTGTCTGCCACATCAGCAGTGGATCTGGTCTTCAGCCTCTTGATAATCAACACTTTAGTCTCAGGGTGAATCTTAGGCATGTTTGCAGAGGTCTAGTTGCAGTTGAGGTGAAGGTCTAGTGTACTGGGGTTCTTTTTATACACACCTGAGACCTAATTGATCCATTATTAGTCACAGGTGAAGCTCATATGACAAGGCGACAACACTTATGTCTTTGCAAAAATGGACTCAATGGGCTTTACCAAGCTGTGAATATTAGAATACTTTTTGACAGTTTCGTTTTGCACTGAAACATTATTACAAAAGCTGTTGGGATTAAAATGAGCCATTTCTTGTAAAAAAAATCTTGATTAGAAATATATTTCAGCCGCACTTCAGGTCAATTTGTACACAAGCGACAAGACTTTTGTTATATATATATATATATATATATATATATATATATATATATATATATATATATATAATAAAAAATTGATTAGACGAGACCTTTAGTTGTCATGAAGCATTGGGGTGTGCACTTAGGGATCTACAGCACAGTATGTTAAAAGGACCTGTCAATCAAAGTGCAGGGATTTTTAATAACTAATCCAATGCATAAAAGCTAAAAATAAATAAATAAATAAATAAAATAAACGTCTTGAATTTCTGAATTATTTTAGCCCTCGCGGCCACTTCTTCTGCACGGATAAGCTTGGCACCACACGGCGGCTCGTCAAGTTCCTGCACGGGAGCAGAACAAACATGTTTGTCAAAAACCGGGAGGCGAAAAAAAATAAGCGTCTTCCCACCCCGTCCTAATTGATTTAATCAGCACTTCTCCCAGTTTGAAGTGAATTAGCGACGCGCCAAAAACAGAACTTCGCTCAGAAGTGCGTCCCTTGTTATGTGTCTCCAGCTGTTCCACAACTGGCTGGCAATAAACAGTGCTTTTAGTCTAGAGCAGGCAGCAACACAGAGGGTGGGTGTGAAGGGGGGGGTGGGGTGGGTGGGTGTTTGTGTGTAGGGGGGTCATGGAGCGCCGAGCTGTTTATAGCACAAGCACATCTCGCTCGTTTTCTTTCCTTTCAGGAGCCTCGGCAACGGGCGTGCGCTTTGCAGAGCAGGGGCACGCGAAACGCAGCAAGGCCTTCAGACGAGCCCCTTCTCGCTTCTGTAATGTAAACCCATTAACATCAGGGTGGGGATAAAAAGGAAACCAAACGAAAACAAGAAGGCGGAGACAAATAACCGGGGCCACTTCATTGTGGCGGGAATTGTGTTGATGATGTGTTGAAGGCTAGTAGGCGGCGATTGAAAGTAGTCCCGGCAACTAGGCGTATCGCAACGTTTATACTATTACGCTCGTGTTTTTTTTTTTGCGTGGAACTACTTTTGCGTGAAGCAGTTTTGTTTGTTTGTTTAGTCTGTCATTCCAGACTAAACTTTACCTTTGCCTTTTTCCGAGGTAAAAAATGTGACTATATAGTTCGGACTCATTTCCCTGACAATTCATCTTCATCTTCATCTTCTACCGCTTTATCCGATCTTCCCTCGGGTCACGGGGAGTCTGTGTCTATCTCAGGCGTCTATGGGCATTAAGGCAGGATACACCCTGGATGGAATGCCAACCCATCACAGGACACACACACACACACATTCATACACTAGGGACAACTTTTTCCAAGGTGGCCAATCAACCTCCCGTGCATGTTTTTGGACCGGGAGGAAACCGGAGAAAAACCCCCTGAGGCACGGGGAGAACATGCACAAACTCCACACACACATGGCCGAGACGGGAATCGAACCCGGACCCTGGCGGTGTGAGGCGAACATGCTAACCACTAAACCACCGTGCCCCTCCATGACAATTCTTGTTTGTTTATTCTTTTGTGTATTTATCTATTCATCCCTCAAACGGCATCCGTACGTTTTCTTTTCTTTAATCGTATAAAACACCTAGCTACGAACAATCCTGCTCTCCAAACCTGGTCTATTTCCTTTCTAGAAGGTACAAACGACTTCGCACGAATTGTTTACCATGAAGGAAAATGTAACGTGACTTTAAAAAGTGCATAAAATAGGCATATAAGCCTTTTAACGACTTCAATCTTACATAACGGAAAATAGTTCGTAGTCACGATGAGGTCGCAAGGAAATTAACGGAAAACAACGACAACAAAAACAACTGCGTGGCCTCGTAGGACTTTTGTACAATTCGTTGCGTTGTTATGGAAACATATTGGAACGTGTTAATATGCAACCTGTCGCACTGTCACACATCTGGGGCTCGACGTCACAGCTGGCGTTATAGAATACTAATCAACACCATATTAGAAATCTTCGTACTGTATACGAAGTTACCGAAGAAGGCCAAAAGTTCGGCTAGCAATTATACGCTATCTATATCCGCGAGGTACGAAGTTTGATCGCGATGCAGGACGGCGTTTCAGGCCGAGAAGGCCACGTTTGTCATCGTGAATCGTTTTTTTATTTTCCCACTATGCCCAGTGTTGGAAAAAAAAAGAGCGCTCCAGATGGCGTTGCCAGCATCCGCTCCACTCCAGTGGCTCTGAGACGGCTCCGGCTGTGCGAGGGGCCTGGAGGACTCCGACGGGGGGGGGGGGGGGGGGGGGGGGGGGTGGTCACTGAACTCCATCTCATCACAGGCCGAAAGCCCGAGAGTGACACGTTGCGATGATGCGCCGTTTGTAAAGCGGCTCGCCAGATCTCAAACGCACGCGAGGTGCCGTATTGCTTTCCGCCCAATTCCACGGTGGCGTCTTCATATTTGACGCCTTTTATAATGGCGGTCATCTGTCATCTTCACCTTGCTTTAGCTCGGAGGAGTTGGTCTGCAGCGAAGGAGCCACTTCCAGTTAATCATCGATGTCGCAGGGGCACACCGACCGGCTTGCTTTTGTGTAACTTCTTCCATAATTCCATATGGCCTCAGCGAGGCAGAAAAGTGTCGCTTGATCTGGAGGTCCATCTGGCCATTAGATGCTCTGACCTTCTGCACCCCCCCCACACTCACGCTCCCGTGGTCACCGAGGAACACGGAATAAAAAAATGTTATTGTCGGCTGGCGAAAGCTTGCGAGTCGTGTCGACAGATGTAGCCGTCTTCTCTCGACTTGCAGTGCCGAACGCCGGAATAACTGGGCCATTAAATGATGCCGATGTAAGCTATATTAATGAGCGGTATCGCATTCTGCTCCAATTATTTACTAGTGGGTCACAGCAGAGCAGATCATTCTTCCTCAGGTGGCACGAGGCCGAACGCGTCTGCCACCGAGTTCTGATTAATCAAATCATATCCTCGCTAAATGAATCGCATATGGCTAGAGTCGTGCTACACTGTGGAGGGGAACGGGAAGGAATGGGGGGGGGGAGGGTGGGGGAATAGGGGGTGGAGCTCCTCTTCCTCTCGGTGGACCGGGCTTTAACTTTTGTCCTCCTTTTCCCCTGGACAAAGACAAAAGGCTCGAGGTCACCGTTCTCGCAGTTGGGAATCGTTAAAGCCTGATTTAATGCGTTGTATAATTCAAGACTCGCCGGGGTTCAAAGTCCGGAGCCGGGGTTCATCACGCAAACACGTTAGATTAATTACAGCGATGTGGCGAAACGAAGGCAGGCACACCTGTCGGCTTACAGCCATGCATCAACATTAAAGGATGGAGACCCTCTGACCATTATTTATCCGAGCTGCTAAACACTCCTGAAGCGTCTTCGGTCTTTTATAGGGACCGACTAGGCACTTGCATACATGAAGCTTATGCATCAGCTTTAGGCACTGTGCCCAAATCATGGGGAAGTGGGCAGGGGGGGGCAAACAACCCCCACCCCAGCCCTCCCCTCCCATTATTTACACGCTGCAAGTCCCTCATTAATTTGTCCTTCGTTAAAATCAGCCCTTAACGGTTAACCTACACGTACACACTCACTCTCATTAGAACTAACGCACCAGAGTGGGCCGAATAATAAATAAATAATAATGGAAAACAAAAAAAGAAAACACGCCATGCCCGGTTCTGCACTTCTTTCCCGTAGATAATTACCAGTTTTGTTTGGTATCGTGTCTTTCTGAACCGGTGGAGAGTATAGCACGCGCTTTAACCTTGCAGCATTCGCATCTGTTTACAGTAAGCGAGGGCTTAATGAGATCTGCACAAGTTCCATGACATGCTTATAAAATAAAAAATACACACACACACACACACACACACACACACACGGCTTCAATTAATACCGCGCTCGTTTTTGTTACCAGTGACGACTTTGAGGCTATAAAATTGTCGAGATCTCGCAACAAAATTCCAGCATGTTGGGTTTCTGGGTTGTGTCGAAAACAAGCGTTGTTTCAATCTATTAGGGGACTTGCTCAAGTGCCCTAGAATGCCTTGGCAGTCCGAGGATTTCGAATTAACACAAGGAAACACAGAAACCTAATATAGTAGCTTTGCGATTGCGGCGTTTGGAGCCAAAGGTCGTAAAACCCCAACCGTACCATTTCTGGGCCCCTGGGCAAGGTCCTGAACCTTATAAACACTACGTTGTATGAATGTACGTCGGACCTGCCAAAATTCCAGCAGTTCCATAAACCCCATGCTAAACACGTAATGAGAGCTGATACAAATGATATGACCACCATTTTTGAATGGACCAGGTATCAGTTCTACAGAATCTCAGGTATTAAGGTGTTTTATACATGTACGACCTCAGGACTTACATTTACAGCATTTGGCATACGCCCTTACGCAGAGCGATTTACAACTGAGGGCCTTGCACAAGGGCCAACAAGTGGCAGCTTGGTGGTGGTGGGATTTCAACCTGAGATCGTCCGGTCCAGAGGCCAATTCCTTAACTACTGAGTTACCGCCTCCCTAGGACTTGGCGATTGACTTGTATCCACAATCCCACAACTTGGCCAAATGAATTCTCCCTCTTTACTTTACCTCTTTACTTTTTTCTGTTCTGCTGTACAATGACATTTCTTCCTTGGGGTCCCAGAGATTTTAGGAAGCCGGGGCCAGAGTGCAGAGTCATCCATGAGAAGGTACTCGAGACTTGGCAGCCTGGCAATACTGGGGATTAAATCCACAACCTTCCGATCAATAACCAAGAGCCTTTACCACTGCACCGGAATTCTGGCCTATACTAGAAACTAAAGGGTCTATGAACATTCTGGTCCACCGCACAGATCCGTAACTACTCCCACTCCGGTACCTTGGGCCCGCCATCGCTCGACTAAGATTTCATTACAGTCCAGGTCTGTAAATGAAATGTTGTTCTTGCCCCCATAATGCTCGAGTACTCGTTTGGTCTCGGTGGCCTCAAAAACCATTACAGAGAACTGCACTAGGGGGAAAATGACCTTCCATTCGCTCTGGTCCACTCCCAATTTTCCTAGAGGAACTGCCTTATCTTTTTGGCCTTTTGCCTCAAACCCATTTTAGAGACTACCAGCACTATTCCCAAGCGCCATATCAACATTTACAGGTGGACCAGGAATCATGTTGACCATGTTGATCTCTAAAAGGATCGAGGCCAGCGTGTACCCCTCCATCAAGTGGATCAGACAGATCCTTCACGGGTTCATAATTACTACCAGACTCTCTAAAATTAAAAGCCAATTGGAGCACAGAAATTCTTTATGTGTATATTCGAGTTCTAGACTCCCAGAGACTCTGTACGACCTCAGGGTTTTCATTTACAGCATTTGGCAGGCGCCCTTATCCACAGCAATTAAAGGCCATCCACAAGGGTCCACAAGTGGCAGCTTGGTGCTGGTGGGATTTGAACCTGAGATCTTCCGGTCCGGAGTTACCACCTCCCTAGGACTTGTATCCACAATCCCACAACCTGTCCGAATGAATTCACTTTCTTTCTCTTCGCAGAGGCTACACGGCGTTCATGTTTGCATCTCAAATGTCGCCCCACCCTCAACAACCCCCCCCCCGCCCGTGCTGCTTGGTTATTATTAGTCCGATGGAACGTGAGCCCGTAAAGCAAGCGGCGATGTCGCGTTCGTCGCGGCGCGGTGAACGAAAAAAGCAAGTACGCATGTAACGGAGCTCTCGCTTGGCTGGAGAGGAGAATGAGATCCGCGTTGACGGACGTTAATCTTTCAACAGCGTCCACTAATGACACTAATGGCAGCCTTTACTAAACAAGAGCCATGTAATAAAAGCTTCTGGCGCACTTTCAGACTTCCCTTATTAAGACCGGAGGGAAGGTTTTGACAACAAGGCCATTTTCGACCTTTATCTTCTATCCTCTTAAAATCCACCTTTCAGTCTGGAAAAAAGAAGCAATTATCCTGCCAAATCCACAGCACTCATATTAACACAGCTTCATCTCGATGCAAAGGACACACCGAACATGTGCTTGTACAGTATCACTGAAGAATATAATAAAACAGCCTTGATTTGTCACATAAACATTACAACACGGTGAAATGGTTTCTTCTAACGGGGTCAGAGCACAGGGTCAGCCCTGATATAGCGCCCCCTGGGGCACAGCGGGTTAAGGGCCTTGCCCAAGAACCCAAGGGCGGCAGCTTAGCAATACCGGGACTCGAACCCTGACCTTCCAATCAGTAGCGCAGCGCCTTAAAGCACTCAGCTAATAGAGAGCTTTGTGCTCTCGCGTTTGCGACCCCATTAAATCGCTGTTAATTAAGCAAGCAGTGCGCAATGTTTGTCAAGCCGGATACAAACACAATTATACGTGAAAACCATTTGTGGGAGTGTTTACGCAGGTCCCTATCGCATGTTTGTTCCCGAGTTTGTGTCAATATGCATATCAGAGGGCTAACTAAAGGGGACATTGATTTGTACAGAGCTGCTTGGATTGCTCAATCGCCCCACTAGTGGCCGCTTGGTGGTACTGCGATGTAAATTCGACCTTCCGATCCATAGTGTAAACTACTTTGCCTTAACTACTGAGCTCCCAAACCTGATCTAGTACTTAAGACAAGTGTGATTAGACATTCAGAAGTATTGGCGCCCTATAAAACTACACTGTGAACTTAACGATAGAAGCTCTCGTTATGTATCAAGTATGCATTTAACACTTGGGGGCGTGCCCAAATGGAAAGCGCTTGAGACGAGTTCCAAAAAAACTTTGTTTTTTCGTTTATGGAATGCCCATTCTTAATTATATCACTTTGTTTTTCTTCGACCTCATCTGTTTCTTCCACTCTTAACCCCCCCGGAAATCCGTGCCCGGCCAAGCTCGTTTGCTCGAGTGTACCGTTACCTGCTGGTAAACCTGAGACCCCCGTGTTATAATTTACGACATGCTCTGTAAAAGTTTAGCTAATGGGTTCGCTCTTTGGAGAAAAACAACAACAACACCAACAAAAAAGCAACGAAAAAAAAAAGGCACTGGCCTTGAAGACGGACCATATATCACATCACATCACACGGACTCTGCCTTGTCCACTACTTCCATCAAATAGAAAGGCTAGTGCCAAAAACGCAGATGTCATTAACAAGATTACTTCCCTTTTGTTTGTATAAAAGCTTCCCATTTTTTTTTCCCCACCCGACGTCCAACCTCTGACTTACAGTAAGTCCCATTCACTAATCTTATAAGATTAAAATCTATAAATCTATACGCATTTTGCTTGGTCATGCTTGATTCTGCATCTATGAAGGAAACTAAACTGTTACTCTATATATATATATATATATATATATATATATATATATATATATATATCACACACACACACACACACACACACACACACACACACACACACACACATACACACTGTATATCACTGTAAATAGGAACGCAACCAAACAAAAATAAAGTCAGTGTCAGAGGCCCAAAGTCAATAGTAGGATTCTGGCACTCGAGCCTCAGCGTGTGCCAGAGACTGCTTGGATTTATGAACCCTCCGAGCGCGCAGCATTCCGCTACAATAATAACTACTCTGCCACATGTACCGTGGCTCTTCCTTTTTCCGCAGCGATGGCATCCGCTCTGGCAGGTCGGCGCTCGCGGAGAAAGAGGCCACTCCGGGGGTTTAACGTTTCCTCAGGCACCTCGACAAAAACGCTCCTCATTAATTAGTCATATTTTAAAAGTTCGCCTCCTTTCGAGGGGGCTCGCTTTAAAAAGAGAGACCTGATCGGCGTCCAGGGCCTCGCAGCGCCCGCTGGAACGCGGAGGTGTGCGCCGCCGCTGCCAATCGCTTTCAAGTCGCAATTAGATACTGGATGGTTAACGCAACGGAAATCCGAATCACGGCTCCGGTGGGGAAAAAATCCACGTGGAAAGGGTATATTTATTTATTCCGTGATTAGAATGTTACATTTATTAACCTTATGTTTTACGACATGAGCAATTTGTCGCATGAATCTCATAAAAAAAAAAAAACATTTTATTTAACTTTGCAATAGAGTGAACATTAACGCAATATTAATCAGCCACATCATGCATAAGGTGAACAATCATTAGAAGATGGTCTTAGTGGTTGTTGTGGCTCTTTCGTTTTCATCTTGATTGCAAGATAAAACCCAAAGATTAGGCGTTCTTAAACGGATACTTTTTCTGGGGAGATTTTTTTGTACTAAAAACATTCATTCATTCATCTTCTACCGCTTTATCCGATCTTCCCTCGGGTCACGGGGAGTCTGTGCCTATCTCAGGCGTCTATGGGCATTAAGGCAGGATACACCCTGGATGGAATGCCAACCCATCGCAGGAAACACACACTAGGGACAATTTTCCAAGGTGCCAATCAACCTACCGTGCATGTTTTTGGACCGGGAGGAAACCGGAGAACCCGGAGAAAAAACCCCTGAGGCACGGGGAGAACATGCAAACTCCACACACACACATGGCCGAGACGGGAATCGAACCCTGGCGGTGTGAGGCGAACGTGCTAAACACTAAGCCACCAAGCCTGTACTAAAAACAATTCATACTAAATACTTCTCTTGTTTGTTACGGATTAACGCCATCGTACTTTATGTTTACTTATAATCACATCAAAAAACAAGTCACATCCTGTCACTGTGATACAACTAAAACATCGGCTCGCAACTTTACGCCGAATATGAATCCGTCCGGGTGTAACTAAAAGTATGAAACTGAAGGGTCTCCTTCAAATGATGTCATGCAAAAGGTGTGGTTTAGGTTTATTTATCTGCTCCGCCTGCTGTATTTAAGCCACACCCACTTAGGACAAATGGACAGCATGGAAATGTATCCCTCTCTTTGGGCCCTCTCAGGCAGACGGGAAGGATGGGGGGATAAAACCCAAAGGTGACAGATTCCCTGATGTGTGTGTCAGGAGGTATATGAGGGGAGAGACGTATT
>JACRUU010000015.1:15115223-15142723 GCA_030449085.1 Kryptopterus vitreolus
ATATATATATATATATATATATATATATATGATAGCAGTCTATAAACAACACAATAGATCCTGTCAATAAGGGATGCTGCTATTATTTATTTATTTATTTATATTTATGCACGCACGCCCACGTTCATCAATAGTATTAGTATTGACCAGTGTCGTAGATGAAGCACACACCTGCTTCCTCGCCGTCACGCCTGCATTACGTTAAAGACTTATTGGAAGATTTTGTATTTTGTGCACAAAATACACAATCTCCCTCGGCTCGACCTAACTCGAACCCACGTCAATCATAACGAAGGACATTTTATTAGCGTAAAAAAAAAACAACAACAAAAACTAAACCTAAAACTGCTGATGGTGTTGACATGTGACTAAAAATAAGTAAAAAATACTTATATTATTTATATCGCAGCCAATGCGTTTTTATTTGTAATCAGAGACGTAGGCACGTTATACGAGCGTTAATGGCGAAATCCCCGTATACATGGGCGCGGCCACGTGGGCGCGTATGCACTCGTTCTGGGAGGTAATAGTAATTGCGATTTCACGGAGGACCTGTGGGTTCCCAATTTCCGGATGAACACGGCCACTTTTTTTTTGAGCTGTTCAGTGCAATAGCGCCTCGTCTGGCGCCTGCAGCATCACGAGGTATATCATGTGACCTGGAAAAGCGAGAAAACGTTTCCATGACAGTTTTGCGAATAATTCCTTTTTTGCGTTGTCTAAACAACGTATTTTTGCGATGCGTGCGCATTTTTGCGCTTTTGACGCGTTTCCACTAGCCGTATTTTCAATTCGCTATTTACATTTTGAAGGCTAAAGGAAATGCGCTTATTGTGTCTCGTATTTATCCGTGTTGAGCGAGCCTGGAGCGAGGAAAAAACTTCCTTAGAAATGAAGCAGAAACCTTGAGAAAGACCCGGACTCCAAAAAAAAAAAAGATCTCATCTTCTATATCAAGTGTGTGATTATAAATAATACAAAGACCATACAACGAGTGAGAGCTACCTTGAACACAGGTGTGCGTGCACAGGTGTGCCTCACACCGCCAGGGTCCGGGTTCTATTCCCGTCTCGGCCATGTGTGTGTGTGGAGTTTGTGCATGTTCTCCCCGTGCCTCAGGGGTTTTTTCTCCGGGTTCTCCGGTTTCCTCCACATGCACGGTAGGTTGATTGGCAAAATTGTCCCTAGTGTATGAATGTGTGTGTGAATGTGTGTGTGTGTGATGGGTTGGCATTCCATCCAGGGTGTATCCTGCCTTAATGCCGATAGACGCCTGAGATAGGCACAGACTCCACGTGTCCCGAGGGAAGATCGGATAAAGCGATAGAAGATGAATGAATGCTTTAAAGCGTGCATTGACAATAAACTACATCACCAACAATGCATGTTACTCTATTCCCCATAACAGCAAAAATCTGGCGGAGTCTTGTGCAGAAGCTCCTCTTGTGCTCCTCGTCGGGAAAGGGCCGTTTGAATTCTTCCCACCACTATCTCCAAAGTGGCCGGTTAGCATCCTGGACCCGTGCCGCGGCTTTTCCCGTTTAGCCTATTCAGCGTCTTTGCATTCCCGGCTCTGATGCTGCTGCGCTAAATGATTAAGGCACAGAATATTGTACTCGCAACTAAAAGGTCTAACGCAATTTAAGGATCTCGGTTTTCCCCAGGTCGGATTTTCAGGAAACACAGGAAGTGAAATGAAAATGGTCATTTGTTCCCTCAGTTACGGTATCCTGGTGATGTCAGAGCAGCGTGGCGATACCGGGATTTGTACCCTGAACTTCTGGTTACAGTACAACAGACCGCTAAGCTACAACATCCCGCATCGGCTGGTTAACGGAAAATGGACCGTTATCACGTTATGTGATTATATACCGTACCCAGCATACAATTTGATATGCATATACATATAAAAATTCGTTAATGCATATCGACTTTAACGGCACTAACGTTATTAACGCAGTGTCCATCTTCCTAAACATCCCCCGAATTACACCTACTAGCTGCGCATTCACAGCAGGTAGGATCTCCTCACTATATTAGCGTATATTACCGTACGGAACCTTTACGCAAGCGCATCGCATTCCCAAATCCGTATTACGCAATAAAGCGCATTTTTACCGAACGCAATAAAGCGCTTCCGTATAACCTAAACACCGTATCACCAGTTTATATGGAAAAGCAACCGGAACACAATTCTTAAAGGAGCCACGTCCCATATTTTACACTTCAAACCAACACTAAACAAAATGACATTGTAATTAATAAGAAATTCATGTTAAAAGAATCATTTCCAGAGTAAAATATTAAACAATCAATCATTTTATTAAAGGGAGAGATTTTGGAGAGAAATGTATATAATTATACCATCTGTTATTTACAGTATTAGAAACATGAAAAGTGGTCATTTAACACATGACAATCATGCGCGATTATTATATATATTATATATATATATATATATATATATATATATATATATATATATATATATATATATATATATATATATATATATATATATTATGTACATCATAGCAGCTCTAAACGCTTCTTCTCCTCTTGCGGGCGAAGAAACGTTCCAAGCTCAATGACTCCGAACGAGCCGATACTGCAGAAACATTGTTTGTGTGAAAATTAGTGTCAGGTATGTTATCCACCACATGCTCTGTGCATATTAACGCTGCATTCTTAAAATAGCCACCGTCTATGTATTTGTGCGTGTATATGTGTGTGTGTATGTGTGTGCGTGTGTGTGTGTGCGCGCGCACGAGTGTACAAATTGCCTGTGCCATTGAATTGAATCCCTGCTGGGCAGGTGGGCATCCGCCTCAGACATTGTTTGTTCTTATGAATAATGGATCTGTGGGAATTGACAGATTAAGTATCAGCGCGGATTCATTATTTAACAGGCAAATGAAAAGAGCTTTGATAACCTCCGAACAGACAGCCATTTTTATTTATTTATTTATTTATTTATTACCCCCCCCCTCCTCCCGGCTGGCTTCGACGTCTGGGCCTATGAGTCAGAGGGAGAGGAAAGGAGCACGCTTCAGTCGCACTCCCACGCGGAAGCGCATTCGGCTTGTCTGTGACCCCGATATGCAACCCCGGTCCAGTTCGGCGTCTGCGACTTATTTATCGACGCGCATCTTCTCCAGCGCAATATATATATATATATATATATATATATATATATATACGGCGGGGTGTCATTAGGACGATTAGACAAGGTCCGGCTCGATCGCGGCGTATCAGGACTTCCTCTTTGCAAAACCTTCCCAGATCATCGCATTTCGATTATATTGTCGTCTTCCAGGGCGCAAGAGCGTACGCCCACACATATGCGCCCTCGAGGAACGTTGACATTTAATCGCTGGTTTTACGCCGGGTATGAGATATGATGTTTGTTCGGAAGATTACAGGAAACGAGCGCCTTTAAGATGGCGGGTTTTGTCTTAGACGAGCTCGTCCACGGCGACACTACTGCGGCGAACTCTGGCCGAACTATTGGCGATAGCAATAACGAAGATCAAAAAGGGGTCCCCGGAGCCTCGCTACGTGTTTCGAGCGGTTGGTTGGGGATGTATTTACTTTTTGCACAATCGAAAGCAGTTGATCCGTGGTTAAGGCTTTGAGAAGGTCAGGGGTTCGGATACCACAATAGCCAAACTGCATACTATTCTGTGCAACCTGTGCCCTGACCCCAGCTTGGGATACCATCTTGAAAAAAGCATTCATTCACCTTCTACCGCTTTATCCGATCTTCCCTCTGGTCTTGTAGGGCGGTGCTGGTGGTCCAATGGTTAAGCCACTGGGGTTCTAATCATAAAATTGGCGGTTCGAATCCCAACACTACTAAGCTGCCACTGTCAAGGCCCATAAGGCTCCCGGTTTCCTGGGATATGGGAAAACTTGAGGGAGGGTTTAGCGCAGTGAGGTCAGGGTTCGGGAACAGGTATCTCCAAGCTGCAAGCTCCTTAACCCTCTGTGCTCCAGGGGGCGCCATATCATGGCTGACCCTGCGCTCCAAAACAAGCAAAGAAAGAATTTCACTGTACTGTAATGCATATGTGACAAATAAAGGCTATGCTGTGCCTATCTCAGGCGTCTTGGGGCATCGAGGCAGGGAGGAAACCGGAGGACCCAGAAAGAAACCCCCTGAGGCACGGGGAGAACATGCAAACTCCACACACACACACACACACACACACACACACACACACACACACACACACACACACACACACACACACACACACACACACACACACACATGGCCGAGACGGGAATCGAACCCCCGATCCTGGAAGCGTGAGGCGAACGTGCTAACCACTAACCCACTAGTAACCCACCTGTTTACTTGTTTACCAGTCTTGTTTACTGTTCGAAATGGCTTGTCATGGCTTGAATTAAGGTTATAGTCATTTCATGTTTAAGCACAGCCACGACAAAGCCAGACTTCCCAACAGCAAACAGTATCTAACACTGGCAAGTAACACGACCCTGGAGGTGTGATGCTAACGTGCTAACCGCTAAGTCAAAAAAGAACAGGAGTGTTTGTTTTTCTTTTTTAATATAACGGACATGTTATAAAATGAAGCGAAAGGATTGTTTTATTATCATCACATGTCTCACTGAGAACAGGCGCAGGTACACAAGGAGTGCGTGAGCTTGGTCCAGGTGTATTTAATCAAGCGCTGGGTTAATTGGAGCCGTGATCATGACACCATAAAGTGAAGCGGAAGAAGAAGAGACGTCTATAAGCCTTCATAACCTCCATACACACCAGACCACAAACAGTCTCTCGAGACGAGACTTCGTAGCGCCTGTCTGAAGGAATGAATGACGACGAAATGTAAGTGGGATAAATCTTTTCGGTGACATCATACTTTCAGTGTGTCATGTGATGATTGAATGTAGATGCATGTGGATTTCATTCATCCATCGTCGTCTACCGCTTTATTTGACTTCTTCTCTCGGGTGGCGGGGAAACCTGGCATGCGCGCCTCCGCCATATGTGTGTGTGGAGTTCTCTCTCGGGGTTCTCCTGTTTCCTCCCACAGGCCAAAACATGTGCACAGTAGGTTGAGTGGTACCTTGGAAAATTGCTCCTAGTGTGTGTGTGTTTGCCTTGTGATGATTGCGTCCTGCCTTGAAGACGATAGGCACTAGTGAACTCCACACACACACACACACACACACACACACACACACACACACACACATGTTCCCACGGAGGCGGGAATCGAACCCCCGACCCTGAAGGTGTGAGGCGAACGTGCTAACCGCTAAGCCACGTTACAACGCGTGAGCACGGAATGTCGGTTTTCAGTGCAGAATGTTAGAATGCAAAAGGTATAATCCAAGACAGCAAGACAGGCCTTTGGGGCAGTTTTTAATGCTGTATATATGTATAAACTGTGTGTGTGTGTGTGTGTGTGTGTGTGTGTGTGTGTGTGTACAAATCCTCTCTAAGTTCCTTACACTACTGTCGATGTGTCTACAACAGAAGAATCACATGCGAATATAACGGCCTCAGAGGGAGTTCCTTCTGCTTTATTACCAGCGCTAAAGCTAGCGAAGTATTTGTGTGTGTCGCTGCCACGTTTACCAAAGTCCTTTACCGTCTCGGGCCCTTTACCGTCTCGGGCCCTTTACCGTCTCGGGGCCCATTTACCGTCTCGGGGCCCTTTACCGTACATCGCTTTATCACTTTGCTCGCGGTGTTTATTCGTAACTTGTGGAAATCCCAAACCGACCCGTCCTGCTTTGTGGATTTTTATTCTTTGTCATTTTTGCATGTTCACTATTGTGCATAGGAACATTCATTTTTTTTCATCTTCTACCGCTTTATCCGATCTTCCCTCGGGTCACGGGGAGCCTGTGTCTATCTCAGGCGTCTATGGGCATTAAGGCAGGATACACCCTGGATGGAATGCCAACCTATCGCAGGACACACACACACACATTCACACACACACATACACTAAGGACAATTTTTCCAAGGTGCCAATCAACCTACCGTGCAAGTTTTTGAACCGGGGGAGGAAACCGGAGAACCCGGAGAAAAACCCCTGAGGCACGGGGATAACATGCAAACTCCACACACACATGGCCGAGACGGGAATCGAACCCCGACCCTGGCGGTGTGAGGCGAACGTGTTAACCACTAAGCCACCGTGCCCCTTGCATTTTTGCCCCCCCCCCCCCCCCCCCCCCCCCCCCCCACCCCCCCCACCCCCCCCCCCCCGGTGCATATTCCCCTGAATACATATTCATTTATTTATTTGTTTCTTTCTTTCTTTCTTTCTTCCCCTCCTTTCTTTCTTTCTTCTCCTTACCTTCATTCTCCCTTCCCCTCATTCCTTTTTTCTTTCTTCCCTGCTCAGCTTCCTTCTTTTCTTCCCCTCCTTTCTTTCTTTCTTTCTTTCTTTCTTCTTCTTTCTTTCCTTCCTTCCTTTTTCTTTCTTTCTTCTTCTTCCCTTCCTTTCTTTCTTTCTTTCTTCCTTCCCTCCTTTCTTTCTTTCTTTCTTTCTTCCCTCATTCCCTCCTTCCGTTCTTTCTTTCTTCCCTCCTTCCCTCCTTTCTTTCTTTCTTCCCTCCCCTCCTTTCTTTCTTTCTTTCTTCTTCTTCCTTTCTTTCTTCCTTTCTCATTCCCCTCCTTTCTTTCTTTCTGTCTTTCTTTCTTCCTTTCTCATTCTTTCCTTCCTTTCTTTCTTTCTTTCTTCCCTTTCTTCATCCTTTCTTCCTTTCTTTCTTTCTTCTTTCTTTCTTCTCTTTCCCTCTTCCTCCTCCTTCTCCCTCCCCTCTTTCCTTTCTTTGTTTCTTTCTTTCTTTCCGACAGGCAATATTTACGTCGCTCCCGACCTTGTTCCTGCATATGGTTTATTTTATTTTTAGTTGATAATTTTGCTTTTTGCAGATTATTAACATTTTTAGCATTTTTTATAATATATAAATACATTCGTTAAGACCATTTTGCGGGAGTCCCCCGAATAACAGTATTCTCCCCCAACCCGCACACACATGAATATATTTCATCCATCAAAATCCCTCACTTGCGTCGGGACCCGCAATGAACTCAGTTAATTAGAGGTATTTTTTATTTGTTCATGCTGAATGCAAGTGTTTAATATTGGAGCTTTCCGTAAATAGACTGAGCTGTTATGTTGTTGTTGTTGTTGTTGTTGTTGTTGTTACTCGCAGTTATTTGGTGGGCATTTTTTGAACCGATAGGGTTCATGAGTTTTACGACTGAATCAGGATTCGAGCAAACAAACAAAAAAAAAAGGAGGGGAAAAAAAACAACAAACAACTCGTGGATCGATCAATCGGATGCTAATCATGTAGAAGGGTTAAGGAGAAATACAGCGGCGTCTAAACGTATACTTAAGAGGGATTATTTACTGCGTCTTTTAGTCGTGAGTAAACGTTTTTAGCTCTCACTGATGCAATGGGAATCCCCTCGGTATCCCATTTTCATGGAAAAGAGACCCTGGGTTTCAAATGAGGCAAATTATTGGCCTGGACCAGGCGAAGAAAACGTGTTTGCCGAGGATTTAATTCAAGAAATGCGGTCGTGGGGGGAAGAAAGAAAACAACAACAACAACAACAACAATCTTGGCAACTGGCTGCAGTATGTAATGGAGAAATAACATGTACTGGGACAATTGGGATTAAAGAGTCACAGTTGTTATTGAGTGTAATTGAGGGGAAGAAAAAAAAGGGGGATTCAAATTGGATAAAAGGTCATCAGGTCGACCCTTATTTTAAAGAAATAAGCTTGTCAGGATCGGAAGGGAATAGCCTCCGGAGGAAGCTTTATAACCTGCTTCGCTCGGTCAGGGCTAGGAGACATAACAGGGCGATAAAATGAAGCGAATGTGTTGAATGGCCAGGTTATTCCTCCGTGTTTTCTTTTTTTTCCTCCCGCCTTGGATGGCGATGCCGACCATCATAAGGCTCGTATTGTGGGTTCGGACGGCGTAGGGTTTAGGGTTTTTCAAACGTTTTGTCCACGTCTGACATTTGTACGCATCCCAACCTTACGTCATGACATTAATCTCAGACCCGGGCGGGTTTGATTAATATGCCGTCGAGTTAATTTCCCGTTAACGAGACTTTAACGGCGGTATTTATCACGTCCCGATTGACCCCCCCCCCCAAAAAATAATAATAAAAATAATTAAAAAAAAAACAGCCTATTAAAACGTCTTTATTCATAATGCGTAATAAGCATTAAAAGCCCTGATCCGAATCCTGTCCATTTTGTCACAGATCGTTTGTCGTGGAACGAGTGGGCGAGAATTTGGAAATATCCCCGGCGCTCGTCGCGACTATTACCCGACTGAATAATGAACAATTAAAGTGCCATTAATTCCCAGCGCGCTAAATGGGATTTAGCGTTCGCTCCGCCGCGCATTGATGAGGTTCGTCTCCCGGCAAAAAAAAAACAAAAAAACAAAAAAAAACAAAGCGCTCGAAATATGAAATAAGGAAATAAAAAAAAAAGAACAAAACAACAAAAACAGTAAAAGTTTCTGTTTTCGATGCGTAAACGGTTGCTTGAGGATTCTTGGGGACTGTTCTGTTTAGAAGCGTGTTAAATGAGTAAGTGCATGTGGTAGTATTCTAAACAGAAGCTCTGATTGTGCTAAATAGATGCGTTTGGTCTAAGAGTGCATATAACATTGCATTTTATTTATGTATTTATTTATTTATTTTTTTAACATCCAGGCTTTTGAACGAGTCAGAATCCATTTGTAGCACAGAGTCGAGTGTACACTTTACAAAATTGGTTCCTCAAGAGGCCTTTGGGTGTTAATGGGCCTCGCTTTCAACATGGAGCCTGGGGGATCTGAAAGAGAAGCCATCTGTTATAGGCTTGAATATTATCCATACTATATATATATCAGGGCTGTCAAAATTAACGCGTGATTAACGCAGCATGCATCACTATGTGAGCGATCTGCTCCTTCACTCTGCGTTGTGTTGGCGAACGAATGAAACCCGAACAACAACAACAAAAAAGAAAGTAATGTTCAGTGCATCCACTCACGCTTCCTAAATTCCCCCTGAATTACGCCCCCTAGCTGCGTATTCACAACAGGTACGATCTCCTCACTATATTAGCGTATATTACCGTATGGAACCTTACGCAAGCGCATCGCATTCCCAAATCCGTATTACTGCAATAAAGCGCATTTTTACCGAACGCAATAAAGCGCTTCCGTATAACCTAAACACCGTATCACCAGTTTATATGGAAAAGCAACCGGAACACAATTCTTAAAGGAGCCACGTCCCATATTTTACACTTCAAACAACCAGTAACACTGAAATTAACAAGAAATTAATATTAAGAGAATCATTTCCAGAGTAAAATTTATATTAAATCATCATTCATTTTATTAAAGGGAGAGATTTTGAGAGGAATGTATAGAATTATAACATCTGGTACAGCTACAGTATTAGAAACATGAAACGTATTCATTTATGGTACATGGGAAAACATATATATATATATATATATATATATATATATATATATATATATATATATATATATATATATATATATATAGGAATTTAAAGGAATCATTAGTTTACTTATGAATGAAACTCTCTCTCTGATGTTATGCATTTAGCATCTCTAAGCTAAATGTCAAATTCTTTGACTTCTTCAGATTTTAATTTACCAAGAAAAAATTCATTTCCATGACATTTGGCAAAAATAAATGAATGAAACTAAAATGTACTGCGGGAGAAAAAACTAGAATAGACTTTTTGAAGCACAATGATATTCCAGAACCCGTGGGAACCCCCTGTCAATGGTTCTCCATACAGTCGAACCTTTTACAAGTGCTACATTTGATGCAAATATCTATATGTGTATTAAATTGCCTCTATTCAGGAATGACTGATATTCCTCTCCATGGCATCTTGGTGGTTTTATAACCTCCAAAAATTCACTTGGAATAGGAAACCAATCCAATCTCCAATAATTGTGTAGAAAACATCCTTATATTCATATTTCAGCTGCTTAAAGTAACATTCATTAATGTGAATTTCATTATATTAATCCTTTGTACATCGTTAAATCAAGATTCGGTACCCATAATGCACTATAAGATATCAACTCGGAGCACTAATCACCCCCCCGTTCCACTCTTTAAAAAAAAAACATTTGTTACATTTTCTAGTCTTGTTTATTTTTGTTCTATCGCTTCTCTTGATATCTGAAACAAGGATTCATGTGCTCCAGAATTAATTGCATAGATACGGGCCATTATGTTCACCGCACCGAGGTATCTTTCATCCCTTGATCCCACTGTTTTCCTTTTTTCCCCCCCTTTCCACGACTCTAAATTATATTTGTTTTGGACTCGGACGACGTATTGATGTTTGCTTCTTTTATAGGACGTCGTTTCAGGCCCGGAGCCACTTAGCTCGCTGTGTTTATTCTTTTTTTTTTTTTTTTTTTAAATAAAGCCTCATATTGATGAATTTCGAGAGAAAGGTGGGTAATGACATCATTTGGCTGCGATAAAAAACGCTTTTTACAAGCGCGCCGACTTCACTAAGGAAATACAGCACCCGGGGCGCGTTTGTCGTAAAAAAAAAAAAAACAGGTTTGCGGTGTCCGCGAAAGGTAGAACAGAACATACCTTTATAGCGCCGGATGTTTGAACAGCTGGTTAAATAATTTATTTAACATAATAATAAAAAAAAGAGAGAGAGAGATGTATCTTATGATCAATGCCATACAGAAGAGGCTGCTTCGTTAATACGGGGAATGTTTTATTCATGACTCGTTAGGTGGCATACAAAATGGGCGCTCTGTTGTTTTTGTTTGTTTTTGTTTGTCAAGAGCTCCTTTCGATCTATCTATCTATCTATTTATTTATTCATTCATGGCTGTACAGTATTTATGCTGAGAAAGTCGCATGCGCTCAGGGTCGCTTTATGCGGCAGGGTTAGCCAATAGGGTTATTCTAAATCCCTCGTTCTTGAGGAAAAGCGTTTACAAACCACCGTCTACAATCAATTCTTTTTTTTTGTCGTTTTACTTGTTTATCAAATTCAACGCTATAGAGTGTAAAGATACAGACAGTTCCACTTAAAGATATCTGTGGCCATTTTTTCGAATGACTTATCACCGTCCATGCCGTTTATTTAAATATTTACATTTATTTAACCATTTAATCATTTATTTATTTCAATGATTACAATTTAAATGAATTAAAATGCATTTAAACGCTCATTCAAAAATATCACCAAAGTTTTGCACCTAGTGATGTGCATACGCACCAGGCAGAGCAGCAGTGATAATATTGGGACTATTGTTGTTGTTATTATTGTGAAAACTATGCTGGAGCATGGTTGGGGGAAAAACACTGCAGGAATTGTATATGAAGGTTACTTGCGTTTGAATAGCTATTTCAGGACAATAACAAACAAACAAACAAACAAACAAAATGAATTGGCATAATACGCTATTTAGATTTTCCATTAGTCTAAAACACGTTCCCGAGATGTAAACGTCTCTCATAAGCTGCAAACTTTGACCCAATTCCTAGAGGCGAACCCACTGGAGAAGTAGAAAGCAATAACGCGAAAAGGCATTTCCGTGCGAGCGCCGATATCTTGCTCTCGGACCTGTCTCTTATCTCCGGCTGGCTAATCCGTCAGTACGGAAATTTCCATCTGCCGGGGCAATAAACGGTCCCGCCGAGCCCTTATCACCTGCACTCGTTCCTCTGAAATGGGCCAGACATCTTATGCTGATGCGTTTTTTTTTTCTCTTTTTCTATTACTTTATGAAGGTTAGCGTGCGCTCATCAGGAGGTTTAAGAGGTTCACGTTATTCGCGGCGGATTGCAAGAAGCGTTTCTTGATTTCCAAACGCGAGCAATTTCGCCGCTCTAATTTATTTATTTATTTATTTATTTATTTATTTATTTTCATCCCACTTAACTTCTATTAGGACCAAATTAACCGGTGACCTTGGGCCCGTATGCTCGGACGTGCCCACTGGGATGAGTGTGTGTGAGATGTGGTAAAGGATTTACGATGACTGGAGAATTATTCTTAATGGTGAAAATAAATAAATAAATAAATAAATAAATAAACGACTCGGCATGCTTTCAATCGTTCTTGAAGAAACGCAATTGGATTCGGATTAAAAGCGACTAAACAACCAGTTTTGCTTGAGTTTGACAAGCAAATAAATAAAAAAAACAACAAGACAAACGCCACCATAGACTATTGGGCAACTCTAGTCTAGGGTTGTCCCTAATGTAAGAAGTCTGGATATGCTAATGGCTATGCTAATAGGCGCTCCATGGCTACGCTAATAGCTAACTTCAGTGCGGTAGAAATGTGACGTCTCTTTCTCGAACCCCTAATCCAAGCGCATACATGCTCCAGAGATGACTAAAATGTCAACGTGATAGTCTTTCTTTTAAACTATCCTCGTGCCAAATCCCTGATCCGACCCCGCTTTCTTAAGGACAGCCCCCTCCCCTCCTCTGAGCAGGTCACCCCTTCCCCATTCAGCGTCCCCCCGACCTTTCCCCAGGTGCCGGGATTGATAAGCTTATCGAAAGCGAACGCCGCGGAATTCACTCCGCCTTGAAACACCCCCTAACCCCCCCCCTCGACCCTGTGCATGAAAAGCAAAACGAAAGAAAGAAAGACGCTCATATCTGCACATCTGCAAAGCGCAGCATTTCTTTGACACTGGAAGCCGAAATGGAACTCGGTCCGACTTTTCAAAGTCCCGCGGGTCCAATCAATCATCGCTTTAACGTCGGGCGTGGAGAGAGGAAGGAAGGAAGGAGGGAGGAAAACGGAGAACACTTTCTGTGACGGAGAGATGGATGGGTGTGGGTATGAATGGGGCTTTTGGGAACTCCGACACATCAGAAAGAAATATATATATATATATATATATATATATATATATATATATATATATATATATATATATATATATATATATAATTAGAGTTGTCAGTCGATTAAAATATTTAATCAAGTTTTCAATGTACCATAAAGGAAATACTTTTCATGTTTCTAATACTGTAACTAATTAACTGTAACAGATGTTATAATTATATACATTTTTCTCAAAATCTCTCCCTTTTTATAAAATTATTGATTTTTTTAATACTTATTTTGCTCCGAAAATTATTCTCTTAATAACTTCTTGTTAATTTCAATTCTACTTTGTTTAGTGTTTGTTGGAAGTGTAAAATATGGGACGTGGCCCCTTTAAGAATTGTGTTCCAGTTGCTTTTCCATGTAAACTGGTGATTTTTGCGTTCAGTAAAAATGCGCTTTAATGCGTAATACGGATTTGGGAATGCGAGGCGCTTGCTTAAGGTTCCATACGGTAATATACGGTGTGTGTGTATATATACAGACGTGGACAAAATTGTTGGTACCCTTTGGTCAATGAAAGAAAAAGTCACAATGGTCACAGAAATACCTTTAATCTGACAAAAGTAATAATAAATAAAAATTCTATAAATGTTAACCAATGAAAGTCAGACATTGTTTTTCAACCATGCTTCAACAGAATTATGTAAAAAAATAAACTCATGAAACAGGCATGGACAAAAATGATGGTACCCCTAGAAAACACAGAAAATAATGTGACCAAAGGGACATGTTAATTGAAGTTGTGTCCACTAATTAGCATCACAGGTGTCTACAACCTTGTAATCAGCCATTGGGCCTATATATATGGCTCCAGGTAATCACTGTGTTGTTTGGTGATATGGTGTGTACCACACTCGACATGGACCAGAGGAAGCAAAGGAAAGAGCTGTCTCAAGAGATCAGAAAGAAAATTATAGACAAGCATGTTAAAGGTAAAGGCTATAAGACCATCTCCAAGCAACTAGATGTTCCTGTGAGTACAGTTGCACATATTATTCAGAAGTTTAAGATCCATGGGACTGTAGCCAACCTCCCTGGACGTGGCCGCAGGAGGAAAATTGATGACAAATCTAAGAGACGGATAATCCGAATGGTAACAAAAGAGCCTAGAAAGACTTCTAAAGAGATTCAAGGTGAACTTCATGCTCAAGGAACATCAGTGTCAGATCGCACCATCCGTCGTTGTTTGAGCCAAAGTGGACTACATGGGAGACGACCAAGGAGGACACCATTGTTGAAAACGAATCATAAAAAAGCAAGACTGGAATATGCCAAACTACATGTTGACAAGCCACAAAGCTTCTGGGAGAATGTCCTGTGGACAGATGAGACAAAAATCGAAGTTTTTGCCAAGGCACATCAGCTGTATGTTCACAGACGAAAAAATGAAGCATATCAAGAAAAGAACACTGTCCCTACTGTGAAACATGGAGGAGGCTCTGTTATGTTCTGGGGCTGCTTTGCTGCGTCTGGCACAGGGTGTCTTGAATCTGTGCAGGGTACAATGAAATCTCAAGACTATCAAGGAATTCTAGAGAGAAATGTACTAGCCAGTGTCAGAAAGCTTGGTCTCAGTCGCAGGTCATGGGTCTTGCAACAGGACAATGACCCAAAACACACAGCTAAAAACACCCAAGAATGGCTAAGAGGAAAAAATTGGACTATTCTAAAGTGGCCGTCTATGAGCCCTGACCTCAATCCTATTGAGCATCTTTGGAAGGAGCTGAAACATGCAGTCTGGAAAAGGCACCCTTCAAACCGGACACAAATGGAGCAGTTTGCTCATGAGGAGTGGGCCAAAATACCTGCTGAGAGGTGCAGATGTCTCATTGACAGTTACAGGAAGCTTTTGATTGCAGTGATTGCCTCAAAAGGTTTGCGCAACAAAATATTAAGTTAGGGGTACCATCATTTTTGTCCATGCCTGTTTCATGAGTTTATTTTTTTACATAAGTTCTGTTGAAGCATGGTTGAAAAACAATGTCTGACTTTCATTGGTTAAATTTATAGAATTTTTATTTATTATTACTTTTGTCAGATTAAAGTTATTTCTGTGACCATTGTGACTTTTTCTTTCATTGACCAAAGGGTACCAACAATTATTGTCCACGTCTGTATATATATATATATATATATATATATATATAGTGTCTTTGGATGTAGCAACATTACGTTTCCCATGAACTTTGGAATAAACTTCTATTCTCTACATGGTTTGGAGTGGTTTCTACATGGTTTCTCTACATACGATCTCCTGCAATAGTGTGAAGAGTGGAGTTTATTCTAACAGCAAACGGAGGTTAAATGTCGAATGAGATGTTCACAAAAGAACATGCAAATCCTTTAGTGTGCAAACTTTAATACTTTTCCAACCCCCCCCCAACCAAATACAAGCGAAATTCAGTGACATAATTTACATCAAATAATCACGTCTGTTCAATTACAATCCTATTTTCTGTTCGATTAAACTTTGGTGACGACGCCAGACTGTGAACGATGATTGTATGACTTCCTGTCTCGGCATGAAGGGCCGTGGATTAATAGTGGGGTTAGGAGGCGACTCATTACGCAGCCATTGAAGAACTTTCTATTCGGTTAATGAGCTGTATGGGAACGTGTGTGTGTGTGTGTGTGTGTGTGTGTGTGTGTGTGTGTGTGTGTGTGTGTGTGTGTGATTTGTTAGTGGAAATCTGACTGGGAAATTATGAATATAAAGAATTGAAGACGAGGGATTATTATAAAATTTCAACACAGCTTTGTGACCTTTTAAAATGGGTTTTTTGGTCGAACAGTGCGAGCGTATTCGCTTTGTATTTTAAGGTTTAAGAAAAAAAGTGGTGTATACATTTAGTATACATACAAACAAATGTTTATTTTATACTTTGTCGTGTTGAATTTTGTCATTGATGTGATGCGCGTCACTTCTGCTGTTTATGTTTGACATATTCCTTTTTGTTGTTGTTGTTGGTTGTGTTTACTGTTGTGTTTGTCATGTTCCTTGTTTACTTTTGCCGTTTTTATCTTTATGTTAAAAGTGTTTCGTTCTATTTCTGTTTGTTGTTCGTGTTCTTTAGTTCTGTTGTTGTTTGTTGTGTTTATTAATGTTTGCCATACTTACTGTTTTGTTTGTTTATCGTGTCTATTGTTTTGTTAACTATGCGTTTATTAGTTTTTCATGTTTATTGTTACATTTGATAGTTTTTGCTTGTTTATTAGTTTCGCTTTTGTTTGTTTCATTTGTGAATGTTTTGCCAAATTTGCTATTTGTTGTTTACTATTTGTTTAGCTTATTGATTGTTGTGTCTGTTCTGTTTGTTGTATTTATTTTTTTGTCAAGTGGCTCGTTCTCTTTGATACACGTATTGTCATTTTTATTGGTTTGTGTTAAACTGATTTTAGACACAAGTGTGTTTTTTTTTTTGTTTGTTTGTTTATTTATCTATATTTCTGTTATTGTTCGTCATGTTTGATGCCGTCCTTGAACCTTTTCACGTGTATTGTTCGTCTGGATTTGTTTATTTATTTATTGCTTCTCGGTTTACTGCTGCTTGTTGTGTCTATCTACGTGTTCTGTTTTGTGCGCTTCTTTATCATGTTTATTGTTTTTATTATTATTTATTATACATCGGTAAAAATAAACGTCGTGTAACTTCCGAATGTTGTGTAAACACACGCAATCATTTTTTGGTTGCCATATATATAGCACACCCCCCACCATCCCCCCCCCCCCCCCCCCCCCGTGACCGTGCATAATGAAGTAAAATGGCTTTTTAGACCCAAATATCCCGGCGTTCGGAATAACGTTTATTTAGAGCATATAAATATTCCCGGTTAAATGTAGCGTGTTGCTGTTTTCCCCCTATAATAAATCACTTCATTTACTAAGGAAAAAAGTAAAGAGTTCTGCTTCTTTTGTTCCGAATCATTTCCTGGATGATTCACAGCCGTTGCCCAGCCGTAAATTGCCTCACTTTAGACTTGTGAGAGTTTTAATACTGTGTGTAGATAAAGAAGTATGCGATTTCCTTTCGCACGCGTGTTCATAGACCCTGGAGGACAAGGGGAAGAAAAAAAAAATGCCGGGGACGGGGACGAGGACGAGGGGTGGGGGGGTATTTTTTTTATTGTCTTTAATAATTTAGAAGCAAACGGACACTCCCTCCGCCGCGCCTACACACCGAGTGAGGGGAGAATAATTAACCATTGCATCCGTGACCTGAAAAATCCCAGTGTGTTGAAGATGTTTGTTAAAGATCACTTCCTGAATTCAAATACCCCTTTTGTCTGGAAATCCTATAGAGAGAAAAAAAAATGAGGCCTTTTTCTTTCTTTCTTTCTTTCTTTTTTCTTTTTTTCTTTTTTTTTTTTTTTTTTTTTTTTTTTTTTTTTTGGACTCGTATAAAAGCCAAGCATTAATCAAGCGGCCCATTCAGACGTCTCAAGGTTGAATATGTTCGAGAGAAAAGAGCTGAATTAGTGCAGCTCGCATAATATTACTGTTTTTATTCACCTATTCAGCGGGGAGATGTCTGAGTTTAATATCTCGAATTAATCTGCAAAAAAAAATACAAATAAATAAATAAAGCCACACTGTTTGATCACATTATAACGTATGATTTGTCAAATGTTGGACAGTTTTTTTTTTTTTTCCCAGCACAGTTATAATGCATTATAATGCATCTATCCAAAAAAAAAAAAAAAAAAGTTAAATGGCTGGTTTAAATAGCAAGACAGCCCTTGGGGCAGTTTTAAAGCTGTATGTATAATGTGTGCGTGTGCGTGTATATATGATATATATATATATATATATATATATATATATATATATATATATATATATATATATATATATATATATATATATATATATAGAGAGAGAGAGAGAGAGAGAGAGAGAGATAGATAGATAGAGAGAGAGAGAGAGAGATAGAGAGAGAGATAGAGAGAGAGAGAGAGAGAGAGAGAAACAGACAGACAGACAATAGATAAACAGACACATACAGACAGACAGACAGACAAGAGACAGACAGACAGACAGACAGACAGACAGAGATATATAGATGGATAGATTGACAGATGTGTAGACATAGACATAGATATATAGAGAGAGAAAATTAAAAAATGCCCAGATAGATAGATAGATAGATAGACAAATGTGTAGACACAGACATAGATAGATAGATAGATAGATAGATAGATAGATAGATAGATAGACATAGATACATAGATACATAGATAGATAGATAGATAGATAGATAGATAGATAGATAGGACTAGAGAGAGAGATAGAAAGATAGGAATACAGGTGCTCTAGCTTCATATGGACTGGTGTACATAGTGCGTGTGGTGTGTGTGTGTGTGTGTGTGTGTGTGTGTGTGTGTGTGTGTTATTATATTATTAAAATAAAAGTCAATCCTATATTTTTGGACAAAAAGACGTTAATAGACATATTGTATACACATACAACAAAACGATCCCATTTCTTTTTTTGCTCTGTTCACTCCTTCAGTAACGTTCATCACTCCATTTTTTCTGTATTTATGTCCAAACTGGAATGTATTTATTCGACTCACAGGCGGCTCTATTTTTTTTATCGATCTGCTGTTGTAGGAAAGCAAGTGTGTAAATCTCTTCGCCGTGTGCAGCAAAAGACCACACGCCATCCACTGAAGAGGGCTTGAAGTCGCTCCATTGTGGGGTTCACACCCCGTTTGTCCCTAAACCCCCCCCCCCCCCCCCCCCCCCCCCCCCGACGTGACTTGGGTTTCGGTTCCTTTGATCCTCGCCGAATTTATCCCGCGTCCAATCATATCGTATCCAGAGATTGAATGCAGACGAATCTGAGGATTCGCCCAAGGGGGGTCTAATAGGGAAGACGCTATAATAGGGTGATTTTTCCAGCATGTCCAGGAATCTGGTGCAAGAAAGATGGGAAATACATGTTTGTTCAGTGTTTTTGTGTTATGAGGTGGCGTCGCTCATCAAACACTATATACTGTCTTATAGTTCCAGCTGGCCCTTTGAGACCCATCATAATGCTGATGTAACCCACGGTGACGATGAGTATCACTCCCCCGCCCCATCCCCCCCGTACTATACTATACTATACTATACGATTTCTCCCTTGTGATTTTGATAGATAGATAGATCTAGGTGGAATTGTCTGAGGTTTGGTCTTTCCTTTTGACTGGCGTTAATTGTCCATCATGGACACTGTATTCCAGCCCATAATATTAGTGGGGAGTATTTTTGTCCGGCTTTGCATGTTCCCATGCTGCTCCCTGATTTCACCTGGGGAAAGTAAATGCAAGCACACGTCGTCCCAAACCCATGAAGCCAGCTTCTGTGTTGTCAGTGGGGAGCCATTGGGACACAATGTCTTTCTGGCAGGAATTTTGTCATGCAAGAACATGTCCGATCATATCCAGGATATTTATGTGACCGTAATTAGGTCCTGAAATCCCAAACGCAGCCAAAAACGCGGTCTACGGAGGACCTTTTTTACACGTTTATATACGGAAGGGTTATCGATGCGCACGGATGCGTTCCGCGACGTTTTTTTTATTACGTTTGTAAAAGGCACACCGGGGGGACGTTTTGCGAGCGCAAATTAGTAGATCCAAGCAGCATGGGGTACATATTCAACGGAAAAAAAAAACCACCGATAGCGGTTATTCCCCCTCGGCCGGTGTCGTTTTCAGGGTAATTTTCAGCGTCCACGTTAGCGGCGTTTAAAACCCAGCCTTTGGAATTATTTGTGTTTACCGTTTGTTTGTTTGTTTGTTTTTATTGATTCATCTTATGCAGCGTTTGGTTTCGGAGGATATGAAAAGCAAACGCTTTGACTGGGGACACCATGTATCTAGTCCATCACGTCATGTTAGCCTTATTCAGCCGTCTAACGTGTGGATTTGGTAGGTTGGAATCACACCGCCAGGGTCCGGGTTCGATTCCCGTCTCGGCCATGTGTGTGTGGAGTTTGCATGTTCTCCCCGTGCCTCAGGGGGTTTTTCTCCTCTCCTTCCGGGTTTTCCGTTCTCCTTTGGGTCCGTTCTCCGGTTTCCTCCCCGGTCCAAAAACATGCACGGTAGGTTGATTGGCACCTTGGAAAATTGTCACTAGTGTATGAATGTGTGTGTGTGTGTGAGTGTGTGTCCTGCGATGGGTTGGCATTCCATCCAGGGTGTATCCTGCCTTAATGCCCATAGACGCCTGAGACTCCCCGTGACGCGAGGGAAGATCGGATAAAGCGGTAGAAGATGAATGAATGAATGAATGCAAACCTGCACCCGGACTGGCCCTTTGTGTGAAAAATAAAGACCCCCTATTTGTTCTTGATATGTTCCTGTTCCAGCACATGGGGAGTGGACCCGGAGCCGGACAGACCGCCAATAAAGAGGCGAGAGATATCAGCCTTGGGGAGAGACTCACCAGGGAGAGAGTCACTGGGCAAGGAGCCTTCTTTATTGCTTTCAATGCGGTGCTTTCCATTCCTCGTACTCATGCCGGGACACCCATTGAAAGCAATAAAGAGGGCTCCCTGCCCGGTGACTCTCTCCCCATTGACTCTCTCCGCAAGGCTGATATCTCTTGTCCCACTCGTGGACCGGTGTCCGCCTGTCTCTTCCCCTTCTCTCTTGCGTCCGCTCAGGTATTTACCGCCGTTTCTCCCCCATCCGCCCTAGTGCACCTGCCCTCCATATACGTCCATATTCAGCTTGTGGCGGCCTTGTCTCTCCGCTTGTCTTCCCGGTGACTCTCTCCCAGAGTCTGATGCCTCTCTCCGTCTCTTTTTGTCCGTGATCATTGTTCATCATTGAATAGACTTTAATGTTTTGTCGATGTCAAGACCGGGTTCGGTCTCTTAGCATACAGCAAGGTCATGAAGGAACCCCCTGGACACGGCCATCCTGGGTCCCTGAGCAAGGCCTCGAGCCAGTAATGGCTGGTACAACTCTGGATTACTGTTCCGAAGGTTACGGGTACCAGCATCGGCCCCTGAGCACTTTCCTAACATGCTGTATACTTTATATATATAAAAATTCAAGGCTCTTTCAGGCATTATTGTACATTTTTGGGCAGGGTTTTTCTTGATTATTCTGTCATCTGACTGGATTTAGGTTTATTATTTCCAGAGCTTGCTTATACAATACATAGGCATTTATCAGGCTAATTGCTCAAGCTATTTATTTTTCTTTCCTTCTGGCATGTAGAAAACGAAGCTGCTTCCAGTATTTTTAGCAAGTGACAATGCAGCAAATCATTAGGCGCGATTAATCAGGGAACGCATGGCGCACAACAATAAGAGTCATCCCAAGTGCTCGAAAATAGGCGAGCGAAAAAACCTGTAATTTATTACAAGAGCTTGTTACTCACAAGCAGGCTACAAATAACAACTCTCCAACAAGGATTTTATTTATTTATTTTTTTCAGGCCCATCAACATATTCCTATAAAACAGCGTTATTAGCCCACTGGCCTTCATCTGTCTGTAGTTTTATATTTTCACAAACGATAAACTTTGCCTTAGAGAGAAAATTGCCTTGGTCTACGAATTCAAGTTTCCGTTACAAATGGTACTTCTGTATAGTGACTTTAATGATCTATAACACTATGACTACTACTAATTCTGTGACACTTCGAAATATTATATATATATAATATATATAGAGAGAGAGATAGATATATAGATATGCACACACACATACATTCATTCATTCATCTTCTACCGCTATATCCAATCTTTCCTCGGGTCATGGGGAGCCAGTGCCTATCTCAGGCGTCTATGGGCATTAAGGCAGAATACACGCTGGATGGAATGCCAAGCCATCGCAGGGCGCACACACACACACATTCATACACTAGGGACAATTTTCCAAGGTGCAAATCAACCTACCGTGCATGTTTTTGGACTGGGAGGAAACCGGAGAACCCGGAGAAAAACCCCCTGAGGCACGGGGAGAACATGCACAAACTCCACACACACACATGGCCGAGACGGGAATCGAACCCGGACCCTGGCGGTGTGAGGCGAACGTGCTAACCACTAAGCCCACCCCCCGTGCCTCAGGGGGTTTTTCTCCGGGTTCTCCTGGTTTCCTCCCCCGGTCCAAAAAACATGCACGGTAGGTTGATTTGCACCTTGGAAAATTGTCCCTAGTGTATGAATGTGTGAATGTGAATGTGTTGTGTGCCCTGCGATGGGTTGGCATTCCATCCATAACTATATATATATATATATATATATATATATGATATATATATATATATATATAATTTATATATAAATTCATAATTTAAATATTATCGATATTTAATATATATATTCTATATATATATATATATAATTTATACTTTTCATGTTTCTAATACGGTTATAATATGTTATATATTTACATACATTTCACTCAAAATCTCTCCCTTTAATAAAACTATTGATTATTTGATATTTTTTTTTAATTAATGATTGTTTTAATATGAATTTCTTGTTAATTGACAATGTTATTTGTTTAGTGTTGGTTTTGAAGTGTAAAATATGGGACGTGGCTCCTTTAAGAATTGTGTTCCGGTTGCTTTTCCATATAAACTGGTGATACGGTGTTTAGGTTATACGGAAGCGCTTTATTGCGTTCAGTAAAAATGCGCTTTATTGCGTAATACGGATTTGAGAATGCGATGCGCTTGCGTAAGGTTCCGTACGGTAATATACGCTAATATAGTGAGGAGATCATACCTGTTGTGAATGCGCAGCTAGTAGGTGTAATTCGGGGGGTAGCGTGAGTGGATGCACTGAACGTTTCTTTATACTTTTCCTTACTGCTACATTTCGGCAGTAAATTTCCTTCTATCCCGTCTCCACATCCACCCGCTTGCGTTCGTTCTTCCGGAATGCTCTGCTACTTCCAGAAGATAATGCAGAACTCCAGATTTCCCCTCGACCCAGTTATGCCATTTCGCCCCCCCCCCCCCCCCAAACCCCCCTCTTTCTTGTGCAAGTTTATTGATTTCATGTTAACATGACAGTCCGAGAGATGGCACAGTGTCGTTTTTCTTTCTGATATACTTAAAGTGCACTCGTCTGTCAATTCTAGTGACAGAACACAAAATGGGGGTCATCATTACTGACATCATTACCACGGCCCCACCAGTCATCTGGGACAGCAGGAACATGTACGTCGACCATGATATGGAGTTTATTGGGAGGGGGGGGGGGGCATTCGATCATAGGAAGTATTTATTTACCATTTTGTGTGTGTGTGGGTGTGTGTGTGTGGGTGGTGGGGGGGGGGGGGGGGGGTAATGTTATTAGAAAAGAATCAATAACAGGGGAAATTTGTTTTGTTTGTGGTGTAATGTGGTCCGTCTGCTCGATTGTAACACACAAGGACAAATTGTTTATACTATATATATATATATATACATACACACACACACAATATACAATATATTTATACATTCATTCATTCATTCATTCATCTCCTACCGCTATATCCGATCTTCCCATGTCGGGTCACGGGGAGTCTGTGTCTATCTCTCAGGCTGTCTATGGGCATTAAGGCAGGAATACACCCTGGATGGAATGCCAACCCATCACAGGAAAAACACACACACACACACACACACACACACATTCCTACACTAGGGACAATTTTCCAAGGTGCCAATCAACCTACCGTGCATGTTTTTGGACCATTGTTGTTTGGACCCAGGACCTGTGCATGTTTTTGGACCTGGGGGAGGAAACCGGAGAACCTGAGAACCGGAGGAAAAACCACTTGAGGCATGGGGAGAAACAAGCAAACTCCACACTCCACACACACATGGCCGAGACGAGAATCGAACCCGGACCCTGGCGGTGTGAGGTGAACATGCTAACCACTAAGCCACCGTGCCCCCTATATTTATACATATATATCCATATCCACATATATATATATATATATATATATATATATACAGAGCTGATTTTTACACAGAAATCGTTCAGATGTATAACCCTATTTGTAATCTTTAACATTTTCATAAGTAATTTAATTACACATTTTTCGCAGTAACTGTAACGAATTACTGTTGCTTTTATTTTGCAATGAAATTACGTAACGCCGTTACATGTAACTAGCTACTATTCATTCATTCATTCATTCATCTTCTACCGCTATATCCGATCTTCCCTCGGGTCACAAGAATGTTTAACCTTGATAGCAACACTAGTTTTAGAGAATGATCATTCATTCATTCATTCATCTTCTACGGGGAGCCTGTGCCTATCTCAGGTGTCTATGGGCATTAAGGCAGGATACACCTCTGGATGGAATGCCAACCCATCGCAGGGGCACAACATGGCACACACTGGGACACACACACACACTTTACACATTCATACACAGTTTTCATATCCCATCATCACTTTTCACTAGGGACAATTTTCCAAGGTGTCAATCAACCTACCCGAATGAATGTTTTTGGACCGGGGAGGAAACCGGAGAACCCAGAGAAAAACCCCCTGAGGCACGGGGAGAACATGCACACACATGGCCGAGACGGGAATCGAACGCGGACCCTGGCAGAGTGAGGCAAACGTGCTAACCACTAAGCCACCGTTTCCCCTCACTAGCTACTATATATATATATATATATATATATATATATATATATATATATATATAGATAGATAGATATAGATATAGAAGCTATTGATTGGCCCACTCCAGGGCTCTGACCCCAACCCTATAAAACGCCTTTGGGATGAAGAGGACTTGAAGAAACGACACCCCAGTCCACCTCACACCTCACTAGATCAGGACGTGGATGCTGTCGCTGTTGCTAATCCCTTTATTGCTGACTGAGCGGAAATCTCCTCTACCTCCTACATACTTTCCAGCCTCTATGATCGAATGCGCTTTTTTTTTCCCCTCCCCGGAAGAGTGGAGCTTTTTATTTACAGCAAACATAACGTCTGGAATGTCACGGCAGAATGTTCTCGAATTTGAACATTTCTGAGTTAGCACGAAAATAGCCAGACTGCAATCAATTCACTCTTCTCATCCCTTCCTTTCCCTTTTCAAGGTTTTGGGTTTGTTCGCCGCTGATGAAAAGAACAATGCACCAGTGGCGTTTAATAACACACTAAGGGTCAGAACATATCAATGAAGCTAATTGGCAGTGAAATCGGAGTAGAATTGAGCATTCAGGCCGCGCCGTGCACTGTCGAAGAATCGTTTTTTAAGAGACGCCGTGACAAGAGAGAGAGACACACACAGAGAGAGAGAGAGAGACAGGACGTACACGGACTTGGCCTGCCTTTCCCAGAGGATCATTTGTTTTTATCTTTCATCGACGGCAGATCTGACACGCGGCCCCGGAAAGGTGAAGTCTGTTTTTAACTGTCGGACAAACGCTCAGCTGGGCCATGAATAAGTTGGCGCTATCGAGGGGGCTCTCGGGTTTTAATAACAGCCCCTACCCAACACCCCTGCTAGGACCTTGAGCCAGGAAAACACACCGCGTCCTTCAAATCAAAACAAAACCAAAATCCCCAGCATATTTCATGCACTGTTTTTGGCAGTGTTTGTGTGTTTGCGTGTGTGTGTGTGTGTGTGTGACTACTGCCAAGCCAGCTTTTGAAAAATGTGGGAATCGTTAACACACATATACTACATTTGCACACAACATATATTAGCAGGAACATATAGAAGACTGCCCCTATATATATATTAGAATAAGAGATATACTATATATATATATATATATATATATATATATATATATATATATAAAATCCTAAAAACGCTATATATATATATATATATAGATAGGGAGAGAGATATATATATATATATAATATAGATATATATTATATTATATATATATATATTATCCTAAATGTTAAACGCTGTTAGTAGTTTGCTTAGTATTGTGCTGTGTGTGTGTGTGTATATATATATATATATATATATATATATATATATATATATATATATATATATCTTATATGTAATATATATATATATATGCATATATATATATATATATATATATCTATATATATATATATATATATATATGACTCTCTTAGCCCTCATTTCTTATTGATCAATTAATTTCCGTCATTTTTTTAGTGGTTGTATAATTGTTAAATATGTGGCTACGTGGCTCCTTTAAGAGTTATGTTCCGGTTCCGGTTGCTTTCCATACAAACCGGTGATACGTTTAGCAACTGGATACACGTTGCTGGAATGATTTAAGGTGGCACTAGATTTAAGGTGGTACATAAATCCCGACTCGGACTGCACCCTCACTTTCCCCCGTACACACACACAAATACACACACACACACAAACACACTGCTGTCACAACTCAAGTCCCGGGAATCTAAATCCAGCCCTAAATATGTCCCTTTCTGGTTGCAGCTGCAATCCCGAGACACACCTTGCTCTAGATCGGCCTGCGAACGCTTCCTGCACCATGAGTCACTTTTCGCTACAGATGACAGCGCCGCGTGTAAATTTAAATTAGCTCTCCTCTTGACATTTTCATATCACAGAGCGCGCTTTGTTGTGGTTCTTTATTTATTTTTGTACGCCGCGAGTGGCGGTTCCGATTGCACCGAGTTATCTGCAGGGGGAAAAAGTGCAGGCTCCAGTGTAAGCTGTTCCCCGGGACAGCTGCGGAGGATGAGGACGACGACGATGACGACGGCGATGCTCCTCTCGGAGCAGGAGCCCCCCCGTCATTATAAATAATCTCGAAATTGCCCTGCACCTGTCACTGTTCACCGAATGCAGAACTTCCCAGGGGGATAATGACACCCTTGGAAACTGATAAATGTGCCACGCGTAATCACATGGCACACAAGCGGCGGTTCATTCCGGGAGAGAGAGAGAGAGAGGGGAAGAGAAAAAAACAAAAAGGGAGAAGGTGAAGAGCTGGCGAGAAAGATAGGCGCAGGATAGGAAGCACAATGAGAAAAGAGTGAGGTGTGAAAGGCCAGGCGGGCGAAAGACACGCCGAAATTGCGGCTATTTATTTATTTATTTCCCCCACCCCACAGCATTCGAACCTCTCGCACTGTTAATTTAACCCTTTTATCCCTCCATGTGTTGGTACCGCGTGAGATTGATAACCCGTGGCCGTTTCACCAACCAAATTCTTTGGCCTTTGCCCGCGAGGGCGCACCAAGATTTATGGAAGTCAAGAAAAAAAAAAAAAAAACACCCGGCTCACTGGATTCACATTAATATTTCATACCTCGCTTTCATCTCCTCCAAGGTGGAATTACTGTAGAATTACGGTAGATTTTTTTTTTTTTTGATGCCGGACTTTCGAGAGAGAGAGAGAGAGAGAGAGAGAAAGAGAGAGAGAGAGAGAGAGAGAGAGAGAGAGGGGCAATCGAGGCTCGCTAAACCCGGCGCCGAATGCAGGAGTTGAAAGAGCCAAGCCGAATTGGGGAATGGATCAATAACATCCTCTTCACTTCTGCAGTTGCTATGAGGAGGAGGATTTTTTTTTATTTTTTTTGGTGTGTGTGTGTGTGTGTGTGTGTGTGTGTGTGTGG
>JACRUU010000015.1:15152723-15157723 GCA_030449085.1 Kryptopterus vitreolus
TTATACCAGACAACACAGACTATACAAGACTATACAAGACTATACAAGACTACACAAGACAATACAAGACAAGACAAGGAGATATATGGCAACTACACAAGACAAGACAGACTTTACAAGATAATACAAGACTACACAAGACTACACAAGACTACACAAGACTATACAAGACTATACAAGACAATACAAGACTATACAAGACTATACAAGACAATACAAGACAACACAGACTACACAAGAAAATACAAGACTGTACAAGACTACAAGACTATACAAGACAATACAAGACAACACAGACTACACAAGAAAATACAAGACTGTACAAGGCAACACAAGACAATACAAGACTATACAAGACTACACAAGACAATACAAGACAACACAGACTATACAAGACAATACAAGACAATACACAAGACAACACAGACTGCACAAGACAATACAAGACTATACAAGACAATACAAGACTGTACAAGACTACACAAGACAATACAAGACAATACAAGGAGATATATGGTGACTATACAAGACAATACAAGACTACACAAGACAATACAAGACAATACAAGGAGATATATGGCGACTACACAAGACAAGACAGACTTTACAAGACTACAGATACAGACAATATACAAGACAATACAAGACACTATACGACTACACAAGACAAGACAATACAGACTACACAAGACTACAGAATACAAGACAATACAGACTTTACAAGACAATACAGACTTTACAAGATAATACAAGACTACACAAGACTATACAAGACTATACAAGACAACACAAGACAGATACACAAGACTATACAGACTTTAACAAGACAATACAAGACTGAATACAAGACTGTACAAGACAACACAAGACAACACAAGACTATACTGTTTAAAATACAATCACAATGTACAGAGTATTATGGCAGATCAGTAATGTACATGAAGCGTGAGAGTGCATGGTAGTGTATATCAATGTAGTGTGCATCATATGGTAAGTTATTCATGAGCGTGATTGGCTGGGTTAAAACATGCTCCACAAAAGAAATAGCGCCCCCTGTTTGTATATTACATAAGAAGTGCCCCAGAGAATATTTTACATACATTCAAATATTAAACATATGACTGTTGATACCCCAAAATCGTTTAGATCAGCGAAACTGGCGCCGCCCTGCTGGTGACACTCTTGATGCCAATGAATCGATACTTTTCGTATCAATTTTTATATATATATATATATATATATATATATATATATTTGAATTCCTGCATGAGATGCATCGTTTCAGTGTTGAAAAGCCGCCGAGTCCTTCCTCGCCGCCACCCTAAACGACTGCTCCGTCTCAGGGATTGACGGCCGCACCTGCATTCGCCGGCTTAACATTCCGGCGCAGGCCACAGTTAAAAAACGGGCGTTATTAGATCTGACTGAATGATAATGGAAGTGCTAATGCAATGACACGGAGGTTCGAGCGACGCGGAAAGGTTAAGGCCGGGGCAAATTTTTAATCAGCCTCAAATGTCAAGTGGCGAACCTGGAGTGCAGATGCGTATCCGGGAATTAGTATGCGACCCGGCTAAACAAGGCCGTTTAAGGGAGTTTGCCAGAAGACAGGCTTCATCGAGGAATCCAACTTTCCGTCGGAGAAAGAGCAAGCACGTCGCGAGATTCCGCCACTTCTTTCCTCCCGAGCCGGGGCCGTAATTACAAAGGCGTGATTGGCGGGTGATTACGGAAAGAGTTTCGCTTTATGCCAGCTCATATAACCGCCAAAAAGGCTTTATCGCCTCTGTGGTCCCGGGAAAACGGCTTTCACACATAAAGCGTAACGGGAATTATGAACGGAATTCTGATACGCCGCCATGAGAAACCTCTTGAGAGATTCGGTGAAAAAGTCCCATTCCGCATGGCGTTCTGATTTGCTGTGATGACCGCCATTCTTCTGGGAAGATGTTCCACTAGGGATCAACCATAAGGGTGTTAGTAAAGTCAGGGAGGGTGAGGGGTGAGGAGGAGGCCTTGGGGGGGGGGGACTTGGAGGAGACCATTCAGGATCTACCACTCCAACCCCAGTGTTGGGACTGCCTCGGAATTCTTAATTGGTACATCTTAGATGGTACAATTGTGTGCCCCGGAAATGGGCGGGAATGGGCAGGAGTGGGCGGGAATGGGTGGGCGGGGTAAAAAAATAACGTATGTATTTCTGCAGGGGCCGGACAGGACCTTTGTGGGAGCGGGAGGGAAAAATCCGTCCCGTGCAGGTCCCTAATGTTAATGTCTTGGGAGCAAAACCCGCCCCCTAGTGGCGAAACTGTAGAACAACAAATGCCCAATTATTTTTTACGAGGTTTTCGGAGCACTTTTCAAAAATCCCCGTCCATTCCGATAAAATACATAAATTCCCTCCGGGGAACGTCACCCCGACATTCTATCATTTCGCAAACGTGGAAATTTGATAGTGGCCATGTGATCTCCAAATATCAGGACATCCCGTGTTTATTTATAAATAAAATAATCCTCAAATAAGAGGTAATACACTCTGATGGAGGTCCTTTGGATAACTCCTGGTGTGGTTATAGATATTTATGCGGATAAAAGAGGGAAATGCGAGATTATAATGTCGGGTAAAGTTATGATTCAAATCTTCCTGCCATTGCCTTTAGGGTGTGCCTTGACCTTCCCTCGCAATATTTTCAAGGAGGATCTCGGAGGTGATTCGTCCGCTATTCTTTCTCCATCAGAGGGTACAATTAAAGGTGCGGATGTTTTTAGGACAAATACGGATCAAGACCTCACGGCCAGGTCATTTTATTTATTTATTTTATTTCCCCCCCCGGACAGCACAGTTGTTACATATTAAGCTCTTTAGAGGAGGCTGTGGGGAAATGTCCAAAATAAAGCGTCTTCTAAAATAAATACACCGTGTGCAGCAAGCTGGAGTTTCCATGGCGTTCGTCATTAGACGGATCTATCTGTCTATCTATCTGTCTGTCTGTCTGTCTATCTATCTATTGTTATTCCTTTCTTTTTACATTTTGGGGTAGTTCTTTTTCTTTGATCTTTGACTTTATTTCTATCCATCCATCCATCCATCAGTCTATCTACCTGTCTTTTTCACTTGTTTCCAGGAGTTTTTTATTATTTTTCCTTTTTGGGATCTATCTATCTTCCATCTATCTATCTATCATCCATCATTCCATATCCATCATCCTATCTATCTATCTATCTATCTATCTATCTATCTATCTTGATATATCTATCTATCTATCTATCTATCTATCTATCTATCTATCTATCTATCTATCTATCTATCTATCTATCTTCCTTTCTTTTTTCTTTTTTGGGGTAATTCCATCCATCTATCCATCCATCCATCCATCCATCTCTCTATATCTATCTATCTTATTACATCTTGGGGAAGTTCTTTTCCTTTTTTATCTGTCTGTCCGTCGGTCCGTCTATCTATCTATCTATCTATCTATCTATCTATCTATCTATCTATCTTCTATCTATCTATCTATCTTCCTTTCTTTTTTTCTTTTTTGTATTCTATCTATCCATCCATCATCCACCTATATCTATCTATCTATCTATCTATCTATCTATCTATCTATCTATCTATCTATCTATCTATCTATCTATCTATCTATCTATCTATCTATCTATCTATATCTTTTTTCTTCCTTACTTTTTTGGCTAGTTCTTTGTCTTTTTCTTCTTTATTTCCTTCCATCCATCCATCCATCCGTCTATCCGTCCCCCTTAAACAAATGGAATGTTATGGTCAGGTGTCCTCATACTTTTGGCCGTATGTAAGCAGTGTAATGTCGATATCTGGGGTTACTCTCCGAGTTCGTATCGTTCCCGAGCGGCGAATGAAAAACGGCGGCGCGTTTGATAAATACGAGGCGAGATAAGCACGCCCAGCGGGTCTCCTCCAATAACCCCGCCCATCTAGGAGTGAGTGAGCGAGTGCAGGAGGGAGCCTAATCCAAACACTCTTCTCTCTCTCTCTCGCCGTTTCCTCCTCTTTTATCCAATAACCTGACATGCCTTGTAAATCAAAAAAAAAAAAAAAAAAAAAAAACAGTCCGCAAGTTCAACGGTTAAACGGAGCGCCATAAATTCCGGCAAAAACAAATAAATAAATAAATAAATAAATAAATAAATAAATAAATAAAAAATCAAGAGGCACGTTTGAAATATTGATAGCCGTCATCTTCTCTCTCTTTCACTCTCAGCAGGGAGACGTGTTCACTCACTCCTTTTAAACCTTTCATATGAACAGAAGGCCGCTCTTAAAAATAAATAAATAAATAACAAATAAATAAATAAAAGTGGGGGAACAAAGAAAATCAAGAAGGAAAAGCGAACCCGTGCCTTGATTTAGAGCTTCAAGGGGGGGGGGGGGCGGGGCGGAAAGGGAAAAAATGAGCGAGACGTACTCCGGTGTTAGCGTCCGCATCGTTAATTGATCACAGTAACGAAAAATGCGATTCGTTTGGTCTAATTAGCGCAGACATTAGCGACCCCCCCCCCCCCCCCCCCCCTGAAAAAAAAAACCCCGCTCATGCTAAGTAATTAGCAGTTTTTTTCCCTGCTAATGTTGTTGCGGCAACGATGACAAAACTCGTTTGACGGAGGAACGGCAGTAACTCTGCGAGCGCTATTATCGCCGGGACAATCTTAATCCGGCTAATGCGCCCGGCGTCTCGCGCTCCGAGCGGATCGCTCTACAGCGTCCTTCTTGATGAAGTCATTCCGCCGTTTTCCCCCCGGCTTGACGCAAATCCACATAAATCCCGACTCGTTAATAAACACGCAGGAAGCCGTTTTTGTTCTTGTCCTTGTGAAAATATACAGGATGATACAATGCAAATTTGCCTATGAAGAGAAAATTGTGTCTAGTGTCGACTGGGTGCAGTTCCGCACGTGGGAAACACAAATCTATTACGGCATGACGACGTTCCCAATCCATTCACTGTCTGTCAATGGATGTAGAG
>JACRUU010000015.1:15160223-15162723 GCA_030449085.1 Kryptopterus vitreolus
GCGATCGTGAAGCGCTTCATGAGTGCCACTTGTTCGCAGTTAGAAAGCCGAGCGGGTCGCGGTCAAATGAGCGTCCAGGACTCTATTGCTCTCGACGTTTTTTATTCTCTTTTTTTTTACCTAAAAAAAAAGGACGAAAATTGATGATGCAACCCCCTACAAAAAAAATAATAATCTTAATGACTTAATGAAATCTTGGAAAACAGCAAGATTAGCATATGTCAATATGGGTCTATTAAGCTTTTTTAGAATAAGTAAATAAATAAGGTTGTACAAAAAAGATGCTATTTCTTTCAGTATTAAACAAACAAACTTTAGATTTCATTTTTGTTTATTGTTTTTTTTTTTTAATATTTATTTTAAATCATTTTATATACGGTGATTCACAGCACAAATGCTTATTTATTCATGGATTCTTAAATGGAAATAATAATTAGTTTTTTTAAAGGATCAAAGAAAAGTAATCGATTTATGTCAACAACAAAAAAAAAAGGAACAAAAAATGTCATGTAAATTATTAGGATGAAATAAAAATGGCAAAAATCATTTCCCATTTTCAACATTTTCAAATGTTAATTTTTTTTCCCCACAAATATGATTTCTATGCATCATTTTCAAAAATAATATGTATGCATTATTCCCAATTTAATTACAATTTTCCCCCATTAGATGTATACATCAATTTATATTAAGACGTGAAGACATTCAATAGCATTATTTAGCCAGTGCAAGATCTAAATGGAACAGGCACGGTGGCTTAGTGGTTAGCACGTTCGCCTCACACCGCCAGGGTCCGGGTTCGATTCCCGTCTCAGCCATGTGTGTGTGTGTGGAGTTTACATGTTCTCCCCGTGCCTCAGGGGGTTTTTCTCCGGGTTCTCCGGTTTCCTCCTGGTCCAAAAACATGCACCGTAGGTTGATTGGCACCTTGGAAAATTGTCCCTAGTGTATGAATGTGTGTGTGTGTGTGTGTGTGCCCTGTGATGGGTTGGCATTCCATCCAGGTTGTATCCTGCCTTAATGCCCATAGACGTCTGAGATAGGCACAGACTCCCCGTGACCCGAGGGAAGATCGGATATAGCGGTAGAAGATGAATGAATGAATGAAGATCTAAATGGATTCAGAACTGGAACTGTCATACTGTGTGTGTGTGTGTGTGTGTGTGTGTGTGTGTGTGTGTGTGTGTGTGTGTGTGTGTGTGTGTGTGTGTGTGTGTGTGTGTGTGTGTGTGTGTGTGTGTGTGCCCTGCGATGGGTCGGCATTCCATCCAGGGTGTATCCTGCCTTGATGCCCATAGACGACTGAGAGGCACATGTTCCCCATGACCCAAGGGAAGATCGGATATAGCGGTAGAAAATGAATGAATGAATGAATGACCAGGAACTACATTTCCCACAAGCCACTGCGCCAAATCACATGCACCTGATTCTCAATTAGCACTTGCATTTAGCCTCACATTTAATCGCCGTCTTTATCACAGGATTGTTGGTCTACAGTTTGGAGCAAATGAAACCAGGAGACGATTCGACTTGTACACGTGCGTAACTCAACTTATTAACTGCTAGCTACAATTCTACCGAGTCGCTACTTTAATTATGGACTGCGATTCCCACAACCACTTCCCCTGGCACGTATGAAGTCACATGACTTTTCACAAGCGTATTATTTCCTTTTTTTTTTTTTTTTTTTTTTTTTTGTATTGCGTTTGTTGTCTTTTCAAGGTTGTTCCGCTCAGGTTCATATTCCCTCTTACTTATTGTTTTTGCTTCTTTGTCTTTTGGACTCTTTGCATTCCGATTCAAGGTCGCAGCCGCACTCGCGTTACAAGGGCACTTGTTTTGTTTTGTTTTTTCCGCGAGCTAACCGTTGCTTTAACTGACTTTTATTCGTTTGAAAGTTTGAAGGATTCGTGTTTTTTTTGTTTGTTTGTTTGTTTTTTTTTCGAGTCGACTTTAATAACGCCTTTGTGGCCGAACGAATCTCCACAAACGGAGGAACTGATTAGAGTTCAGCACATGGGGCTGAGTATGATATGTGTTGTTAAGAACAAATGTACAGATCGTATACTCAGGAGTCCGTAATTATTTGATAATATAGTATATATTTATTATTTAAGTAATAAAATCATGAAATATAGGATATAATAATGTGAAATAACAAAGTAAAAAAAAACGTGTAGTGCCTTTTAGTGCTGATGAAAAATAAGAAGCCAAAAATAAATAAATAAATAAATAAATAAATAAATAAAACACATTTCCATATATATATGTATGTATACGATGTGTGTTGTATATACTATGTGTATATATACTGTGTATGTATATCTTATATATATATATATATAATATTTTTTTTTTTTTACTGTGCTATGTTTTTTTTAATCCTATACAATAATCACTTCCTCACATCATGGTTTTTCACCCTCTGGAGAATCAATACTACAGTGATTATTGATTCCGCTGAGATCCAGAGTTTTTTTTTTCCTTCTCCCCCCCCCCC
>JACRUU010000015.1:15167723-15175223 GCA_030449085.1 Kryptopterus vitreolus
GCTGTTTGAGGGAAAACGAAACCAGGTAGGACTCTCACGTTACACCTTTTTTGGCTCCTAATTTGCCTGCATGTGATGCTAACGTTTTTAGCAATTAGCTGTTTTGTAGCTCCCTAGCTACAGATGCTTTAGATATATAAACAAGTTCTGTTTTGCGTAAGCTTTTGACGAGACCTCAAAATAGATATCTCACCTCGAAAATAACGTTGGCACCTGGGTGAGCTTTAGGCTTGGGGGGGGCGGGGGCTTTTCTGTTATTGTTCCAGGCCTACAAGAAAGCGTGTGGATGCGTACTGAAGGTGGTTTGATCCGGTGCACACACGATTACCCTGGCGTTTTCCTACTCATTAGTCTTGCACCTGGCGAGAGTAGAACACCTTCACGAGGCCGTCCGGTTGGCGCAGTGGGTTAAGTCCGTGTTCTCGGGATGACATGGTACTCGGGTTCGAGCCCTCCTTCTGCCGACGTAAAGCCAACCCCTGTGTGTTTGTTTAACAATTTCCGTCTTAGCTCGCCAACGACAAACCCACTTAAAAGCTCATTGATTTGTCGTCCTTGGTGGCACACTTGGTTAAACCATGTTCCTTGGAGAACTTAATTATCCCGGTTCGATTCCCGGTCCGGCTAATGATTTTCTTCCGTTCTGTTTCGCTTCATCGAGAGTTTGTATAAACCAAAAGATAAACCCCCAAAAAAAGGCTTGTTACTGTGTGGGACTTGGTGGCTTAGTGGTAAAAGCCATGCCTCTGGTTGCAGAGGTTGCTGGTTCGAATCCAGCTCGTCCCTCACGTGTGATGCGTGAAGGCAACGTAGTAATGGGGCGGTTGGTCGGATGGCTGTGGGGCTGTGCAACCTGAGGGGTTGCTTGAGAGTGGTGAGGAGGAAGAGGAGGTGGAGTAGGAGGTGGAGCAAATGTGCCACTCCCCTGAGGTGGGCAGGGAGGTGGAGGTGGAGGTGGAGGTGGAGGTGGAAGTGTGAGTAAAAGAATTAAGTGTTTTTTTTTATTTTTCATGAAAATATGAAATTGCTTTTCCTTTATTTCCTTGACTTTTTTAAGCACCATCTTATTAGTGGGGTAATTTTCCACCTTTCTTGGGTGCCCTTCTCCACCCTTGACTTATCCATTCCAGCCCAGCCCATTTCTGTTTTGGTCCGTGTCATCTTTTCAGGTTTACCCGTTTCACCATTGCCTTCCGGGTATTGTTTGTCCGTATCACCATTCCTTTACCTTCCTTGTATGGCCTGATTGGGAGTCCTTTCCAGTCCTTGTCCGCTATTCCGTTCCAAGTGTCTTTCACCCATACCACCATTCCATTACCTTCCTCGTATGCCACACTTGCGATTCCATACCAGCCTTCTTCTGCCATTCCATTCATCTTTTGCCCATACCACCATTCCTTTACCTTCCTTGTATTCTGAGACCGGTCCCTTCCGAGCCTTCTTTGCCCGCCTGTTAGTCACTCCGCACCTTCCACGCAACCATTTCCGACACCTTCTGAGTTCCCTTTTGGTTGACCGGCGTGGGATTTGAACCCGCAATCTCACGCCCCAGACGTCATGCTTAACCAAGTGAGCTATGGATTCTCGTGCTTGCTTTCTCTCGTACGCATCTTTTCACTTTTTTTCATGTATTTTTCTTCAAAAATAATGTTAAAGCACAGCTTAACTTAGCTCTTTTTTTAATTATTAAGAAACAAAACAACAATATCATATAAATGTTCCTTTCTTGTCTAGCAAGGCTCGAACCCAGAACCCCACGGTCTCTAAACAAGAACACGACTAACCCATTGAGCTAAAGCTGAGACACAGTAACTGTGTTGTTGTTTTAACTTACAAAGCTAATTTACACATTAAGAAATGAAAATTTGGGGGAAAATCCCAAAAGCAGGATTCAAACCGGGAATCTCGGAACTCCAAACTGCATGACGGTTTACCTCACTGAGCCGTTTAGAGAGATAAGTAACGGCCCAAAAGTCCTACATTTAACCGCTCGCCTCTCAAACTTCCATGTGATTTTAATGTGTCATGGAGAATTCATAATGTACGCGTGCATGATTTAAAAAAATAAAAAAGTTAAAATGGTTGAAGAAAACCACGGCTAAATGATTCCTAAGATATAAAAAATGATATATAATAAATAGCTGTTTTTTTTAGCTTTTCTGAGATTCGAACCCGTCACCATGAGGCCCGAATGAGAAAAACCACCAAGCCTAAGCAATTACGCCACAAGAGAAATGGTGCACTAAGTGCTTTTTTCTAAACCTTTATCATATAAATGTATCACTAACTATTGCCGTAAAATCGACCAGGGTTTGAACCCTGTCTCTCAAAACCCAAAAAAAAGAAGAAAAAAAAACAGCATTAACCAAACCACGGCACTAACCAATTGCGCCACAAGTGTGACGAGGTTGGTGAGGTCTCTTTCATTTTATATATGTGTTTATATATATCTCTCTATCTATCTATCTATCTATCTATCTATCTATCTATCTATCTCTATATATTTATTTTCCCGGCAATTTCACTTCTGTTGGTTTTAATCTGCAGGTCAACATGTAGCCAAACAGGACAGCATTAACGCGTTGCGCCATAGAGACAATACCCCTCCCTCTCCCTCTCTCTCCTTCCCTCCTTCCTTTTCAGACATTTATCTTATAAATAAATCGCTTAATATGAGGGATAAACAAAAGTTTCTTTGGGGATTTGAACCCTCACTATCATGTTCTATAAGCAAAGATACACAGCACTAACCAACTGAGCTAAACCTTGCTTGCTGAAAGTCTTTTCATTTACATATTGTATCTCTGGTATCTCTGGTATCTAAGCGTTATCTAGTTGTGGAATATGAGAAGAAACGTTTTACATTTCTCACATTTAACTGTATTTTTTTTTCATGCTATCCGAGTCCTGCTCTTAGCCAGGACTTGGTCCTGACGGGTGAAATCTATCTAAATAATTGAATAAATAAATAAACAAACAAACACATTTATTTCCCATAAGTTCCATTTAGCTTAGGATAACTTGTGAGGGATTTGATATGCAGATCAGCATATAACCAACGATAGTAGAGCATTAACCTGCTGCGCCACAAGGAAGATAACATTTGTTGTTGTCTGTTAGACATTTATCTTATAAATGACTGAATGAAATTGAGGGAAAAACTGTTTTGGGATTTGAACCCTGATTGTCACGTACTATAAATTAACATACACCAGTGTTAACCAAGCGTACTAAATCACAAGCTCTTTTTCAGTTACTCTTCTTCGTCGAAGGTAGTTTTGGTATATGCGTAAATTGGTTTCAGCTAAGAGGTGAAATCTCTCTGCGAAAAATAAACAAAGACGCTCATTTACACGGAATTAAATTAAGTTTCACTCCTCTTACGTGGGCTCCAATCTCACGCTCAACACCTTATCCAGCAAAGGACAGTACTAGCCCACTGCGCCACATGGACGATACAACACAGTGTGTTTTTTTAGACACTTATAAAAGAATCAATAAAATTGGGAAGACAAACTAAAAAAATAAACAATTCGGGATTTGAAACCTGACGTCACGTATTATAAATTACAACTACACAGATTTAACCAACTGAGCTACCCGCACTGGTTCAAACCCGCAACTCGGACCAACCTATGAAGGTAGAACTAGTAATAACCAAACGAGCCACACCTTTCCCGGCTTGTCACTTTCGTTTATGCTTAGGCATTTTGTATCCCTGGTTTCGTCATCTAAGCTAATTGTGGAATATGACGTTTTACATTTCTCAGTTTTAAGTGTATTGTTGTTTTCATGATGTCACAGTCCTGCTCTTATTCAGGACTTGAACCTTTAGAGGTGAAATCTCATAAAAAAATGAATATATAGCTATATATATATATATATATATATATATATATATATATATATATATATTATATATATAGATATTATTTATATATATATATATATATATATATTCCCTCTGGAATTAAACAATACATGTTGTGTGGGTTTTGATCTCCACATCGACATGTTAGCAAACATACAAGAGCATTAGCCTACTGCGCCACAAGGAAGATACAGCCGCTAATGTTCTTTTTAGATGTTATCTTATAAATGTATTTTATAAATGTATCAGGGGTGAAAACTCAAAATTGTCTTGGGGTATATATATATATATATTTATTTATTTCCCCCTGAAATTAAATTGTACATTGTGTGTGGGTTCCAATCCCCAGATGACCATGTTAGCGCACAAACACTAGCATTAGCCTACTATGCCACAGGGAAGATACAGCTGGAGTGTTTTTTTTTTTTTTTTTTTTTTAGATGTTTATCTTATAAATGAATCAATGCAATCAGAGCAAAAACTAAAAATGATCTTGGGATTTGACCCCTGCACTGTCATGTACATTAAATAACAGCTGTACAGAATGAACAAACTGAGCTAAATCACTCTTTCTGAGGTAATCAGTTACTCTTAGACATTTTGTATCCCTGGTTTCGTTATCTACGCTAGTCGTGGAATATGAGAATAACTAATAAGTGTCATGGGATTTGAACCCTGACTGTCATGTACTATAAACAAAGACTATGCAACGCTAACCAACTGAGCTAACTCTGTGAATTTTACCCTTATATTTTTTTCATGATGTCCTGCATCTTATCCAGTACTTAAACCTTGAGAGGTGAAATCTCTCATTTAAAAAAAATAATAAAATAAATAAATAAAATAATATATATATATATATATATATATATATATATAATATATATATATAATATATATATATATATTTTTTTTTTTTTTTTGTGGGCTCCAATCTCCAGATCAACATGTTAGCAAACAAACGCTAGCATTAGCCTACTGCGCTACAGGGAGCTAGTGCAGCTAGCAGCTAGTGTTTTTTTTTTTTTTTAGATGTTTATCTTATAAATGAATCAATGAAATCATGGATGAAAACTAAAAACTGTCCTGGGATTTGAACCCTGACTGTCATATACAGTAAATAACAAGTACACAGTATAAACCCATTGAGCTAAACCGTTCTCTTGGAGGTAACTTTCAGTTGCTCTTAGACCTGTTTAGTTATCTAGCGTCTCTATATCGTTAGCTAGCGTCGTTATTTTGTTAGCTAGCGTCGTTATTTTGTTAGCTAGCGTCGTTATTTTGTTAGCTAGCATCGTTATTTCGTTATCTAGCGCCGTTATTTGGTTAGCGAACGCCGTTATTTGGTTAGCTAGCGGGGTTATTTTGTTATCTAGCATCGTTACTTCGTTAGCTAGCGTCGTTATTTGGTTAGCTAGCGTCGTTATTTCGTTATCTAACGTCAGCGTCGTTATTTCGTTATCTATCGTTGTCATTTGGTTATCGAGCGTTGTTATTTCGTTAGCTAGCGTCGTTATTTCGTTATCTAACGTCATTATTTCGTTATCTAGCGTCGTTATTTCGTTATCTATCGTTGTCATTTGGTTATCGAGCGTTGTTATTTCGTTATCTAGCGTCGTTATTTCAATATCTATCGTTGTCATTTGGTTATCGAGCGTCGTTATTTCGTTATCGAGCGTCGTTATTTCGTTATCGAGCGTCGTTATTTCGTTATCGAGCGTCGTTATTTCGTTATCGAGCGTCGTTATTTCGTTAGCTAGCTGTGGATTATGAGAATAACTAAAAGTCGGCGTAGGATTTAACCCTGACGGCCATGTACTATAAACAAAGCCTACACAACACTAATCAACTGGGCTAACACTCTCTCTCTCTCTCTCTCTTCTCTCTCTCTCTCTCTCTCTCTCTCTTCTCTCTCTCTCTCCTCTCTCTATATATATATATATCTCTTATATATATATATATATATATATATATATATATATAATTTCCCCATGATGTCACAGTCTTGCTCTTATCCAGGACTTATCCCCGATGGGTGAAATGTCTCTCGTCGAAACACAAACAGGAGTATTTCAGTTGAACAGAAAGCAGCTTTCTCCATTCCAAAGTACACCGGAGCGCCAACCGAGCACGCCGCATGGGGGCAAACACAGCGTTTTAAGACATTGATCTTAAAAAAATGTATTGGATAAGGCGCACACAAGGACTCGAACCCTGAGAGTGCTACAAAGTGCACACAACTGTGCCACTTTTAGAGTTTACACCCCGGTCTTTCTCTGCGGTCGGAAACGACATTTGAAGCGCTGTTTTCAGCTTCAGGGAGAGCAGTTCATCATGAAGCGTGTTGAGATCCGAACCTGACGTGTATCTGTGTTTATTTGTGACGTGGACGACGACCTCTGTGTGTCTGTGTGTGTGTGTGTGTGTGTGTGTGTGTGTGTGTGTGTGTGTGTGCGTACGAGTGTTTGTAATGAGACCAGACGGACGGAGTTTGTTAATTCCGACGTCAAAGAGTGATTTAAGGTCAGATTCAAACCCGGGATCGATCCACAAGACCAATGGATGATTGAAGCAAAGCACATAGAAGACATAGGTTTCTTTTTTGTTCGTTATAAAGAAAAAAAAAATGACACATGGAGGTAAAAGTGGGTTTATTAACGCTCTTGCAAGGAAAAAAAACTGTGAGCAGTAACACAAATCAACCGAGATTTAACGAACCACAGGTGAAAGAAAAGCGCATTTTATTTTTATTTTCCTTTTCACAAATGTATTAGTGAAAAATGTATATATATATATATATATATATATATATATATATATATATATATATATCTATATATATATATATATATATATATATCTATATATATCTATAATATTCATTCATTCTACTTCTACTGCTTTATCCGATCTTCCCTCGGGTCACGGGGAGTCTGTGCCTATCTCAGGCGTCTATGGACATTAAGGCAGGATACACCCTGGATGGAATGCCAACCCATCACAGGACACACACACACACACACACACCACACACACACACATTCATACACTAGGGACAATTTTCCAAGGTGCAATCAACCTACCGTGCATGTTTTTGGACCGGGGGAGGAAACCGGAGAACCCGGAGAAAAACCCCCTGAGGCACGGGGAGAACATGCAAACTCCACACACACATGGCCTAGACGGGAATCGAACCCGGACCCTGGCGGTGTGCCCCCCATTTCTAATAGTAATCTTACCCTAAATAGCATCACTACAACATAGTGCACTTACCCCCGGTTTTGGGGAGGAACTAGTTACGTGTAACGGCGTCACGTAATTTAATTAAATTAGTTACGCAACATACAGCAGTCTAAAATTTGCTTCTGATATTTACCGATTTTTGGACTAAAGGATGCTATTTTAATTTCCAGCGCCACCTAGTGGACAAATGAAAGTGCTCAAAAAAGTCATCGAATGTAATCGGTTACTGTTATAAAGTAATTAAAAAGTTCCCAACACTGTGTACACCTTTAACCCACTAAGCCAAAACCATAAATCAACATAAACCGTAAACCTTGATTTCTTCATACGAGATGGTGAGGTTTGCAAACAAATGAACCCTGACTGTCATATACAATAAATAACAA
>JACRUU010000015.1:15185223-15190223 GCA_030449085.1 Kryptopterus vitreolus
AAGCAGGTTGGGATTCCAGTCTTCTGTAGGGAAAAAGCTCATTACGCTTCATTAGGTTCATATTAATGCTGTTATTAAGGACAGATCTGTGCTGAAAATGTCTCGCCTAGATATTTACCCAAACCCCCCCCCCCCTTCATCACCATCATCATCACCACCACTATTAGCATCGTCATCATCATCATCATCATACTCATTATTATTCCTACTGCCACCATCATCATCACATCAATATCATTATAATCATCTTCATCATCATCATCATCATCATCATCATCATCATCATCATCATCATCATCATTATTATCATAATCATCACCATCACTATTACCATCATCATCATCATCATCATCATCATCATCATCACTCATCCTCATCATCATCACCATCATCATCTTCATCATCTTCATCATCATCATCATCACCATCATCATCTTCATCATCACATCATCATCATCATCATCAACATCATTTTCTTCATCATCATCATCATCATCATAATCATCATCATCACCATCATCATCATCATCATTCACCATTCATCACCATCATCATTCATCACCATCATCACCATCATCATCATCATTCACCATCATCATTACCACCATCATCATCATCATCATTATTACCTTCATCATCATCATCATCACCACCACTATTAACATCATCATCCTCATCATCATCACCATCCTCATCATCATCATCCTCATCCTCATCATCATCATCATCGTCACCATCATCCTCATCATCATCATCACCACCACTATTAATATCATCATCCTCATCATCATCATCATCATCATCATCATCCTTACCATCATCACCATCGTCACCATCATCATCATCATCATCATCATCATTATTATTCCTACTTCCATCATCACCATCACCATCATCATCATCATCATCATCTTCATGACATTAATATCATCATCAACATTATTATCTTCATCTTCATCATCTTCATCATCATCATCTTCATCTTCATTACATCAATATCATCACCATTATCAACATTATTATCTTCATCATCATCATCATCATCATCATCATCATCATCATCATCAACATTATTATCATGTTCATCCCCTTTCCTATCACCATCATTATATTCATCATCATCACATTAATATCATCACCAATATTATTATCATCTTCATCACCATTACTAACATCATCACCTGCATTTTATTCTCCGCCCTGCAGATTTACATCCCGCATGGGAATTAAAAACTACTAACTACTAAACTACAAATAAGAAAAGTGTGTGGTGTGTGTGTGTGTGGGGGGGGGGGGGGGGGGGCTTGTCCTACTAACCCGCCTCCCAGAGTAACATACACAGTATGCACACCTGAGCCTTGTGTCTGATGTGGAACATGACGGAGCGCTGTATTATTGAAGAGATGAAATAAAATGCGGCGATTGAGATCAAGAGGAAAAAGTCGGGGATGGAAAAAGAGAGAAACATTTTGTAAAGTCTTTTCCTGGACCACCACACACACACACACACACACACACACACACACACACACACACACACACACACACACACACACACATCTGAAATACCCTCAAAGGAATGAAACACTAGTACTCTTTCAGACTGTTTTTTCTTGTGTGTGTGTGTGTGGTGGGGGGGGGGGGGGTGGTTGTGGGGAATGTGTGTGTGTGTGTGTGGGGGGATGGGGGGGGGGGACTGGGAAATGAACGGTCGTGTGTGAATGATTGGGCGGCGCCGTACCGCACCGAACCCTGAATAAAGTGTTTACCTGGAACCAGAAGGGGGACTTGCTGTGGCCTTGGAGGCATCTCTCTGCAAGACAGCACATAAGTGAGGTTAGGTTTCATTGGCAGATGTTAATAACATCCAGCAGTGTGTGTGTGTGTGTGTGTGTGTGTGTGTGTGTGTGTGTGTGTGTGTGTGTGTGTGTGTGTGTCTTGCCATCAGCCTGGAACCCAGTGGGTTTCACAGCACGGCTGCTTCAGGAATCCTGGCAGCACGTTGTTGGTGCGAGCCACCCAGCCGCAGCTCTGTGCACGGGGGAGGACGGAGAGATCAATGGCGGAGTGTCTGCTCTCAGAGGGGCAGCGAAGCTTCGTTACAAGCAAATAAGCTTTGTTTTTTTTGGTTTTGTTTTTTTTTATTCCCCATCAGGAGTCCGCGGTGCACGAGATGTGGAGACGCTTCTCCCAGGAGACTCAGCCCATGCAGGAGCATTAGCTCCAAACATCTGTCTAGCAGCTGTCACGAGAAGCCCGGGGACTCCGGCGAGAGCGCCCGAGCAAACACACGCCGAGAGAAAGCCGATCCGTTAATACCGCCGAAAAGCACAGACACATGCGCCGGCATCTCCATTATGCCACGCTGGCCTGCGTTAGAGACAGCCCGCCAACCCGAGCTGAAGTGCCCCACAGGCGCGCGAAAGCAGACGATCTCATGCGGGTTCCCCGGAGGATCCGTTTTCAGTCGGCGTGTGAACTTTCCCTCAGACGTAAAATAACACCAGGGTTTGCTTATACACACACACAGATGTGGGGTTTGTTGTTGTTGTTGTTGTTGTTGTTGTTGTTTTGGAAATGCCGTACACACGCGATCACGCCTACTGCTGGATTGTGTTCTTGTCAACACTTTGATCAGCCTCATTTAAATATGATTTGGTTACTATGTTTACATTGCATTTACATAAATGTAGATATTTAAATGATCCATCCATCCATCTATCCATCCATCCATTCGTCTGTTGATTTCTTTCTTTCTATTGTTTTCTTTTTTTATTTATTTCATGCAATCTTTTCTTTGTTTTTGTTTTTGTTTGTTAACCGGATAAAATGCAAATGTGTCATATGTTTCATATTATAACATTTCATTTTGAGCTTTGTTGTTTGTATAAGGCTGTTATTAATTCAATTGCATAAAACTATTGTTATTGTTGTCATTATTATTGTTGTTGTTATTATTATTGTTATTATTATTTGTTTGGCGTATTTGCTGAGTTTCTATTTATTTTCTTTTACATCATGACATTTCATTTTGAGATTTGTCGTTTGCATAAGGCTATTTTTTTATTACATTGCCTAAAATTATTGTTACTGTTATTATGGTTATTATTATTATTATTATTATTATTATTATTATTATTATTATTATTATTATTATTATTTGCTGGTCTTATTCGCTTACTTTCTATTTATTTTCTTTCACATCATAACATTTCGTTTCGAGCTTTGTCGTTTGCACGAGGCAGTTTTTAATTACATTGCAAAATGTTTGTATTATTTATTATTATAAATGTATTATTATATTTATTATTTATTATTATTTGCTCGTCTTATTTGCTTACTTTCTATTTATTTTCTTTCACATCATAACGTAAAAATTTCATTCAGTAAATCCTTTTTAACGAAAAAAAAAAAAGACACGGAATTTTTAAGACAAAGTAGGCGGGGCTTTCATGACCGAGGGTTGTTCGCGAATGTCTATAAGATTTGTAATAACCTCTTATTCCATATGTAGCCTCCATTGCCTGTTATAACCACCTGTGGGAAGATGTTTCATTCGTTCGATTTAATTCACACAGTCTTACTATTTAAATTCCACTTTTCTATAAAACACTTTGAAGCAGACGCTCATGCACACTCAAATCCATTTCTTCTATTTCATCTAACGACTCTGATTTCCTCTCCTCCGCAATCACTCCCCGCATCCCCGGGAAAAAGCGTCTCCCTGCACCGCTGAACGTCGAGATCCGTGCAACATCTGGCTGGCACTTTTGAGAAATCGCTTCGTAATATAATTTCCTCCCCCTGAAAGATCTGCACACGTGCACTTATATACTGCTGTAATCTCTGGATTCTGATTGGCCGGAGGGTTTTTTCTTTTTCTTTTTTTTTTGAAAGAAAGTCGTTTTTGTGCTGGACGTGACTGTCTTTTGTAGCACTCATGGATTAAAACGCAAGGAGTCTCCAGTTTAAAACCTGTGAAAATAATCAATAAGGATCCTGGGGACGATGGACAGGCAGACAGACAGACAGCTAGATAGATAGACAGACAGAAAGATAGATAGATAGATAGATAGATAGATGGATTGATGGAAGGATGGATGGACAGACAGGCAGATAGACAGATAGATAGATAGTGGATGGATGGATGGACGGATGGACAGACAGACAGACAGGCAGATAGACAGATAGATAGATAGATGATGGATGGACGGATGGATGGATGGACGCACAGACAGACAGACAGATAGAAAGACAAACAGACAGTTTGATAGATAGATAGATAGATAGATAGATAGATAGATAGATAGATAGATAGATAGATAGATAGATAGATAGATAGATAGAACAGACGGACAGATAGACAGACAGACAGACAGACAGACAGACAGATGATGGATGGACGGACGGACGGACGGACAGTTAGATAGATAGAACAGCCAGACAGATAGACAGACAGACAGACCTAGATAGATAGATAGATGATAGATTGATGGAAGAATGAATGGACAGACAGGCAGATAGACAGATAGATAGATAGATAGATGATGGATGGATGGATGGATGGATGGATGGATGGACGGATGGACAGACAGACAGACAGGCAGATAGACAGATAGATAGATAGATGATGGATGGACGGATGGATGGATGGATGGATGGACGGACAGACAGACAGGCAGATAGCAGATAGACAGATAGATAGATAGATAGATGATGGGAGGGACGGATGGATGGATGGATGGACGGACAGACAGACAGGCAGATAGACAGATAGATAGATAGATGATGGATGGATGGACGGATGGACAGACAGACAGACAGGCAGATATGATCTCATGACCTACAGAGTTCAATCACGGATCCGTCATCCACACTTTCAATATTAGTTTGTTTGCCCCCCCGCGTCCCCCCTCCCGCGTCCCAACCCCACCCACCCCCCTCGCTCTTATTGGCACTCAGCCCTCAAAAGCCTGGTGTTCTAGCCAACCAACGTTACA
>JACRUU010000015.1:15197723-15242723 GCA_030449085.1 Kryptopterus vitreolus
TGGAAATTTTCCAGTGAACATCTAACCCAGTGAAAACATCTTAACCCAGTGGAACATAACCAGTGGAAACATAACCCAGTGAGAACATCTTCCAGTGGAAACATCTTCCAGTGGAACATTAACCATGGAAAACAGCTTCCAGTGGAACATCTTCCCAGTGGAACATGTTCCAGTGGACATTAACCCAGTGGAACATTAACCCAGTGGAACATCTCTCCAGTGGACATTGGAACTTAACCACAGTGGAACATTAATCCCCCAGTGGAACATCTTCCCAGTGGAACATCTTCCAGTGGATATTAACAGGGAATCTTCCAGTGGAACATTAACCCAGTGGAACATCTTCCCCAGTGGAAACATCTTCCCAAGTGGAATCTCCATGGAACTTAACCCAGTGGAACATCTACCCAGTGGAACATTAACTTCCCAGTGGAACATCTTCCCAGTGGAACATTAACCCAGTGGAACATCTTCCCAGTGGAACATCTTCCAGTGGAACATCCATAACCCAGTGGAACATCTTCCAGTGGAACATCTTCCAAGTGGAACATGGAACTTCCAGTGGAACATTAACCCAGTGGAACATCTTCCAGTGGAACATAACTTCCAGTGGAACATCCTAACCCAGTGGAACATCCAGTGGAACATCTCCAGTGGAACATCTTAACCCAGTGGAACATCTTCTGGAACATCCCAGTGGAACATCTTCAAGTGGAACATCTTCCAGTGGAACATCTTCCAGTGGAACCCATGGAACATAACCCAGTGGAACATCCAGTGGAATCCCATGGAACATTAACCCAGTGGAACATCTTCCAGTGGAACAGTGGAACATTCCAGTGGAACATGGAACTTCCAGTGGACTTCCATTAACCCAGTGGAACATCCCAGTGGAACCCAACCCAGTGGAACATTAACCCAGTGGACATCTTCCAGTGGAACATCTTCCAGTGGAATCTTAACATGGAACACTTCCAGTGGAACATCTTCCATGGACCCAGTGGAACATCCTTAACCCAGTGGAACATCTTCCAGTGGAACATCTTCCAGTGGAACAGTGGAACATCTTCCAGTGGAACATCTTCCAGTGGAACATCTTCCAGTGGAACATCTTCCAAGTGGAACATTAACCCAGTGGAACATCTTACCCAGTGGAACATTAACCCAGTGGAACATCTTCCCAGTGGAACATTAACCCAGTGGAACATTAACCCAGTGGAACATCTTCCCAGTGGAACATCTTCCAGTGGAAATTAACCCAGTGGAACATCTTCCCAGTGGAACATTAACCCAGTGGAACATTAACCCAGTGGAATCTTCCCAGTGGAACATCTTCCAGTGGAACATCTTCCAGTGGAACATCTTCCAGTGGAACATCTTCCAGTGGAACAGTGGAATTAACCCAGTGGAACATCTTCCAGTGGAACATGGAACATTAACCCAGTGGAACATCTTCCCAGTGGAACATCTTCCAGTGGAACATCTTCCAGTGGAACATCTTCCAGTGGAACATCTTCCAGTGGAACATCTTCCAGTGGAACATCTTCCAGTGGAACATCTTCCAGTGGAACATCTTCCCAGTGGAACATTCCCAGTGGAACATCTTCCAGTGGAACATTAACATGGAAGGCATTAAACGTGGAAACCCAGTGGAACATCTTCCCAGTGGAACATAACCCAACATGGTAACCCAACATGATCCCTGATCTGAATCCTAACCAGTATCTATGTACAGAGTTGAGCTCTGGAGAAGGCACCAGTCAGCATTAGCGGGATTGCGGTTTTGAAGGCTGGTCCAGGTGCAGAGGTCTCATCGAGACCCAGAGAAATCTCTTGTTTGTAGTGACTGCAGCTATAAATCACGCCGCGCACCGGGCGCAACTTCTTGGTACACATTCGACATTGAAATATGGATTGTACACGGTATAAAAAAAGAAAGAAAGAAAAAAAAAAAGATACCGACTTTGGAAAGATTCGGAAAAGCAACATAAAAACAAGAGATAAATCGACAAGAGTTACAGGAACAACAAAATATCACCAGTGTACTGAAAATATCGCTTCGCTGTTAGGGGAAAAAAATGATAAAAAAAAAAGATTTAAATTCTATTTATATAGCTAAAATAATAATAATAATAATAATAATAATAATAATAATAATAATAATAATAATAAAAATATGTCTTATTTCATTAATGTCTTGAAATCTATATGTTATATGTTGAAATATATATATATATATATATATATAGATATATATATATATATATTTTTTTTTTTTTTAAACAAATAATATTTTTATATTTTATATATAATATATTTTATAATATAATTTTTTAACGATCAAAAATACAAAGAATATATATATAAAAAAATGCTAATACTAAAATCTACAATATTGAAATGTATAATTTCATTTCTAACAATATAATTATAAACGATAACCCTGGACCATTCACACCCACGACGGCATGACGACATGACGGCACGACGGCACGACGCCACGCTACGACTTTTCGTATTCGGTCTACAGAGTGCATTCTGAGCGCCAATAAAAGACATATTTTGCACACATTTGCACATAAACACATAAATTCCACTTTAACACTGCCATATCCGCCACAACATATTCACTACATACCCATCATACTCTTAATCTTTAACACTTATCCTCAATCTTCATTCCATTTCTTTACACACGCTTCTTTTTGAATTTTTATTGAATTATATTGCATTTTTTTCCCCCATTTATTTATTATAAACGTCTGTGTCTATTTCTTTTTTCTTTACACGGTTGGACGCTTGGAAGAAGCCATTTCACTGCATGTCGTAACATGTGACATATGGGACAAATAAATCTTTTTTTTTGATGTGAATTTTTCCGCATCCGGAAACCAGAAACGTTTGCACGAATCTATTAAGCATCCTGGTTTCACACACACACACACACACACACTCCCGCACACACACACACACACACACAACACACACACATCCTGGTTTCGCTTAATTCTGCTGCTGGCGAGAGAAGGCGAGATACAGATGATTACATAACCTCCTGGTCTAACTGCTGTTTCTTGGCCCGACTCCATCCACTGTTTGAGCTAAAAACAGAAGTGTGAGCTTTATTTATTTATTTCTTTATTTCCCCCCCCCCCCAAACACGCCAATAGAACACAAACTCTACCAGGGCGCAGACGTGATCTTTCAGTTCCAGCACATAACGTCATGACGTCTAATAACCGAGTCTCTAAATGCAGAAGACGCAAGCCATTAGGGTAGCTTTAAAGGGCAAGGAGATGACTCACGGCCGAGTTTGCTTGCCGCTCTGTCGTCGCTTTGACACCTTAGCATTTGCGCCCGCGAGCGGAGCGCGTTATCGAGACGGACGTGAAAAAAAAAAAAAAAAAAAAGGGGAGGGTAGGAGGGGGGGGCGGAGAAATAATAAAAACAAGAATAAATCTAATTCCACTCGAGGAAAATATCGTTTTATCGTTTTTGATATTTCCACTATACAAATGATTTTAATACTTTCTTCGAACGATCAGATAAAGATTTCGTTCGCCTCAGCGATCAGATTTTAGATTTAGGAACGCAGTCAAACAATACGCGGATTTTTCCCTGTAGTGGATTTAAATGTTTAATAGTATATATATATATATATATATATATATATATATATATATATATATATATATATATATATATATATATATATATATATATATATCTAATTATATATATAGTAATACTAAACTAACTATATATTTCTCTACCCTAACTAGATTGTTTGAATATGTATTTATTTTACTCTCTGAATGATGCATTTAATTTCTTGTTAATTTAATGTTAATTTCAATGTTATTTTGTTTAGTGTTGGTTTGAAGTGTAAAATATGGGACGTGGCTCCTTTAAGAATTGTGTTCTGGTTGCTTTTCCATATAAACTGGTGATACGTTTAGGTTATACGGAAGCGCATTGCGTTGGGGTAAAAATGCGCTGTATTGCGTAATACGGATTTGGGAATGTGATATATATATATATATATATATATATATATATATATATATATATATATATATATATATATATATATGACAATAGCATGACAATGCTCCTATGCACAAATCCATACTTTACATGGCTCAGAGTGGAAGATCTCCTACTATAGAACTCAAACCCTACTGAACAACATCTGGGATGAATGTGAACACTGACTGGACCACTGGTTCTCCTCACGTCACCTACCCGCCTTTACTCCCACCTTTTCTTGACGCTGAGGCTACATCTACAACAATACATAGCTTAACAATAGATAACAGTAGGGGCTTGTGTTGACATATTCATATTATGATAAGCTTTTCTATTTCAGGTCAGCATATATTCTATTCATCAAAAAAAGAAAAACTAAATTGGCCCGCGAAAAAAAAAGAAAAAAAAAAGAAAAAAACAGATTCCCAAATACAGCAGTGCGTTTCTCTGTCTAGAGCTCGTGATTCGCTGTTGACGCATGGAAAAATAAACGGAGAGAAAGCGCAGTCTTCAGGGGCCGAGAGCTTGTTGTCGGCGAGCGCGAGTAGTTCCCCTGAACCTTCTCGGCTTGTTTCTTTTTTTTTTTCCTCCCCTCCTTTCCTTGTCCTCCTGCACTGCGAGGCGTCTCTGGAGGCTCGGCGTCTGCGGAGAGAAGATCCCAGAGGACGGGAGTTCTCGCGGTTTTTAAAGGCGTCTGTATATATATATATTATATATATATATATATATTATATATATATTATGGAGCTCTTTGGCTGGGAAAAAAATAAAAATGCTTACTCAGTAGTAGAAAGCCAACTGTTTATTTATGGCTCTGAAACAGCTCAAAAACCAGAACGCTAGAAACGTCGAATGCTAAGCAGAAGCGAGAGGCGTTTTCAAAGTACCTGCTAGCCTGAGACCTTTTAGCTAGCTGCCTAACGTAGCTTATTGGATTAAGTTGTGACGTCATAACACAAACATATTAACAAATAAATACTGTGAGAGTTTCATGCTGTAAAAGTTTGACTGAGAATACGAATATATGTACGTATATACGTATATATATAACTACGAATATATTCGTAGTTAGGAGTCTTAAAAGTGAAATCCAGCTGTTAGCATGTATGACTAGCTCAATTAAACTAGCCAAAATGGGATCGAGGTTTTTCAGTAGTTCGCTTCGGGTTTCATCCTCACATGAAACGGGTTTTTTTTTATTCGGGTTTTTGCCTCAGATGAAGAGACTTTTATTTTGTATTTTTGTAAGTATGGCTTTTAAAGCAGGGAAATTACACTTTGGACAATAAAGATTGTATGTAAGCGCTATATAAATAAATAGAGGTTAAAAAATAAAAGGAAAAAAAAAAAAAATTATTATACTATATATATATATAATATATATTATATAGGCATATGTTATAAATATTGATTTTTAATAATAAAATTTTAGGGGGGCACGGTGGCGTAGTGGTTAGCACGTTCGCCTCACACCGCCAGGATCCGGGTTCGATTCCCGTCTCGGCCATGTGTGTGTGGAGTTTGTGCATGTTCTCCCCGTGCCTCAGGGGGTTTTTCTCCGGGTTCTCCGGTTTCCCCCCGGTCCAAAAACATGCACGGTAGGTTGATTGGCACCTTGGAAAATTGTCCCTAGTGTGTATGAATGTGTGTGTGTGTGGCCCTGCGATGGGTTGGCATTCCATCCAGGGTGTATCCTGCCTTAATGCCCATAGACGCCTGAGATAGGCACAGGCTCCCCGTGACCCGAGGGAAGATCGGATAAAGCGGTAGAAGATGAATGAATGAATGAATATACAATTTTAATAAAAATTCAGTAATGTTTTTGTGACTTTAACAATAAACAGTGAAGGAATTTTTTTTACAGAATTTATTTATTAGATTACCATTAAACATTTTTAGCATCGTAAATTACATGTGCAACATTAATGTGTAATCCAGTAGTGACCCAAAAATAAATAAATAAAAAATAAAATAAAATGAAACCTCCAATTCAGGGAGATGCTGAATGACCATGCGTTACAGTTCACTGTAGAGGTTATTAGCTTAGAGTTTTTAATCCTCCATAGTAATTTCATGGATCAAAAATATATTCATAATTTATTTATTTATTTTTCACTTTTTATTAATTTCCTCAAAAACCTACTCGATTTTTTTTTTTTAAAGGAAATGGATTATTTGAAATAAAATAAAAAAAAGATAGTAGATAAATAATAATAATAATAATAATAATAATAATAAATAATGGCTATAGTAACATTGACATTTTTTTCTTTTAAACTATAAAAAACCCTGCAGAACTTGGCTACTGTTCCACAAAAGCTTAGATCTGCGCCCAAACTTTTCATTTCATTTCCAGCCTCATTTTTGTGTTTGTTTTTTTTTTTTCCGTGACCAAGCAAAATTAATTAATTTAATTTTTTTTTTTTGGAAGTAGGGTTTTTAAAGGCTCGAGGTTTAAAGGTCATTTAAAGAAATCGCTGTGATTTGCAGATGGTCTCAATATATATATAAAAAAAATAATAATAATAATAAATAAATAAACAATAATTTAAAAAATGAATTGACGAAAAATAAAACGGGCAAAAAAAAAAATAACAGTCTACAGACTTTTAGAGCTGCTGTGGGAGAAGGAACACAATTTGAGATCGATCGAGAGACGAGATAAAGATATTCCTTTATTTTTTCATAATGAAGGAGATAAATAAATAAATACACAAATTGCAAGCTGTTCCGCAATCCCATAATTTCTCTCCTGCAGAAAACACTCAGGTCACCTTTAAACCTCATTCATAATTAAAAGCAGATGGTAAAAGGACTGTAAAATCTCCATAAGCTTGGTGGCATTTTGTGTAGAGACGGCGAGGGAGAAAAAAAAAACCAAAAAAAAACAAACAAACAACAACAACAAAAAAAAAATAACGGAAATATCCGATATATTCTTACGGAAGTATTGCCTGAGCCATGCTATGAGGCATCGTCTGGGCGAAACGTTGCGTAGGAGAGATACTGTAGATGCAGAGGGAGTCTGAATAGTTCGTGCGAGACGGTGTCATTCTGCTCGTGTCATTCTCTTGTGCACTGTTTTTCTCTTTTTCTTTCTTTCTTTCGTTTTTTTTTCCCTGACGCAACTAAATCATCATTCTTGCAGTGTTTTGCGGCAGAGTTCCATTACAGCGACATGGTGATTTTTTTTTTTTAACCACCTACCCTACCCTTTGCTCAAATAACCCACCACCCAAACCCCCTTTGCAATTAAATCAATGCTCTCTTAGCAGTTTATTGAAATGACTTTATATTGTGCAGCATATGGACATTTACAGATTTTGCAGCTGGTCTTATATTCTGGCCATCTGCACTATTATTATTTACGTGACATTAAAAAGACTTAGCCCATATGTTTCGCCTTTATTTGTTCTGCAAAGCAAATTCGGGAATGAGCTGAGGGACTGGGAGGTGTTAGTGGAAATCTTTCTAAAAAAAAAAAAACAAAAACAAACAAAGAACAATATTTGGGTCTTAGCTGGTGACCATTTTATCACAAATCGTACCCTAAGTTTGTAGACGCGTCTGAATAGCGTTACGTAACATGTAGCGTTTACTCTTCTGCGTCGCTCTGCAGTGACTATTCCCAAACAGTAGATGGTGGTGTTTGGGTTTCTGCTGTAGCAACAATAGTGAATTCCTGCGATGGCAGGGATTGGCAGTAAAATGGCGAGGTGATTATATTTTCCCACTTCTCCCATGATCCTTCGGCTGCTTGGTCCACGTAAGTGCTTTGTTTGCTTCGCTGTGGACTTAAAAAACGGCGGTACGGAGGAATATGTCGGAATACAGTATGATGCTACGCAGGAAATAGCCAACCAATCGGGTTACGGTGTAGGGCAGGCGTCGACAGCTTGGCCATACTGGGGCTCGAACCCCAATCTTCCAATCAGCAGTGCAGCGCCTTAAACCTCTGAGGCGATGGGGTACTGATCGGAAAGTTTGGAGGTCCGAGCCCCGATATCACCAAGCTGCCACTGTTGGGTCCTTGAGCAAGGCCCTTAACCTTCTGTGTGCTCCAGGGGTGCCGTATCAAGGCTGAACCCTGTGGGATATGTGGGATATGTGGGATGCTATATGTGGGGAAAAGACCCACACATAAACTCTTTTGCGAATTTATTTATGTCTATATTTGGCAGACATCCCTAATCCAGATCGTCTTACAACTGAGCAATTGAGGGTTAGGGGCCTTGCTCAAGGGCCCACTAGTGGCAGTTTGGTTGTGGGGCGGTTTGAACCCGTGATCTTCCAGTCCAGAGGCCGTTACCCTGGTACACCAGCTGATGTCCACTTCCAGGTTTCCAGATTCATTCATGTCTCTCTACCCACTTAACCCTGGGCTACCATTCCAGATCCATTCAATCATCATTCATCTTCTACTAACCGCTTTAAATCCACTTCTACCATTCATTCATTCATTCATCTTCTACCGCTTTATCCGATCTTCCCTCGGGTCACGGGGAGTCTCAGGCGTCTATGGGCATTAAGGCAGGATACACCCTGGATGAATGCCAACCCATTGCAGGACACACACACACACACACTCGGGACAATTTTTCCAAGGTGCCAATCAACCTACCGTGCATGTTTTTGGACCGGGGGGGAAACCAGAGAACCCGGAGAAAAACCCCCTGAGGCACGGGGAGAACATGCAAACTCCACACACACATGGCCGAGACGGGAATCGAACCTGGACCCTGGCGGTATGAGGCGAACTTGTAACCACTAAACAAACACAACCACTAAGCCACACCGTGCCCCCATCACTGGGCTACCACTTCCTATATATTGAGCAGTTAGTTGCCACAAAGGGTGTCACGTGACCAAAAGATCCAAGAATGTGTTTTCCGGGCCGGGAAAAAAACCCAAACTCGACGCTTCATATTTGATCCAACAAAACACACCAAAGGAACTCGTTTACATTTACAGCACTTCTAGGTTGAGGTAGGATTTAGTGTGGACTAGCATTTTGGGAAAAAAAAAGAGGAAATCAAACAGGATCTTGCGATAATTGGTGGAAGGAATGTCAGGAGGATCACCAAACATGGTGGGGGTAGAATCAGGCTGTGAGGAGACGTTCAATCAAAAAGGGGAGGAAAAAAAATCAAGAGATATCCGGTCAGGGTTTGAGGGAGAAATCAAAATCCCAAAAATCCTTTTTGGGGAGAAAATGTCGGAAGGCTTTGAACGTTATGAAGGACTGATGCTCGAGACTCGCTCTACGGAAGCGAAAGAAATACGCGGTACGGGGGGAAAACGTCAGGGAGAAGGATTTTCTTTGGTCAAGAGTCGGGAGGAGAAACCCGAGATTGGCCTCGAGGTATAAGGACGCTGAAGTGCTTGGAGGAACAAGAGAAACCGGAGATATCCGACCACTCGCTCCTGTCGTTCCGGCAGGAGGTAAATCCGAGGCGGATCTGCTGCCGATGGATGATGAGATTCAGACCCATGATTCCGGAGTACGGCGGATTTACGGATCATCACGGCGCGTTTTTCAAGGTCCATAATGAAACAAGCAAGGATCCCTATATGTAATGGAAAACTCTCAGGTTTTGGAAAACCCCTGCACAAGGGAGCGGGATTACGGAAAAGGACTCATTATATCATGAAACGAATAATATGAATAAATAAATGAATACATGCATAAATAAATGAATACATGCATAAACAAACGAATCAATACATTCTACCACACTTGATGTGCATTTGCATTTTTTATTAATTTTTTTCCTAAAGTAAAAAAGCAATAATCCATATTTGTTTAAGTTCTTTTGTGGGAGAAATTGAATCCAAATAAATCATAAAAAAAGAAATACAATTCTATTACGCTATGTGAAATAATTCTACTCGTTGCTTGTTTGTTTTTCTGCTTGCTTGAGTTATTTTCTCTAAAAGTATTCTGAAAATAAAAAAAAAAAAAAAAAAAAAAAAAAAAAAAAATTTTTTTTTAAATATATCTCAAAAAATATTTGATCTTTCTATTTATTTATTTATTAAACGGGAAGACAAAGATTGTTTATTTTTTTCCCCTTTCTTAGTGTCAAATAATTAAATAATATTATAAATAAATGAAATAAATAACTTAATACTGCCACGTTTGCTTTATTTAAGTCAAAAAACCATAACCGGATTTGCGGATCATATATATATATCTATATATATATATATATATATATATATATATATATATATATATATATATATATATAATGGAAATCTCTGGAGTTTTGGGATTACGGAAAAGGAATCATTATATCATCGGAATGGCGAGGTTCGGAATGCATCTATGGAGGGAATCGATGTCTGCATTCGTGTTCGACACGCTGGAAAACAACAAACGCAGATAGATACGGCGTGCTACAGATGTAAGAACAAGACTCCTGCTCTAGTCAGAACCCTATAAGATAACACACTCCTGCTCAGAATTCCGAGCAAACAAGCGATTATCCCCCGAGCAAGGGATTGATTTTTTTTTCTTCCTTTTTTTTCCCCCTCCTAGACTTCTCTACCAAACTTCGATTAACAGCCATAAAATATAAATCAGTAAAATGAACATTTGCCGGCTGATAAAGTAGCAGGAAGTGACGGGTTTGAAATGAAAAGACTCGTGTATAAAAAAAAAAAAAAAAGGAAAAAAAAAGAAAAAAAGTAGACGACTAGTAATTAAACTCATTTGTCACGACGCGCTGCGGCGCCAAATTAGGGCTCGGGTGGAGAGAAAAAAAAAACATTAATAATTAGGATGAGGAGAAGAAAAGATACTTAAGAGGGATTTTCGACCAAAATCGTGACACTTGTTAGTTCGTTTAGCTATAGATACACACACACACACACACACACACACACACACACTTCACTCACTGAGACGCCGTTATGATGCATTTACAAACATTTCAGTCGCCTTCATTACATCCAGGAAATCAAAACGATGCTTTTTATCCTTTATTGCCCTATATTTGGTGGAAGGAATCTCAATAATGAGTATCACCAATGCTGAGACATGGTGGGGGTAGCATCAGGCTGTGAGGATGCTTTCAAGCAAAAAGGAAAAAAAAAATAAACACAAAAAAACAACGATTTTGCACATTTTTTTCGTTTACCTCAATGCCAAAAATGCTTTTTATGTTGTTGTTGTTGCTGTTGTTGTGCTACACACTTTCCTTGTCTCGTGTTGCTCAACACGTTTTGGCACTGAATGTCGCACTTTGTGTCGTGTCGAGTTCAGATTGATGTCCGATGAGGCGCATTGTTCCCCGGGGTGACCTGTATCTGGTTGAAATGACAATTTGGGTTGACTTGAGATAAATAAATCAATTGAAATAACAATAAGACGGAACAAACAACTAAATTAGCGCTTTCAAATGTGTGAGTATTTAGTGGACAATTCCAATAAATGAATACATGTTTCTAATACTGTAACTGACTGTAACAGATGTATATAATTATATACATAATTATATCCTGCCTTAATGCCCATAGACGCCTGAGATAGGCACAGACTCCCCGTGACCCGAGGGAAGATCGGATAAAGCGGTAGAAGATGAATGAATGAATGATTCGTTTAATATGAATTTCTTATTAATTTCAATGTTTAGTGGTTGTTTGAAGTGTAAAATATGGGACGTGGCTCCTTAAAGAATTGTGTTCCGGTTGCTTTTCCATATAAACTGGTGATACGGTGTTTAGGTTATACGGAAGCGCTTTATTGCGTTCAGTAAAAATGTGCTTTATTGCAGTAATACGGATTTGGGAATGCGATAGGCTCGCGTAAGGTTCCATACGGTAATATACGCTAATATAGTGAGGAGATCATACCTGTTGTGAATGCGCAGCTAGGGGGCGTAATTCGGGGGGAATTTAGGAATCGTGAGTGGATGCACTTATTCGTTTCTTCTTTTTTTGTTGTCGTTCGTTCGCCAACCCGACGCAGAGTGAAGGAGCAGATCGCTCAGATAGTAATGCACAATACGTTAATGACAGATAATAATAAGAGAATTTGCGTTAAATACATTTTTTGCCACATGAATCGCGCCTCACTAACAAATGTGCAAAGTCGGGCTTTTGTATGTTCGGCTCGGAATTGACATCAGTGAAGGCGTGCATTAAATGTAATGTGAAGGCACCGCTTTGTTCGGCGCCATTACCCGAGATGCAGAGCTACAAGTGGATTGTTTTCCAGATGGATAGCGCGCTTCTGTTGTAGTTTTTTGTTCGCCGCGTGTAGAAGAACGTCGAATAGCTATATCGGGGTCTTTTTCGGCTTCAAATGAGGTCATCACCAGGTTTACGAGACTCCTAAGGGCGCTCTCTACGTCTCTGTCTGATAGATGGACGGCTCATGTGCGGATTTATCACCATCATGTTGGGTGAAGGCAGAAGCTCCTCGGGAACAAGTGAGATCAGGGGGACATGCAGTGCTATCTGCTATGCTATCTGAGGGGCTTAACCTCCATACCCTGCACTCTGGGTGGTTTTTCCAAGTCCACGAACGTGTAGGGAACATCTAATTGGCCTTAGAGAGCGCGGTGGAGGAGTTCGGACTTTGAGGCTTAAGGCGGTATTATAGAGACGGGTCGCGGCTTTATAAGGCGTCATCGTCGCTGCAAAGAAAAGATGACTGAAAAGAGTATAGATGATAATATAGATGAATAAATAAACAGACTGAGGGGCACGGTGGCTTAGTGGTTAGGACGTTCGCCTCACACCGCCAGGGTCCGGGTTCGATTCCCGTCTTGGCCATGTGTGTGTGGAGTTTGCATGTTCTCCCTGTGTGTCAGGGGGTTTTCCTCCGGGTTCTCTGGTTTCCTCCCGGTCCCAAAACATGCACGGTAGGTTGATTGGCACCTTGGAAAATTGTCCCTAGTGTATGAATGTGTGTGTGTGTGAATGTGTGTGTGTGTGTGTGTCCTGCGATGGGTTGGCATTCCATCCAGGGTGTATCCTGCCTTAATGCCCATAGACGCCTGAGATAGGCACAGACTCCCCCGTGACCCGAGGGAAGATCAGATGAATGAATGAATGAAATAAACAGACAATCGAAACACTCTTGCTGTTGTTGTTTTTTTTGTTTGTTTTTTTTTAAAGAAAAAATACACAAATAAATAAATAAACACATGCATAAACAAATAAACGAATTCCATAAACACTCGACGTGTGTTTGTATATTTTTGCCGAAAGTAAAAAGCAAAAAGATATGTATTTACTTTAATATAAACAAATAATTCAAATTCTGTTACCAATCTGTGTGAAATAATTCAACTTATTATTTATTTGTTTTTTTTTGCTTGTTTCTTTCAGTATTGAATACATTTGTTTAGTTATTTAATTTGCTTATTCGTTTCTTTTTATGTTTTCAAATAATAAAATGAATAATAGGAATATATAAAATAAATAAATAATTGCATGCATTTCCTATAGTCAAAAGCAAAACTCCATATTATTTAAATTCTTTTGTGAGACAAATAAATAAAAACAAATACAATTCTAATACGCTATGTGACATAATTCTACTCATTATTTGTTTGTCCTGCTTGTTTTCGTGATTTATTTTCTCTAACGTATCCTGAAAATAAACAAACATTAAAAAAAAAAACGGAATATTTTATCATTCTATTTATTCATTTATATTTATTTTCTTTGTTATTTTTTTCCTTTCTTAGAGTGTCAAATAATAAAATAATAATAGAAATAAATGAAATAAATGACTATATACGGCCGCATTTGCTTTATTTTAATGCATTAATTTTATTATATTAGACTCGTTGGCGTTATTAAGGTCATCCTTTAAAACCTCGTCACAATTAAGCGCTGCACCCAGAACAGATTTGAGATTCCATGATTATCACGCAAGGTCATCATCATCTTTCTTTCTATTTTTTTCTATAGGTATATATATATATATATATATATATATATATATATATATATATATATATACATATATATACATATATATATATATATATATAAAACACTCTTAGCTGGAGGATTTCACCAGCCCCGTGTCGTCGCCAGAGCTCATGCGAGTTCCTCTGCTTCACTTGTCATGAACGTTGGACGTCAAGACGGAGTGAAAATAACATGCTGACATTTTTCCCACAGCTGGAGGATTTGAATAATCGAGAGTCGTTAATAGGACGAGGTGAGAAGGCGGGCAGGTGAAGCTCACGCTGTTTTATAACATCAATCTCTTCACAAGCAATCAACTTCCCACTTACACTTACAGGGGAGGAAACAAAACACTCACATACAGGGGACTTTTCCGCACATTACGGTTTTTTTTTTTTACGTTGGAATGAACGTTACGTGACGAATGTGTGTGATCTCATGGGGAGGAACAAAGCATTCATAATATTAATAAAATAACGCGCGTGTGTGTGAAATCTTTAGCAGGAGATATTATATATATATATATATATATATATATATATATATATATATATATATATATATATATATATATATATATATATATATATATATATATATATATATTCATTCATTCATCTTACCCTACCGCTTTATCCGATCTTCCCTCGCGTCACGGGGAAGTCTGTGTCTATCTCAGGCGTCTTATGGGCATTAAGGCAGGATACACCCTGGATGGAATGCCAACCCATCGCACACACACACACACACACACACATTCACACACACATCCATACACTAGGGACAATTTTCCAAGCTGCCAATCAACCTACCGTGCATGTTTTTTGGACCGGGGGAGGAAACCAGAGAACCCGAAGAGAAAAAAAAACCCCTGAGGCACGGGGAGAACATGCACAAACTCCACACACACATGGCCGAGACGGGAATCGAACCCGGACCCTGGCTGGTGGTGTGAGGCGAACGTGCTAACCACTAAACCACTGTGTCCCGCTATATATATATATATATATATATATATAGATATATATGAATAAGGTGGTCCAGTTGTATCTACTTTAACTTGGATATGAGATCAAAAACATTTACATTTATTTTAATTATTTTCAATAATATAATATTTCTGTTTGCTCCACTATTGCATTAAAGATGTAACGAGCATGACATTCAAGATGTTATTGAACATATTAAAAACCGACGGATACTATAGTAACACCATCTTGACAGTAGAGCATGGTGGGGGCAGCGTTACGCTTCGGGGACGTTTCTCTTTCGGCTAAAAGATTACAAGAAGAGCGTTTATCTGATCACATGAAATTCTTTCTTGGCATAAACAAACCTGCTTGAAATGTGGAGTCAGAGAGCGCAGGGTCAGCCATGATGCGGCGCCCCCTAGTGCACAGAAGGTTAAAGGCCTTGCTCGAAGAGCAAAAAAAGTGGCAACTTGGCGATACCGCGGTTCGAAAGCCCTGACCTTCTGATAAGTAACCTAGGACCTTAAACCCTGAGCTACACCCCCTTAGTCCACAATAATAAACAAATCAAATAAATAAGTCCAAACATCACATTCAGTTGCATAAGTAATGATTCCCTGGTATATCGTCCTGCCGTCGCTAGCACACGTTTAGGGACGCCACATTCTCACGTTTGTTTGTTTTTTTTACCCGGTTGTTGTTTTCGACATTTCAGGCCGAAAGTATCTATTACCAAAAACAATACGCAAATACCGTCTTCACCATCACAGTCAGGAAATGGCAAAGATGCATCGTGCGTCAGCAGATGGTCGATCGCATTTGCTGCGTGTGCTTTTTTTTGTTTTCGTTTTGTTTTATTTTTTCTCTCGCTGCACCAAACGAAGAGCCACATCTGGCCCGGGCTCCGTCTCCCAAAGCGGCGACAGATGCGTGTTTGCGTATACCTGTCACTCCGGAACACGGCGTACAGCATTAAAGGCGACGTTTAGCCACATGGTGGTCTGAGGTACCACTTTTGGATAAAGGACAGCACGACGGGAACCTGAGGAACGCTTTACGCCCTGGGGTGGTGTGTGTGTGTGTGTGTGTGTGTGTGTGTGTGTGTGTGTGTGGAGGGGGGTTTGATTTCTGGAATCGCGAATGCCGATGACTGACATTTTTAAAGCCCCCTGCAGTCATAACACGTTTACAACCAGCAAACTAACACCCGCTCATACGAGCTTCACTTCTCCTGTCACAAGCGCTCTAATTCTGTCTCCTACTGTACAATATGCTTCTGCTGTAAATCCCTTTACTCGTAGCATTGTTTACCTGTATATATAAAATATACAGATATTTAAACAAACTGGAAAATGAAGAGCACAAATCATTGACAAGACAAAAAAAATACTTGTTATAATTGAATCATTTAAAAACATTTACTATGATCTTTTTCTTTTAGCTCTTTTTGCAGCGTTTGGAAAGCAGACGAAAGGAAGGAAGGAAGTTTGTAAGGGAGGGAGGCAGGAAAGATGGAAGGAAGGAAGTTTGGAGAGTAGATAGGGAAGAAGATTTGTAAGGATGTTTGGAAGGAAGGCAGGATGGAAGTTTGTAAGGGAAGAAAGAAGGAGCGAAGGAAGGAGGGAAGGGAGTTTGGAAGGAAGTTGGAAAGGAAGGAAGTTTGGAAGGAAGGAAGGACGGAAGTTTGTAAGGGAGGAAAGAAGGAACGAAGGAAGGAGGGAAGGAAGCTTGGAAAGCAGATCGGAAGGAAGGAAGTTTGGAAGGAAGGAAGGAAGGAAGGACGGAAGTTTGTAAGGGAGGAAAGAAGGAACGAAGGAAGGAGGGAAGGAAGCTTGGAAAGCAGACGGGAAGGAAGGATGGAAAAAAGAAGGAGGTTTGTAAGGACGTTTGTAAGGAAGTAAGTTTGGAAGTAAGTTTGGAAGGAAGGAAGTTTGTAAGGGAAGAAAGAACGAATTTTGGAAGGAAGGAAGGAGGGGAAAGAAGGAAGGAATGAAATTTGCAAAGGGAATTTTGGATGGGAAGAATGGAAGGAAGTTTGTAAGGGAAGAAAGAAGGAAGGAAGGAAGGAAGGAAGGAAGGAAGGGAGGAAGGAAGTTTAGAAAGCAGACGGGAAGGAAGGATGGGAAAAAAGAAGGAAGGAAGTTTAGAAAGCAGACGGGAAGGTGGTTTGGAAGGACGTTTGGAAGGAAGGAAGGAAGGAAGGAAGGAGGTTTGTAAGGGAGGAAAGAAGGAAGGATGTTTGGAAGGAAGGAATGAAGTTTGGAAAACAGACTGGAAGGAAGGATGGGGGAAAAAAAGAAGTAAGGAAGTTTGGAAAGCAGACGGGAAGGAGGTTTGTAAGGTCGTTTGGAAGGAGGGAAGGAAGGAAGAAGGAAGGACGTTTGGAAGGGAGGAAAAAAAAGGAAGTTTGGAAAGCGGACGGGATTGAAGGAAGGACGTTTGGAAGGAAGGAAGGAAGGAAGGAAGGAAGGAAGGACGTTTGGAAAGTAGATGGGAAGGAAGGAAAGCGCTTCAATAGGGTTTGGGTGGAAGAGACCGGACAGGACATTCTATACTATAGACCAGGGGTCACCAACGTGGTGCCCGTGGGCACCAGGTAGCCCCCAAGGAGCACATGAGTAGCTCTCAGGCTTGCTATAAAAAGTGCACAACTCATCAGTGAGATGCGTCTATAATGTAAAATGTAGTTAATTCGTTGATGTCACTGTCAAGTGTATTTACATAGATAAATGAGTAATAATAATAATAATATAACTAAAGGTAAATTTGTTATTTCAGAGAGTATTTCAAACTGGACTTTATAGGACTCGGTGTCCATGTAGTAGCTTCTGATTACAAAAAGGTTGGTGATCCCTGCTATAGACTCTATAAGTAACACTAACAGAGCTGAGAAGTGCACTTGATGTAGGGCGCAGTTCGTCCCGACGAAGAATAAAACGGTTGCCTTGTTGGTCGCTTTCACCCCGGATTTCCTTCCAAGACTCGGAAAACATGACGTTTGGAGCTAACGCTCCTGTTTGACTTCCGATAGACCCCCAAAAAAATGCCCTTAAGGCCGAGTATAATATCGGAAAGCGATCAATCGTAGGCGTAAATAAAGACGGTATCCTTTCGTCCTTAAAATTCAGTTGAGTTACTTTGGAAAAAAAAGTGCGTCGTGCTTCGGGATTTTATCGATCGATGTATAATTTGTGTTGTGTGTGTGTGTGTGTGTGTGTGTGTGTGTGTGTGTGTGTGTGTGTGTGTGCGGAAAAATATTGACACAAACAAATTCTTGCGCTTCTCGCCGCTATGAAGCGCCATCCATCCTTGCAGCTCGAGTGAAAGAGTTATAAAAGTGTGCTGTCATTAATTGCCCGGATGGTGGAGAGGTATTGACGCGCGCAGCAGAAAAAGCCTGGCCTGGCGTGGAGAAATATGTGTGTGTGTGTGTGTGTGTGTGTGTGTGTGTGGTGGTGATAGGGATCTATAAGGCTCTGCTCTCAGTCATGCCGGTGATGTAAAGCCGAGCTCACAAAGCCGTTATCTCCGATCCTCAGCCCTGCTGTTGCCCCCGCCCACCCCCCCCGCCCCCGACTCCTTCCTCCTCCTTCTAGCGTCGCCTGGAGGAGCCGGAAACAGGAGGAACGCCGATCACGTTCGCCCGCGACGCCTAAACGCCGTCTTTCCCTTCCAGCTTGATTACACCGCTAACGCGATAACGCCGTAGCGATATCCAGTCGATCCCGAGTCGGCGCTAATTAAGAGCGGTTACGATCGGCGACGCACGTTCGAGCCGGCGCGGGGGAAAAAAAAAAACGGGCGGAGTGAAACCCCCTGCTCGAGCACGACACCGAACACGGGCGGAGATTAATCTCCGCGCGCTGACATGATCCGCGTCCGCTTTTCGAGCGACCGAGTTGCAAATGACTCGAATCGTAGACGAGATTGGGACGCGTGTCGCGACAGGCCCTGAATAACAAACAAACAAACAAAAAGAAAACAATATGGGAATATTATAGAAAATGGTACTTTGATGATGTGTACTGCAGCAGGTCCATTTGTTCCAGCAGCTCCAGGAAGGAAGTTTGTAAGGAAGTTTGAAAATATAACATTACGCAAGCGCATCGCATTCCCAAATCCGTATTACGCAATACAGCGCATTTTTACTGAACGCAATAAAGCGCTTCCGTATAACCTAAACACCGTATCACCAGTTTATATGGAAAAGCAACCGGAACACAATTCTTAAAGGAGCCACGTCCCATATTTCACACTTCAAACCAACACTAAACAAATAACATTGAAATTAACAAGAAATTCACATTAAAAGAATCAAAAAAAAAAAAATTTACAGGGTAAAATAAATATTCAATAATGAAATTTGTAAATGTATATAATTATAACATCTGTCACAGTTACAGTGTTACAGTGAAAAGTATTTATTTATGGTACATTGAAAATGTGATTAATGAGATAGATAGATAGATAGATAGATAGATAGATAGATAGATAGATAGATAGATAGATAGATAGATAGATAGATAGATAGATAGATAGATAGATAGATAGATCCTATAAAGGAAGGAAGGAAGGATGGATGGATGGCTGAATAGATCCCATAAAGGAAGGAGGATGAAGGGATGGATGGATGGATGGATAGATAGATAGATAGATAGATAGATAGATAGATAGATAGATAGATAGATAGATAGATAGATAGATCCTATAAAGGAATGAAGGAAGGATGGATGGATGGCTGGATAGATCCCATAAAGGAAGAAGGATGAAGGGATGGATTGACAGATAGATAGATAGATAGATAGATAGATAGATAGATAGATAGATAGATAGATAGATAGATAGATAGATAGATAGATAGATAGATAGATAGATAGATAGATAGATAGATAGATAGATAGATCCTATAAAGGAATGAAGGAAGGATGGATGGATGGCTGGATAGATCCCATAAAGGAAGGAGAATGAAGGGATGGATTGACAAATTGATGGATAGATAGATAGATAGATAGATAGATAGATAGATAGATAGATAGATAGATAGATAGATAGATAGATAGATAGATAGATAGATAGATAGATAGATAGATAGATAGATAGATAATTCACACTGTCAGTTAAAGACTGGGTTTCGCTCCTAAGTCTATATAGTATATATATATATATATATATAATTTTTTTCTCCTTCACACTTTCGAAAGCTTTCTTTCCTGCTCTTGCCGACCAACAGTGTCTCGCCGGGAGGGTTAAAGTCCCGCCATGCCTGTAAATCTAATCTACACTTCTGGCTTGTTCTCCTTTCCTGGTTCATTCTATCACTAGTTGTGCATTTTGGTTGTTTTTGTTTTTTTGAACCGATTCATGTAATGGTCTCTGATTATAAAGTTTCGAATCCTAAACAATGGAAGAAAAAAAAGACTCCCCGGCAAAATTGCCTCGATCGTCTACAATACAGACAGGCATTTTTATATGAATAAAAAATAAAAATAAAAATAATAATAATAATAATAAATCAGACAGAAAGGGGGGGGGATTTTGACAAGACTGTTTAGCAAATGCAGACTGCCTTCTCTCTGTTTACTCGCGAGAGGCGAACGTTCTTTTGTAAAAGCTCTTATAAGAAAAAAAAACGAATGAAAGAAAGAAAGAACGGAAAAGAAAAGAAATGAAGCCGCGCGACAACAAAGTCTTCAGTGACAAATGAAGTATCTTAGAGCCATTATGGAAATGCGGGGCTGTCTGAACGATGCCACGGGTCTTCGGGAAAAAAAAAAAGAAAAAGTAAAAGAAAGAAAAGTTCCGTTTTTTTTGTTCGCGGGCGCGACGGTGATGAAGGGACGGATTTGGGGTTTTTTTTTTTGTCTCTTGTTACACGACGGCCAACTCGCTCCCCCTAACCTTCCCCTCTCGACGCAAGCCAACAACGATTCCGCCGATTATGTTTTGTCCTCCGCTGGCGCTTTGTTCCGCGACCGAATCTCCGAACTCCACCTTGTCGTAGATGGCGCTGAGGGATTTTGTACAAGGGGTTCGGGGGCCCAGAACGGCGAGACGCGGCGGCCCAATCGCGCGACACCACCTGGAGTCTCGTCGGCTCGGGCGCTTTGTGCGGCTCGCTCTCTCTCTCTCTCGGAGCGCCGCAAATGTCAAGCTGACGACCGAATCGCCAGGGTGTGTGGCGCGGCGATAATGAAGCGCCGACGCTTTTCCCGAGAAACTTCCAGGCCGAACAATAGGGAGCGCGCGCTCGCGCCGCTGTATCAATACGACGAATGCAAATCCGTCACAAAAAAACATGGATCTTCCGTAGCGCTTTTCAGTCGCCACGTTCGCCGCTTCCTTGCTTTCGGAACCTTTTTGTGAAGGGGGAAAAAAAGGGGCCACATTTACAGTACACGCTGAATTGTCAATTCCCAGTATTCCATAACGCCACCTACAATTGGACCCGGTGTTGGGAATGTTACTTTGGGAGAATGGCTTACAAATGACCCCTATTCAAAATGTAACTGTTTTTTTTTTTAACGGTGTAAAAGTAACTTTAACGGAGATTCCGTTAAATCTCCGTGAATCATTTCCAAACTTACAGTCGCACAAAACTCTCGTTTACTGGTTTTACGCACCGACACAACAAAACCGGACTTCATAACGGAAAAAAATCAATAGTTAATACTGTTTTAGAAATCTTGATGCTAACATGCTAACCGCTAAGCAACCCTTTGTGCCCTTGTGACTCCCAACAAATTGTTATTATTCATTCATTCATTCATCTTTTACCGCTTTATCCGATCTTCTCGGGTCACGGGGAGTCTGTGCCTATCTCAGGCGTCTATGGGCATTAAGGCAGGATACACCCTGGATGGAATGCCAACCCATAGCAGGACACACACACACACACACACACACATTCATACACTAGGGACAATTTTCCAAGGTGCCAATCAACCTACCGTGCATGTTTTTGGACCGGGGAGGAAGGGGGGAGGAAACCGGAGAACCACGGAAAAGAAAAACCCCCTGAGGCACGGGGAGAACATGCAAACTCCACACACACATGGCCGAGACGGGAATCGAACCTGGATCCTGGCGGTGTGAGGCGAACGTGATAACCACTAAACCACCGTGCCCTGATTGTTTTATCATTATTGTTATTATTATTATTATTATTATTATTATTATTGAACAAATTCTGGGTTGTTGAAAGAAATTGTTCAGATGTGTTCTTTAACATGTTCATAAGTAACGTGTAATGTAACGACGCGTTTTCTTTCTCCGCAACTGTAACGTTACATTTATTTCGGAATTAAATGACGGAACGCCGTAACATGGGACCGATTGGACCCCAGGATGCCGCATTAACGGTGATCACTACGACACCATACACTAACAGTGTGCTCCTTTCACGGACAGGTATATAACCAGCTTTCGAGCTAAGCGTCGCAATAACGTCGAGTCCCTGTGAAATAAAGGGCAGAATTTTCCCTCACGGTAGGAATTTTGATTGATCCAACAAAAGTGATTACTTTCGCATCAAAAGACCACCGAAGAGCTTTTATATTTTCCTACTGCGCTTGGAAAAAGCGGATGGATGGAATATATATATATATATATATATATATATATATATATAATATATATATATATATATATATAAATATATATATATAAAAGCAGTACATTTGCTGTAATTCTTCTCCATTCCCTTCATAGCATGGCTCCATCCACTTTCTCCGCTCTCCTCGGTGACCCGGGAGGTCTCGCATCCAAACCCAACAAATGCCTCGTTTCCATTCATTTCAATTATAGCCGGCATGTCAGCTCGTCCTGAACCGCATGCTGCTGCTCTTGTTTAAGCGCAAGAGTCTCGACGTGTTCTTTCATTCACCGACCAAGCTGCTAAAGCTTTTGAAAAAAAAAAAAAAAAAAAAAAAAAAAAAAAACGGATTGAAAAATAAATATGAAAACGTTAACGAGAGAGAGAGAGAGAGAGAGAGAGAGAGAGAGGTTAAGAAACCTAGTACGGTTTGAACTAGCTAGCAAACTTGCGTTAACGATACTCGAATAATAAACAATACTCAAAGTAATTGGCCTTTTTTTTTACCCCTAGAGGATTCGCCACGACACTACAAGCTAATTAAAGTTACATGAACGTTAAATAATTGTTTGAAAAAATGTTTCGTTAAAACAAGGATAACTATTAAAGTTAACGCAAAAATCTAAATTTCGTGAAAATGAATAATAGTCGGGGGCACGGTGGCGTAGTGGTTAGCACGTTCGCCTCACACCTCCAGGATCCGGGTTCGATTCCCGTCTCGGTCATGTGTGTGTGGAGTTTGCGCATGTTCTCCCCGTGCCTCAGGGGGTTTTTCTCCGGGTTCTCCTCCGGTTTCCTCCCCCGTCCTCCCGGTCCAAAAAACATGCACGGTAGGTTGATTGGCACCTTGGAAAATTGTCCCTAGTGTATGAATGTGTGTGTGTGAACTGTTGGTGTGTGTGTGAATGTGTGTGTGTGTGTGTGTGTGTGTGTGTCCTGCGATGGGTTGGCATTCCATCCAGGGGTGTATCCTGCCTTAATGCCCATAGACGCCTGAGATAGGCACAGGCTCCCCGTGACCCGAGGGAAGATCGGATAAGATAAAGCGGTAGCGGTAGAAGAATGAATGAATGAATGAATGAATAATAGTCCACCTGATAGTAAAAAAAAAAAAAAAAAAAAAAAACGACAACGACAACTTAATCGACAGAGCTCGATTGTGAAATATACGTTTGTTATGGTGCAGAAATCTTATGGGGCGAATATCCCGTGATGTCAACGCCAGAGTCAACGAATGAGGGGGAGGAGAAAACGAAAATGGCTATTCGTGCCACAAGAGTCCGACTCGCTCTACCGTTGCTGTTCCGTACGTTAATTGTAGCGCTAAAGTTTGTGCGCATTTTCACTCGTTATAAGCGGTGACTTTGCGGGGGCGTAAATGAAAATTGTGCTTTGCTGTAATGGTCGAAGAAAACGGTCTCGGACATGTGTCCCCCCCCCCGAAATCGTCCGTATATATTTATATTGGTTTCTATATGGCGGTCCTCGGCGTCCGAGATTTAGAGCGCACATCCGTTTTGAGAGGGCAGGATAAAATCAAACGGAATCATTGAATCCCGATAATCTCCGCAATAGACCACCTGACAGGGGAGCGTTTCACACGGAATAGCGGATGCCTGCTGGCATGGACGATGTTCTCTCGGCGCCGCGGCGTATGACGCGATGGCACCTCGGACGCGTACCCTGTCGTTTTTTCATGTAGAATTCGCTCTGCTGCCAAAACACCGCGGCGTTACTGTTTTTTTTTTTTACCGCCAGCCAAACAGCTTTGGACGAAAGGAAGCCCGAGTTCCCCTGTGCGACGCGACGTCGTGGAGGAAAAAAAAGCGGAAAAGCGTTTGTAACCGGTAGTCCATCGAGCTTTTATTCTCTTCCCGCTCTCTTTCGCTCCCGTCAATTAGAGCCGATCGCAGATGTGCTAGCTCTTATGGAATAAAGCAGTTAGCGCTCACCTCCAGCCGCGTTCAGCTGGCCCGTAATGCGCAGCTGTTGGAAAAGATATGGCAGTATCAGGTCTCAGTGGAAGCCCTGACTATCTCAAACAAGCAGCTGTTGAACAAGTATTATCATAATACACACACAAAAACATGCAACGGGAGCTAAACAGTATTTCGCTGCTAAATAAACTAAGCATATGTTGATGGGTATCATATTCATTCATTCATTCATTCATTCATCTTCTACCGCTTTATCCGACCTTCCCTCGGGTCACGGGGAGTCTGTGTCTATCTCAGGCGTCTATGGGCATTAAGGCAGGATACAACCTGGATGGAATGCCAACCCATCGCAGGACACACACACACACACATTCATACACTAGGGACAATTTTTCCAAGGTGCCAATCAACCTACCGTGCATGTTTTTGGACCGGAAAGGAAACCGGAGAACCCGGAGAAAAACCCCCTGAGGCACGGGGAGAACATGCAAACTCTACACACACATGGCCGAGACGGGAATCGAACCCGGACCCTGGTGGTGTGAGGTGAACGTGGTAACCACTACGCCACCGTGGCCCCCCGGGTATCATATTTATTCTTTTATTTATTTATTTATTTATTTATTTTTAAGGGTATTTTTTCTCCTTCCCACAGGTAGCTGGACAAACGTGGATGTGATCTTTAGTTCTTTAGAAGAAGCCCCGCCCCCTTATGATTGTGATTGGTGGGAGGGGTCACGGATTCAAGAAAGTGCGAAAGTAACCCAATAAAAGCAGGGTGGAAATAATCACATGGGTTTTTCTGGTACTTTCAACTATATACAGTGCAAAATAACAACAAACACAGTGAAGACGAGGTTAATAAACAATTTACGCTAGCGCGAACCAATCGAAAAATGTCTTTCTATCAATATTAATACGTGAATGTAAACAATGTGAATACTCACGGAGGTACAGGTACAGTGTGCAAACCATCAGTATGTTTGTTGTTGCTGTTGTTGAAACTAAACAGGGTGAGACACGGAACAGGTGGCCACATTAGGATAAACTACCAGTGAGAGCACAGAGAAGGGATTAAAAACATGTGGCAGGGTAATCATGTGACACTCAATGCTAACATGGGAACGGGAAGAATCCCGAAGGGGGAGAATGGGGGTTCGAACCCCTTACCGTTAGTTATGATGGAGAAATGCGACGGACGAATGGAATAGAATAGCCATTGTGATCTCCCAGCTCGGAATCCAAGCGCAGGGTCGGCCATGATACAGCGCCCCCTGGAGGATAGAGGGTTAAGCGCCTTGGACCGGAGGAGTTTTAAGCCACACCCCTCTCACGTCGTCTCTACAGACTATTATAAGAATGGTGAGTGCTGGGCGTTTACAGGTAGGACGTCATGAAAAACGAAAAAGGGATTTCCCCCGGTGGTGATAGAACAGTCCACATACCAGAGTATATTCGGGTATATTGAAGCCTGTCATATGGAGCCTTCACTGCATCACAAATCATTACTGTGTTGAAGATTACGCTATATAACCCAGTGCTTCTCAAATATTTTCTCTTTCAGTACGTAATATATATATATATATATATATATGCTAGATTTAAGTGTGTTTTTTTTTACGTCTTCGTTCCCTCAGAATAACGTTCGTTTAGTTTCTGCCCTTGTCTAGTGTCACTGTTTGTATCATTATACAACTTGTAAACAGACTCAACAAAAGGGGTAGAAAAAGAAACTAGCCTTAGCCTAATACAGCACAAAAAAACGCTTTCATTGCTTTGCTTTTTGTTGTTGTTGTTGTTGTTGTTGTTGTTGCTGCTTTTGCCTGTTCCTGATCGTCGCTAAAGCTAGAAACATTCGGAGGAAAGACATTCTGAAATAAACAGAACAGTTCATTAATATAGCATATATTTGCAAAAACAATTCTCTACATATCTGCATTATCCAAATGTGGTCTATTTAATAGGGTTTTTTTTTAATTATTATTTAATTTAATTAATATTATATATAATATTTAATTATATATATATATATATATTTTTTTATATAGGCGTTTTATTTAAAATTGCTGTTCACAAACGTTAATAATAATAATAATAATAATAATAATAATAAAACGTCCGGCAATTTCCGTATTTCTTCCTCCGACGGTAAGATCCTCCATGACAACCGGGTTTCGGACCCGACACCTCAGCGAACGTAAGCATATAATTCATCCCATAATGAAAATAAATAACTAATTCGAGCTGATAGCGCACTGGAGGAGTGGTGCAGACACGCCACACACCTAGTTATTATCCTTAGTATTTTTTTCAGCGTAATTTGCTTACTTAAAGCCCGTCTAATTAGCCCCGGCTCTCGGCGGTCTTTCCCGGCAGACAATTAACGTCCAACTATCTTTCCATTTTATGATGTTTGTCTTCGTATTTTCTCCGATGACGCAATTTATAAAAAAAAAGCAAAAAAAAAACATCAAACATAAATCAAAATATATTTCTTCTGAAGATGATTACTATTAATTAGACATTGTATTAATTTGGTTTTGTCTCTGTGTGTGTGTGTGTGTGTGTGTGTGTGTGTGTGTGTGTGTGTGTGTGAGGAAAAAGAAATGCGCTTAGGAAGTTGCTTCGAAAACGTCGTGCTGAGAACTTAATGTGGCATCTTCGGTCAGACTGTGCTTAGTCTGCAGTGCAGGATGTTGCAATTATCCCCCCTCAGATCCCCCCTGCCATGGCCCAAACACCCCTCCCTTCGCACAAAACACACAACGAATTATTCCCTTGCGTATTACACAACGTTGGATCGTGTTTTTGTTTCCCTTTCAATCGCTATATTTCATCTTGATATTTAAACTCGCACGCTAATATCAAACTCCCGTCTCGCTTGTCATCTCGTCGATCGCTGCCCGAGTCAAAAACGAGTCTCTCCGACTCTTGATCATGCTCGGCTTTTCTTTTTTTTTTTTTTCCCTGTTGGATTCGATCTTAATGAGAAGAGTAAAGAAGTTCTTTTGTGCTTTTTTTTTTTCCCGCCTCACATTAACCACCATTGCTACTGCGCAAAAAAACAAACAAACAAAATAAAAAACACCCACCTTAGAGCTTCTATAAGGAAAAACACAAATACACAACAAACAAGAAGCAAAAATGCTAATTGTATCATTTCACCATAAACATATATATATATATATATATTTTTTTCCCTATAATCCCCTGGACTGCCGCAGCGCCCGGGCGTGTGTACCTAACCCTCAGCTCCCCCGCCCTGCGCTCAGATTGGATTCACTTGTGAGTCTCTTTAGATAAAAGCATCTGCCAAATGAATAGATGTAAATGAGTTTCGGGGGCTCATAATTGGATTCGCAGCTTGTTAATGCTATAACCGCGAGCAAAGCGAGCGCACGGGCCAAAACTGGAAATTTTAATCTCAATTTAACGGACCGGTGGCCGTCCCTTGTGCCGTTTGAGGTATTCGCAAAAGAGCAGGCATTACCACACATCAGTAATCCAAGCAGGCTAATAATTGAGTGAAGATCGGGAGGGGGGGGGGGGATTATATATACACGCACTCATACACATACACATATATATATATATATATATATATATATATATATATAGTCTGTGCCTATCTCAGGCGTCTATGGGCATTAAGGCAGGATACACCCTGGATGGAATGCCAACCCATCACAGAGCACACACACAAGCATTCACACACACATTCATACACTAGGGACAATTTTCCAAGGTGCCAATCAACCTACCGTGCATGTTTTTGGACAGGGGGAAACCGGAGAACCCGGAGAAAAACCCCCTGAGCCACGGGGAGAACATGCAAACTCCACACACACATGGCCGAGACAGGAATCGAACCCGGACCCTGGAGGCCACTATGGACTTTAAAAACGGCAGTACCGAGGAATACGTGCGATGCTACACCGGAATCGCCGATCCGACCAATCACAGACGTCCCTTACTCCCTTTTTTTTTTACGGCGTAAGATAGGCGCCGACGGAAAGTTAAAAACCAGCCATTAACCACTGAGCTACTGCCTCCCCCACTCTCCTCCTCCCCCTTTAATCATGGGGGAAGGATTTTTCGAAGTAGAAACGATGATTATGGCCCGAGTGGTTTCCAAGCCGCTAATTTTGCATTCCGCTCCAATCCCGAGTGAACGCCGTGCCCTGAGCTCCGGCGGGTTCGGCGTCTGCCCCATATGCAAAAATCGAGGGAGGTGACGGCCGGAGCAGGTGCTCAATCACACCTGCAGCTCAACGGCAAAAGAAAACATGATTACTCGCGTAAAGATCCTACGACAAGGATGGAAGGGGGGGTGCGGTGAATCTGTTCAAACATCTGCGAGCTGCTGTATGGAAAAAGATGGAAGAAGAGAAAGAGTGAGATGAGAGAGAAAAAGTGAGGGGGGGGGAATCAAGGAAGCCTCCCCAAACCATTAATATTGAGCGTCGAGGATGAGATTTTCATAACGAGGCTTCCAGTCATCCGAGGAAGCGGATCTGTTGTGCTAAGTGAGAAAGTTTTCATCAAGAAAAAAAAGAAAGAAAAAAACTTGTGGAGGAGGGGATGGAGGGAGAAAAGAAATGTAAAAAAAAAAGAAATGCAGCAAAGCAGTTTATTTCTTATGGCCGTGTTGTAAATGTAACGGTGCCATACTGAGATAGGAAAGTGCACAGCCTGCAAGAGGAAACACGGTGAAAGAAATAAATATAAAAAAGAACAAAAAGGATTGGTTTTTTTTAAAAAAAAAAAAAAAAAAAAACAGCTCCAGTTTGATAAAAATAAACAAATAAATAAATAAATAAAAATAAAAAAAAAAGAACAAAAAGGATTGGTTTAAAAAAAAAAAAAACAAAAAAAAAACAGCTCCAGTTTGATAAAAATAAATAAATAAATAATAAAAAAAATAAAAAAAAAGAACAAAAAGGATTGGTTTAAAAAAAAAAACAAAAAAAAAAATGTCCAGTTTGATTAAAAAAAATAAATAAATAAATAAAAATAAAAAAGAACAAAAAGGATTGGTTTAAAAAAAAAAAAAAAAAAAAAAAACAGCTCCAGTTTGATAAAAATAAAAAAAATAAAAATAAAAAAAAAAAAAAGAACAAAAAAGGATTGGTTTAAAAAAAAACAAAAAAAAAAATGTCCAGTTTGATAATAAATAAATAAATAAATAAATAAAAATAAAAAAGAACAAAAAGGATTGGTTTAAAAAAAACAAACAAACAAAAAAAACAGCTCCAGTTTGATAAAAATAAATAAAAAAAAAAAAAAAAATAAAAAAAAAAAAAAACAAAAAGGATTGGTTTAAAAAAAACAAAAAAAAAAAAAATGTCCAGTTTGATAAAAAATTAATAAATAAATAAAAATAAAAAAGAACAAAAAGGATTGGTTTAAAAAAAAAAAAAAAAAAACAGCTCCAGTTTGATAAAAAAATAAAAAAAATAAATAAATAAAAATTAAAAAAGAACAAAAAGGATTGGTTTAAAAAAAAAAAAAAAAAAAGCAGCTCCAGTTTGATAAAAATAAATAAATAAATAAATAAAAAATAACAAAAAGGATTGGTTTAAAAAAAATCAAACAGCTCCAGTTTGATAAAAATGAATAAATAAATAAATAAATAAAATAAATAATAAATAACACCGATGGTTCCACATTCATAGCAGCAGTGTTGGGAAGGTTACTTTGGAAATGTAATAGAATGCCAACAAGGCCTCGCCAACAAGCACATTTATAATGGTGGCCAGCTCCATTACCCCATGGGAAGGGACAAACACTTAACAAACATCCCATAGATAAACTCCCTCGCTCTCCTTCTTTGATCAGGACAGTAACAATAAACAATATATTCTGCTTATTTTACACGAAATGGTTTTAACTTCTTTACACAGGAAATATAACAGAAGCAACTCGGCCGCCGTGTCCGTGAAACACCCCTGCTCATTTAACAGTGGTAGCTTCCCAACATACCTGGAACAAAGGGGTTTCCCGCCTATTTCAAAATAAGAGTTTGACCATGGGGAAAACAATACAAACATTTTACATACTCATTTATTACAATATATAATCGAGCTCACAATCACTTTATCACTAAACTCTTTGGAAAGCGTTTATGTGGAAGTCCTTGTTCATTGTGCAGTCCCCCTGCGACTGTCACGACCCGTTTCAAAATGTAATACGTAGTGTAACTTTTATAACAGTAAAGTAACGGATTACATTTTGGGGATTTGTAATCGTTAACATTTTCAAAAGTAACTAATTTAATGACACGTTTGTTTGTTTTTTCCCTCAGTAACTGTAACACATGACTTTTATTTTGGAATTAAATGATGTAACAGCGTTACATGCGGTGTTGGGGGAGTGACTAGTTACATGTAATGGCCTTACAGTTACACTTGAATTACAATACAAAAAATGATAAATCAAGGCGACAGGGCAGAACAAGTATCCCCGGACAGGAACGAGGTAACAGGGAACCAGAGCAGGGAGGCACAAGAAATTTTCAGGGGCGCCAATCTGGTGAGATAATGTAGTTTCTGAAGTGACACCGAGGGGGAAAAAAAAGCAAGACGGCTGCCGACCTCGGATGTGTGCCACCGTAAAAACCAAGGTGGTGCAAAGTGCCCCCCGCCCCCGAGCCTGGGTGGATCCTGACATAAAAGGTCTGCTGTAATAAAGATACTCGGTGCAGCCGTCCTGAGCTGAAAAGCGATGATGACGAAGAAACCCAGCTCCCCTCTTTGCACAAAAAAGCTACCACGGGAAACTAGCAGACGCGCTCCACGAGGCGGCGAGGAATCAAAGCAGCGCAGACGTTACACCATGAATGCGGTATATCCCGCTGTTTTATTTCCTTTTCCAGTTCGATCTCTCGCAGGTGAGGCGCTCGTCTAGGCGCGGCGTCGCCTCGCGTTCCCGTCTCCACGCTGCAACCTTGAAGATGAAGGCGCTGATGTGAATGTATGTCAGAGATGAGACGCGACAAGAACAGAGGCTGAGGCTTTGAAAAGCACATCTGCATTCATTTTGTCTCCGGGAGGAAACATGGGCCTGTGTGTGTTTCCTAAATCCACCCCCCACCCCTCCCCCTCAGGAAATCTTTTCCTCGTCTTTTCCTTGAGCAAGCTCGTTCCGCGTTTGCCCTTTTGACCCCTTGGTGTCCACGGGCCAAAGGCGTCATGCTGTAATCAGTGTGACTTTTTAATCGCCCAGCTCAAGTGAACCGCTACGTAAGATTACGAGCACCGGTCCCTTAGAACAAAGCATTTACTTAATTACTAGCGGAAGGAATTAGCGACGGAATTCTGCCGCACATTCCCGTGGGAAAAAAAATCCCTTGCACGTATGAAAGTGGGCCACCTGGTGGGAGATGAAGCCCGGAAAGATGATCTACGACGTCAAATTGACACTTTCATGGCGAATGTCAAGAGATAGTGTATCAGAGCAGACCCTCGTACGATGATAACACCGCGTTGTTGTTTTTTTTTTGCACGGGAGTCGTGTTTACGCACCCCGCCTCTGTATACCTCGGGCGCCGAGGCAGCCGCGTCGGTTTAATCACAAATCATCATCAGTCTTCTCGGGTTTCGCCGGAGAACAAACGCAGAACCATGCTAGGAAGATAATGATGAGCCATGCTGGGTTTCGTGCAGGAGAGAGAATTACACGGATGGATAGTAATCACGGGTCTCTGCGACTCGCGGCTCGCGAGCCGGAAGCGTTCGTTTCCTCTCGCGCGAGAACGACGACGTTTGCGTTTTCTTATGAAAGAACATAAAAGTGCAGATGCATTATTTTTTTGGGGGGGTCTTTTGAGTTACAGTGAAAATGACAAGAAATGATAAACTGGATTAAAGAACTACATCTAGAAGGCTACATCTAGACTCAAACTGAAAATTTTGGTGTAAAAACACTGTCATTCTCAATCGCTGCCTAAAATTCGATTCGGACCGATTATTTTCCTTTGTGGGTTTTTTTGCGCAAAGGCCAAACTTGTCGACTGAAAAACGTTGCCTACAAAAAAACAAAAAAAACAACGGAGACAAAATTACACCTGTGCAAAAGGAAAACATTAGTGTATATGTGTGAAAAAAATCGCACATAGAAGTTTTATCCATTTAGGGTTACAAGGTTAAATATATTCCAGGGAGAACTGAACGCAATTAAGTACATTTACAGCATTTGGCAAATGACTGATTTACCACTGTGTGCTTTGCTCAAGGGCCGAGTCGTGGCAGCATGGTGGTGTTGGGATTTAAACTTGTGACCTCCTGACTGGAAGTCAAATGTCTTACCAATTTGTAGCTTGGTGGTGTTGGGATTTGAACCGACTGGAAGTCTGAGGCATCCTGAATGACCTTCTTCTGACCTCACCTTTGTTTGTACCTTTTCCAGTCTCTTTTATTCCTGAGGTCCCCCCATTGCTACCCTCCCAGTATCTGGGAAGTGGGTCCTGAGGTCCCCCCATTGCTCCCCCTGTTGCTACCCTCCCAGTACCTGGAAAGTGGGTCCTGAGGTCCCCCTGGTGCTCCCCTGTTGCTACCACTCCCAGTACCTGGGAAGTGGGTCCTGAGGTCCCCTTGTTGCTCCCCCTGTTGCTACCACTCCCACTACCTGGGAAGTGGGTCCTGAGGTCCCCCTGTTGCTCCCCCTGTTGCTACACTCCCAGTACCTGGGAAGTGGGTCCTGAGGTCCCCCCGGTGCTCCCCCTGCTGCTACCACTCCCAGTACCTGGGAAGTGGGTCCTGAGGTCCCCCCTGTTGCTCCCCCTGTTGCTACCACTCCCAGTACCTGGGAAGTGGGTCCCTGAGGTCCCCCTGTTGCTACCACTCCCACTACCAGGGAAGTGGGTCCTGAGGTCCCCCCGTTGCTTCCCCTCTTCCTACCCTCCCAGTACCTGGGAAGTGGGTCCTGAGGTCCCCCTGTTGCTCCACCTGTTCCTACCCTCCCAGTACCTGGGAAGTTTTAACTCTGTGGGAAAGGCATTGGACTCTGGACTGGAAGATAGCATGTTCAAATCCCACCACCACCAAGCATCCACGATTGTTAACCCTTGAGCAAGGCACCAAACCCTTAATCACTCAGTTGTAAGTCACTCTGGATAATGCCGTAAATGTAAGTGTTGAGTCGATGTTCTGAAGAGTTTGACTCGCAGGGTTGTAGGATGTTTGCAACGAATTCAGTTGGTGCCTTCAGAAGATCTCGAGCACCTTCACTCCCCATACCAAAGTAGTAATAAGATTCTCTAGGAATAAAAAGAAGAAAAACTACGGATTGAACAGATCGATCGCTCGGGTTTGTCGCTACCATTTCGATTAGCAATGAATTTTTAGTGAGTCTGAGACCTTGGCGATGTTCTCCAAGCGACTAGCCAACAGCGCCAAGACTCGCCGATACACATTCTACACGTCTTTGTATCAACCGTGGACAAACAAAGTAAACCTTTCATTTCAAAGTCTTTTTACTCGCATTTAGTTTAATTTACTCACAAAAACTTGACTCTGCCTTGCCCACCAATAGTCTGCTTTCTTTCTTTTTTTCTTTTTTCAAGTGATAATCGGAATAAATATCAACCAGCATTCTATTAACGGATCGGTGTGCTTAAGTAGAGTCTTAGAGTCGGTAATCAAGAAACATTATAGCCATAATAAACAATAGTACTTTGGGTACTTAAGTACGTTGCAATGGAAATCCTTTGCAAGTCGACTACACAGCTTGTATACTTCGTCCACGATGGCCACGCCCACTTGAAGAGTGGCCAATCAGCAGTAGATAAAAAAAAAAACTTTCTTGGATCAATGGCCAGTTTTACACAAGACAGGGAGAGTCACCCACCAATCTAAACACAACACATATAGAATAAAAATGTAATGGGGAGGGGCGGGTGGGCTACTGATTGGAAGGTCGGGGGTTCGAGCCCAGGTATTTCCAAGATGCCTTGTGTTCTTGGCTCCTTGTGGCCCTTCACTTTCTGAGCTCCAGGGGGCGTCGTATCACGGCCGACCCTGCGCTCTGACCCCAACTTCCAAAATAAGCTGGGATATGCAAAGAAAAGAATTTCCCTCACAGGATCAGTAAAGTATGCAAAATGAAAAAATACAAACCAGTGCTTGGATCATGTTGTAATGAATTGTATTTTGAACATTTGTTTGTTTGTTTTCTGTTTGTTTTGTTTTTTTTTGTCTGGTCGTCTTTGCATCGGGTCGTTTAAGGTCTTAACTTATCCGTGCACCGAAAACCTGAATAAAACAAGTGCGGGAAAAGAAAAAGTTTTTTTAAAAAAAGAAAATACTCTAAAATAAAATAAAATAAAAATAAAACATAATAATACAATAAAATTGTAGCGTGGATCCCAAAAGATGATCAATAAGAGTACAGATTGAAAAAAAAATTTTTTTTAGTGCAGGCATGGCACGCGTGCAAAAATAAACACGCCCCCTTATATATGAACCCTTAATGAATGTTGTCGTTTTTCTTTTCTTTTTTTTTTTTTTTTTTTGAAAGCTACTTGCTAATAAGTCTGTGTGCTGAGCCACAAAATAAGACCCAAATGAACGATAATTATCTTGCGGCGCGGAGGAAACAATGCGAGCCTAAATGATCCGCATTATGCAGGAGCTTTGTTTCCGCACCATCGTATCTGGAGCGCGCCGGCGTTCGCAGAGCCCAACACTCGACACAATAGAGATGCTGAGGTCGGGAGGTGGATGCCCATGACCTGTTTGTAGCCTGTATGGAATTTTAATATATACATTTTTTTTTTTTTATGTAAGCCTATTTGAATCTGCTTTACTTGTGATTCGGTGTCGGTTTAAAAAAAAAAACAAATCCATACCAAAGCTCTTTTCCACAAGGTTCATATGCATAAACCATTTGCATAGAAAGAAAGGAAAGTTTCCACACGCCGCACGCCACAATGCGCTTTTTTTTTTTAACATCCGCCCTCATTTCCCCCAAAGGTGAACGTTTTTTGCATTCCGTTAAAAAAAATTATAGTAATCCTTCCCCCGAAAGCGCTCCTTACGAGCCGCTCGTGTACGCTCTGGCAGGAGCGAGTGCCACTTGATGGGGCTGGAGACTCTACAACAGATGTGACCTTTAGGCCCCGGATTCAGCCGTTTCCCCCACTCACTTTGTGGAAAAGGTCAGGCGAGACTTTGATGCGAACTAATATATTAAGGCCATTAAAAATGAAACGGGGCTCGGAAAATCGTTTCCTCACTTCCAGGGAAGATGGATGGAGAGACGGAGAGATGCGGCAAGTCGGAAACCAGCGGGAATGTAGAATAAACTTGATTATATTCAAATCCACACGGGCGGGCGGGAGATAAAATAAGCAGGCGATGAAATAAAAGGGTCTGTTTAGGGCTGATTGTATTGCTGTAAGGTGACGTCGCTTCTATTAATCCCCGATGCACGTTGCCATGTTGGTTCCTTTCACCCGGAGTAAGACCAATAAGCTTATAATGTAGGGTCTTCTCTTGGCATGTCCAATTCATTCATTCATTCATCTTCTACCGCTTTATCCGACCTTCCCTCGGGTCACGGGGAGTCATTAAGGCAGGATACACCCTGGATGGAATGCCAACCCATCGCTGGACACACACACTCACACACACACATTCATACACTAGGGACAATGTTTATGGACCGGGGAAGAAACCGCAGAACCCGGAGTAAAACCCCCCTGAAGCACGGGGCGAACATGCACAAAAAACCACACACACATGGCCGAGACGGGAATCGAATGCGGGTCCTGGAGGTGTGAGGCGAACGTGCTAACCACTAAACCACAGAGGGGAAAAAAGGAGCGCAGGTTAAGAAGTTCCAGTGTGTACCAGGTGATTAAGTGCATTTCTGGTGAAAATAAATAAATAAATAAATAAATAAATAAAGTAAAAGACGCACTCGGCTGCAGCAAGCAGGCGGATGTGATGAATTGATAAATATCCAGCTTAAATGATGCCCGGAGTAAATGATGCAATTTCCTCCATCCATTCTCGCTATGCTAATATTTTCCAGCTCGACCACGCACATGGCCTTTTGACATTTCGGACCGTCAACACGGCCCAATTAGCCGCTTGATTAAAGCGTAGGCAATCAGGAGTAAACTTTTTCTTTTTTTTTTTTTTTTTTTTGCCAGCCACGAGCGTTCCCTCCTGAGCCGAAAAAGCCTTAATGAGACACCTTTCGCTGCATACCCATGAGCTTTAATTGGCCCAGGAGCTGAATAAGCACCTGCTGGTCTAGGGAAGGGTCACGTCAAGGTCACGGGAGTCCTGGTTCGATGAGAATCGGCTTGTTTGGACGCTCCGTATACAGGAGGTAAAAGTCTCGTCGTATGGTCGATCTTCAACGCGGCTTTGTAGAGATTGGATTGACAGTGCAAGTCACATGATCCATCAATTATTTAACGACTAAAGCTTTTGATTTCCGGATTCTAATTGGACTGAGTGGAGGATTTCGTTCGGGAAGAAAGACGGACGAGAATGCAGGAGGGGGAAAGAAGTGCACATGGCCTGGGATCGAATTGCGCTGGGTCGCCCCTCCATACATACCCAAACCCTTTAAGAAGCAATAAATAATAATAATAATAATAATAATAATAATATAGTTGCAAGCAGCAATCTGTGGGGATCAAGAATATGAGGCACTGAAGGACATAAGGACAGAGTTGTGGGACTTGAAAGATTTGTTATCCCCCCCCCCACCCCCCTTTGTGGCTATTGTGTTGCTATTGCGTAACTCCAATGATTTTTTTCTTCGTTTAGAGCCGTTAATTGGCAAAGCTATATGATTTTTTTGGATTTGACCAAAGATTCAGGACAGACAGGGATGTGCCAAGTTTCATGAAGATATCTCGTTGCGTTCAGGAGTTGTAGACATTTGTGGTCAATGTAGCCCTGCCTACTTTGGACTTTTAGGTGCGCCGTTGCGACGGCGAGTCAAAAGTGCGATGTTTTTTTTCCGATGATTATCGATAAGCTTTGTCTAATGAACACATTTCTACACTGGTTTTATTCTGATGCCGCAAAAAAACTAGCAAAAGTACGTTTTTAACATAACCAATTGTTACGACAAAATACTGTCAATGAGGATTTTCTGTGTTTCGACCCACGTATTCCCGTAGACGTTTAAGTTTCGAGTGTACGGTTCATTTTCTACGAGTTATTTTTTGGGGATTATAGCGCCCCCCTGTGTCCAACTGGGTTGACACTTTGTCAGCCTCTCCCCAAATTTAGCTCTACCATGTGTCCAAGTCTTTAGGACTTTACGTTTGGTCTGCACGATCAGTTTTCGGGGAGAAGAACAATAATAATAATAATAATAATAATAATAATAATAATAATAATAAAAAAATAAAAATCACTACAATAACAATAGGGTTTCAGCAGCACTACATGCTTGAACCCCTAATAATAACAATAATAATAATAATAATAATAATAAAACGACACTTATGCATGGCAGCAGTATCGTTTTAATGCATCGTCTAGTATCCAAAAGTTTTAATAAAAAGTTATGGTGGGGGCGATATGATGTTTGGGGAATCCCTTAATCCTTATGGGCAGGTCCCCAGCACACCCTAAAGCCAACCGCCCCATTTAGTCCCTCCTCCCCGACAATTATATGTATGTAGAGATAGATAGAGAAGGAGAGCAAATGATGAATACATAAACTTCATTATTCATCACCTCAGTGGCTCCACCCACTCAATTTCTATTGGCTCAGATGACTAAGGCCTTTTTCCACTAATATCAGCAACTAAACTGATTCATTCATTCATTCATTACGAACGTGAAAGTTGGTGTAAATACTGCGTGAATGTAAGGAAGTACAACAGCGCCCCTGCTGGTAACGCGGGGGAAAATACTACTAACGGCAATTCCTGAGCTTCCTCTTCTTTCCTTCTTTACCTTTTACACGGGAACGTTTGTGCAAATCATCAGATCTGTGCTTTGAAACAAAACCCGTGTGTGTTTCTGGAGATTTGGCTTGCCCGGAACTTGACTTATAGGGGGGGGGGGGGATACAAAATAAATAAATAAATTAGCGGTCCGTTTTCAACGCGGATAAATAATTAATCGTAGATGGCATCGACACCCTCCGTCGAGCACCCCGACTCCCGAAAGTGCCGAAGTGTGCAGCGGGAAAATAACGCGCACACAGCGATTCATAGTTATTACGCTATTCGTCCCTGTACTTTTTTTTTTTTTTTGCTAAATGTAATTACAAAAAATATAAATACTGGTTGTTTTTAATTAAAATAATTAGCGCAGTAGTGGAGAGAGCGCAGAGTCATTACAAACCCTTCGCGTTAGCACATTTTAATTGGCGAGTTGCAGATCTCGGCCGTTCATCGCTTCACGCTTGAGCGCTTAAAATTTGTTTGTTTGTTTATTTGTTTGTTTTTTTTCCCGTTCCGGAGCGTCTTTTGGGCTGCTTGGGTGTGAATGGCGGCCTGGCGAGAAACAGACGGCGAGGTCAGGACACTGGACACCAGGAGGTTCTGTGTGGAAATTTGTTGTAAATTGCTTTGGGGTCCTGGATAAGAACACACACACACACACACACACACACACACACACACACACACACACACACACACCCCTGTGATGGCAGAATTCGAGCGCAGCCTTGAAATCTGAGCGTTTCGAGAAAAACAAAGTGGCTTTTTCTCCACTTTGGCGAGCTTCTTTTCAGGCAGGTGAGATTACAACAGTCTACTTAAATGGCAGACGGAGAGAATAAATAAATAAGTAAATAAATAAATAAAGGATCTGACAGAAACGTTTGACTCGGGATTTCTAGGATGATCAAATCGCTTCTTCTTTTTTTCTTCTTCTTCTTCTTCTTCCCTTTTCATCCCGTCGTTTTCAGTTCGGTGGCTTTTTTGCCGCGGATTCTTTGTTTTGGTTTTCATCATTCGTGTAGTACAAGGAGCGTTTCATGTTTACACCTTAAAGTATTTTCGAACCGGTGTGTTTTTTTCACCTCTTATTTAAAAAATACATAAATAAATAATAAATAAATAAATAAATAAATAAATAAAACAACTGCATTAAATCAAAGAAGGGCTCGGAAAATATATCGTGAAAATAATAATCAGGTGTGAAGGGGGATGGAGAAAAAAAACAAAAAACAAACACATTACCTCATAAGTAAATAATATGACTCTTATTAAATACAAAAAAAATATTAAAATAAACAAAAATAAATATAATTTTTTTTTTTTTTTTTTAAGATTTTTTTTTTTTTTCTTTTATTTTATATATGCATTTGACCATATTTTTCTTTATACTGTACATATGCAAATTATTAAATAAATAAATAAACATGGCAAAATTACAGTGTTTCCATCAACCTTGTCATGTGACTAATTATCCCGCGACAATTAGAAAAACAGAATACAATTTAAAAAACAATGCGCGATTTCCGGATGAACGAGTCCCCTTGTTTTTGACCTATGCAGTGCAATAGCGCCTCTTGTGGCACCTGCAGCATCACGCCCAAGGAGAGGCGAGGTAGATCATGTGACCTGGAATTGGGAAATGCGTGAAAAAAAAAGAAGAAAAAAAAAACTATTGTATGTATAGACGAGAGAGAGAACGGCTTTTTTTTTTCGTCTTGGATGTCGGACAAGAACTTTCCCCTCCATCCATCCCTCCCTCCCTCCCTCCCTCTTTCTCTTTTCCCTTTTATGCAGGAGCGTGTGCAGCGTTATTAAGATGCCGTGCTACTGAGGTCAAGCAGAGGAGATGCTGCACGGAGGAAAGCAGCAGCGCAAGCATTCCCCCTGCCTCCCGTTTTTAATTTGAATGAAGTAACAAACCCTACCTTTGCAGAAGGTGAACGCTGAATCTTAATTAAATCTCTTGGCCACGGCCGAGCTTTAATTTATCATAATATAAGGAGATCACATCTGTCGCGCGAGACCACTGCCAACGACACCGGAACGCGCCGCCTAGGAAAGCGGGCCGTGTTTAGCTACACACACACTACACACACACACACACACACACACACACACGTGCCTATATATTTGTTTGTCATTGGAGAACTAGGAAGAACAGGGCCTTGTATAATGCAACACTTTAATACTGTGGTGTGTGTGTGTGTGTGTGTGTGTGTGTGTGTGTGTGTGTGTGTGTGTGTGTGTGTGTGTGTGTGTGTATGAGAAAGAACAGAGGCCCACCGGTCAAGGTTTCACATGAGAAATATGGGATATATATATATATATATATATATATATATATATATATATATATATATATATATATATATATATATATATATATATATATATAAAAGGCAGAGAATGATATCTTTATGAGACGGGGAGGAAAAATAAAAATCACATGGAAATGATTGAATAATGAAATTCAATAAAACAGATGAAGGAATAATAGTAGTAATAAAAATAATAATAATAATAATTGCCACATGATTCCAACATGTTCTTTCCCTGGAAAAAAAGGCAGATAAAGAAAAGTAAAGGAGTGGGTCGGGTGTCAATGAACTGGTGAATTCCAAATGGAAAAAAAGTAAAGTTTGTGTAAAAAAAATATATAGAGATAATTAATCATAAAAAAAAAAATCAAGAAACCAATCATGAGAAAAAGTTAAAGTAACTGTAATATCTTATCTTCTGAAAAACGCAGGAATTATGAGGGGAAAATAAATCCAAAATATAAACTGTGAACTGACATATATATATATATATATATATATATATATATATATATATATATATATATATATATATATATATATATATATATATATATATATATATATATAATTCAGGGAAAATGTAAATAAACAATAAAAAAATTACTTAAAATACTTCTCTACTACTAATAATAATAATAATAATGTTCAACAAAAAATTTCTGGGGGAAAAATATAAAAAATATCAAAAATATATATTATACTACTACTACAATTATGACTACTATTAATATTATTAATAATAATAATAATAATAATAATAAGTTCAAAATCAAATAAATTCTGGGAAAAATGTAAATAAAAAAAATAAAAAATATATATATACTATACTACTACTACAATTACGACTACTATTACTATTAATAATAAATATAATATAATAATAATAATAATAATAATAATTAATATGGGGAAATGAAAAAAAAAAATTGTATAAAGATCAATAAACCACCTGAAAACTGCAATTTAAAATGTTTGATGAAAGCAAATTGTAATAATAAACGGTGTGTAGAACTTTAATAGACAAAGTAGGAGCATTTTCACTCGCACAACATGATAGAAACTCGAGCGAATCGGGACTAAACAGATGTGTAGCCTTAAGAAACCACTTATCAGTGAGATCAAGGGTGGGGGGGGGGTCTTTAGGGAGTATAAAGATTAGAGCAATGAAAAAGAAGTGGCCCGATAAGTCCAGAACTGACCCTGTCCCAGAGTGATGGGGGCATGGGGGTAAGAAGAGAGAGACGGATGAGCTGATGAACCCATCAAGCCTGGTGCTTATCGTACGAGCTGGAGGGGGCAGCGATATGATATGGGGCTGCTGCATTCGGCCAGGTCTCAGTTCGGTGACTTTCTGAATACACTGAATGACCAGATCACTGGATTGTTTTTCCATCCCCTGATGGTTCCAAGAAACACAACTCCAGGATTCATCAGGCTCAAATAAAGGAAAAGTATCTGTCCAGCCCAGAAACCCTATTGGAGAAGATATTATGACATCATCCATGCAAGATCTTGGCCCAATAAAATATCGATGTGTGACTATATATATATATATATACATAATATATATATATATATATATATATATATATATATATATATATATATATATATATATAGATATATATATGAGAGAGAAAAAGAGAGAGAGAGATGGAGAGAGAGAGAGAGAGAGAGAGAGAGAGAGAGAGAGAGAGAGAGAGAGAGAGAGAGAAATAAATAAATAAGGGGGTATCAAGGTAAAAATATGATCAAATCTGGCGAATAAAACCTGAGCGCTACAATAAGAAGGGGTGTAATTACATCACTTCATACGACATCGTAGGCTTCTTTTCGATTCCTTTCCTCAGAAATGCTTTTGCGGCTCTTTCTTCCTTGTGCGATTGCTCTAATTAAAAGAACACAAGGATTTCCCTGGGCAGTAAAAGAACTTTGTAGTGCGCACTTTTGTTTTTGTTTTTTTTTGGGGGGGGGAGGTGGACAAGCACTTTTCGGCAGTGTTATTTGCAGCACTGGAACATCCATCTGTAGTTGGACAGCTCGGCTTCCCCCGCTGCGCCCGGTTCTCTTGCTCTGCGAGTTTAACTACGTTCTCGGGCTCCCTTGACAAGCGCACTAGCTCTCCTGACAAGCATCGGTGATTCACACATGGCCCCGCTGTTACACAAGGACACCCGTTTCCTCTCAAGATCTTTTTTCGGTTCATTTAGGAACTTTGGCACGCTCGCCTGTAGTGGTCCTCACATAACTCCAGAGCTCCATGATACCCATTAGTAGAAACAAGCCGACAGACACTCGGTGCTGTGAAGCAGCGCTTTTTTAAAAAAAAAAAAAAAAAAAAAAAAAAAAAGCGTCTGCCGTCTGCTTGTCTCTAGCGAGTGACCATGCTGCTAGGGTCAAGTCACATTGAAATGAGACTGAAAGGAGGAGGGAAGAGCGACTTCTGCTCTGAACTAATCCCCGGTATCCTGCTGTATAGAAGTCCCTGCTGAAAACAACTTTTGGGTCTTTTTTGGGGGGGGGGGGGGGGGGGGGGGGGGGGGGGGCTAATTCGCCTCGCTCAAAAACATCCCAAAGCAAAAGGTTTACGAGTAAATAATAAACAAACAATTCAGCATCGATCCCAGAAAAATGGGCAGGTGGTAGGATTAAGTTTCAATCTCTGCGCGTCCACTAGAGGGCCCTTGAGCAAGGCCCTCAACGCCAATTGCTCGGTTTGACCCCCCGGCCGTTAGGGCTGGGCAATACAGTGCCATTCTAGTGCCCGGATTAATGGTGTGTTGTTCACGTTAAAGACGGCATCCATTGTTAAACAAACATGCGGCAAACCAAATTGCAGACCCCTAACATCTGGAAAAGATGATTATGTTTATGATTAGTCCCAGAAATACACCATCAACCCTGAACTTGTGCTAAACGCTAAAGATATTGCTGCTCGATGTAGGGTAAACATGGTATAGTGCTGCTTACTATAGTGTAAATATGGTATAGTGCTTCCTACTGTACAGTAAATATTGTATACTTCTGCTTGTGTTTGCTGATAGCTGATAGATAGATAGATAGATAGATAGATAGATAGATAGATAGATAGATAGATAGATAGATAGATAGATAGATAGATAGATAGATAGATAGATAGATTACATAGATCATATTCTAGGGGGCACGGTGGATTAGTGGTTAACACCTTCGCCTCACACCGCCAGGGTCGGGGTTCGATTCCCGTCTCGGCCATGTGTGTGTGGAGTTTGCATGTTGTCCCCGTGCCTCAGGGTGTTTTTCTCCGGGTTCTCCGGTTTCCTCCCCGGTCCAAAAACATGCACGGTAGGTTGATTGGCACCTTGGAAAAATTGTCCTTAGTGTATGAATGTGTGTGTGAATGTGTGTGTGTGTGTGTGTGTGTCCTGCGATGGGTTGGCATTCCATCCAGGGTGTATCCTGCCTTAATGCCCATAGATACCTGAGATAGGCACAGACTCCCCGTGACCCGAGGGAAGATCGGATATATGATATCATATTCTGGCACATGACACACTAAAGAGTGTTAAGAGTGAATGTGATTATGATTGGATGAGATATAAGCATATACCATTCCGACACCCTATTGGTTTGTACTCGATCCGTCTGTCAAATCATGTCAGTAAGGACACGCAACAGTTTTTTATATATATATATATATATATATATATATATATATATATATATATATATATATATATATAAATGGCTTTTTAAATAGCTTTGAAACTTGAGTAAACTACTACCGACGTCTTTATAAACCCTACTTCTACCTGCCGAATGATACTTTTGACAAGAAATGCATGCACCGCTTTCCCACTGACATTGCCGTATTCGACATGACGAGGCGGCGTAGCAGCAGCCAAGCGTTTCATCTCCGGCCAATCGACCCTCGCCGCCACCGCTAATGGCTTTCCAGTGCTAATTGATATGTTAGAAATCATAAGCGCATATTGCGAGTACAGGTGTAGCAGTCTCTTTATCCGACATGTTGATGTATCCAGCCCCCCACCCCCCCAAAACGGGGGTTGTTTCCCCTGCTGCTGCTGCTTCTGCAGTGGGCCTGGTTAACTGGCAGCCGCAGCCTATCATTTACTCGCCTGTCAATTACGCAGTTGGATGCCACTCTCGTCTCTCCTGTCCAACAGACCTCTTTAATACCTGGCTCAGGCGCATATTTCGAACATCTGTCTGCTCTCACTCATTTTATCATTCACCCTTCAGTCTCTCTCTCTCCATCTCTCTCTCTCTCTCTCTCTCTCTCTCCACCCTCCGTACT
>JACRUU010000015.1:15247723-15272723 GCA_030449085.1 Kryptopterus vitreolus
CGAGGTAAGAAGTAGGTGCTAATGAGGACTGAGCTTATGGAACTTTTTCTTTCCTCCATAGCCTTCAGATAAAATTATATATATATATATATATATATATATATATATATATATATATATATATATATTTTTTTTTTTTTATATAAATTAGTGCTGTCAAATTGACTTTAATGGCACTAACGCGTGATTAACACAGTGTATATTGCTATGTGAGCGATCTGCTCCTTCACTTTAAGTTGTGTTGGCGAATGAATGACTAAAAAAAAGGAAGAAATGAATAAAGAAACGTTCAGTGCATCCACTCACACTTCCTAAAATTCCCCCTGAATTACGCCCCCTAGCTGGCGCATTCACAACAGGTATGATCTCCTCACTATATTACCGTATGGAACCTTACGCAAGCGCATCGCATTCCCAAATCCGTATTATGCAATAAAGCGCATTTTTAACCTTTTGTGAACGCAATAAAGCGTTTCCGTATAACCTAAACACCGTATCACCAGTTTATATGGAAAAGCAACCGGAACACAATTCTTAAAGGGAGCCACGTCCCATATTTTACTATTAAAACAAACACTAAACAAAGTAACATTGAAAAGAAACTCCTATTGTATGAAATGTATATGTATATGTATAAATGTATAGAATTATAACATCTGTTACAGAGTATTAGAAACATGAAAAGTATATATATATATATATATATATATATATATATATATATATATATATATATATATATATATATATATATATATATGCACACACACGCGCACCCACCTTGCGATTTCATGGCAAAATGCTCCCACACACCCAAGCCCAAGGAATGACTATATAAAAGCGAGTGCCAAGAGAGCGATGCGGATCCATATGCAAAGAATTATCGTCAATATTTATAGCACAAGTCAAGACACGGGGTGAATGCTGGGAAATCAATGATCATAAACTAAAGAGCAGCCTGGGATCAAAACCAGAACGCTGTAGATGCTATAAACAGGGAGTGAAACACGGAGCTGGAGTACAAGGATTGTGTGTGTGTGTGTGTGTGTGTGTGTGTGTGTGTGTGTGTGTGTGTGTGTGTGTGTGAACATCTTAAAACTTGCTAATAAAATTTTGATTGAAATTAGAGGAAACGCAATGACCAAATATGGAAAGTAGCAATTTTTAAAAGAGCAAGTGTCTAAAAAATTTATTTTATTTTATTATTATTTTTTTATATACAATAAAAACAACCTTTGTGCCACAAATAATGTTCTCAGTTTGACTTGTGAACAATGTTTGGATATTTAATAATATCTGCTAATATTCATTCATTCATTCATTCATTCATTTTCTACTGCTATATACGATCTTCCCTCGGGTCACGGGGAGTCTGTGCCTATCTCAGGCGTCTATGGGCATTAAGGCAGGATACACCCTGGATGGAATGCCAACCCATCACAGTGTACACACACACACACACACATTCATACACTAGGGACAATTTTCCAAGGTGCCAATCAGCCTACCGTGCATGTTTTTGGACCGGGGAGGAAACCGGAGAACCCGGAGAAAAACCCCCTGAGGCACGGGGAGAACATGCACAAACTCCACACACACATGGCCGAGACGGGAATCGAACCCGGACCCTGGAGGTGTGAGGTAAACGTGCTAACCACTAAGCTAACCACAATGTTAATAAACTAAATAAACTATATGTTGCAAGGTATCACAACCAACTTGACTCAACATCCGCGCTTGGTTCACCGTGCGGAATCCAAACTGGGAATTGGTAAGCTGAATCGATCACATTTAAAACGATGCCCAGCCCTTGTGTATGGGAGTGGAGAAGAGCAGCAGGTTCATGGATGCGGTAATGGTTCATTGGTTGGGGATTTTAAAGCGTATTTACTGGTAGTAATTGAATCGAAATGAGCTGGAAAGCGCGTTTGCATCATCTGGGGGTCACACAGAGGGACACGGCGCTTTGCTATCAGGAATGACAGTAGAGTCCCAGCAGGGATTCAGAACGAACAGATTACGGGTGCAAAATAAAACGCACACACCCTCGAGCTATCTGTCGCCCGCGAATGCGTTTCGAATTGCGTGGAAAAAAAGCACTCGTGACGCTGCTCTCGCTGCGAGCGTCCTTTTAAAAAAAGAAAATAGAGAATTGTGGCCCGTCGAGGACAGAGGCACGCGTCATGCACCGCTGATAATCGCCACATTTAGCGCCACTTATTTCCCAGCACCCCGCTTGGGGTCCCACTTTTGAAGCGAAGACCCCGAGCGCTCGCTTTATTTCCAGCTCGGCTCTATCTGTCCTGCTCAGCATCCGCTGTGGTGCCGGCAGTTAATCTGCCCCTTCCAATCAATAGACCATAAAGAGCAACGTAAATGAGCTCCGTTTCCCCGAACGTGAGCTGGAAAAACATCCTCCCACATGAAGGGGACGATGTAAACCACAGCAGCGCTTTAAATATATTGACGTGTGTGTGTGTTTGTGTGTGTGTGTGTGTCGTGGTTCCTGGGCTTGTCTTCTTGATGGATACAATCATCTTTGTGGCGTATCAAAGCCAAAGTTTAGGGGTTATTATTGGGGAGGGGGGGGGGGGGGGGGGCAATGCTAAAGGCTAGCGTGAGTGGATCCTGACTAGCATGACTAGCTGACATGAGAGGATAAAATATAATTATAATGTAATTATAAATGTAATTAGAAGTGATTTGGGCTTCATTACGGGAATGTTGAGCAGCTCTATATTAGGAAAAATGTGTGTAGGTCGATTGTAGTTTGATTTTTGTAAATCTGACTTGCTAGCTTTTAAGACATTCAAGGGAAAAAAAAACATAGTAAAAGATTTGAGTCTGTGTTTGTGTGTGTGTGTGTGTGTGTGTGTGTGTGTGTGTGTGTGTGTGTGTGTGTGTGTGTGTGGTGTGTGTGTAGACAAGTGATTGGCAATAAGTGTGCTAAAGCATCCTGATCTATATTGATCTATATTACAGGAATGTTGAGCAGATCTATATTAGAGAAAATATGTGTAGGTCGAACTTGGACTTATTATCGATTATAGTTTGTTTTTTTTTATCTGACTTGCTAGCTTCTATTGCTGCTTGTGTTTTCTGTGTGAGTTACAAAAAGAATAGAACGTAAAGAAAGTCATGTTAGAATAGATTTTTTAAAAAATAAACAAACAAGGGACATAAATTAATACAGAGATAAATTCTCAGCCAGACATTACACATGACCATGAAATAAATAGCTTAAACATTTTGAAAAATATGTTAGCAAAGATATGAGTCTGTCTGGGTCTGTGTGTGTGTGTGTGTGTTTTGTGTGTGTGTGTGTGTGTGTGTGTACGCAAGTGAGTGGTAATAAGTGTTGTGGTTCCTGGGCTTGTCTCCTTGATGGATACAATCATCTTTGTGCCGTATCAAAGTGAAAGTTTAGGAATCATTTTGATAAAAAACAATGCTAAAGGCTACAATGCTAAATGCTAAAGCATGACTGAACCCTGACTAGCATGATTAGCTGACATGTGAGGATAAATTGTAGTTATAACTAAAACAATAAAAACAGAAGTTATATTTACAGGCATGTTAAGCAGATATATATTAGAAAAATATGTGTAGGTCGAAACTTGGACTTATTATTGATTATAGTTTGTTTTTTTTAAATCTGACTTGCTAGCTTGTATTGCTGCTTGTGTTTTCTGTGTGCGTTAAGAATTCTTTTATTACGTATAGAACATAAAGAAAATCATTTTAGACAGATATAAATATAAACAAACAAGGGAGAGAAATAAATACAAATTCTCAGCCAGACGTTACTCATGACCATGAAATAAATAGCTTAAACAGCTTTTAAGAGTCTGTCTGAGTTGTTACGTGTGTGTGTTTGTGTGTATGTGTATATGAGAGTGTGTGAGAGTGAGAGAGAGTGTGTGTGTGTGTGTGTGTGTGATTGAGTGAGGAAGGAGCAATCAAATGTTTAAAGGTCAGCTTTAAAGGGTTTTTTTTTATTCATTGAAACTTAGTTACACAGAAAACATTGAGTAAAAGTGTTTGAAAGCATATGATTAGACTAAAAGCATATATAAATATGCAACATAATAATATGACGTTTTGGAGGAAGATTGCTCTAAAAACAAGACCTGTTGCAAGCCAGGGGTATTTCTGTGAGCTGGGTAATGACAGACAGGTGTGTGTGTGTGGGTGTGTGATTAGTAATCGTTCATTCATTCATTCATCTTCTACCGCTATATCCGATCTTCCCTCGGGTCACGCGGAGTCTGTGCCTATCTCAGGCGTCTATGGGCATTAAGGCAGGATACACCCTGGATGGAATGCCAACCCATCGCAGGACACACACACTAACATTCACACACACATTCACACACTAGGGACAATTTTCCAAGGTGCCAGTCAACCTACCGTGCATGTTTTTGGACCAGGGGGAGGAAACCGGAGAACCCGGAGAAAAAACCCCTGAGGCATTGGGAGAACATGCAAACTCCACACACACATGGCCGAGACGGGAATCGAACCCCCGACCCTGGCGGTGTGAGGCGAACGTGCTAACCACTACGCCACCGTGCCCCTTGATTAGTTATCATGGGCTGATAAAAGGATATCGCGGTCATGTGACAAGGTACGTGTCATGGAGTAGGCGATCATTTGTGAACAGAGACCGGTTATTAGGAAATAAAGTTGTGGAGGAAATTTTAAAAAATTAATTAACTTAAAAAACATTAAAAAACTTAACAAAACTTATTTTTTGTTTCGTTATTTTGTAATATTTTATTTTTTATTTTGTGTATGCGGTTAGGTACGCAATTAATGGATTTATTCAATTATTTACTTTTTATTTATTATTTATTTAATTTCTTATTTTTATTTATGTTTATTCTGTTTGTTTAATGTATATATTATTTTTGAATGTAAAAAAAATATATATATATATAGAGAGAGAGAGCGAGAGCGAGAGCGAGAGAGAGAGATTTTTATATATTTTTCGCTGTATTATTCACTCAACACTTCTTTTTTTTGTGTCTTTTGCAGACCTGATTTTTCACCTTCCACCCCCTCCCCCCATCATCTCCATATTAATGTTTTTAATTCCTTTGTGATCCGAGAGTCATCTTGGAAATGTTCAAGGCCTGTATGTATTTAATAATTTAATGTGCATGTCTCATTACTGATGTATTCCTTTAATCACACGCAGACGAAAAAATAAAATCCTATTCAGTTTGCTTCATTTCCTTCTTTCTTTCTTTGCTTCTTTCTTTCTCCCCCCCCCCTTTTTTTTGTAAATGATCGACAGCTCAAACGGCGCTGAATCACCCTGGAACATATTCATCTCAATTGTTTGACTTTACCCAGGCATTTGTGTTTATTTTCAGCCTAGCATATGTCTCGATTTATTTATATATTTATTCACATTTTTTCATTTCCATCTGCCTGCATGGCCTAATTTCCTTCTCTTGGTTCAATACCTGCTTCCCCAACAAACAGCGCCCCCCCCCTCTCCCTCAGCCTCCAAAAAAACAAGAAAATCTGTTTACAGGTACTTTGTGTTCCCGGACAGAATATTGACCAATCTCCTGTGTATAATTAAAAGATATTTATCAGACGGTCGAACGATAAGTACGTGGTAAATGAAAACGAATCGTCTTATGGATAAGCTATTTACAAGACGCACGATTCGTTCCGGTTATTCCGACGTGTGTGCTGAAACGGCGGCTTATGTGTGTGTGTGTGTGTGTGTGTGTGTGTGTGTGGTGTGTGTGTGTGTGTGTGAGAAAGAGAGAGAGAGAGAGAGGAGAGAAAACGAGTTCACTCCTGTTTATGCACTGTAAGTGGCCCTCAATAAAAATGTTATTTCGCTCCTGCCAATTTTCCCGGCGAGCATCGTTTGCTTTCCATGCTGTGTGGCTTCACAATAGCTGGGGAAAAAAAAAAAACCCAGACGAAGAGCCTTTGGAGAGCACTTCACCCGGGGCCGCGCCATTTGCATAAGGCATCACAGCAGAAAATGGAGTAACGCTACACTAAGGAGGTCGCGAGGAAGAGGTCGCCGTGTTACGCACTAGCCTTCGCCGCCACCAGGAAGGCCGTTCGTTACGTCTACCTCCTGCTACGCAAAACAACAACAACAACAACAAAAAACTATTCTGAGAGTAATAGTAAACAATTTGCATGCCCGGGATGCTTGGAAAAACTTAACCAAGGGCGGAGGAGAATTCTCTAATCTGATTGGTCGGGAAGTTTTGCGGTTCGTCCCGTCCTAATAACGAACGGTGATATAGCGTTTTTTTTTTTAATAGGACTGCCGTTGATGCAGGAAGGAAGGAAGAAATTTGAAAGGAATGAAGGAAAGAAAGAAAATTGAAAGGAAGCAAGAAAGAAAGAAAGAAAGAATGAAAAGTAGACAGAAAGAAAGATAAAGTTGAACGGAATGAAGGGAAGAAAGAAAGACATTTGAAAGGAACGAAGGGAAGAAAGAAAGATAGAAAGAAAGACATTTGAAAGGAAGGAATTAAGAAAGAATGAAAGGTAGACAGAAAGAAAGAGAAATTTGAACGGAAGGAAGGGATGAAAGAAAGACGTTTGAAAGGAAGGAAGGAATTAAGAAAGAAAGAAAGAGATTTGAAAGGAAAGAAAGAAAGATGAAAGGAACGAAGGAAGGAGGGGAAGTAAGAAAGAAAGAAATTTGAAAGGATTGAAGGGAAGAAAGAAAGATAGAAAGAAAGACATTCGAAAGGAAGGAAAAAAGGAAGGATTTAAGAAAGAATGAAAGGTAGACAGAAAGAAAGAGAAAGTTGAACGGAATGAAGGGAAGAAAGAAAGACATTTGAAAGGAAGGAAGGAATTAAGAATGAAAGAAAGACATTTGAAAGGAACGAAGGAAGGAAGGGAAGTAAGAAAGAAAGAAATTTGAAAGGAAGGAAAAAAAGAAGGATTTAAGAAAGAATGAAAGGTAGACAGAAAGAAAGAGAAAGTTGAACGGAAGGAAGGGAAGAAAGAAAGAAAGACATTTGAAAGGAAGGAAAGAATTAAGAATGAAAGAAAGAAAGACATTTGAAAGGAACGAAGGAAGGAAGGGAAGTAAGAAAGAAAGAAATTTGAAAGGAAGGAAAAAAAGAAGGATTTAAGAAAGAATGAAAGGTAGACAGAAAGAAAGAGAAATTTAAAAGGAATGAAGGGAAGAAAGAAAGACATTTGAAAGGAAGGAAGGAAATAAGAAAGTAAGAAAGAAAGAAATTTGAGAGGAACGAAAGAAAGAAATTTGAAAGGAACAAAAGAAAGGAAGACGTCTGAAAGGAAGGAAGGAAATAAGAAAGTAAGAAAGAAAGAAATTTGAAAGGAACAAAAGAAAGGAAGACGTCTGAAAGGAAGGAAGGAAATAAGAAAGTAAGAAAGAAAGAAATTTGAAAGGAACGAAAGAAAGAAACTTGAAAGGAACGAAAGAAAGGAAGACATCTGAAAGGACGGCAGAAAGAAAGCAAAGGGAAGGAAAGAATGGTGAATCTATTCTCCTCATGCACTGCGGTCAAATGCCTCCGGCTGTGGCTCCAGTGCAAGGAGACGTGCTGAATTGTGGAAGAATGCCATTAATATAGCCTTTATAAAGGGAGTCTCCAGTGTCATAGCGCTTTGCACTGGTCTGACGTAGCGTTATAACCATTTTAGCCTTTAAGCACTGCGAAGGAAATGAAAAGTGTTTAGAACGTGTTTCGCGTTCCTTCCACGACATTATGCTAATAAATATATCGCCACATAAACAAAATAAATAAATAAACACCGCCATGTGTTATTGAAAGTAAATAAAAGTACATATATATATATATATATATATATATATTATATATATATATATATATATATATATATATATATATTTAAACGGCTATAATATGATTTATTTTCCCATAACAGCACGCCCACACATCTCTTTTTTTTTTTTCCGCGTATTGAAACATCTGATTCGCTATTTAATCTTGTGGCCTTTAATCTATTGCACTTTTTCCATCCGCCGTTTTTATTTCCCTTTGTGGAATCGCGTGTCGTCGTGTTAATTAATTCCAACACGCCGACTAATTTATCTCACTAGTCCTTTTCCCTGCTCTCTGCGGAGAAGTGCTGGGTGTTATTGCAGGGATTACTGCACGTGTGCTGAAGCGTTCCTCCAACCGGGATTAAATATGAGCACAAAAAGTCAAACAAAAAAAAAAAATCCAAAAATTTGTAAGAAAAAACAAAAAAACACAAACCCTCTGGAAATATGAAGGAGAATGTGTAAACGTGTTACCCGGATTAAAAACTAATCCCTGTTTTATTTAATGGTATCTTGTGACGAGTTTAATTCACTTGCTGGAGGATTCACATTTCACCGAATGAATGATAAGTGAATCATTTAGGCGTGAACGAATCACTTTACAAATGACTCGTGGAAATAACCCGTTATAACAACTCGTATAACAGTGTAATGATGAAATCACTGTAACAGTGAAAAGAAAGAAAGAAAGACACAAAGAAACAAAGACATGTGAAAGTAAGTAATGAAGGTAGGAAGGAAGGAAGAAAAGGATGAGGAAGAAAGAAAGAAAGTTGAAAGAAAGAAAGAAATTTGAAAGGATTGAAGGGAAGAAAAAAAAAGGAAGGAATGAAAGAACAAAAGGAGGAGGGAAGGAAAGAAATCATTGTTAGCAGTAATTATTGAAGGAAAGAAAGGAAGGAAGGAATAAAGAAAGGAAGGAAGGAAACAAAAAAGAAAAACAATGAAAGAAAAATTTGGAAGAAAGAGAAAGGAAGGAAGGAAGGAAGAGAGAAAGGAAAATTTGGAAGGAAGGTGAAGGGAAAGAAGGAAAAAAGAATGAAAGAACGGAAGAAAGAAAGGAAATGAGGAAAGAAGACATTGAAGGAAAGGAAGAAAGGGTGAATGAAAGAAAGACATTTGAAAGGAATAAATAAAAGAGAAGATAAGAAAGAAAGAAAGACATTTGAAAGGAAGGAAGGGGAAGTGAAGGAAGAATGGGTAAATGAAAAAAAGACATTTGAAAGGAATGAATAAAAGAGAAGACAAGAAAGAAAGAAAGAAAGACATTTGAAAGGAAGGAAGGGGAAGGGAAGGAAGAAAGGGTGAATGAAAAAAAGACATTTGAAAGGAATGAATAAAAGAGAGGACAAGAAAGAAAGAAAGAAAGACATTTGAAAGGAAGGAAGGGAAGGGAAGGAAGAAAGGGTGAATGTGAAAAAAAAGACATTTGAAAGGAATGAATAAAAGAGAGGACAAGACATTTGAAAGGCACAAGGAAAGAAGATGACAAAGACATTTGAAAGGAAGGAAGGGGAAGGGAAGGAAGAAAGGGTGAATGAAAAAAAAAGACATTTGAAAGGAATGAATAAAAGAGAGGACAATAAGAAAGAAAGAAAGAAAGACATTTGAAAGGAAGGAATGGGAAGGGAAGGGAAGAAAGGGTGAATGAAAAAAAAAAGACATTTGAAAGGAATGAATAAAAGAGAGGACAAGAAAGAAAGAATAGACATTTGAAAGGAAGGAAGGGGAAGGGAAGGAAGAAAGGGTGAATGAAAAAAAGACATTTACAGGAAAGGAAATCAAAATAAAGAGGAAGAAAGAAAGAAAGAAAGAAAGAAAGAAAGACATTTGAAAGGAAGGAATGGGAAGGGAAGGAAGAAAGGGTGAATGAAAAAAAAGACATTTGAAAGGAATGAATAAAAGAGAGGACAAGAAAGAAAGATAGACATTTGAAAGGAAGGAAGGGGAAGGGAAGGAAGAAAGGGTAAATGAAAAAAAGACATTTGAAAGGAATGAATAAAAGAGAGGACAAGAAAGACATTTGAAAGGAAGGAATGGGAAGGGAAGGAAGAAAGGGTGAATGAAAAAAAGACATTAGAAAGGAATGAATAAAAGAGAGGACAAGAAAGAAAGAAAGAAAGACAATTGCAGGTGAAAGGAAGAGGAAAGGTGAAGGAAGGAAAGGTGGGAATGAGAGAACAAGAAAGAAAGAAAGAAAGAAAGAAAGACATTTGAAAGGAATGAATAAAATAGAGGACAAGAAAGAAAGAAAGAAAGAAAGAAAGAAAGACATTTGAAAGGAATGAATAAAATAGAAGGACAAGAAAGAAAGAAAAAAAGAAGAAACTTTGAAGATAGAAAAGACACAAAGAAAGAAAGAAAGAAAGAAAGAAAGACATTTGAAAGGAACGAAGGGGAAGGGAAGGAAGAAAGGGTAAATGAAAAAAAGACATTTGAAAGGAATGAATAAAAGAGAGGACAAGAAAGACATTTGAAAGGAAGGAATGGGAAGGAAAGGAAGAAAGGGTGAATGAAAAAAAGACATTAGAAAGGAATGAATAAAAGAGACAAACGAATAAAGAAAGAAGAAAGAAGAAGAAAGAAAGAAAGAAAGAAAAAGAAAGAAAGAAAGACATTTGAAAGGAAGGAAGGGGAAGGGAAGGAAGAAAGGGTGAATGAAAAAAAAAGACATTTGAAAGGAATGAATAAAATAGAGGACAAGAAAGAAAGAAAGCAAAGAAGAAAAAAAAATGTGAAATGTGAAAGAAATGAAGAAAAGAAAGGACAAGGAAGAAAAGAAAGAAAGAAAGGAAAATGTGGGAGGAATGGGAAGGGGATGAAGGAACGAAGAACGACAGAAAGAAAGGTGTAGACGATTGGTTTGTTGGTTAATGGTTGGGACTGGGAGCGATGTGCGTGAGGAACATCGGCCGGCTGTTGTGAGTGAAAGGCGAATGCCCAGTAGGCGAGTGAGACGGCTTTAAACGGTGTTTAATAGCGTTCACTGGCAGCTGAAATCACGTTAATGAATGAGCTTTTCATGTCCAATTTGGTCGCGTAATATAAAAGCTTCAAAAGGATTCGACTCCGAGCGACTCCACCTGCGCCTCGCCTCGCCTCGCCCTGCCTTCGGAGGCGTTTCCCAGCGCCCGCGAGGATCGTCACCATCGACAACAACCAAAAGGCGCGATTATTGTACTTGGCCAATTAAAATGAGTTGTGATTCATATCCTTGGGCAAAGAAAGGAATTCATCAGCGGGGATGAATTTTCCACGGTAGACTTGTTTTCACAGAGGCGTTCCTGCCCGCGAGTCCGGACACGACCCACTTCCTTTACGCCAATGATTAAACCCAACCATGCGCTCACGACCATCTCCTTCTCTTTAATGGATAATAATGGCTTTCTGCGAATCGACTCCTGATTTCTTCCTCACGGCGTTTTTTTCCCCCCGTTCTTATCCTTCGCTCGTCTGCATGTACCGCTTTATTCCGATTCATTTTCCAATATTCGTTTTATATCTACTTATTTATTTATTTATTTATAGTCAAAGTTTTAATACCCGAAAAGGAAAGTGTGGAAAAAAAAAGGAAAGAGAAGGATGGAAAAAAGGAAAGAAAGAAATTTGAAAGAATGAAAGAGAATTTTGAAAGGAAAGAAAGAAACAAGGAATTTTGACAGGTAAGGAAAGAAAGAAACTTGAAAAAAAGAAAGAAACAAACAAAAATAAAGAATTTTGACAGGATGGAAGAAAGAAAGAAAGAAAGAAAGAAATTGGAAGGGTAAGGAAAGAAAAAGAAAGAAAGAAATTGGAAGGGTAAGGAAGGAAATAAGAAAATAAAGGAACAAAGAAAGAAAGAAAGAAAGGAAGAAAAGAAAGAAAGAAAGAAAGAAAGAAATTGAACAGGAAGGGTAAGGAAGGAAAGAAGGAAAGAAAGAAAGAAAGAAAGAAAGAAATTGAACAGGAAGGGTAAGGAAGGAAAGAAAGAAAGAAAGAAAGAAAGAAAGAAAGAAAGAAAGAAAGAAAGAAAGAAAGAAATTGAACAGGAAGGGTAAGGAAGGAAAGAAAGAAACAAACAACCAAGCAAACAAACAAGGGATTTTGACAGGTAGGGAAAGAAAGAAACTTGAAAGAAACAAACAAAAAAATAAAGAATTTTGACAGGACGAAAGAAAGAAAGAAAGAAAGAAAGAAAGAAATTGTACAGGAAGCGTGAGGAAAGAAAAAGAAAGAAAGAAAGAAATTTGAAGGGTAAGGAAGGAAATAAAGGAACAACGAAAGAAAGGAAGGAAGGAAGAAAGAAAGAAATTGAACAGGAAGAAAGGGTAAGGAAGGAAAGAAAGAAAGAAGCGCTCTTGACCATCTCATTGTCTTTAATGGATATTCTCTTTTATTTCTTCTTCTTATTTTTTCCCTTCTTTATCCTTCGCTCGTGTAGGTTTTCATTCCCGAGTCGTTTTCCCGTATTGACAGATCCTGATCAGGGCGTCGCTGAAAACGTCCTCGCGTCATCTGTATGCCGAAACTCCGTCATGGCATTTTAACAGAAAGACATGCGCGTGCAGCCTGACATTATGACTGCGCTGACATTTTGGATATTAATGTTGTGCGCGTTGTTTTGCATCGTAATATCACAACGTTGCGTTCTGATCCGCGAGTCGGACGGACCACACGCCCACACACGCTTTATTCATCATTTTCATTTTTATATCAGTTCTACCAGTTTGATTGTGACATTCGGAATCCTCCTGACCTGCAACCCAGATCTAGTAATATGTGAGAGAGAGAGAGAGAGAGAGAGAGAGATACATGGATGGAGATATGATAGAACATTTGATGAATAGGTGAAGAGGTGTATGGAAATCTAGATAGAGCTGCGGATGCATAGAATAAGAGATGAATAGATAGAGAGAGGTATAGAGAGAGTGAGATGGACGGACAGACAGACAGACGGATGGATGGAAGGATGAGATGAATAGATAAATGAATACAGATAGAGAGAATGTTGAATGGATAGATGGGTGGATAAAGAGATTAAATAGGTAGAGAGAGGTATAGAGAGACAGAGAGGGATGGATGGATGGCTGGATGGATGTATGGATGGTAAAGAGAGGTAACGAGAGAGGCAGAGGAATGGGTGGATGGATGGACGATAAATGGACAAAGATATGGATAGGTAGAATAGTAGAAGAGAGGTGTAGATCACAGAGGGAACTAGAGAAATAGGGAGATCGATGGATGGATGGATGGATGGATGGATGGTAGAGAGAGGTAAGGAGCGAGGCAGAGGAATGGGTGGACGGATGGAGGATAAATGGACAAAGATACGGATAGGTAGAATAGTAGAAGAGAGGTATAGATAAACAGATAATCACAGAGGGAACTAGACAAAGAGAGAGATGGATGGATGGATGGATGGATCAAAGGATGGTTGAGAGAGGTAAGGAGCGATTCAGAGGACTGGGTGGATGGATGGATAAATGGACGAAGATATGGATAGGTAGAAGGAAAAATAGTAGAAGAGAGGTGTAGATAAACAGATAAACACAGAGGGGAGCTAGAAAAAGTGAGAGATGGATATATGGACGGATGGCTCGATGGATGGATGGATGGTAGAGAGAGGTAAGGAGAGCGGCAGAGGAATGGGTGGATGGATGGATGATAAATGGACAAAGATATGGATAGGTAGAATAGTAGAGGGAACTAGAGAAAGAGGGAGATGGATGGATAAAAGGGCGGTAGAGAGAGAGAGATAAGAAGCGAGGTAGAGGACTGGGTGGATGGATGGATGGATGGATGGATGGATGGATGGATGGATGGATGGATGGATGGACAGATAAATGGACAAAGATATGGATAGGTAGAAGGAAAAATAGTAGAAGAGAGGTATCGATAAACAGATAAACACAGGATGGATAGGATGGATAGATGGATGGAGTAGTAGATAGATAGATAGATAGATAGATAGATAGATAGATAGATAGATAGATAGATAGATAGATAGATAGATAGATAGATAGATAGATAGATAGACAGAGAGATCTTTCCTCTGGCTCAACAACAACATTTCAAAATAAATATTTGTATTTATTTTTTCCAATAAACAATAAATCCGTTGTTTTTCTGTAACCCCTCCCCCCTCCCCCTCCGGGTTGCCACCAGGAAGAAAATCCCTCCTCCCCGCGCGCTCGCAGTTCTTCTGCAGTTATAAATAATAGGGGAAAGGTTTTGTGGACCTGAAATTGATCCGGTGCTTGGAGCAGCCGTTTTCTGATTCGCTGACGGGGATGAACTCCCGGGTTAATTGACGAATCAAATCAAGCCGCGTCCCAATTCGGCGGACCTTCACGCCGGAGCTATTAGCTGTCCATCATGGCGGGTCGGGCAGCGGCGGGGCACGGCGGGACCATTAAACCCGAGATTGCAGTGATCAGTACGTGATGAGGAATCGGACATGGGGGGGGTTAGGGGGGGGTTCCGAAGGGGCTGCAGGGAACCACGGGGTTCATTACGCCTGTTCATCATGTGTTGCGTTCCCACGTCAGCTCTTCCACCCCCTGAAGTCTACTTGGCTCCGGGCCTCCCCCGAATCGCTCCGGCGGTACGGAATAAGCCGTTCCCATTTCTCGCCGCGGGCAACTCTGGCGAGATCCGAGTGCATACTTTGTTTTGAGAACCGGCTGTGATCCGGTCGGTGGAATCGTTTCGAGAATTGCCTCAGTCCTGCTTAGGGAACGTCTGAACTGCTGTCATTCCACTCTTCCTTATGGTCTCCCTTTTTATATATATATATATATATTTCATCATAAATACTGAAGTAAAAGATAAACTGATCCATTTGTAGAACTAAAATATCCTGGAATTATACAATTATACATTTTATAGCTGGAGAGAATCATAGACAGACAGAGAGAGAGAGAGAGATGGATGGAGATGGATGGATAGAAAAGGTAAGGGGAGAATAAGAAGAGGTATGGAGAGAAAAACAGAGAGAGAGAGAGAGAGAGAGATGGATGGATGGATTGATGGATGGATTATTGGATGGACAGGTAGAAAGAGGTATGAGAGAGAGAGAGAGCTTGATGGATGGAGGGATGGATGGATAAAGGAAAGAATGGAGAGAATAAAACAGTGTATGGGAGAGAGAGAGAGAGAGAGAGAGAGAGAGAGAGAGAGAGTTTGATGGATGAACGAATGGATGGCTGGATAATGGTACACAGAGAAAAAACATTATATTTGGAGAGAGAGATGGATGGATGGATGGACAGGTAGAAAGAGGTATGGAGAGAGTGAGAGCTTGATGGATGGATGGATGGATGGATGGATGGATGGACAGACAAAGGTATGGCAAGAATAAAAAGATGTATGGAGAGAGAGAGCGCTTGATGGATGGATGGATGGATGGATGGGTAATGGTATGGAGTGTATAAAAAGATATATGGAGAGAGAGAGATGGCTGGATGGGTGGATGGATAAAGGTGTGGAGGGAATAAAAAGATGTATGGATGGTCAGAATTTGACGGATGGATGGATGGATGGATAAACGTCTGGCGAGAATACAAAGATGTATGGAGAGAGAGAGAGAGTTTGATGATTGGATGGATGGATGGATGGATGGACAGACGGATAAGGGTTTAGCGAGAATACAAAGATGTATGGAGAGAGAGAGAGAGAGATCGATGGATTGATGGATGGATGGATGGATGGATGGATGGACGGATAAAGGTCTGGCGAGAATACAAAGATGTACTGAGAGAGAGAAAGTTGGATGGTTGGATGGATGGATGGATGGATGGACAGATAGTCATGTAGGTATAACATTAATAGGCAGAGGGGGGAGAGAGGTGTATATAGGTATACACACACAAATATATATATATATATATATATATATACATATCTCTCTCTCTCTCTCACACTTTCTCTCTCCATACCTCTTCTTATTCTCCCCATACCTTTTCTATCCATCCATCTCTCTCTCTCTCTGTCTGTCTCTCTCTCTCTCTCTCTCTCTCTCTATATATATATATATATATATATATATATATATATAGAGAGAGAGAGAGAGAGAGAGAGAGAGAGACGAGACAGACAGATATATATATATATATATATATATATATATATATATATATATATATATATATATATATATATATATATATATATCTGTCTCCCATGACTGGTAGAAAGGGGAATGGGGACATAATAAAAAGAGGTATGGAGAGAATAAAGGAGTCTGTGCCCTATCTCAGGCGTCTATGGGCATTAAGGCAGGATACACCCTGGATGGAATGCCAACCACATCGCAGGGACACACACACACATTCACATTCACACACACATTCACACACACATTCATACACTAGGGGACAATTTTCCAAGGTGCCAATCAACCTACCGTGCATGTTTTTTTTTTTTTGGACCGGAAGGAAACCGGAGAACCGGAGAAAAAACCTGGGAAAAACCTCCTGAGGCACGGGGAGAACATGCAAACTCCACACACACATGGCCGAGACGGGAATCGAACCTGGACCCATACACATATATACACATACATATATATATATATATATATATATATATATACAGAGAGAGAGAGAGAGAGAGAGAGAGAGAGAGAGAGAGAGAGAGAGAGAGAGAGATGAATGGATGGGTGGGTGGACGGACAGGTAGAAAGAGGAATGTGGACATAATAAAAAGAGGTATGGAGAGAGGGAGAAGCAGATGGACGGATGTATAAGGGTATGGAGAGAATAAATAGATGTATGGAGAGAGAGAGAGAGAGAGAGAGAGAGATGGATGGATAGATGGATGGATGGACAGTCATGTAGGTATAACATTAATAGGCAGAGAGAGAGAGAGAGATGTACAGTATATAGGTATATACACACACACACACACACATATATATATATATATATATATATATATATATATATATATATATATATATGGGTGGGGGGTGGACAGGTAGAAAGAGGAATGTGGACATAATAAAAAGAGGTATGGAAAGAGGGAGAAGCAGATGGATGGATGGATGGATAACACGGCGTATTCTTTATTACCATATAACTCCCATTACGATTCATTCGCTGCAATTACTCACGTGAGAAAAACACCAGGGACGTTAAAACTAATACGCCACGCAAAAAGTGACGTTTGGCTCGAGTCCGTATTGAACAGCTGTGAAAGTGTGTAAGTTGTGGGTTATAATGAAGTGAAGCCCGTATCCCGGGGAGATCGAGCCCAAGTCGTGGCGGAGTGTGTTGTGGAGGATTAGCCGCTCGATAGCTGTCTGTCAGCCACACGGCTCGTTCCCTGGATCCAAACAGTTCAATATCCAGTCACATTCCTTTCTTTTTTTTTTTTCCTCCCCCCCTTTTTTTTTTTTTTTTACGACGTCGTGTCAAAGTGTCACTCACTCCCTCTCTCCCTGCAGTGGCCCCGATTTTATTCCCCTTCCGTGACCAGGATAACGCGCGAGCCTTGCATATAGATGTGTTTTTCTCCGGGATCTCTAGTTTCCTCCCTTATTCCTTGAGTGTGTGGATGTTTATAAGGTCGCGCTCTCGTTCCGAAGGCGCTGAACGGAACGCAATGAACGGAGATCCCCAACGCAATGCAAACCAATCAAATCGCGCTGCCGATTCGGTGAAGCTATTAGCGAAGAAAAAAAAGCGGAAAAAAAAAAAAAAAAAAAAAAACGTAATGTTCTGGTGAGCGATGAGACGCTTCTCACCCATAATCCCTCCGAGTTGATTTCCCAGTAGATTTGGGATTACTAGTTTCTCAGCGAGCAAATCCCCGTCTGATGCCGCTCTGCTACATCTGGACTAAAGGCTTTGTACTGCAATCCGCCGGTTTGTGTGGCTTCTCGGGTGTTCGAGGTGGGGGGGGGCAAATAAAACGTCTTTCTATCGATCTGTATTAGGTTGCGAATGTATCTAATCATAATGAAAAATGAACGAGGTGCCGAGGGTTAACGCTTTTAACGATGTCAGAGTTTGGGATGGCTGCTTTGGAAATGTAATAGATTACAAACGACCCTATTCACAATGTAATAAGTCAATTATAAAGGAAAGTAGCTAATTACATTTGATTACTTTCATTTGTCCACTAGGAAGCACTCGGAAAAAGTGGGATATATTTTCGCAACTGAGCTGCTTCAGGATCAAATTGTAGACGCCCCTATCCAGAGCGACTTACAACTGAGCAATTAAGTTAATGGCCTTACCAATAGATTTTTTTATGCTATATTTATGGTTAAAGTGGTGCGTCAGTTTCAGCTAAAGTCGCATTTTCATTATATATATATATATATATATATATATATATATATATATATATATATATATATATATATATATATATATATATTCATTCATCTTCTAACCACTACCACTTTATCAGATCCTCCCTTGGGTCACGGGGAGTCTGTGTCTATCTCAGGCGTCTATGGGCATTAAGGCAGGATACACCCTGGATGGAATGCCAACCCATCACAGGACACACACACACTCACACACACACAATTTTCCAAGGTGCCAATCAACCTACCGTGCATGTTTTTTGGACCTGGGGGGAGGAAACCAGAGAACCCGGAGACCGGAGAAAAACCCCTGAGGCACGGGGAGAACATGCACACAAACTCCACACACACATTGATGAGATGGGAATCGAACCCGGCGGTGTGAGGCGAATGTGGTAACCACTAAGCCACATATATATATATATATATATATATAGATATATATATATATATATATATATATATATATATATATATATATATATATATATATATATATATATATATATCTATATATATATATATATATATATATATATATATATATCTATATATATATATATATATATACAGTCCGATTAGGAATCTGTCATGATGTGGCTCGAGGGTGCCGACTTTCTCCCCCCCACCCCTTGTTGAGATCCGACTATTTCCCATGACGCACCGGGAGCTTGAAGTGAGGCATCGAGGCAGTTATTAAGCTCTGTGTTTGTGTCACCGACCACAATGAGGACGGATGGAGAGCCTCGGCTCCTCCCCATCCATCGGAGGTGTGTGTGTAGGGGGGGGTGGAGTTGGGAAATGGCAGCCTATGACAATATCTCTATTAGGAATGATGGAGAGTGTGTCAGGACGCGAGCTTTATTAACGCCGCTGCAAGAGACACACCGGTGTGGTGAGTAATGCCACTCAGCCAGGCTCCACACACACACACACCTTCAAAAGTACACCTCCGTCCCCGCCGCTTTCATTCCCGCGAAAGGTCATCCGCTTCGATTCGGATCGGAATGCGGCGACAAATGATTCCGCTAAATTACCGGAAGCCTTCCGGAGCCTGGAAGTGTACCGTATGGGGGCGATATATATACATATATATATATATATATATATATATATAAAGAGGATGTAAACGTCCGTCCGAGGACATACAGAGCAGCCGTCGGATTTACCTTCCAGCGGATGGACAGAGCGGGGATAACTTCCATTGATAACTGTATTCATATTTCACGCAGGTGACCAACCCGGAGCAGGCAACCTGTCAATCAACGGAACGCTGGAACTCTCCGCTGACATTCAGTGCCCTTTTCACATTTCCTCTAGGGATGGAAAAGAATAAATCACACACACACACACACACACACACACACACGATGCACTGGCCAACAACTCGTAAGGCCAAAGACGAAGGACGCCCCCCTATAAGATTCATCACCTTGCTTCTATGCAAATCGATCACGGCATGACATTTTGGGATAGAGGATGAATAGAGCCGTGGAAAAACAAACAACAACAAAAAAAACGAACAAACAACCGACATTGTAAACGAGTGATGCATGGAAAAAATGTGAATATAAATAATGCTTTAAAAGTATAGTAAGCGCATCGCCTTGGGCAGATCAATTCGGCTTTTCGAGTCAATCTGAGAGGTAAATAACAACAACTGGAGATAATAATAATAATAATAATAATAATAATAATAATAATAACAATTTTGAGGTCGGACAGAAGAACGGGAGACGATGTGAGCAAACTGCCGCTCAAACATAAAGGTGGGGGGGAGTGATGGGTTTGGGGTTGCTTTGGAGCAGTGTAGGTTGGAGACCTTATTCATGGGGGTGAAAGGAACCAACATGGCAACCATGGTATCCAAACGTTAACATTTACAGCATTCTATCCAAAGGGCTTTGATCCAAGCCCAATCTGGTGGGATTTGAGCCTGAGATCTTCCGGTCCAGGGGCAAATGCCTTCACCAACCAAAAGCATAAGTACACTCTCTATAAGCGTTATTTAGAGATTCAGTAAATAGGTGAGAAAATGTCATTTAAATATGGGGAAAAAATTACTCGAGCTAAATGTGACACGGCAAATAAAGGGGACGTTTGCTTAAGGGAAAAAGGTAAAAAAAAGGTAAAAAAAAAGGTAAAAAGTCGTAAAATGTTACTTTTGACGTTAAAACCCTGCATATACTATACGAACTCCATAGCTGTAGATACGCTAATCAGTCTGTTTTCTTCGCTAAGGCCAATCGACTTGAATTCAAGCTAATTGTTACACAGCAAATAAATCCCAAGTTTGCTTAAAATGTCGTAAAAAAAAGTCGTGAAAGTTACTTTTGACGATAAAACCCTGCATACACTATATACGGACTCCTTAGCCGTTTTCTTCGCTAATGCCAATCGACTCGAATTCAAGCTAAATGTTACACGGCAAATAAATCGCAAGTTTGCTTAAAATGTCGTAAAAAAAAGTCGTAAAAGTTACTTTTGACGTTAAAACTCTGCATACACTATATACGGACTCCTTAGCCGTTTTCTTCGCTAAGGCCAATCTACTCGAATTCAAGCTAAATGTTACACGGCAAATAAATCGCAAGTTTTCTTAAAATGTCGTAAAAAAAGTCGTAAAAGTTACTTTTGACGTTAAAACTCTGCATACACTATATACGGACTCCTTAGCCGTTTTCTTCGCTAAGGCCAATCTACTCGAATTCAAGCTAAATATTACACGGGAAATTAAATCGCAAGTTTGCTTAAAATGTCGTTAAAAAAAGTCGTAAAAGTTACTTTTGACGTTAAAACCCTGCAAACTTCTTAGCTGTAGATATGCTAATCAGTCTGTTTTCTTCGCTGAGGCCAATCGACTCGAATTCAAGCTAAATGTTACACGGCAAATAAATCGCAAGTTTGCTTATAATGTCGTAAAAAAAAGTCGTAAAAGCTACTTTTGACGTTAAAACCCTGCATACACTATATACGGACTCCTTAGCCGTTTTCTTCGCTAAGGCCAATCGACTCGAATTCAAGCTAAATGTTACACGGCAAATAAATCGCAAGTTTGCTTAAAATGTCGTAAAAAAAAAAGTCGTAAAAGTTACTTTTGATGTTAAAACTCTGCATACACTATATACGGACTCCTTAGCCGTTTTCTTCGCTAAGGCCAATCTACTCGAATTCAAGCTAAATATTACATGGGAAATTAAATCGCAAGTTTGCTTAAAATGTCGTAAAAAAAAGTCGTAAAAGTTACTTTTGACGTTAAAACCCTGCAAACTTCTTAGCTGTAGATATGCTAATCAGTCTGTTTTCTTCGCTGAGGCCAATCGACTCGAATTCAAGCTAAATGTTACACGGCAAATAAATCGCAAGTTTGCTTATAATGTCGTAAAAAAAAGTCGTAAAAGCTACTTTTGACGTTAAAACCCTGCATACACTATATACGGACTCCTTAGCCGTTTTCTTCGCTAAGGCCAATCGACTCGAATTCAAGCTAAATGTTACACGGCAAATAAATCGCAAGTTTGCTTAAAATGTCGTAAAAAAAAAAGTCGTAAAAGTTACTTTTGATGTTAAAACTCTGCATACACTATATACGGACTCCTTAGCCGTTTTCTTCGCTAAGGCCAATCTACTCGAATTCAAGCTAAATATTACATGGGAAATTAAATCGCAAGTTTGCTTAAAATGTCGTTAAAAAAAAAAGTCGTAAAAGTTACTTTTGACGTTAAAACCCTGCAAACTTCTTAGCTGTAGATATGCTAATCAGTCTGTTTTCTTCGCTGAGGCCAATCGACTGGAATTCTAAATATTACACGATATTATTTATATAAAAGTATAAAATAATATTTAAAAACAAATATTTAAATAAAAGTCGTAAAAATGTTTGACGTTGAAACCTTGCGTAAACTATAACAGGGTTGGCCAAGCCGTGGCTCCGGAGCCGCATTCGCACTCTTACGTTCATGTCGAACTTTGTGTTTTGTTTTTTTTTTAATGTGCCCATTTGCGTCGCTTGAGTTCTATAGGGTTTTTTTTTCATCAAATTCTCATGCGTGTGCGATGAAAACAGCGCAAATTTTCCCGGTAGGGGCGAGAACATCTAAGTCCGCGTTTATCCAATAGTGGGGCACGGATACGGATTCGAGACACAACACACTCCTCACAAGGCCGCCTCTCTGTCAACAATTCACGAGACTGCCCTTCAGCCCCCCCTCCAGGCCACGCCACGGTAAGACATTAACTAACGTGGCTCTTGGTCTCTGATTGGTTGGCCACTCCTGCACTATATGGACACCTTAGTCATCGATACGGTATGTGCTTGGGGAAGAATCACATGTCAGGGTCACATGTCAGGGTGACCAAGGATGTGGGGAGCGAAGGCTGGCCCGATCCAACCGCTCTTGTAGCTCACACTACTGAAGAAGTTGGCACTCGGTTCCCGCTCGATAGGTCAGGCAAAAAGGGGGGACCTACACAATATTAATCCTGAGCGGTGGAAATATATATATAATATATATATATATATATATATATATATATATATATATATATATATATATATATATATATATATATATATATATATAAAGCAGCTCAGATATGCAGGTACTGCTTATCGAACGAATCCCTCGTCCCCTGAACCCTGTCTAGCCCTTACTTTTAATCTCCTGAAATGATCAGCCTCATCATCCTTGAGCTCTTTTCCCTTTTTAATCTGTGTCCTAGAGCAGGGAAGAAAACACACACATACACACACACACACACACACACACACACATACCGTAAAGCATAACCGCCTTATCTATTTCAGTCCATTTTCCCCTTGTTCCAGTTCTCATAAGCTGCCATGACACGAGTTTATCCATAACGCGACGCGCTCGGCTCCAGGCCTCGCCGATAATAAAAGGTTGCGGGTAAAAGACGGGTGCGTTGGACGGACGTGAAGGTTACGGCGTTGACAGAGCGCCGTCTCTCCGACTCCGTTGTAAACAATGTGAGTAATCACCGACGGGGATGACGGCTCGGGACGTGGTTTACTGCACCTTACCCCGGCGCGATATGGGTCCCCCCATACCCCCCCCCCCCCCCCCCCTCATCCGTCACCGCTCAAGGGTAGGCAACATTTGGGAAGTGGAATGTTTCTCTCTCTCTCTTTCTCTCTTTCTGCCTCTCTCTCTCTCTCTCATTAGCACTAATGACTCGAAACCGGCTGCATGAAACCTGAACAGATGACCGGTGATTAATGATGATCTCTTGCTCCGTTCTCAGTGTGTGTGTGTGTGTGTGTGTGTTTGCGGGGAAAGGTCAAGGTTGCCTTTATGTGGGGAAAGTCTGGAACGTTCAAATGTGCCAAGATGGTGCAAACACACACACACACACACACACACACACACACACACACACACACACACACACACACACACACACACACACTAAGAGCATGGATGTAAATCCAATCCAACCCCACTATCTATGCAAAGAAGGGATATCGGGACGCTCCGAGGCAGCCTCGGCTTCTACGTTTACACACCCTCACCTTTGCCCTTATCCAGAGGCATAATTGAGGGCCTCGCTCGAGGGCCGCTCTGGTCCAGCACCCGGAGCGTCCACATGCAACTTTCCGAAGAAAAAGTGCTGTAAAGTAATCTGTCGTTCGCGTTAGCGTCTGTTCAGCGCTTTGGTCCCAATGTGGCCGACACGCCGAGGCCGACTTGTCATTCCACCCGTGTTCCCATCTTCCCCTTTGGGGGCGAATCTGCCTCGGCGTGCAGAACTGTCAGCGGACGAGGGCTTCTCGGGCGAAACGTCCTGGACGCTCGGAGCATGCATATTCAAACGTGCGGGAAAGACTGATTGGTTAATTAAGATTCAGTCAGAAGGAATTTGCAGCCGGGCGAAAGAGGGATGGCCGTGCCTACCAAGCCGCGTTTAAACAGTCCAACCAGGGCGTCGCCGAGGTCCGCTTTCATCTGGCCGCCTCCTCTCGCTGTCAGAAGCCCTGCGCTTTACAGACGGGCGGATCTGCGAACGTGGCGCGTTTATGTTTCGACGACGCCGGAGGGGGAGGGGCCTGTTTCAAACAATCAATGTCCTTTTTAAAGTAGCGCTCACTAAAAAAAAACCCTTTGCTTCCAGCTAGCGCTATTTTTACCCCCGGAATGCCGACTAGAGGAGCGCGACTAGCGAACGCGAAGTGCGCATTTTAATCGGTGTGCGAGCGTTGTTGCTATTTATTGTTGTTGTCGTGGCTGTTTGAACATCTCTGTTGTAGCGGGAACAAAAACTGGCAGCCGTTCCTGGTTAACTGCCAGCTCCGGAGAGCGAGATCCTGTGTGATGTGGGTGGTAATTAGGAACGGGATTATCTCCCGCTCTGATGCGGGGCCGCGACGAGGGAATCAAAAATAATTGACGTTTTAATGGGGACTTGCCGATTAAGTACAGCTAGGCCACGGTATATGCTACAATACAGTGACCAGAGTTTTAACATTGACTTTGATTAGTAAAATCAGTTACTCAGTGCCAATATTATAACATATCTAAAATGAGGGATTACGGCAAAAAAAAAAAAAAAATTCAAACATTCGCATTTGTGCCAAAGAAAACCAATCTTATCCATCTTTCATAACACAAGACTGAGCTTATCAGAGGGGGCACGGTGGCTTAGTGGTTAGAAAGTTCGCTTCACACCTCCAGGGTCCGGGTTCGATTCCCGTCTCGGCCATGTGTGTGTGGAGTTTGTGCATGTTCTCCCCGTGCCTCAGGGGGTTTTTCTCCGGGTTCTCCGGTTTCCTCCCCGGTCCAAAAAGATGCACGGTAGGTTGATTGGCACCTTGGAAAATTGTTCCTAGTATATGAATGTGTGTGTGTGTGTGTGTGTGTGTCCTGTGATGGGTT
>JACRUU010000015.1:15277723-15312723 GCA_030449085.1 Kryptopterus vitreolus
GTGATAAAATACATAAAGCGTAAATAACATGTATAAAAAAAACGGCAAATATTGTCGCCTGTTGTGACTATATAAGGGCAAGGACCACAACCCCAAAAAAGGGGGCGGGGTTTAATGTGATGAAGAAATTAGAACAAAGCATTTGCGATTGTTTCTATTGTTTTGTTTTTTTTAACACTATTATTATTATTTTCTCCAGTGTTTACATTTCATAGAGGGACATGTGCGATATTAATGGATCAAAACGCTTTGGTGCAGCACAATATATTATACAATAATATATTTATTTCTACTAACATGTCCATATCACGTCCTATAGACGTGAGACGTCATGACCGAGACTTGCCTTTCGGACCTGCTTATGTCTAATTAGCATAATTGATCGTGATGGACGACTCGTATAGCGACCAAAGTCGTAAGCGTAATCCCCGAGCGAAGCATGAAGCGGATTATTCTGCAGAGAAAGCCAGAAATATGCCGTCAAATGATGACGGATGACGGTGGTTTTCATCACCCGGACTCATTAAGGCGAGCTAATAGTGCTATTAACCTGGCGAGAACTGACCCTGGATCTGTGAATTGACTGAAACGAGATGAAGTCTTCAGTCGTAAGGTATCTTCAGGAAGCTCCGCCCACTCTGCAAGCGCAAACGGAGATCACGGATATCTTTCAGCAGCTTCTTCATTATAGTAGCAGTAGACCTTTTCTTAAAGTCGATTATTTATTTTGTTTTTATTTGTGTATTTACGCACTTATCCATCCATCCATAAATGTGAAGATTGGTGTGTTTTTGTTTGTAATCGTTCTTGTTTTTCTTTGTTTAATGCTTGTTTGTTTCCTGGTTGTGTGAGCGATGGTTCTAACCCTAGATCTAGCTATGTATGTATATTGATTTTTCATTCATGTATTTATTTATTGTTTATGTGTTTAGTTTGTGTTTTGGTGATTTATATATTCTTTTATTGATATATTTATTTATTTATTGACACCCTAATTTATTTTTGTTTGGTGATCTATCTATCTATCAATCAATCAATCAATCAATCTAATGACATCATACAAACATTTTGACATATCTATCTATCATGCAGACAGACAGGAAGAAAGACAGACAGACAGACAGATAGACAGACAGACAGACAGACAGACAGACACATACAGATCTATCTATCAGACAGGAGGAAAGACAGGAGGAAAGACAGACATACAGACAGACAGACAGATAGATAAACATACTGATTGTCTGTGTCTGTCTATCTATCTATCTATCTATCTATCTATCTATCTATCTATCTATCTATCTGCTTGTCTAGTTTACAATTATTTCATCTATTTGTTTGTGTAATTAGTTATATTCATATATATATATATATATATATATATATATATATATATACACACACACACACACACACACTGTATATTTTAATTTCAATTAATGATTTGTTTACTTCGTTATTCACCTGTGTGTGTCTCTCTCTCTCTCTCTCTCTCTCTCTCTCTCTCTCTCTCTCTCACATTGTACACACGAGTTGTTGTGTGTTGTTGTGCGATGCTTCCGTCCCGATGCTTGTACAGAAACGACCCGAGGTCCCGGGAACGCGGCGTCGGGGAATAAAATCCCCGGGTGCGAGCCGCGAGTGGCGAGGCTGCGAGGCCGCGTCGTGTGTACAGAGAGGAAGACGAAAGGGCGGCTATAAATTACACAGTGACAAGGTATCAGCAAATAAATCACCTCGGGGTGGCCTGCACACAGAGAGCATAATTCATTTTGTTCTCTGGAGGTGAGAACATTTAAGCCGGAGCTTTCAGTGCTGCAGGATGGATTGTGTCTTTTACAACAGTCTTGGTGTTCCATTAAACTTTAATGTCTGCATTAACTACTCTGTAAAACTTCTTTTTCCCGATGTTGTTGTTGTTGTTGTTGTTTCGGTTTTTGTTTTAACGAAAACGTTAATATATATCGTTTGTTTTTGCGTACGGATTTCAGAAACGAAAGGACGGTTTCGCCGATCCGTCGGTCTCCCGGCGCGACGCCGGCCCGGCGCACGCCTTACATAAGTGCGCTTCATTTCCCGGCTAAAGTGTTTTTCTTGGACGCCGCTCATGTCTGATCTGGACTTTAACGGACGCCTCGTTGCCAGGTTTTTGTCCTGCGCGGGTTCCAAATCCTCTCTCATCTCTGGCACGCGGCTCCGCAGGGAAGCCATCAGCGGTGCGCTTTCAAACTCGGCCTCGCCTTCTGATGTGCTGCTGCTCTAATAGCATCCGAGCGTGCTTTCACCGCGCTGGCTTTGGCCGAGGATGAAGCCCGCGGACGTCGTCGTCCACCCCCCTACCCCCTACTCCCCCCCTCCGTCTTGCTCTAATGCCGCCGACTGGATAGATGCCTGCACCTGGTGGCACTGCCGGTCTGTGATCTCTATTAGATGTTTCCAGTACTCCAAATTTCTCTCGGCCCAGGCTCTGAAGTGCACTTCCTTTTTTCCTTTCCCTTTTTTCCGTCAACAATGAGCCGAGGCTCTCCGAGCGCCAACTAAAGCAGGCAGACACGAGTCCGAACCAGCATGCGTTATCTGATTTTCAGCCAAAAGGGAAAAAAAAATCCTAAAAGCCGGATGATGAGGGATCATTTAATGGGTTTAATCTTGACACTTAGTCCAGTCATGGCACATCTCTCTCTCTCTCTCTCTCTCTCTCTCTCTCTCTCTCTCTCTCTCTCGTGTGTGTGTGTGTAGATATATGTATGTACGTATGTATATATTAAGGCTGTAGAACCGCCATGAGTTAATTAATCGCACGTGTTCAATGTACCATAAATGACCACTTTTCATGTTTCTAATACTGTAACTAACTGTACCACATGTTTATAATTATATACATTTCTCTCAAAATCTCTCCCTTTAATAAAACTATTGATTATTTAATATTTATTTTACTATTCCCTTGAACCCTAAATGATTCTTTTAATATGAATTTCTTGTTAATATGAATTTCTTGTTAATGTTACAATGTTATTTTGTTTAGTGTTTGTTTGAATAGTAAATTATGGGACGTGGCTCCTTTAAGAATTGTGTTCCGGTTGCTTTTCCATATAAACTGGTGATACGGTGTTTAGGTTATACGGAAGCGCTTTATTGCGTTCAGTAAAAATGCGTTTTATTGCGTAATACGGATTTGGGAATGTGATGTGCTCGCGTAAGGTTCCATACGGTAATATACGCTAATATAGTGAGGAGATCGTACCTGTTGTGAATGAGCAGCTAGGGGGCGTAATTCGGGGGGAATTTAGGAAACATGAGTGGATGCACTGAACGTTTCTTTATTCGTTCTTTTTTTGTTGTTCGGTTTTCTTTCGTTCACCAACACAATTCACACACACACACACACACACACACACACACACACACACACACACACACACACACACACACATATTCATCTTCTATATACCTTCTACCGCTATAAAAAACCGATCTTCCCTCGGGTCACGGGGAGTCTGTGTCTATCTCAGGCGTCTATGGGCATTAAGGCAGGATACACCCTGGATGGAATGCCAACCCATGGCAGGACATACACACACATATATTCACACACACATTCACAGACTAGAGACAATTTTCCAAGGTGCCAATCAACCTACCGTGCATGTTTTTTTTTTGGAACCGGGGGGGAAACCAGAGAACCCGGAGAAAAAACCCCTGAGGCACGGGAAGAACATGCAAACTCCACACACACATGGTCAAGACGGGAATCAAACCCAGACCCTGGCGGTGTGAGTCAAACGTGCTAACCACTAAGCCACCATGCCCCCTATATATATATATATATATATATATATAATATATATATCATGAGTTGTCTTTGAGTACAAGCCTGCCATTCTGATCAACCAATAACAGTCCAGAGCTGTTTCTCCTCCCAACACTTGTACCTGCATTGACTCCTGCAAGCAGCTTCCCTCATGTGCACTTCATGTGCACTTCATGTGCACTTCATGTGCACTTCATGTGTACAGCACCACTGCCTTTATCAGAAACATAATCAGAAACAAAAACGTATTGAGTGTGTTTGTATTGAGTACTTCTGCTGGTAAAATTCTCCTTTCAATACAAACTCGAGGCATAGGGGGCGCCCCTGAGCACATTATCACAGACGCTGATCGTCAATTGAAGCGCGTTTTCCAGACGATGAATCATAATCATCACACGGAGAACGGTTTGTGTTTAAATTTCAATCCCAGAGCCATGTGTGGAAGAAAGTAATCATCGAAATAAAATGAAGACGAATCCTATGATGAATAATCCGAGCATCTGGCTTTCTGGGTTCGTCTCAGCAGCGATGATGAAATGCGTACAAAACGAAACAAGCTGCTTTTACCGGATCACATGCTTCAAATAAATAAATAAATAAACGAATGAATAAAAAATGCTACAGATGTTTTGGTTTTGTTTTGGTCCAAAGACCAGATGGTTTCATCTCGAAGAAAATGCCCTGGTAATGGAGGTGGCTTTTATTTTCGCTTCTGTCGCTCCGTCGTTCCTCCTCTGAGATGTTTCTGGAGTAAGGATTGCGTCAGAGGCCGCTACGTCGAAAAAAAAAACAAAAAAAAAAGAAAACAAAATAAAACAAGCGCTTGGTTTTAAGCCTGCGGGGGGAAAAAAACATCTAAATGGGAGAAAATAAAGAAATAAATGTGATGAAAATAGATTATGTTTATGAACTTATCAACTTATTAAAATGAATACGCGACTGGAGAGCGGCAATAATGTGGCAATTATTGTTATGGATGTTATTATTGTTATTGTAATTTGTAGTAGTTTACTGTAGGAAAAGGGGGGGGGGGGAAGAAAAGGGAGAGTACTTTAGGAAGAGTTTATTACGAGAGTTGGGGGGGCAGAAGGAGTACCAGATTATTCATTATTTTACTTATTATTACATTATATTATATAGTATATACATTATTATTATTATATTATTATTATTATTTATTATTATTATTATTATATATTATATTATTATTATTATTATTATTATTATTATTATTATTATTATTATTATTGGTTTTTACAATAGAATTTCATTATTATTATCATTGTTGTTGTTGCTGTTATTATTACTATTATTATTATTATTATTATTATTATTTAGTAGTAGTAGTAGTAGTAGTAGTAGTAGTAGTAGTAGTAGTATTGGTTGAGAATAGAATTTCATTATTATATGTTATATATATTATTATTATTATTATTATTATTATTATTATTATTATTATTATTATTATTGGTTGAGAATAGAATTTCATTATTATTATCATTTGTGTGTTGTTGCTGTTATTATTACTTTTATTATTATTATTATTAGTAGTAGTAGTTGTAGTAGTAGTAGTAGTAGTATTGGTTGAAAATAGAATTTCATTATATTATATGTTATTATTATTATTATTATTATTATTATTATTGGTTGAGAATAGAATTTCATTATTATTATCATTGTTGTTGTTGTTGTTGTTGTTGTTGTTGTTATTATTATTATTATTATTAGTAGTAGTAGTAGTAGTAGTAGTATTGGTTGAGAATAGAATTTCATTATTATATGTTATTATTATATATTATTATTATTATTATTATTATTATTATTATTATTATTATATTATTATTTTTGGTTGAGAATAGAATTTCATTATTATTATCATTGTTGTTGTTGCTGTTTATATTATTATTATTATTATTATTTTTATTATTATTATTATTATTATTATTATTATTATTATTATTATTATTGGTTGAGAATAGAATTTCATTATTATTATCATTGTTGTTGTTGTTGTTGTTGTTGTTGTTGTTGTTGTATTATTATTATTATTATTAGTAGTAGTAGTAGTAGTAGTAGTAGTAGTAGTTGTATTGGTTGAAAATAGAATTTCATTATTATTATTAGTAGTAGTATTATTAGATTAGCATAGAACTGCATTATTATTATCATATATGATTATTGTTGCTATTATTATTATTATTATTATTATTATTAATATTATTAATGTAGGTGGTTTAGACTAGAATTTCAATGATTGTAATAATAATAATAATTATAATAACAATAATAATAATAATTATTATTATTATTATTATTCAGTAGCGTGCGTGCCATGCCACACATCATACCATTTAGCCTCCGTTTAACACGGTGCGCGTTCAGAAGACTCGCGGTCTCTCCAGTGGATCCGAACGCGTTTGAGTTCCGAAGCACAAAAATAACTAAATGAATAAAATCAAAGCTGGACTGGAACCCTTGGAAGCCCCCGTGGCTCGTGGATAAACATTGACGCGCCACATTTTATCCGGTGGTTCGGCGCCTCCGGGAGGCCGAGGCCCATTACGCGAGACACTGATACAACAAAGCGACGCGCGCATCGATTTTCCCTCTAAAGCGCGCGCAATTTAGCGGCCGCGTCCAAATTGCGTTACGATTTATGGTCTGGATATGACGCGTGCGGGCCGGGATTCGCGCACTTCGGGGGGGATCTCGGGGAGGGAAAATTCATCCCTTATGACGTTTTTTTACTTCTAGTCCCCCAACACACACACACACACACACACACACACACACACAGTCGCTGGGGCATTAGATTAAGTGTTACCTTGGCTGAGAGCGGTGTCACAACTTTTAATCTTGTCTAGTGCTGTAGTGCTGTCCTTTCGGCGTATCTCAATATTTCACGCCTTAATTGATGGACCTTATCTGTCCTTCGACCTACATTTATCCGCCGCCGAACTCTGAACCTTTTTATTGGCCGCGCTTCTGTTGCGCGCACACACACATCATGCTTTCGTTCTGCAAATAAATACCTATGAGAAATGAAGTGCATATCTGTACTGGCTGAGCACATGGCACCTGGCTCATGATGATAAATGGTGCTACATGGGCTGAAGCATCATTGGGAGCTGAAAGCATCAGCGATAAACCAACTAGGCCTGCGCACCACAACAACAACAACAACAACATCGACACCACCACCACCACACCCGCACACCTAGCCAGGGCGATCGGGGACAAACGCCAGCGCTAGAGCGTTCCGCATCCGTGTGAAAACCCGAGGGAGAGAAGGAGGGAGGGAGGGAGGGAGGGATCTATCATATGCACAGGGAAAAAAACACAGCAAAAACACGACTTCTGCCGGGAAACGGCGTGCACGGCGATTTACGAATTTCCTGTTCCTTAGAGGAAGAAGTAACGAACTAATTCGGAAAAAGAAAAGTGCACATGTGCAAAAAAAAGTGAGGACAAAACACACACACACACACACACACACACACACACACACACATACATATGCGAATATATATATAATATATATATATATATATATATATATATATATATATATATATATATATATATATATATATATACTATATACACACACACACACACACACACACACACACAACATATAAAAATGTGTGCGTGTGTGTTTGTGTATGCGTCTATGCATGGATGGAAATATATAATATAAAAAAAATGAATAGCATGATACTAATTATTTAATGGGGCGGGGTTTAAACTGGAGACACAAAATTGAATGTAAAAAAAAAATAAATAAAATAAAAATCACGCGCACAAACAAACAAATAAATAAATAAATAGATAAATCGTCCTTGGCGCCGATTGAATCTTCTCAAATCTGAGCGAGAGCTGCCAAAGTGTGTGTGCGAGACGCCCTGGCGTTATCATAGCCATATAGAGAGGAACGGCCCTGCCAGTGCTTATTCATCAATTTGCATCAAGCGGGCGCTCGTAATGCGCGACCTCCGCCAGGACTCCCGTTAATAATCCATCATTGGAAATGACGTCCTCGTGTCGGTTGGTTCGCGAACAGATATCGACAGCCATGCCATGTGTCCTAATAATGTCCCGAACGTGCATTATTTATCTATTGGGCGAAGAGCGTATCTACATGGGGCATTGGAAGAGGTTTTGGAATGTCGACATCTGGTAATAATAAACGAAGGCCGGCGAGGGCTGGGGGGGGTGAGTGGGGGGAGTGGGGGGGGGGGGGGGGTGGAGTTTTGATCATTGTTGCGTGTGTAATTACAGCCCCGTGCGCTGCGATTGATGAGCGCGCCGGGGACGCCTCTTGCCAATACTCTCTCAGAAGTGCTCCCTATCCATCACCTGAAGAGGTTAAGTAATGCACATTTGAATGAGATCAATTAAGGGCTGGCTTTTGCCTTCCACATCGTAATTCCTGAGTCGCGCTCGTCACGGTGATGACATACGGCATGACGGCGAGAGCTCAAGCTAACGCTGGAGTAACTCGATGGAGGAGGACGATATATATGTGTCAGGCGGTCGGGGTCGAAAGGGCGACACTTGTTTTTAACTCTGGCTTTGGATAATACTAATACTACTATATATATATATATATATATAGATGGTGTCTTAGTGGAGGCCTCATTGGCCTCTGGTTCAGAAATATCGCAGGTTCAAACCCCACAACCACTACTAGCGGCGGGCCCTTGAGCAAGGCCCCTAACCCTCAATTGCTCAATTGTAAGTAAGCTCTGGATAAGGGCGTCTGCCAAATGTCATAAATGTAAATGCAACACACACGGTATATGTAAATCTATCTATCTATCTATCTATCTATAGAGAGAGAGAGGAGAGAGTATATATATATATATATATATATATATATATATATATATATATATATATATATATATATATATATATATATATATATATATATCTATATATATATATATATATATATATATAGATATATATATATATATATATATATAACTCTCTCTCTTTGTATATATATATATATATATATATATATCTATATATATATATATATATATATATCTATATAGATAGATAGATAGATAGATAAATATATATATATATATATATAAATAATACACACATTCAGTTTTTATCAAGATAAAATCTGAATTTATTGCAAAAAATAGTACCATTTTCATTACTGAGATTAGTAAAAAGAACTCCTCTGTCGTGCCTCATCTCGTGTCTGACTCGTAGAAGGTATTAAAAAAAATGAGCAAAGTCTTTCAGACAGACACGTCAGGCGTGAGAGCAAAGCTCTTCATCCAAAAATTTCACCTAATAACCCAGATTTCTATTTTATTTGTGATTTTTTTTCTTCACGGCATCTATAAAGGAAATGAAGTTACACGTCTGCCACGCCAAAAGAAAGAACGAAAAAAAGGAGAGAAGACGGAATGACGGCTGACGGATGAAGTGACGGCACGGGGTAAGGGCGTGAAAGCTGTGCTTATCGAGCTCTTTTATATATGGCGGATTCCCACCGAGAGGGTTTGAAGTGGAGGCCACGCAGGAGGAATATATAGGGCTTCTCAGCGCTGTCAGTCTTGTAGGATTATCTGGGGTTGCGGTTGAAGTTGGTGTTTGCTTACTGCGGAGTACTCTGTCATGGATTTCCTGTCTTTATATCCAAGGCTGACTGATAAACCGAGTCCATTTTCCACGCGCCGCCCTAAGACGCGGGGCACACGGAGGGGGAAAGAAAGAAAGAAAGAAACAAATAAATAAATAAACGCCGACAGATAAAGCCAAAAAGAAAGCGAATGCCACTCGGGCGGACGTGCTGCCACCCTGCCCATGCTTTCAATAAAGAATATACGGCGTACTTTATGTGATGCGATGTGACGTGATGCGGAGTGCGTCTTATATACCAATTGCCAGTGTTTTCTTTTATTAAATCTATTAGATTCGGCGCATAAGACAAACAAACAAACAACACAACACAACAAATGGATGCCGCTCTGAGGGAAACGTCGATGGGATCACGCTGTATATCCGCGATGAGCCCCAAGGGCACCTCGGAAAGCAGATTCAATGCAGGACAACAGTGATGTCATACACTATTCCTTTTATTTTGTCTTCCACGGTGTAACTGAATGGATATAATAACGTTTGTATTTTATCCTTTCGGATTCTTAGACGTAGAAATGTACAAAGACGGTGCGCAAAACCGAAAACATCCAGCCAGGAGGGGGTGTACAAAAATATCGATGCACTTGAGTATTGGCGATATTTTTTTGCCGATTATATACAAACTCATACCGGTGTCGTTTGACGTCGATATTCCGCCCTTTTTCATTCGCTCAAACACTGTAGTATGACGGTGCGGAAAACCAAAAAGTAGCGGGTGTACGAAAATATCGATACACGTGAGCATTGCGATATTTTGTTTACCGATACTCGCAATATCAATATTAATTAAAAACAATAAACAACACTGATTTTATACGCTATTCCTTTTTTAAATATTGTGCATCGGAATGAAAGTTCATTCAAAGGTCTTAAATGATCGCTGTGGATTCTCACTCATGTTTATCCTTTAGGATTGTTAAAGTTGTACAAATGACGCGGAAAACCGAAAACATCCGGTATATATTTATAAAATAATATACAAAATACAAATATATAAAATAGCATTTTATCCTTTGGGATTTTTCCGTTTTACTTCGCACAAAGACGGCCTACAAAAAAAAAGGATGGCGGTGTACAAATATATCGATACAGACGAGTATTGCGATATTTTGTTTGGCGATACTCGATCAATTCGCAAACGTCGATATTACAAAATAAAAACGTACAAACTCGTACAAGATTCATGGCCGTATCGTTTTAAGTTTATATCCCAATGGCGGTCTTATCATGTCGGAACTGGAAGTAGTAGCATTAGGGCACGCCGTTAACAGTTAGCGTTAAAACATCCTCGAATCCGCTGCATTGAAAAACGAAGGATCTGGAGTGAAGTGCCTGGAGATACGAACAGGTCTCGGGAAGAAAATTCCTTAGATAAGAAATATCCCGATATATATATATATATATATATATATATATATATATATATCGCCTTTCTTAGAGTATTGCAATGTATGGCGACATATCGTATCGCGACTGTCATATGTATAGCCGGATTTTTGCCGATTCGCAGCCCGATATAACGTTCGTTTTTTCATTCCCTTCTTTAAATGATGAGATAAACGTGTGGGAGTGCTTCCTAAAGAAAAATCACTCATTTGTGCTATTTATTATACTTATAACCAACTGTAGGAGGGCATCTTACCGCCGCGCACGGATGTTAACGATTTTTTCGTTCTTTACCCCCGACAGAGCGTTCGATTGTGTTTCATCTCGCACGTACCGTACGCCACAGAATCCGCTCCCTCTACACGGATCATATAACATATATGCATACAATAGTCATAATTCCCGTTGTTGTTGGGTTTTTTTCCTATTACAAACACGCGTTGTTATTCGTTCTTTGTTTAAACGTTTGATAACGAAGACGGCCGCGTTATTAGGCGTCTGACGGATGTTTGCTGACGCCGGAGCTCTAAAGGCCGGGCCGGGGAGAACCTCGGTGCTTTTTTTAAGCAGGAGTTGCATAAGTTTCTGGGCTGTTGCCATGACGACGCCAATGTGAGAGTCCTAGAAAAGCACACAAGACCCTAAAAATGTGTGGAATGTGAAATGTGTGTGTATATATATATATATATATATATATATATATATATATATATATACACATACATACATACACATACATACAAGTATATACAGAAAGGAAAAGAGGAATTAAATGCCCCCATGTTGCTGATGTGATGGAAATATTTCAGGGACGTTGTCTTTTTGTTCCCCGGGTCAAATGGCATTTGCAGAAATGAGCCATTAAGAGGAAAGACTTTTTAATTTGTATGCATCAGAAAACCCGTGCTTTTTTTTTTCTTTTTTTTCTTTTTTTTTACACTAATGGGTCTTAGCCAGTAACCAATGCCCAGTAATTACACATTAGCGGCTCTGCCATTTTAGACCAATCCTTAATTGTTTTCTTCTCTTTTTTTTCCTCCTTTTCTTTTTTGGCCGCGTAATTGTGTCATGTCACATTAGCATTGTTTCCCTTCGTCCTTTAACTCTCGGCAATTAAAGTGCTGTCCGAGTCAGGAGTAATTACTTAAAGGGTTCCTAGCGCTGATAAAACGGACGTGCTTGGTCTCAAATCCGTGTTGTGGGGAGGACGGAGGGGGTGGGGGGAATCTGGGGCTGAGCTACCGTCTACCTTTTCCCTCCGTGTCATCTTTTGTCCATCGACTTTGTTTTGGACCGTCTCCAAACACTCGTTCAGGAGCTGCTCGCACTAGGAACCCGAGGGAAGCTGGAGCTCGAGAGCACGACATCATTGCTTTGCAAGCTCCTCGATAATAAAAATAAAGAAATGTTTTTTTAAAAAAAGACATGACTGACACAGACTTCATGCAAAATTCACCTGGGGGCCTGGCCGGTCGGGGTGATTAGCATCTCGTGGCCAGACCGAGCCGGCAGGGGGACGGAGGCAGAAAGCTGTCTGTGTCCTACAGACCATCGAACGCAGTTCATCTAGAGTTTAGCCGTCTCGTACACTTCTATGGTAGCTGGGTGTGGTTAGGTGTTCGGAAAAATATAACCACGTGCACGTTATGTCTGGGTGTGGTTAGTAACTGGGTGTGGAGGTGTGTCTAGCTGGGTGTGGTTAGGTGTGTCTGGGTGTGGTGGGTATGTCTGGGTGTGGTTAGTGGGGTGGTCTGGGGTGGTTAGGTGTGGGTCTGGGTGGTGGTGTGGTTAGGTGTGGTTAGGTGTGGTCTGGGTGTGTCTGGGTGTGGTGTTGGGTGTGGTCTGGGTGTGGTTGGGTGTGGTTAGGGTGGGTGTGTCTGGGTGTGGTTGGGTGTGGTTGGGTGTGGTTGGGTGTGGTTATGGCTGGGTGTGTCTGGGTGTGGCTGGGTGTGGTTAGGTGTGTCTGGGTGTGGTTAGGTGTGGCTGGGTGTGGAGGTGGTCTGGGGGTCGTTATGTGGTGTGGTCTGGGTGTGGTTAGGTGTGTCTGGGTGTGGTGTGGCTGGGTGTGGTTAGGGTGTCGTTAGGTGTGGGTGTGGTCTGGGTGTGGTTAGGTGTGTCAGTTGTGTGGCTGGGTGTGGCGTGTGGTTTGGGTGTGGGTTAGGGGGGGTGGGGGGGTCGGGGTGATAGGTGTGGTTGGGTGTGGTTAGGTGTGGTTAGGTGTGTCTGGGTGTGGTTAGGTGTGGTTAGGTGTGTCTGGGTGTGGTTAGGTGTGTCTGGGTGTGGTTGGGTGTGGTTAGGTGTGGCTGGGTGTGGGGTGTGGTTGGGTGTGGTTAGGTGTCTGGGTGTGGGTGAGTGGGGTGTGGTTGGGTGTGGTTGGGTGTGGTTGGGTGTGGTTGGGTGTGGTTGGGTGTGGTTGGGTGTGGTTGGGTGTGGTTGGGTGTGGTTGGGTGTGGTTTGGGTGTGGCGGGGTTGTGGTTGGGTGTGTTGGTGTGGTTAGGTGTGGTTAGGTGGGTAGGTGTTTCGGGATGAATTAAGGTGGGGTGTGGTGGTGTGTCTGGGTGTGGTTAGGTGTGGTTAGGTGTGTCTGGGTGTGGTTAGGTGTGGTTAGGTGTGTCTGGGTGTGGTTAGGTGTGTCGGGTTTGGTTAGGTGGTTGGGTGTGGTTATGTTTGCGGTACGCGACCCGAATGCATGGCATGGTGGAGAACAACTACTTGACATTAATCAGGGGGGAAATAAATCCCTATTATAGCGTATACACATTCTGACTTACCAGCAAATGTGTAGACAGACAGACGGACGGACAGACAGACAGACAGATATTAAAAGACAGATAGATAAATAGATAGATAGACAAATGTGTAGACAGACAGACAGACAGACAGACAGACAGACAGATAGATAGATAGATAGATAGATAGATAGATAGATAGATAGATAGATAGATAGATAGATAGATAGATAGATAGACAAATGTGATAGACAGACATACAGACAGACAGACAGATAGACAGAGATGAGACAGACAGACAGACAGACAGACAGACAGACAGATAGATAGATAGATAGATAGATAGATAGATAGATAGATAGATAGATAGATAGATAGATAGATAGATAGATAGATAGATAGATAGATAGATAGATAGGAAAAGACAGATAGATAAATAGATAGATAGACAAATGTGTAGACAGGCAGACAGATAGACAGGCAGACAGACAGACAGACAGACAGATAGATAGAGAAAATGCCCAGAAAGAAAGGAAAAAAAGAACGACAGACAGACAGAGCGATGCATCGATCCTCTTTGTTTTGCTGCTTTTCACTGTTTTTACTCGCGTGAATATTTTCTTCCCGGCTTCACCGTCACGCGCATCCCAACTCGCCTCCGAACTCCACGCAGGAAAAAGTTTTGTGGTCACCTGACACCTTCCTTCACCCTCGCGACGTGACTCGTTCCCGACTCCTCGCTTCCTCCCTCGTTCCTTTGTTTTTATCGACGGCACAAAAATGCAGCGTTTTGTCGAGACGCGATTACGCATCGGTGTTTCAAAGCCACGCCGCATATGTAAATGCGGATAAAGAAAGAAAGAAAAGAAAAGATAAGAAAAAAGTTCCCAGCCTTGATATTGTTTATCGCTAAGAAGAGAAAATAAACAAAAAACAAAAAAACAAAAAGCATCGAGACACCTTTATTGATTCCAGTTTAAACACCTCGTCTAAGAATGATTACAATTCTGGCCGCCATCGTTTATTTATTTATTTATTTATTTATTTATTTATTTATTTATTTAGGAAACTGAATTATGCTCTACGGTGCTAAGAGCTTTACATGCGGTACATTTAAATCAGCACTACGCTCCACGCCTGAATCGTACACACACACACACACACACACACACACACACACACACACACACACACACACACTGAGCTGTCACCTCGGCTCGGAATTAGCAAGCGAGGCCTTACGCGTTATGATTGATTTCTCCTATCTAGTGTGTTGGAGTGAGTTGAAATTGATCCTGTCATTTAGCAGTAAATATCATGAGGAGGAAAGGAAGGAGGGCGTGTGTGTGTGTGTGTGTGTGTGTGTGTGTGTGTGTGTGTGTGTGTGTGTGTGAGGGGGAGGGACGGAGTTTGGATGGCGTTTGTAGGGGCTGCGCACGTTCATCAATCTGACCCCTCGGATCAATTCATTTTTCCGCGGCTAAATTACAACCCGGAGTGCGGAAGCGTGCGATCCGAGCCCGAGCGCTCGCTCTTTGCAATCTCGTTTCTGGGATGTAAACGTGAGGGGGGGGGAAGGGGGGGGGGGGGGGGGAGGGGGGGGGCATGGTGTGGGGGGTTGGTCCTCCAGAAATAAATGCATGCATTTTTTTTTTAAATAGTTCAAAATTACACGCCCAAGTCACCGATCTGGATGGGTTGACTATGACCAGGGGGGCGGTGGGGGCGGGGGTGGAGTGGGCGGGGTTTACAGAGGAAGAAATGAAGGTCTTGTGATTAAAGGAAACAAATAAAAGTGTGTTATGGGTTTCCGAAGTGCTCTCGGACGTCTGCAAACGAATATCGGTTTGTTCGTTAATTCGTTCCTCTTGGAATCAATACCGTATTGAACTCATTCATTCATTCATTCATCTTCTAGCGCTTTATCCGATCTTCCCTCGGGTCACGGGGAGTCTGTGCCTATCTCAGGCGTCTATGGGCATTAAAGCAGGATACACACTGGATGGAATGCCAACCCATCGCAGGACACACACACACACACACACACACATTCATACACTAGGGACAATTTTCCAAGGTGCCAATCAACCTACCGTGCATGTTTTTGGACCGGGGGAGGAAACCGGAGAACCCGGAGAAAAAACCCCCTGAGGCACGGGGAGAACATGCACAAACTCCACACACACATGGCCGAGACGGGAATCGAACCCGGACCCTGGCGGTGTGAGGAGAACGTGCTAACCACTAAACCACCGTGACCCCTATTGTTTAGATATAGTGTAGATATAGTGTATTGTGTAGATATAATATGCCGCTCCATGCGCCATCTGGTGGATATTCTGCTAAGCACAACACGTGTATTTAAAGACCCCTCTGACTTCCAAACAAGCTGGGATATTTGAAGAAATGCATTTCCCTTACAGGCTCAATAAAGTATGTAAAATAAATAAATAAACAAACAAACAAACAAACAAACAAATAAATAATCCCAGGCACAACCGTACATGCATGCTAGCAAACTCTTTAGACAACCCCGATGAACCCACTGTACCGGGAGTGTCGTTCCGGACTGTTAACAATATCCGCTCCCTCCCACGTCCTTTTTTTACGCCCGATTTACAAACCCTATCTGCGACCTTTAGCACGCTGACCAACTTCCTCGTCGACTCGCTTGCCGTCCAAACCTGCTTCCGTTTAAGTTCCCGGGTTCGACCTCTGCCTGTCTGTTTGTGTTAGCGTTACGGCTCCACTCGCGACGGAGGCGCGGGACAGCGCCGGACCCTCAGGAGCCGACGGAACAGCGTGTGCGGCATGGGAGTAATTTAAAAGATTGCGGGAGTGAGTGGGAGGTCAGGCGGTGCGGGCGAATTAAAAAGAAGCCAAATAAAAAATACAGGAAAACAGGTACGGGTGTCGCTTCTGAAAGTTTCTTCCTGAATACTTTTCACTATATCGGTAGTGCGCGTCCGCTCGCTTCTTTTCCATCCCTTTTTTTCAATCGATTACAAAACGGAAGGGGGGGGCTGGGAAAGAAATGAAAATTTTGGGTCGATCGCTCGCAAAGTGCATGATGGGATTTCGGAGTGCTTTTCAGATGTCTTCACTGCAATGCAATAAAGATTCGGAGACGTCCCCGTACGGTAGTCAATGCCATAACTTTAGGCAAAGGATTCACGACGGATTTGTTCTTTCGAGTTGTACCAGGGACAGTAAAACAAAGCGGCCCCAGACTACAGCCTTATTTAGCGATTGCTTACTCATCTATGTATTTGATTAAAAACATCTATTAATTTACCCATAGAGATCGTTGATCTCTGAACCGTCGACTATCCATACACATTGTTGGGGAGTGACTAGCTACATGTAACGGCGTTACGTAATTTTCACTACGGAATAAAAGCAACAGCAATTCGTTATAGTGACTGAGAAAAACAATGTGTCATTAAATTACAAATAGCGTTACACCTGAACAATGTCATGACAAATCAGTGCTGAAAAGTGATTCTTTTTCTCAGAATGTTAACTTGAAGTGCCACCTAGTGGACAAATGAAAGTAATCAAATGTAACTTTACTTTTTCATAAAGTCGTTGAAAAGTTATTACACCACTTATTACGTTTTGAATGGGGTCGTTTGTAATCTATTACATTCCTAAAGTAGCCTTGGCCATATCGATAGTTTTTCCCGTGCGCTGTCGTTCCTAGAGCGGCCTCTAGGGGGCTTTCAACACATGCTGGTCATTTTCAGGATTTACTACTGCACTTTTATTGTAGCGATATTTGTCTATTTTGAGATCACAGGGTGCCATGGTTAAATTGGGAGGGGGTAGCTCAGTGGTCTAAGGCTCTGGGCTGCTGATCGGAAGATCCGGGTTCGAGCCCCGATATGGGCCAAGCTGCCGCCCTTAACCCTCTGTGCTCCAGGGGCGCCGTATCATGGCTGACCCTGCACTCTGACCCCAGCTACCAACGTCAAGCTGGGATATGCGAAGACAAGAATTTCACTGTGCTGTAATGTATATGTGACCAATAAGGGATATTATAAATTGCGAGTTTTCCCATAAACCCTCACGCACAAACAAACAAGGCATGGGTTAATATTGCGTAATCACACTGGTTATTCTAACAAACATTTAACAAACACTTCCCGGCGACGCTAATCGACTTCACGGTACAGACTTTGTTGTATTTCTTATTTATATTGCCACACTTTTCATGCAGAAACTTTCATATTATCTTCCCACCAGTACAACCAGTACAGAAAAGAAGTTGAGCACTAGAGTCGGGCAAAATAAATAAATAATATATAAAAAAAAAATGCATTGCAAAAAATAAATAAATAAAAAAAAAGTTGACCTGGAATTGACAAACATGGTTGCTGCCCTGCGGTGCACACACCGGCGCTGTGGTCCTGTCACCTCTGATGATGTAAAAATAAATAAATAATTTCGCCCACAGCCCGACTCGAATGGCGACGCGCCGGCGGTGCAGGCGACGGCGGCAGTGTGATGAAACTTGTTTTTTTTTTTACCTCTGTCGAGATGTCTGTCGCATGAGGTGGAGTGGAGCTCCGTGTGGAAGCCCTCGGTGGAAGGTTTCGCTTTAACGACCTTCGGCGGAGTCGGACGAGCAAAATGGAAGGATAGTCTGTCTTACCTTAAAGCGCTTCACTCTGGACCCGGCTCGCTCCATCCTCCACTACGTGCACCGAGCCGGGCGAAACAAGCTGCCACTTAGATATCCGGACACCTGATGGAAATGGAAAAGAACATTTACTTTTGCAGCATTTGGCAGACGCCCTTATCCAGAGCGACTTACAACTGAGCAATTGAGGGTTAAGGGCCTTGCTCAAGGGCTCCCACTAGTGGCAGCTTGGTGGTGGTGGCGGCGTTTGAACCCGTGATCTTCCGGTCCAGAGTCCAACACCTTAACCACTGGGCTATACCACCGACATCGCTACTTGAGGCGCAGAATGTTAATAGCATCCATGCTATCCATACACAGTGTTGCAGAGTAACAAGTTACGTCACAAAATAACATTAATGCATTACAGTCACTGAGTAAAAATGTGTCATTAAATTACGGCTACTTACGAAAAAGGTTACCGATTACAAACAGGGTCACAAAATCAGTGACTACGGCATGATTTGAATGGCTTCGATGGGTTGAAGCGTTTGTTTTGCTTTCGAACGCTAACTTAAAGTGCCACCTAGTGGACAAACAAAGTAAACAAACAGAATCGGTTTCTTTACTTTTATAACGTAATAGATTGTGCGGTCGATATAAAACCTTCTATCGAAATGCAGGGAGGCGACGGCGCTACTTGAGGCGCCGACCTTGAATGCTAACGCTTAATTATGCCGCTTTTTATTTAATCCATTCGTAAATATATAACACGTGCAAGAACGAGAGGAAAAAAAAGGAAGACAAAAAACGTGAGGAAAAGAAAAATGCTTTTCTAATCATATTCACAAATTCTTTCACAGTACGGATCAGGAGGTTTTAAGGCACTTTTTGTGGCTAATGTAGGCTACGCAGCAAACAGCTAACGAGCGCTAGTTTGCGAGAAGTTAGCGAATAAAAGCGCGACTAAATCGGGACACCGTATTTATTGGTGTTTGGCTTGTTGTTGTTGTTTTTTTTGCTGAGTTCTGCTCTCTAGCCAAATAACACCACAACTAACTAACAAATAACATTACGCAACACAGCTAGCTTAGTTAGCATCGATAAACAGACCGCTCTGTATCAAAGAGTTCTATTTTCTAGTACTAGATTTCTATTATTCGTTTTTCTTTTCTTTTACGGTCAATAAACAAACCGCTCTTCCAAAAACATGGTTTTAATTGCACCGGAGTTTTCACGCTCCGCGCTTGAGCTAAGCTAATGCATCGGGTTAGCTACCGCGCTAGCCTGAGCGCTAGCGAATAAGCTAATGTTTACGTAATCCCGTTTCCGTCAGCAGGTGAATAACGCTAGCTTTTCTTTCCTTGAAACAACCGACATAGCGCGCTTTAAGCTCGCTGACACTTTTTACAAAAAAAAAATCCGTCCTGCTCTTTGATTTTGCTCCTTTCCTAAATTCCCCCCGTCTAAAGATTGAACTGCCGGCCCCGGAGCACTCCGTCATGGCAGCGGCGTTATCTGTCATCTATCGAATCCCCTCGACGAATTCGCTCAACTCTTCAACCTCCCAGGGAAAGCCATCGATCGCTCTGCTTCTTGGGCTTTTTTGACCTGCACACGTTTGATAGTATTTAACGTTATTTTTCTCCCTCCCACACTAAGATTTCTTTATAAAACACATACGTTTTTCAAACTTCTAAAAGCAACTTTTTCATTCATTCATTCATCTTCTACCGCTTTATCCGATCTTCCCTCGGGTCACGGGGAGCCTGTGCCTATCTCAGGCGTCTATGGGCATTAAGGCAGGATACACCTCTGGATGGAATGCCAACCCATCACAGGGCACACACACACATTCACACACATTCATACACCAGGGACAATTTTCCAAGGTGCCAGTCAACCTACCGTGCATGTTTTTTTTTGGACCGGGGGGGAAACCGGAGAACCCGGAGAAAAACCCCCTGAGGCACGGGGAGAACATGCAAACTCCACACACACATGGCCGAGACGGGAATCGAACCCGGATCCTGTCGGTGTGAGGCGAACGTGCTAACCACTAAGCCACCGTGCCCCTTTTCTAGCAACTTAATAAAATTAAATATATATATATATACACGTTTTATACAATTGATCGGCTCGAACGTTCCCGTGAACTTCCCGAGGCGAATATTTTCTATACACTACATTTAATGCGTACCGCAGTACATTTGACGCGTATATCATGTGAAGTAAAAGCTGTCAGAGGTGCTTTCAATGCAATTATCTCCATCCGCCATGTTCTCTTTATAAGATAAAGCACGCGGTATACTTTATAGCTCGGCAAGGCCGTTAGCAAAACGCTCGCATCATCAACTCTAACTTTACGTCGCTGTCAAAGGTGGAAACTAAGGCGTTACATTTCGCTCGTATTACCAGTAAAGTGCTTTTATTTTTCAGTGTACTTTTACTTAAATGTGTTTTGTTTGAAATATTGCAACTTAATTACGATTTAAGGCGTGCCTATTACAAATATAAATAAATCCCAATTCCGAATCTGTGCTTGTGATTTCACGCATTCTCATAAATATTAGATTTGTTTATTTAGATTTGAATATTAGACGTTTTGAAAGCCTTATATTAGACCGAAGTGCCTTTTTTTTTTTTGATATTGCACTTTAATTTGTGTTGATCTCATAATAATAATAATAATAATAATAATAATAATAATACTTTTTGAACTAAAAAAAAACTTCATAAAGTTAATTTGGAGTTTAAAAATGCTACTTTTGTTTTGTGGTCCAGTGAATTTAGTGTAATTCAGTCCAAAAGTTCACTGAAATAACTTTTGCTTTGATTGAATATTTTTCTACCACAAAAAAACACAAACAACCAACTAAAAAAACATTTATTGCATGCGCACAAATTCCAGCCAATCAGAATCGAGTATTCACACAAGGCACAACAAACCGGTCATCCTCGAGACGTATATATCTGAACTTCTAAGCGCTGCGCCGTATCCCGCGTCGTCATTCCGTTCTAGCAAAAGGTCTTTATCAAAGTGTTCCGTACTTCCCGGTGGAAACGCACCGAGGTTCAAGCTGCCAAATTGCTATTCCGCAGACCATGTAATCAACTGTTAACCCAAAGCGCCAAGCTGATAGCGTTCATCTATCTAAGGATGTTTTTCCTTCTTTTTTTTTCCCCCTCCCTCCTTCCAACTCCATTCTTCCTTCCACCCATTATAATATCCAGCCTGAAGATGTAGAAAAATATTGCCATGGATGACCTGAAGCATAGTCGTACAATTGTAACAACAAACACGCGCTATTAGCGTGATTGATCAATCAAAACGTTCGCATAATGTCTTGTTTGATGGTCCAATTTAAAAAAATAACAATAAATCCCGAGCGGTTAACGTTCAGGGCAGAACGTGTGCCTTGTTGTTATTTACAGCTACCTTTTTATTTTCAGCGGCATGTTTGTTCAGGGGTAATAGATACTTACAACATTACAGTTAGGGTCCGATGTGATACAGCGCCCACTAGATCACAGAGGGTCGCTTGGCAATACCGGGGCCTTGAACCCCCAACCTTCTGACCACCTTAACCACTGAGCTTCCGCCTTCTTTTAAAGATATCATTCATCTTCTACTTACGCTTTATCCGATCTTCGCTCATTCCCACACGCATTCATACACTAGGGACAATTTTCCAAGGTGCCAATCAACCTACCGTGCATGTTTTTGGACCGGGGAGGAAACCAGAGAACCCGGAGAAAAACCCCCTGAGGCACGGGGAGAACATGCAAACTCCACACACACATGGCCGAGACGGGAATCGAACCCCGACCTTGGAGGTGTCAGGCGAACGTGCTAACCACTAAGCCACCGTGCCCCTTCTTTTAAAGATATTTCATTACTTATACTGCGTATAATCACTACACTGCCACGATTTCAACACACAACGACTGTTATGTTTTGTTCTTAAAGCTACAAAGTTGGAGACACAAAAATAGAATTGTAATAGAAAAAAACGCCCCTGTGCTTGTCTATATAATGTATCTAGGGGCTGTTCGTAGGTAAATATAGTAGGTAAATCTTCTTTACTTTCAACGAGGAAGTCATTTGTCTTATTTAAATGTCTGACTTGAAATCTCCACAAAGGGTCCTTTAGAGATCCATCGTTATTATTAATGACGTTGTTCTTGCAACCTTTTTGGAGGAAAAAAGTGCGTATTTTAAACAAAGGCAGTGTTGCGGGAGAAACTAGTTACGTACATAATTTACATTACGTTGCGCAATTACGTTACGTAATTTAATTACAAAATAAAAGTAACAGCAATTTGTTACAGCTACTGAGGAAAATAAAATGTGTAATTATATTATAGTTACTTTTGAAAATGTTTGTTACCCCCCTCTTTACTACACTATACCCCCCCCCCCTTTCCCGTCAACAATTTGATTCGGATGCAGTTCAACTTATACGTTTATCAAAATATAACCTACTTTTTGCGCGGCTTTGAAATTTTTTCTCCTTAGAATGTTAACTTAAGGCGCCACCTAGTGGACAAATGAAAGTAATGAAAAATAAAGTAGGATTGTAATCCGTTACTTTACTCTTATGAAGTGGTCGGAAACTTACTTATTACATTTTGAATAGGGTCATTTATAATATATTACATTTCCAAAGTAGCAATTCCCCGACAAGAACAAAAACTACTTCCTACTCAGGCTAATAGACGAATCAGACGGGAGGAGACGACAACTGGCCGGAAACTAGTGCACAATCTTTCAGGGAAAGAAAAATAAATAAATAAATAAATAAAAGTACTATGGTTGGAGACAGTCCTCACCCTGGGGAGAGCTCGGCAAAAAGAGAGCAGGAAGAAAAGAAAGTGTGGGGGGGGGGGGACAAAAAAAAGAAAGAGAAATAATCAGAAGAGTGCAACATCAGAGACGAAAGAAAGCAGTGATATAAAGCCGGGCAAGTCGGTGGAAAGTAATTAAATATTTATCGCTGCTCAAAAAGCGTTCGGGTTGCACTATGATACAATCTTACGAGCCATACGAGGAGCCGTCGTTGGGAATGCAGGGGGCAAAAAGGCGGAGCACGTGAACAGGGAGGGTCATCCATCACATAACGCTCAGCGGGAGGAGAAAACAGAGCGAGATAAACATACAGTAGATACACAAGCGCTGGTAGTGGGTTACGCTGATGGTTCTGATTAGTGGAGAGTGATTTAGGTCAGATGGCTTTGTAGGGTTTGTATATATTTATCTCATCCAGCGTCTAAAGGTGAAAGCAATGGTGAAATTTTATTTAAGCGTGATTAACGCGGTGTTAACGTTACTATGTGAGTGATCTGCTCCTTCACTCTGCATCGTGTTGGACGAATGAACGACAAGAAAGAACGAATGAATAAATAAACGCTTCCTAAATTCCCCCCGAACTACGCCCCCTAGCTGCGCATTCACAACAGGTACGATCTCCTCACTATATTAGCGTATATTACCGTACGGAACCTTACGCAAGCGCATCGCATTCCCAAATCCGTATTACGCAATAAAGCCTATTTTTACTGAACGCAATAAAGCGCTTCCGTATAACCTAAACACCGTATCACCAGTTTATATGGAAAAGCAACCGGAACACAATTCTTAAAGGGGCCACGTCCCATATTTTACACTGAAAACAAACACTAAACAAATAACATTGAAATTAACAATAAATTCATATTAATAAAATAATTTCCAGAGTAAAATACATATTAAATAATCACTCATTTTATTAACGGGAGAGATTTTGAGAGAAATATATATAATTATAACATCTGTTGTATCTATATATATATATATATATGGAGGTTAAGGCAAAAGTGAGCAAAAGTGTCAGCATAATGTTTTTTTTTAATCTTCTTCTTTGTTTATAGCTCGTGTGTTCTGTGTGATGGTCCTTTTAAAAAAAAAAAAAAAAAAAACATAATAAATTCCATTTACCGAGCGGATAACGTTCAGGGCAGAACATGTGCCTTGTTTTTATTTACAGCGACCGTTTGTGAACAGGGGTGATGCTTAAAAAGAACATGTGCAACACAAAAAGAATAGACGTTATTTGTCACATCTGCATTGCGGCGCATTGAAATTCTTTCTTCGCGTATCCATGCACGATTCGAGGCCCGGTATCCACCTTTGGGGCCTTCATCAAGGCCCCTTAACCCTCTGTGCACCAGGGGGCGCCGTATCATGGCTGACCCCAGAGCTTCCAAAACAAGCAAGCAGGGATATGCGAAGAAAGAATTTCGCTGTGCTGTAATGTATATGCGTGACAAATAAACGCTCGTCTAGATCTCGAGTGGAATCAGGAAATAAATACTAAAGACAGCGGGGTGAATTTTGCCGAATGTGAAGGGGGAGGGGCGGGGTCGTCCGCGCCATCCCACCTGTCAAACTCAAGGCCAAACGTGGTGCCTTAAAATAAGGCTATGCTGCTTTCAAGCGTACGTTGACTACAAACTACAATCTCCCACAATGCATGTGACTTTGTTACCCCACGGAGTGGCGCCACATCCCGCCACTAGAGTGCAGTGTATCCAACAATTGAGGTATTTCTATCCCAGAATGTCGCTTGATGCAGATGGAAGTCCGAGAAAGATGGGGAATACATGTTCGCGCTGTGTGTTTTGTGTTATGAGGCGACGTCGCTCATATATATATATATATATATATATATATATATATATATATAGTCTTATAGTTACAAGTGGCTGAGAGTTTCTCACTCCTGGTTTACAGGTACTAAACCTGGGGTATCTGAGGAACACCATGCATGGGGTTCTATCTATCTAAACTAAGCCTTATCCATCGGCCTGTTTTCTATTTAAAAAAATAGTGCAATTTGCAATGTTCAGTCAGCATTTTCTATCCCACCCATATTCAAAGGAGCTTGTCTAGACAATCTTGCAGTCTCATATTTCATCATTTGGTTCATCTTGGTTTGTCGAGGGGAAACGAAACACTGCGATTTTCTTCACTTTAAGGCATTTTTTTTTTAAATAGAGGTATCTAAACACCCCCCCCACACACACACACACACACACACACACACACTCGCTTCCAGCATGCATATTGTACTCGGTTTGGCGTACAGTATTAACAGAGCTCTATCTGACAGCGGCACGTCACGGTTTGCGCTTTTAAGAATAACAAACACTCATTCGCTAGCATAGCCATGCCTCAGTGAGCACACCGCATATAAAGTGTTACAGTATTTTCTCGTCCTCTTCCATCTCTCTCTCTCTCGCTTTCTTTTTTTCCCCCCTTTCCAGAAACAAATGCAATTTTCACTTGGGCACCGATTATCTCGGCCACCGAGGCAAAAACCTGGACGTGCCTCATTTCTGTCAAGAAAACTCAACCACCCCCCCCCCCCTCCTACCACCCTCACTCCTGAGGGCATCGCACGGCCCAAGAGCTCTCCGTCTCAACTCTCTGCACGCCGGGACGATTCATCAGACCTCCCCGCGCTCCAGCCTCGGATGTCACGGAAGATACGGATCCCGATCCGGGGCGTCGCTTTAACAAACCCCAGGCGCGGCGCGGCGCGCTCGAGACGCTCGCCACGCGGAAAGGTCTCCCTCCATAAATAACACCAACCGCCTTGGGCTCTATTAGTTCTTCATTTTTTTCGCCGAGAAGACAAGATAAGGGACGGAGGAGAAGCGCAGACGGTGTCTCGATTATATTGAAGCTGTGTGTGTGGGGGGGGGGTTAAAAACATGTATTTATTTATTTATTAACAAAACCTTTGATGAATTGGGTATGAATGAGTAAATAGTCGGCGCTGTAGCGCGTTTGAGATTTTAATTAGACTTATTATTAGTATATTTAGTGTCGGATTATAATACAGAGGTCCTTTTTCGAACCCAATTAAACAAACACGACCAAAAATATCACACTTGGTCATTTATTTATGGAGGAAAACCAACCCGTATTAAATGTCTGTGAGTGAAACCTTTCTATATTTATAGCAGGTGATTTTAGAGACCTGTTTTTTTTTTTTTCAAATACATAAAATGAACAGTTTTATGGATAAATGAAACACAATATGGACAAAAGTCTGTAGGCCATTATTTGCTATTGTACTAATTTCCACTCTAGGTAGATATTCGCGTGTGTTTATATCACGTCCTATACAATCGTCTGACTCCAGCTTTGGGAATGGTGTCCCAATACCTTTGTCCATTTAGTTTATATATCAGGTTATATATCAAGTTAACGCATATTTACTTTAAGGGCACTCATTTTATTTAACGCCTTGCATCACTATTACTACTTCCGTATAACCTAAACACCATATCACCAGTTTATATGGAAAAGCAACCGGAACACAATACTTAAAGGAGCCACGTCCCATATTTTACACTTCAAACCAACACTAAACAAATAACATTGAAATAAACAAGAAATTCATATTAAAAGAATCATTTACAGGGTAAAATAAATATGAAATAATCACTAATTTTATTAAAGGGCGAGATTTTGAGAGAAATATATATAATTATAACATCTGGTACAGTTACAGTATTAGAAACATGAAAAGTGGTCGTTAAAAACAATATATCGATTGACAGCTCTAGTATATATATATATATATATATATATATATATATATATTTGCCATCCAGTCGGTGTTCGTTAACAGACATAATCTTTGAGCGAAACGTTTCCACCTTTCCTATTTCGCCGTTCCTTCCGCTTCTGTCGGGCTTCTGAAGCCGAGAGCGGATATTCATCTTATCATTTTTGTTCCTTCCTTCAATCTTTGCTGTGATCCGACCGAACGTTTACGATAAGGTGCTGCGACTGATGATAAGTGGATAAACGGGCGACGGTCAAAAATGAGAATATTGGACAGAGATAAGGCGAGTGACGTCGTCTCGAGCAGGTCGTATTTATTTGTGTATATATATATATATATATATATATATAGGCTTTAATGAAGGACGGGTTGTTTTTCCGTAGCACAGACGATCTTTAAACGGACACGTGACAAACATCTATAGTGTCTTGTGTGGGAGCCTGAAATGGGGAAAAAGGACGAGAAAGCGGCAGAGGGAGATCAAATGAATATCACTCAGACGGCTGCGCCGGAGCTCAAACAAGCTCCTCTTGAGTACGTACTGAAAGCTGAAAATTGATAGAGACAGAAAAAGAGAGAGAGAGAGAGAGAGAGAGAGAGAGAGGGGGAGGGAGGGAAAGATTTGTTCATTGATCATGTAAGGGAAATTACATTATCGCTACAGCCACACAAATGGCAGTGCATAAAAAGAGGAGTGCGGCGCACTTAGAAAAACAGCGGCAATCAAACCGGAACGCCAGGACTAGCCAGTTAGAGCGGCTGCATAAATATTGCGGCGTGACTCGGCGCGGCGTGCGCGAGTACATTTGTATAGATTAGGATATCAATACAGTGCCGGTGCTGGTGTAATAACGCGCCCAAATCAGAACCCTTTAATGCTTTTGTTTTGTTTTTTTCCCGCTCCCGTGGGGAAATTGTTCCCGGTCCCAGTAAAAGATCGAAGTAAGAAGTATATAAAAGCACTGTATTAGGGCTGTCAATGGTTTATTAATGATTCGATTATACTATGAGTATAGTGCTATAGTGTATATGGTGTATAATTACGCAGTATGATTATAGACAATCGGTGTAACAGACGGTGTGTAAAATATAATACACTGCTTTGTGTGGCATCGTGTGTCGTGAATACCAGAGTGTTTGCGTTACGTGTCTTGGTGTATAGTGTCGGAGTTTTTTCGCATAGCTGTTGCATCATACAAAGCTATGAATGTTTAGCATTGTAAAGTGAAATACCCTGATGATGATTTCTTCCGGTGTGTTTTTTTTTTCCCCCCACTTCATTTTTTCTCGTTACAATTCAACTTCGGTACGACAAAATTGCCTGTCATTTTTTGTTGTTATATAATAATGCAATTTATTATTTTGGATTCTTTATTATTTTATTTCATTTTTTAGTATTGATTTTTTATATTTAGTATTATTATTATTACTAACAGGGGGGCACGGTAGTTTAGTGGTTAGCACGTTTGCCTCACACCGACAGGGTCCGGGTTCGATTCCCGTCTCGGCCATGTGTGTGTGGAGTTTGCATGCTCTCCCCGTGCCTCAGGGGGTTTTTCTCCAAGTTCTCTGGTCCAAAAACATGCACGGTAGGTTGATTGGCACCTTGGAAAATTGTCCCTAGTGTATGAATGTGTGTGTGTGTGTCCTGTGATGGGTTGACATTCCATCCAGGGTGTATCCTGCCTTAATGCCCATAGACGCCTGAGATAGACACAGACTCCCCGTGACCCGAGGGAAGATCGGATAAAGCGGTAGAAGATGAATGAATGAATGAATGAATTATTACTAACTTTTAGATAACACATTTTTCAAACTATTTTAACCGATTAATTTTTTTGGCACATGCCCGAAATCAACGCTACTTTCGGGTTAGCGCCAATGTTAGCGCTAGCGTTTTATTATATAGCTTATTATATAGCTTATAGCTTATATGATATCTAATTGAGCAGGCTAATGTTAATAATAGATGTTAATGATAATAATAATGAACTGCGTTATTTAAAAAAAAAAAAGACAAAGTTATGTTTTGCATATTTATTCATGGAAAAAAAGCAATTATGCATACTCGCTAATTTAAAAAAATGCATTTCTAAAAATAATTCATCGACAAAAAAAAACTGGCAATTAGATGCTAAAAACCGCTTAATTTCTAGTGTAATGTTTATATCTTTGTTTTTGGATTAGCAATAGTTTCTATTTCATACCTTTTCTATTGTTGTGTTTGTTTTTAAGCTTAATAATAATAATAATAATAATAATAATAATAATAATAATGAGGCGATATAATCGTGAACTATTTTATTTTTAAACAAATGTATAAAAAGTTTGTAAAGGCCCGGACCGTGTAACAGCTTATGAAGTTGTTATGTAGGATTCTGTAATCTAACATGCGATAAAGTCTTACGATGACCCGTAAGTAGCGTGCTGTATTGCGCTATGCACCGAGTTTCCAGTTTATACCTCATGTAAGTGCTCCCGATTGCCTCTCATAGGGGGGGGTGGGAAAAAAAATAAAGGGTGCCTAGGTTTACTAAGGCCAATAAAAATCATTTAACACACCCTGGATATTGAGCAAAGTTCAATTTGTGGGGATATGTTGTTGTGTTTTTTATTGGTGTGGTCCCAGGGGGCCTTTAGCCCCGACGGTAGACTACAATAAATTGGACACAGCCAGGAATCGATAAATACAGTAACCGGGAGAAAAAAAAAAAAGAAAAAGCTAAGATTTATTACCCGGGGTCTCCGAAACCGCCGTAATTGCGTTATACGATGTAGCGCGCGATGTGCAACCCTAAATGACCATCTGTTACCGTCTGACTTGCCAACAAACCAATTATTGATGAGGTATTGATGAGTTCGGACTCCTACATTCGTGTAGCGTGGGGGGGGGGGGGGGGGGGTGGGGGGGGGGGGGGTATTTCTATCTCCGCTACACATCGGTTGGACGATATTTATCGAATTAGCAAAAAGGGAGGGGGGGGGGGGGGTGTAGTCGATGACTAGCGTAAGCTACACCGCCATTTTTCTTCCACGATAAATTGGTGTTTAATGCTGGGCCATGGAATCTCGGGGGTTATCCATCCAAGGCCACCACCCTTGGGTCCTTGAGCAAGGCCCTTAATCCCTCTGTGCTTTAGGGGGCGGCGTATCACATCTGACCTGACTCCCTGCATCCCAAACAAGCCGGGATATGCGAAGAAACTAATTCACGGGTGATCAATAAAGTATGTACAATACAAATAAATAAATCAAAACTTTTTGTTGTTCGTCATTCCCAAAGTTTGCCGCGTCACACTGTCGGAGCGCCGTCTAATAATCGCGCATCGCGCGGTGACATTCCGGCGTGATGTAAAAATCGCTGAGCTTCAGGTATTAGATCGTTCTTACCAGTTTTTTTTTTTTTTTTCCCCCGTTCGGAGCGCGAGCAGATTGGGGCTCGAGGCAATTCTGGAGGCAAATGAAAAATGAAATGGTAATTAAGTCTGGGTTAGAAGTGGAGAGCCTGTCAGCGGAGAGAAATTGAGGCGGCGAAGGAATCGGATTTTCGAACGTTTTAAGAGGGGTTTTTTTCTTTTCGTTTCGTTTCTTTCTTTCCCCATGCACCCCACCCCCCCCCCCCCCCTCTCCATCCCCCTTTTTTTCCCCCTCCCCTCCCCGAAACACCGCTGCTGGCTCACGAGAGCACCCAGGGCGCCGAGAACCATTGTCTGGCCCATGACAGATCTCAATAAAGCCATACTAATTTATTTCAAGAGCACCATTATTCCTTTGCCCTCACAGGTGTTGCGCTATTAAAATGAAATGCATTACTGCGAGATATCGCCCGCCGTCTAAACCTCCCCCCCCCCCCCCCCTTAAAATTCAAGACATCTCCCTCTGAACCAGGTTGCTGCGAGGACTGTAAAAATATAATGGGTATACAGTTCAATACCTCTTTATTTCCCTACATCCCATTCATATAGATAATCGTTCGCATGCACATCTTCCGTCAGGGTGTAATCATTTCCAGCTAAGGTGGACTCGTGGGTTGCTAATGTACTCAAATCGCTTCTTTTTTTTTTCCCTCGAAACGCCACATAAACACACACACACACACACACACACACACAATATCTCCTGCCCCTTATATGAACCCCTAAGCTCGCTAAATGTGCACTAGCAGTATGGGCCTTCTGGGAAGGTGATTAACTCGACAAGGATGCGTGCTTTGATCTCTCGTTTTCTCCAGGACCCCTCGAGGATGAAAGTGTTATGTGAGCGTTCTGTTCTGCTTATATGGAAATGGAAAAAAACAAAACAAAAACAAAAAAAAAAACCTGTCTGCGAGGCTTTCACAAGGAAAAGCATCAAACGCGCATATGACGATCCGGTAATCAAACACATTTATGCATAATCTTATAAATAAATCAATATCGAGGTTGCAGTGTTGGAGAGCGGCAGGAAGTGCCGTCTTTTATCCGGCTTTGATCTCGGCTCAACGTCGCTGTGATGTTGACTCGTTATAACGCGCGTTCAGCTGTCCGCCTCGAGCGCTTGGAGTATAGTGTAGCGTGTAGTAACGTGATTAACGTGTTTCTGAGTATAAGGAGTATTGTGCAGTGTTTTGTAGAGTGATTGTGTACTGTCAGGGGGGAAAAAAGGGTACCCGGGGGAAGGAAATATATAAATGGTACCTTTAATGGTACACAATAAGCACTTAGGGTGCAATTGTCGTCCCAAAACACGTTATAAAAAGGTACTGACTAGTAGGTACAAAATGGTACCTTTCCAGGGACCCCCCCCCCCCCCCCCCCCCCAATTATGGCCACTTGTACAAAGAAAGGTACAATGTTGTATAGTGACTGCACTGTAGTGTAGTATAATTGTAATATAGTGTGTGTGTAGTTGAAGTATTGTGCACTGTTGTGTAGTATATTTGAAGTATAGTGTGTCTAGCTGTAGTGTAGTACACTGTAGATTGTAGTATAGTGTGTGTAGATATAATATAGTGCACTGTAGTGTAGAACGATTATAGTATATCTTGTGTAGTTGTAATATAGTGCGCTGTAGTGTAGAACGATTGTAGTATAGTGTGTGTAGCTGTAATATAGTGCGCTGTAGTGTAGAACGATTGTAGTATAGTGTGTGTAGCTGTAATATAGTGCGCTGTAGTGTAGAACGATTGTAGTATAGTGTGTACTACAGTGCACTATATTATATCTACACACACTATACTACAATCGTTCTACACTACAGTGCACTATATTACAGCTACACACACTATACTACAATCGTTCTACACTACAGTGCACTATACTACAGCTACACACACTATACTACAACCGTTCTACACTACAGTGCACTATATTACAGCTACACGCACTATACTACAATCGTTCTACACTACAGTGCACTATATTACAGCTACACACACTATACTACAATCGTTCTACACTACAGCGCACTATATTACAACAGTGCACTATATTATATCTACACACACTATACTACAACCGTTCTACACTACAGTGCACTATATTACAGCTACACACACTATACTACAATCGTTCTACACTACACCGTACTATATACTACAGCTACACACACTATACTACAATCGTTCTACACTACAGTGCACTATATTACAGCTACACACACTATACTACAATCGTTCTACACTACAGTGCACTATATTACAGATACACACACTATACTACAATCGTTCTACACTACACCGTACTATATTACAGCTACACACACTATACTACAATCGTTCTACACTACAGTGCACTATATTATATCTACACACACAATATACTACAATCGTTCTACACTACAGTGCACTATATTACAGCTACACGCACTATACTACAATCGTTCTACACTACAGTGCACTATATTACAGACTACACACACTATACTACAATCGTTCTACACTACAGTGCACTATATTACAGCTACACACACTATACTACAATCGTTCTACACTACAGTGCACTATATTACAGCTACACACACTATACTACAATCGTTCTACACTACAGTGCACTATACTACAGCTACACACACTATACTACAACCGTTCTACACTACAGTGCACTATATTACATCTACACACACTATACTACAATCGTTCTACACTACAGCGCACTATATTACAGCTACACACACTATACTACAATCGTTCTACACTACAGTGCACTATATTATATCTACACACACTATACTACAATCGTTCTACACTACAGTGCACTATATTACAGCTACACACACTATACTACAATCGTTCTACACTACAGCGCACTATATTACAACTACACACAGATATACTATAATCGTTCTACACTACAGTGCACTATATTACATCTACACACACTATACTACAATCGTTCTACACTACAGTGCACTATATTACAGCTACACGCACTATACTACAATCGTTCTACACTACAGTGCACTATACTACAGCTACACACACTATACTACAACCGTTCTACACTACAGTGCACTATATTACAGCTACACGCACTATACTACAATCGTTCTACACTACAGTGCACTATATTATATCTACACACACTATACTACAATCGTTCTACACTACAGTGCACTATATCTACACACACACTATACTACATGTGTTCTACACTACAGCGTACTATATTACAGCTACACACACTATACTACAATCATTCTACACTACACTGTACTATATTACAGCTACACACACATACTACATCGTTCTACACTACAGTGCACTATATCTACACACACACTATATTACAGCTACACACACTATACTACAATCATTCTACACTACAGTGTACTATATTACAGCTACAACACAATATACCACAATCGTTCTACACTACACTGCACTATATCTACACACACATTATACTACAATCGTTCTACACTACAGCGCACTATATTACAGCTGCAACACAATATACCACAATCGTTCTACACTACAGCGCACTATATTACAGCTACAACACAATATACCACAATCGTTCTACACTACAGTGCACTATATTACAGCTAGACACATGTTATATATTATGCATTTCCGCTATATAATGTTATGAGTCTTGCATGACGTCTATACAGTAGTTGTAGTACAGTGTAGTCTGTCGCAACATACATTTTCCTGCCCGATCTTATGAATAAAACAACACAGCGATCCAGCGTCACGAGGAGAGCTGTCTTTTATCCGCCTTTGACATTTTATCTCATCATGACAGTGATGTGAGGTTAACCCCCCCCCCACCACCACCACCACCCGCAGGCCGTCAGGGAAACTTTCGGGCAGTTGAGAGGCAGGTGTCAGCCAAGATGATGGGGATCGGTGTGTGTGCGCCGAGCTTCCCTTCTTATTATTAGTAAGCGCTCAGCAAACCAGCACGGATCTCATCCGCTCGCGACCGGGGCCCGGCGGCCGAAGGGCTGCCTGGGTAATTTCTGTCCTGGGAGGAAATCGCATGGGTGGATAGTCGTGTGATTGCACTCGTCCTTCTGCACCACGTATTTTGTCACAACACTCCGACAATCTTATTGCCGCCTCAAATCCACCCCCCCCTTCATACACACACACACACACACACACACACACACACAATGCCAAGCGCCACGCTCCCTGCCCCTTCCCTCCCTCCCCACCCCACCACCTTTTCGAAAGCCTGACCCGCCTGCCCGCCCCGGCAAGGCGATGACAGCGGGGCGAAATTAGATCATCGGCAGAAAGCAGAAAGTCGTTTGTTTCCAGTGTCAGCATGTTTTGTTCATTTTGTCCGCGGATTGAATTATGGTTATGAGACAGGCGTTAATGAATTTATGAGCGTCGGGAATGTGTCAGAGGAGCGAGCACGGCAGGAGAAACATGAAAGGGGCCAGGAATAGTTGAGAATAATGGCTTCTTCTTCTTCTCCACACCACCCCCACCCCCCCCCCCCCCCCCCCCCAAACGCACCAGACGTTCTCAAGCATTACGTTCTTCCAGCCACGTTTTTCGGATCCAAATATAATCTTGAGCCAGATGGTAACGTTCAAAACGGCTGACAAAAAGTATCAGGGGTTTTTTGATCCATCACTCGTTCATGTAGCAAGGCCTTAAAGATCGCTTTAACTGGTTAACTGGCTTGACAAAGACTCACAGTGGGTTCCCGGCCGCGAGGAATCGT
>JACRUU010000015.1:15322723-15335223 GCA_030449085.1 Kryptopterus vitreolus
TTCCACCGTTTTTTCATCGGCCCTTTCCTGTCACTACGGTGAAATAAATAAATAAATGAAAACACAAGAGTGGCCGGTCCATGTGCCATGTGAGGAGTCTGAAATCGAACGGCCTGGAATTGATCCTTCAACTCGTTGTTTTCGGGACAAGATTCCAGAACACGGTGGTCAATTTTGTTGCTCTCGGAGCTGCTTTCGCTCGTTCACCAGCCGCCAAGGGCTCGTGTAGTTGCGTGTTGTGCTGCCGAGGTTAGATGATGCATTAGTGTCATGTATTGAGCGGGGAGGCGATACAAGTGCACTTATTCCTTTTAATTGAAAGCAGCGACATGGAAAAGCCTATACAGGCAGAAACAGAACAGCAAGGCCTAATGAAACCACATACACACACACATATATATATATATATATATATATATATATATATATATATATATATATATATATATATATATATATACAGTACTGTGCAAGATATATATTATTGTTTATTTTTGTCAGTTTACAAAATGAAAAACTGAGCGAACAAAATAAAAATATACAAATCAAATCAATATTTGTTGTTAGTACCTTTTGAAGAAGTAGTGGAAGTGATGGCACCCCCCCCCCCCACAGAGTCCTGATCTCTACATCATGGAGTGTGTGTGGGATTTCCATGAAGAGACAGAAGGATGTAAGAACGTCTCCATCCACAGAAGATCTGTGTTTACTTCTCCAAGATGGAACAACCAACCAGCCGAGTTCCTTCATAAACACTGTGTGTAAGTGTACCTAGAAGTGTTACTGCATGTTTTGAAACCATTCTTTGTTTACAGCATTTTTTTCATAAAACTTCATAAAAAGCAAAACGTCAGGTTAGATATATATATATATATATACAGTACTGTGCAAGATACATATATATATATATATATATATATATATATATATATATATATATATATATATATATATATATATATATATATATATATATATAGCGCCCTCTATGCAACGCGTCTCTGCCTGCCTCTAGAGGCCATTACCGTAATGACAGCTGGACCGGAACCAGGAAGAAACTATCGGAATGGATTTTTTTTGCTGATGGCTGATATAATCGTGCCAGTGATGATTGATCAGCGAAACTGATGAAATATATGAAAATGTGCCAAATAAATATATATTTTTCATATATTCATGAATCAATCATTAGAGTATAGAAAGTATAGAAGTATAAATGATAATTAATAAATACGATATTGCGGTCCATGATATAGAAGTCCATGTAACCTCTAATCACCCCCCCCCCCAACACACCCCATACATACATACATACATATATATATATGTATGTATGTACCACACAACCATGTCCATGAAATCATTCATTCATTCAATCCTATTCATTCATCTTCTACCGCTATATCCGATCTTCCCTCGGGTCACGGGGAGTCTGTGTCTATCTCAGGCGTCTATGGGCATTAAGGCAGGATACACCCTGGATGGAATGCCAACCCATCACAGGACACACACACTCACATTCACACACATTCACAACACTAGGGACAATTTTCCAAGGTGCCAATCAACCTACCGTGCATGTTTTTTGGACCGGGGAGGAAACCGGAGAACCCGGAGAAAACCCCCCTGACGCACGGGGAGAACATGCACAAACTCCACACACACATGGCAGAGACAGGAATCGAACCCGGACCCTGGCGGTGTGAGGTGAACGTGCAAACCACTAAACCACCATGCCCCCATTGTCCATGAAATATTCTTAAAAAAAATGGACTTGCTCCTCCATGTTCACCAGAATGTAGATCCAGACAAATGGTTTCTCTTTGGATTTTCTACCTTCTGAAAGCAAATCCTTCCTTCAATCAAACATTCTTGTATTTCCCAGAGTTCAAACTGTTTCAGGTCTTATCTTCTTTAAAAAAAAAAAAAAAAAAAAAAAAACGGAATGCACTTATGGAAAAAAAGAAAAGATTTATATCTGCTTTTTGGCTACGGAACCAAAAACTGTACTTTCTTAAAGTTACACCTAAAGTGGAACAATCACGAGAAATGGAGGGGGGGGGGGGAATAAATAAATAAATAAAGTCACCCATTGAAATACTACATTCCTTGTATTATTATACAAACTAAAAGAAAAGTATTATCAAATGGAAGTAGGTTAGTGATCTAATATTCACAGGATATTTTGGTAGACATATAAACACCCCCCCCCCCCACTTCCCCAAAGCCTGCCTCGTTGTTTCCTCGTTGTTTCTGTTTTACGTCGACTTTTAAGTAGTATCTCATCATATTAGATATGCCTTTGGTTGAACAATCATGAACCATGTGCACACCTGTTATGTCCATTTGCCGGGCCTTGAATCACCATGACTTGGGTCACAAGACCCTACAGCGGATGGAGAGGACAGCTGAGAAGATCATCGGGGTCCGGCCTCTCTCCACCATGGACATTTACACAACATGCTGCATCTGCAAATCCACCAGCACTAGGGCTGCACACACACACACACACACACACACACACACACACACACACACACACACACACACTTCCCCCACTTGCCATCTGGAGAAAGAAAGTACCAATGCATTCGGGCCTTCACATTCAGACTGTTGGCTTCGACAACTCATCCAACTCCTCTATAAAAGACTGGACTGATAGACACACACACATACACACACACACACACACACTTTTAACGGAATTTTTTTTTATTTTTGCACAAATAACTGCTGCTAAACCCGTCACCAAATGTTCATCATTTCTTATTATATATGCGTGTCACATGTCTCTCTGTGTCCTGTTATCTTGTGATAAATCCATGTTATTTTTCTTAGTTGGAAAATACACGTCGCTTCGTTTTTACTTTCCCTTAGTTGGAACGGTAATAAAAGCCATAAGTTTGTTCTCCCGAATATAGCAGGGAAAAACTGTATCGAGTCATTTGCTTCACGCGGAGAGTCAAATCGCTTTTTGTACGTCTCTGAGGCTGCATTTACACTTAGCATGTAATCAGATCTTCAGTCAATCAGGACGTGGCGCGTTTACACGTTGGCTGACTTCTCTATCTGATTTGATTTGTCTTTCCCGAGAATGGCCTCCGGAGGACTTTTTTTTTTCATCTTGCAAAATCCCATAAGACGGATGAAAATTAAAGGCCTGGTGGCCTCCATCTTTCTTCTGGTGGTCCGGTATATAGAGGGGGCGGGGCTTTGCGTGACTCTTTAATTCGCTATATAATAGAATTAACCGAATTGCAAATTCAATCTACTTCATTCATTCATTTTCTACCGCTTTATCCGATCATCCCTCGGGTCACGGGGAGTCTGTGCCTATCTCAGGCGTCTATGGGCATTAAGGCAGGATACACCATGGATGGAATGCCAACCCATCGCAGGACACACACACACTCACACATTCACACACACACATTCATACACTAGGAACAATTTTCCAAGGTGCCAATCAACCTACCGTGAATATTTTTCGACCGGGGAGGAAACCGGAGAACCTGGAGAAAAACCCCCTGAGGCACGGGAAGATTATGCAAACTCCACACACACATGGCCGAGACGGGAATCGAACCCCGACCATGGTGAGGCGAATGTACTAACCACTAAGGCACCGTGCCCCGGTACTTAAATAGATTTTTAATAAATAAATAAATAAATAAACTTGTCCTCAGCAGGTAGCATAAGTGATAATATCAAGGACCAGGCAGAAGATGAAAAATGCACCAGGGTCCTTCTAAAAACGAGTAAAACTCTGCACAGTGTATATAAAAGCAGATGCCTTGTCTACCAGAGTATCCGGACTTGTTCGTGCTCTGATGGTTATTCAGGTGTTTTTCGGTCCGCTGGGACGCCGGGGATCAGCTGTCTGGCCGGCCCTGTTTAGGAAAACGGTCTTTTTTTTTTGGTGACCAGACAAAATGGCTCGAGGCGAAGTTCTGTCCTGTGAATTCAGGGATATGATTAATTGCTTCCTCACTCTCTAGTTGATCCTCAACCCATGGGAGGTGAAGGAGCTCCTAGGCTCCATGTCACAGTGTGGATTTGATCTGAAAATGTCCTATATTTCAAACGATGCGGGGGTTTATTTTTGTGGAGTGAAATGAAGCGCCGACGCCATCGCGCCACTCCAGTGTTACTTTTAAATCGGCGCATATTCAAAGCTATCGGCATTTCAGCTCGTTGCCGTGCCTCGTATCAGGACGCGGTTTCCGGCGATACCGGGGACGGATGTAGTTTTGTGACGGAAATGCCAAGTGTACCGAGGGTCAAACGTACGGGTCATGAAACGCATAATATCCCAGAGCAAACACCTAATACCACAGGATAGTTGCTCGGCTGTTATGCTAACACATGCACACAGCACATAATAACACAATAATAATGCTGGCGAACTAATGGTACAGGATTTCTGTGGTATTTGTTTTTTTCTGTGGAATTTTATCTCAGAGTCAGTCAAATTTTGTCTAACACAAAGGCTTTCTGACAGGATTTCTGAAGAGACATTGAAAAGTATACCAACAGAAGTGCTTCACATTCGCCGCTAACGCTAGCTACATCGAGCCAACTCAAGCTAACATTTTAGCAATACTCTACAGTTTCAGGGCTCATTTTTGGCTCCTAATTCTAGCTAATTCTCCCAAGGAAGTTGTGTGGACATATTTCTATGTTTGTGTCACTAACATCGGTCCTTAGTCTTTAGTGTTAATCCTAGTTTGCTAACATAAATATAATCTTAGCTAGGAATTATCTGGTTCAACCCCATAACCTTCAGTGCTTATATTAGTGCTTATACTTCAGTGCTTATATTTTGTCTGGTCAAATTATGGGTCACTATAATAATCTTTAGTGCTAATCCTACCCATCATAACGTCCCCGGATGTAATTTCCTTGAGTATTTTAGTGATATCTTCGATAACTAAGGTATTCTAATGAGAAGGATTCCTACATACAAAGTCTGTGTCTCATAGTTTTTCACTGCTAACTCCAGCTTGCTAACATCCCAGATAGCATCCTGATGTGGGCCTTTTACGGCAACAATACGGCACTGCAGGCCTTCTTACGGCCCGGATAAGAAGGCCTGATAAGTGACCCACATGTAAAATATGAAAAATGGCCCAAATTTATCCTATGGCATATGGGCCACTTTAGACAAAGATCACGGGTATGTGTATGCTGAGTGTGGCCCATGTGGTAAATAGTGCATATGGCCTAAAGATGTGAGCCCGTGTAATGTGGGCAAGACCCTGAAGCGGCCCCCAAAAGATGCCCCAAATATGGCCCAGTGATTCTAAAAGCTATCTGAGCCAGTTTTGACACAGGTTTGGCACAGTGAGCACTCGCTAATGTGGGAATGAGCCTCATGTGGCCCACATAAGATGCCGCCAATGTGGCCCAGTGACCCTAAAACATACCTAGATTGGGGCCAGTTCTGGTTTGTCTGTTTTATTCATGGCTGACAGTCGGCTGATCTGCCCAAGTGCCATCATTCCATGATGTATTGATTTGCTATCTGGGGATACGATAATCTAACAGCGAGCCGGTGAAATGTATAAACTGTGCTGATGTCAGTAATACGGTTTTGTAATCTTCCAACGCTAATGCTAGCTAGCTAAAAGCTAACCTTCCCGCGAATGCTAGCTAGCTAAAAGTTTCCAAGTCTCATAATCTTCCCTGCTAATGCTACAGAAGCTAACACGCGCTAATCCGAGAGGACGCGGGTGTAAAGGTTTTAGTTATATTTCCGAGTCAGCTTCATGCCTAATCCCAGATAACCCACACACAATTCCCGCCATATTCTTTCCAGCTTCCTTAATCTTCAATGCTAATTCTAGCTAGCTAACAGAAACTAACTTAAACAGGAATCTTGTGCATGTTTTCAAAACATTTTTATCCCAATAAGTCTGCACATAATCTTCCGTGTTAATCCTTAAGAGAGCTAGCCTAGACCAAATTCCTGTCGGGTTTGTATCCACAAATCCAGATTTCCCATTGCTAGCTGGCTAACTTAAACCTGACTTAGAGGAATCCTGTGATAGTTTATCTTTATCTGCGGTGACCAGACAGACCTGCAGAGAAGAAAATAAGCACAGTATGGTGTTAAATCACACACACACACACACACACACACACACACACACACACACACACACACACACACACACACACACACAAATGATGTCCTCGTTCTTCAAAGAGATGGAGCTCAGGCCTACAGAAGTGGATATTTGAGACAATATGCCATGAAAATTGATTTGCACGTCCATATTAATAATTTTTATAGATATATTTCATTAAAAAAAAGACAAAAAAAAAGATGACGACAAATGAAGAAGAAAAAACAGTAGAAAATGTAAAAATGATGAAAAAGATGAAAAAGAAATATACGAAGAAAGTGAATCAAAACTGCAAAAGAAAATACACACGTTTTAAATGAGACACGAAGTTTGTGGAAAAAATTTTTTAATAACAACAAATGAAATGAAAAATGTGTTAAATTAAATGAATTGAATTTGATTCAATAAATGATACAAAAAATAAAAGAATAAATTACTTACAAATATAATATAAGAAAAGTAGGTCAAGTTTAAGGATTAAACATTTTTTTTTTCATTTTTATTCAAACTAAAATATGCTGTGGCGAATACACCCTTTTTTTAATAGGGCTAATGCATTTTTTATTTGTTTGCACTTTTGCGTAAGTCTACTTTCCGGAACAATTGAACTGTATCTCACAGTGAGCCTGTGTAATAATATTATGCATTATTAATATTATATTTTTTTACCCCCTGAATACATTTCATGTCTACAACCTATTTTCTAGTCAAATGTGTACTTGATCAATATTTTAGTAAAATGTCACCTTCTGGGCTTTTAACAAACATTAGATTTTTGTGTCTTTATATATATATATATATTTTTTTTTTACAGTTTTCTCTTCCGTTTCTTCATCCTCTTAACGCTGCGGTTGCACAGATGCCTTCCGTCTAACGACAAGGGTATTCAATTAATGAGTTTATTCCCATCTGTTCTGTTCGTGAAAGAAATTACAAACGCTCGACGAGGATGAAGTCAATTAATAACTCCATCCATCATGCTGCCACTTTTCCTCTGCGCACAGCAGTCCTGAGGTGAAAAACACAGCACATCCCGAAAATAGTTCCTCACTCACTCGCACACTCATTGGTCAAAGTCTGTCGACACATGCAAACAATTAGACATAAGGAAAAGAAGCTCTGCTGCCTATCACTGGGCGTATGTCGGTTTTAAGGGGAGACAATCTGGTTAAAACCCTGGGAATATAATCATTTACACACACCACAACACACATATATTATATATATATATATATATATATATATATATATATATATATATATATATATATATATATATATATATATATATATATCATATATAATATATATATTAGTTCTTTCAATGTAAATGCATTGACGCAAATTCACTTTAACGACACTTTAATATTAGTAACCATTAATCAACAATCCCGGACAACAAAGAACAACAAAGAAGAAATGAATAAAAGAAATAAAAGAAAAGGAAATAAATGAAAAAAGAAACTTTAGTGCATCCACTCACGCTTCCTAAATTCCCCCCGAAATTCCGCCTACTAGCTGCGCATTCACAACAGGTATGATCTCCTCACTATATTAGCGTATATTACCGTATGGAACCGTTACGCAAGCGCATCGCATTCCCAAATCCGTATTACGCAATAAAGCGCATTTTTTACCGAACACGCGATGCGCTTCCGTATAACCTAAACACCGTATCACAGCAGTTTTTATATATACGTTATAAAGCACCAGTACCATTATATGGAAAAGCAACCGGAACACAATTCTTAAAGGAGCCACGTCCCATATTTTACACTAAACAAAAAGTAACATTGAAATTAACAATGAAATTAATGTTAAAAGAATAATTACCAAAAAAAAAGAATATATATATATATATATATATATATATATATAGAATATATATTATATATATATATATATATATATATATATATATATATATATATATATATATATAAAGTGTTGCCGACTCGGATGCTACCTCACATACACCCTCTGAACTGAAACATGCTCTTGTGCTCCCGACTTCCTAATGCCTGATGTCTGCCTGAACATCCTCCAGGGAATCCTTCATATGGATGTAAATTGGGGGAATTGAGAAAGACTTCAGCGGGAAGAAAATCAGCAGCAAATTATACAAAGCAATAAATAATAAATCCTTCGCTTGTTCAGGATCGGACCGCGTTCCCTCGGAAGTATCCGGCCTGGCATTTTTCATCCTCGGTCCTGGGGACCTGCAGTAGCCTGCACTAATCAGTCTGAAATGTATTTGAGCACTGCAGGCAAGGACATATTGTACCATCCAGTCTGTCTCTGACTCGATTGCGGCAGGAACATCAATAACGTCTCGAGTGGAGGTAATGAGTGCAGGGCCAGGGCCAGAGCACGGCCGACGAGTCACTTTGAGAGGACTTCAGAACTGAAACCGTCTTCGTACGTTTTCTTACCGGCTGTAGACAGTAGAATTCGCTGTCAGTGACGAGTGTCGTATTTCTAACCTGACGTAGACTGACGTTTGGATTTGGCGCTAGTCTATTATTTATTAGAGGTTATCTCGGGGGGAAGGGGGGGGGTGGTGGAGAGAACTATTTCGGCATCCCTTAAATCCACTGAGCTGTATTTATGACATCACAACATGTTTGCTTCTCTACTGGACAAACATCAGTCCTTCCACCAAGAGTAAAGAAAAAATATTTAAATAAATACTAATCTCATGAACGGGGGCACGGTGGCCTCACGCCGCCAGGGTCCGGGTTCGATTCCCGTCTCGGCCATGTGTGTGTGGAGTTTGTGCATGTTCTCCCCGTGCCTCAGGGGGTTTTTCTCCGCGTTCTCCGGTTTCCTCCCGGTCCAAAAACATGCACGGTAGGTTGATTGGCACCTTGGAAAATTGTCCCTAGTGTATGAATGTGTGTGTGAGTTGTCATGTGATGGGTTGGCATTCCATCCAGGGTGTATCCTGCCTTAATGCCCATAGACGCCTGAGATAGACACAGACTCCCTCCATGACTAATCTCACGATGACGTTTTCACAGCAAGTTCTATATGGAGAAAAAAAGCGATACTTTTACTCATTAGCCGCGTGATAAGTGAGATAATATAGCACAGGGCTATCATTTACGCCCCGCTGTCTCGGTATTATCCTTCGCATATTGAATGCGTATAAAAAGCAAACAAGCTTTAATGATCTCTTTTAGGCTCATTGCAATCAAGCCGGCTGACCTATTATTAACACCGCGACATTCTTCTCATCTTCCACATCTCCTTTTGATTGGTTTATTTATTTCTTTTTCTGTCTTTTTTTCCCCCACCCATAATCAATGCTTTTCTAATTCCCCACTCAGTGTGAAAAAGAGCATCGGATGGTTTAATAGTTTTTTTTTTTTTTTTTTTTTAAACATGATCTGGGTTTTCACCAGGGATAAAGAAGCCACCGGTCTGCTAATTAAACTGTGCTTTTAATTATGTCCCTGAGCTTTTTTTTCCCCTCTAAAATATACAGTAATGAAAAAATTAATTTCTTTTTTTATTCAACCAGGGAGTCATATATTCATTTCCAGTTACCCTTTTTTTCTCCCTTTCTTGAGGGATGGAGTGTGAATAATGTTCTGTTCATTTCAACTACAGTTCAAAATATACATCGGAACATTGTAACCGGACAATGAGCTCTACTGGGGTTTAGGATGTTGACCTCGTACTCGCTGTAATTCAGTTCGGGAGTCTAGTTCTGCATAATACTGTACAAACGATCCCACTGATTGTAGAAGGATCAGGTGAGAGCAGATGAGGCTGGTGTTCACTTACGGCAAGTAGGAGCTGTACATTTCACATGTTTGACAACCACATACACAAACACACATACACACACACAAATATATATATATATATATGTAAGAACATTAAACAAATTTTATAGATAGATAGATAGATAGATAGATAGATAGATAGATAGATAGATAGATAGATAGATAGATAGATAGATAGATAGATAGATAGATAGATAGATAGATAGATAGATAGATAGATAGATAGATAGATAGATCATATAAAAGAATGTGGGAAGGAAGAAAGGATGTATGTATGTATGTAGGAATAAGGGATGGATGGATGATGATAGATCCTATAAAGGAAGGAAGGAAGGATGAGGATGGATGGATGGATGGATTGGATAGATCCTATTAAGGAATAAAGGAAGGAAGGATGGATGGATTGATGGATGGATAGATCCCATAAAGGAAGGAAGGAAGGATGAATAGATAGATAGACAGACAGATAGATCCCATAAAGGAAGGAAGGATGGATGGATGGATAGATCCCATAAAGGAAGGAAGGAAGGATGAATAGATAGTTAGAGAGACAGATAGATCCCATAAAGGAAAGAAGGATGCATGAATAGATAGATTAGATAGATAGATAGATAGATAGATAGATAGATAGATAGATAGATAGATAGATAGATAGATAGATAGATAGATAGATAGATAGATAGATAGCTAGATACTGGTATGCATTGCCCAGAGGCCCTCTGCTAAGAGGTGTGTATCTTTTCAAATCATGTCCGATCAATATCATTTTTCACAGCCGGAGTCTAAACATGGTGTAGAAACATCTCAGGGTTGTTTTTTCCACATTTACAAAAAAATGTACAGACATTTCTAGAATTCCGTTTCTCACTTTGCCGTTAGGTATATATTACTGTTACTGATTATTCATTCATTCATCTTCTACCGATATATCCAATCTTTCCTCGGGTCACGGGGAGGATCTATCTCAGGCGTCTATGGGCATTAAGGCAGGATACACCCTGGATGGAATGCCAGCCCATCACAGGGTACACACACACACACACACACACACACATTCACACATACATTCATACCCTAGGGACAATTTTTCAAGGTGCCAATCAACCTACCGTGCATGTTTTTGCCCGGAGAACCAGAGAACCCGGAGAAAGGCACAGGGTGCAAACTCCACACACACATGGCCGAGACGGGAATCGAACCTGGACCCTGGTGGTGTGAGGCGAACGTGCTAACCACTAAGCCTGTTACTGATTAATTTTATTAACATATTACATTGCAACCCCAAATATAAAATTCTTCTTATGCTTTTTTAATGCTTAAAAGATATAAAATATATAATACAATATATAATAGCTACACAATTGATCCATAATGTGAATGCAAGAGAATAAGTTGTTGTCAAAACGACATCTATAGACGAATCGTGGAGTAACATGGAACAGGTGAACACAGGCAGGTAGCAAACAATAACTTTGGTTTCCATGGAGCACTATTCCCTTGTAAGCATTTTGAAATATATATATATATATATATATATATATATATAGCAGGTGCAAACAAAGCCTCGCCGGCCGCATTGGGATTTCTAACAGTTGACTGAACACTAATTAAAGAAGGTGCTGATGATATATGGGATTAAATATATTTTCTCAGAAGTTTGTCAGGTTAATTTCCAGCCCTAAAACATCAACACAAAATCTATAAATGAAATCGAGCCATCCTTATACGTGTCGCTATGAAAATGTCACTGTGCGTGGTCGGCTTTTAAACAGAGGCGGGTTTGATGATTCGATACATGGTTTTCTGGTACCACTTGGGGACTAGGTGATGATATAGATGCTAAAGACTTAAAGCGAAGCACCGAAGACCTGTGTTTACAGCACTGTGAAATTGTTTCTTTGCATACCCGGAGCTTGTTATGGTGCCCCTGGAGGACCCCATGATATGGCGCCTTGGTCAATGATCTTAGAGTGGCAGCTTGGCAATACCTGGGTGGCAGCTTCGCATACTCTGGCTTGTTTCTGGCAGCTGAGGTCAGAGCACAGGGTCAACCGTGGTCGGGTGCTCAGGATATGGCATCTTGTTCAAGGACCCAAGAGTGACATCATGGCAATAGCAGGGTGGCATCTTCACATACTCCAGCTTGATTCTGGAAGCTGGGGTCAGAGCACAGGGTCAGCCACGATATGGTGCCCCTGTTGGACCACACGTTATGGCACCTTGCTCAAGGACCCAAGAGTGGCAGCATGGCAATACCTGAGTGGCAGCTTCACATACTCCAACTTGTTTTAGGAAGCTAAGGTCAGAGCACAGGGTCAACCATGATATGGCGATCCTGTTGGACCCCAAGATATGGCACCTTGCTCAAAGACCCAAGAGTGGCAGCATGGCAATACCAGGGTGGCAGCTTCGCCTACTCCAGCTTGTTTCTGGCAGCTGGGGTCAGAGCCGTGATATGGCACCTTACCCAAGGACCCAAGAGTGGCAGCATGGCGATACCAGGGCTCGAACCTTTTAGTAGCACTACGAGACCCCAACTTGGACAAACCCCCCCCCCCCCTTCCTGCAGCTCTATGAAAAT
>JACRUU010000015.1:15340223-15342723 GCA_030449085.1 Kryptopterus vitreolus
ATTTTTTTGTTTGTTTTTGTATCTGTTTTGTTTTCAGATTTATTATTTTGTTTTTGTATTTGTTATTTTGTCTTTGTATTTGTTATTTTTTTCAGATTTGTTATTTTGTTTTGTGATTTGTTATTTTTCTTTGTGAGTTGTTATTTTGTTTTCAGACTTGTTATTATATTTTCAATTTCTTTGTATTTTTGGATCTATTTTGTTTTTGTATTTGTCATTTTGTTTTACGATTTGTTCACGTGTTTCTCGGCCACCATATTATCCAGAGCGACGTATATATCTCACATGCCAAGGACCCAGGAATGGCTGACTGCTACTCACAACCTTCTGATCAGAGGTCCGGCATCGTGACATGTGACCCACAATCCCCGTATCACCATGACTAAAAAAAACACAGAATTTCCCACACTCAGGGGGAACAAAAACTAATTGAAACTAGTCGGAAGTCACTGTGAGCCTGACCGAGCTTCATTTCATTGCATCCCATGGGACTCGGATGGAAGGTTTCGGATGGACACCTTGGATGCCCTGGGAAGTGTCTTTAAAAGAAAAAAACCATCCCATGCATGGACATTGTTCATATGGTTATAGTCTTTTTTTTTTTAATAATATATTCCTATATCTGTTTAATATTCTGTATTAACTCATTTAAATACATGTAAAACAGGATCCAAATATGTGGAGTTTCCCGCCTCTTCTTATTATTATTATTATTCGGGCCCAAGCACTGCAGTGCGCAGGAAATCTTGTTTTCCTTCGGATTATTCTTTTTCTTTTCCAACCTTTTGGGGGTTCCAACATATTAATTTTTGCTCAGCAGTCAGGTTGGACTCTGCGGCCATTAGGAGAATTTTAATTCAACATATCCTAGGTTTTTAAAGAAATTGTTCGGCCAGATTTGTAATCGTTAACGTTTTCATAAGTAACTGTAATTTAATGACACATTTCTTCTCTGTAACTGTAACGAATTACTGTTACATGTATTTCAGAATGAAATCACACTACACATGACGTTACAGTGTTACACGTAACACTCGTAACACTCACATAACACTCACACGGTCCTAATCCATTAAAGTGTTAACGGCTGATTAATGAAGAACGAATCAGAAAACCCTGGGTTTATGTTTGAACCCCTTCGGAAGCCCCCGAACGAACTTGGCGGAAAAATCCCGTGTAGCGAAAACATCTGTAATAACGATCCCGATCACAGTACTTTTATCGCCAAACGTGTTATTACTTTAATATCAAATGTGCACGTCGATATCTTTGCCACCTCGTTCATAATTTATCGAGCACAGCAGCATGTGAAGAGAGGAACCTGGGTGATGAAAGGTCAGAGCGCCCGCTTGCAGCGAGGTGATGAATGGATTCGCGTGTACGCCGAAATGTTTTACAGCAGGAGGAATGAGAGGAATCCTTTCTTTTTTTTTTACGTTTTTTTTTTTTTTTGGTACGGTTGCGGAATGTGTCAGGAACTTGTCTTTTTTTTTCTTTCTTTTTTTTTACACCACTGGTGTTTAACAGCCGTTTTATCGCTTGTGTCATTTTTACTGCCTTTTACAGCTGCTTCACCGTGCTCTACTGTACATGTCTGCTATCTCTTCCGGAAAAGCTGCAAAATAGGAAGCTTCAAATACCGTGTGTGTGTGTGTTTGTGTGTGTGTGTTTGTGTCATATGACGAAGGAGACTTCCCGAAGACTGCAAACGCTTTGATATTGTTAAAAAAAAACACTGTACTGTGGGTCCTCGGGATATGACGTTTTTCAGTGGGAAGATAAAAAAAATTTAATATAAAATATACTGTAAAGTAAGGGCACGGTGGTTTAGTGGTTAGCACGTTTGCCTCACACCTCCAGGGTCCGGGTTCGATTCCCGTCTCGGCCATGTGTGTGTGTGAAGTTTGCATGTTCTCCCCGTACCTCAGGGGGTTTTTCTCCGGGTTCTCCGGTTTCCTCCCAGTCCAAAAACATGCACGGTAGGTTGATTGGCACCTTGGAAAATTGTCCCTAGTGTATGAATGTGTGTGTGTGTGTGTGTGTGTGTGTGTGTGTGTGTGTGTGCCCTGTGATGGGTTGGCATTCCATCCAGGGTGTATCCTGCCTTAATGCCCATAGACGCCTGAGATAGACACAGACTCCCCGTGACCCGAAAAAAAATTTGAGAAACTTCGCCGAACGAGCACTGGAATGAAAAGTGTAGTGTGACCGCCACCTTTATACTCGGAGGCTCAATCTCAAGCTTGGGTGGCCCCGGGCAATTTGCCACTAGGTGCGAACGCGCGAGGTCCTGTGCGCCGTCCGTTTATATTTTTCCCCCGCGCTCGCCCGGCTAACGTTCCTCCGATCACGCTTTTCTTTTCTTTCTTTTTTTCATTCATTCATTCATTCATCTTCTACCTTCTCTATATCCGATCTTCCCTCGGGTCACGGGGAGTCTGTGCCTATCTCAGGCGTCTATGGGCATTAAGGCAGGATACACCCTGGATGGAATGCCAAC
>JACRUU010000015.1:15347723-15367723 GCA_030449085.1 Kryptopterus vitreolus
TTTCACTCTTACAGATACCCTTCTAAACAAGGTTTTTACTAAAATGACTTTGTCTTTCATATTTTAAGGCCATATACACTTAAGAAAACGTTCTGGAAGATTAAACATATATTATTTTATACTATTAAATGGCAAACTGTAAACCTCTAAATACAAATCCTGTGAACAGGAAAACAACACAAACATTGGTCTTCTTGAGAAGTACAAAATGAGGGCAGATAAAAATGATAAAAACGATTATTTTGCCTTAATTGATGAATGCAGTGGAATTTTATAGCTTTGCCTCCTTCTTCCCTGACCTAGTGAAATTTAAAATAGCTTTTATTTATGTAGTCTTGTATTTTATGCTGTTGGTAAACAGTGCGGAACAGTGATATTATATTAAGAATGGGGCGCTTCGCTTTCGGCCTCCTCCGACTCAATAGGGAAGATGGACGGGACAAAGAGGATGGGTAAAAGTGATGACGGAGACTGCGGGCCAGGGGAAATTTGAAAAGGGGCCGCATTTGGGCCCCGGGCCGGACTTTGGACATGCCTGACCTAAACGCATCACCAGTTTATATGGAAAAGCAACCGGAACAGAATTCTTAAAGGAGCCACGTCCCATATTTTACACTTCAAACCAGCACATTGAAATGAACAGGAAATGAAGATTAAAAGAATAATTTCCAGAGTATTCCATTGATTATATGAAATAATCAATAATTGTATTGAAAGGGAGAGATTTGGTGTGAAATGTATATAATTATGAGGTCTGTTACAGTTAGTTACAGTATTAGAAACATGAAAAGTGTTTGTTTATGGTACTTTGAAAACATGTGATTATTCATTCATTCATTCATCTTCTTTATCCGATCTTCCCTCGGGTCACGGGGAGTCTGTGCCTATCTCAGGCGTCTATGGGCATTAAGGCAGGATACACCCTGGATGGAATGCCAACCCATCACAGGACACACACACACACACACACAAACACACACACACACACAATCACACACACATTCATACACTAGGGACAATTTTCCAAGGTGCCAATCAACCTACCGTGCATGTTTTTGGACCGGGGAGGAAACCAAGTTGAGGAAACCGGAGAACCCGGAGAAAGAAAAACCCCCTGAGGAACGGGGAGAACATGCAAACTCCACACACACATGGCCGAGACGGGAATCGAACCCGGACCCTGGCGGTGTGAGGCGAACGTGCTAACCACTAAAGCCACTGTGCCCGCTAACATGTGATTAATCACATAAAAAAATTTTAATCGACTTACAGCCCTAATATATATATATATATATATATATATATATATATATATATATATATATATATATATATATCTCCACAATTTGGGTTGCTTACAATTCTACACTACCTGTAAAGGCCATAGCGTACACAGCAGCATCCCGCCATTAATGAAAGCTTGTTTAGTTCTGCTCCCGCACCGATTGTTTAATGAGCTTGTGCGCCGCTTATTCTGCGTACCCACCTCGCATTTTTTTAGACCTTCCTATGCTTGATGTCTACACCCCCCCCCCCACCCGTTTCCTCATTAAAAACTACATTCATTAAACGCGAGATGCATTGACAGGCCTCGAGACGTGGATGGCGACGATTAATTGGACGTCACCGGCGAGTCGGCCGACCGGACTGAACCGCATTGGTTGCTTAGCAGGACGGTGTTTAATTATGCATGTGTTAACAGCTCACTTGTTTTCTCACCCGTGTGTAAATCCCAACTCTGTATTTTAATACCGAGGCATTCATGGAGAGAAAAGCGACAGGGGAGGAGGAGGGGAGGGGAAAAAACAAAAACACAACAATACAAATTCCCCTAGCTGCGATGGGATTCCTGGAGGTGTCATGACGGGATCGCGGCGGTCCGTTACGGGGGTGAGAACACACTCCGTAATGCGGTGTTAGACTGCGCTGGAAGCAACAGGCGGTTACAGGGTTATAATCACCAGCCGGGTGTCTCGATTCTTAGGGCGAAAAGAAAGAAAAGTAAGAAACGGTAAAAATAGCGGGGAAAGGAAGAATTTGCATATTTGCATATTCCGAGATGCTTTTCCGATCGACACGGTTGTACGGCCGTGGTTTAGACGGGTTGTTATAGCTTTCCTGTCACGTCATTCCATCAAGTTTTCCATGCGTCAATCAATGTTTCTTAAAAAATGTTCAGCCATTGAATTTCTTTTACGCTATTTTAAGTTATTTTACGTGATTTTTCGTTATTTTACGCTATTTTACGTTATTTTGCGTTATTTTACGTTATTTTACGTATTTTTGCGTTATTTTACGTATTTTTACATTATTTTATCCTCAGTCACCCCCTAAAAATGTCAATGAAATACATCACATTTACAAAATGTCTGATTTCTTGGCGTTCCGAAGCAAATCAAAGGCGTCGATCAAAACAAAAGTAAAAAAACAAGCGAACGCATTCGTCAAAATCGATAAACAAGTCCAGAACAAACAAGAAAAGCTTTCCCGCTTCCATGTGTTTGTTGTTTATCATTTACTTGTTGCTTTGCTTGCGTCAAACAAATTTTCACTGGATCTTAACAGTAGAACAATCGTTCGGCAACATCGACGAACGACAGCAAAAGAAATCCTGCGCCCGTCATATCATTATTCTCCACTAGAGGGACGTGTGCTCTGAACTTGCTGTCCATGTATCTTAATTCTGCGTTGTGATTGGCTGCCTGGCTCTTTATACGTAAGGTTCGTCCCGAAATTGGCGACGCCTTCAAACTCCATTTTCCTACGCAAAGAGCTCTCAGAGCGCCCCCTGCTGAACTTTTACAACAAGCTTACTTCTGCTCTAATGCTAAAAAACAATTCATGTGTAGATTTTTTAGCACAGCAAAATTAAAAACACATTTTTAATGGAGTTTGTTCACCGATCCCAGATACACCCCCGTCCTAAAGATGACTCACCGGATGACTCTTTTTTTTTTCGTAAAAAAAAAAACAAAAAAAAAAAAAACACAAAAAAGAGGAAATAAAAAAAAAGAATTGCAATCCTCCAGAGAAGATGAGAAGAGATAGTCTGTTTAATAAAAGCTGCGGTGGGGCAATTATCCATGATAGCAGCATGGTAACCAGGACACCGGGACAGGCCTCGCTGAGACGGGCGCACGAGGGAAATTTGATGAAAGTGATGCGGTACGGTTAAAATTAAAAAAAACAAAAAAGGACAGAAAAAAAAAAAAAAAAAAAGTGACGCTCGGAGGAAATCCCACGTGTCGCCCGGGTGCGTCCTGCGAATAATCAGCGATTCGGAGATTGAGTTCTGAAGCAAAGCGCAGAAATGCAAAAGATCTTTGTTCTAGCACGCCATTATGAAAACGGTAAATCAGGACATTCATTTGACGGCTGTTATTAGTTATGAAACATGAGCTTAAACTCAGACCTCAGGGTTAAAATATGATATATATATATATATATATATATATATATATATATATATATATATATATATATATATATATATACACTGGACTACAAGTGCACATATGCTAAAACTGCATTTCGTTGCTGTGTACATATCTATCCATTTACATGACTATGTACTATCTGTTCTATCTATCTATCTATCTATCTATCTATCTACCTATCTATCTATCTATCTGTCTGTCTATCTATCCATCCATTTACATAACTTTCTATGTACACATCTATCTATCTATCTATCTATCTATCTATCTATCTATCTATCTATCTATCCTTCTATGTGCATATCTATCTATCTATCTATCTATCTATCTATCTATCTATCTATCTATCTATTTACATAACCTTCTATGTGCTATCTAGCTATCTATCTATCTATCTATCTATCTATCAATATATCTATCTATCTATTTATCTATCTATCTGTCTGTCTGTCTGTCTGTCTGTCGGGGGGGTTCGAGTCCCGAAAGCTGCCACCTTTGGGTTCTTGAGCAAAACCCCTTAACCCCCCTTTGTGCTCCAGGGGGCGCCGTATCATGGCCGGACCCTGCGCTCTGACCTCTGGGAAATGCGAAGAACGAATGTCATTGTGCTGTAATGTCTATCCGACACGTCGTCTTCTAAACAACGGGTGTATTATTCAGTAACGTAACCACGACGCGGGACATGATCACCGCAATGCCCAGGAAATATACGTCTATGAGACATTCGACACTGTCCGGACTGTTCAAGTTCGTTTCTTTCATACTGGAAAGAAATATCTAAAAAAAAAAAAAAAAAAAAAAAAAAAAAAAAAAAAAAACGCAGACGTCTTTGCCAAACTTTGCTCATGGCGACAGGAGACTGCAGGAGACTGTACATTGAATGGGCTTTTAGCAAAATGGCCTGTTTCCCAGTCTTCAATATGACAAAGAAAATTACAGCTTAGTGTCTGCTTTTCCTCAAAAAAAACCCTCTGAATAGCAAAGCCATGCATTACGTGTCACTTTGCACTTTCTGACGGCGCTGAGAGCAAGCGTACACCTCGGGCTAGCGTACACCTCGGGTTAGCGTACACCTCGGGCTAGCGTACACTTTAGCCTCGCGCTCTTTCTCGGAGCACCTAGAGAGGGCGTCCTTGCGTCATGTCCGAGGAAACGCGCCGAGGCCGGTCGATCTTTTTCGGCGTTTGACGCGAGTTTGCGAGGCCCGTGTTTACCCGTGCCGGCGGGAAGCTTGTCTCACCTGTGTTTATAAATAAGTCTGTAATTAAATTTGACCTTTTCAAATCCCAGCATGAATCTAAAGCCGAGTTATTACCGGAGTACACAAAGCTGCGACGGTTACAGAGCGACTCGGCAGAGCTTGGCCTTTAGAGAAACTTCAGAGCGCGCCCTCTTTATTTATTTCAGAAAGAAAAAGGAGCTCGCTGAATTGCGTTTGACCGCCGCCTCAACCCCCTGCCAGCCGTCCTTCCCTGAATAGCGTGTATAGCTAGCTGAAATCCTTTCTAGCCCACGAGCAGCGCTTTGCCTGTAAATGAGAAGAAGGCGAGGTTAAAGCGCTGCGCATTATAAGGAAATGTGCGCGTGGGAGTCTCTTTATATCAAGGGTGAGAAACTCGCCGTCACCGTGGGCCACATCAGCATTATATGCGGCCTTGTAACTAGAAGACAGCGTATAGTGTGTGATGAGCGACGCCGCCTCATAACACGAAACACACGGCGCTTTCTCTCCTCCGAGCACAAAGGTGTGTTTCCCATCTTTCTTTTTAAGTGCCTTCCATCTGCATTGAGTTTTCCCTTCATGGACATTTTGAGATCTCAATCGCCCTTCGGTGAACGTGGGATACAGTGCACTCTAGTGGTGGGATGGCGTCACTTCGCGGGTGGCATATGCAGTTTATTGTCGATGCGCACTTTTAAGCTCTTGTAGCTCTTAAGCTCCACATTCAGCGAGTGTGACTTGGTTTATATGCTCGAAACTCGTTTCGATGTCAATCGCGGACTCGAATCAAATGCTGTTTGAAATCACATGCAGATCTTTCATTCATTCATTCATCTTCTACCGCTTTATCCGATCTTCCCTCGGGTCACGGGGAGTCTGTGCCTATCTCAGGCGTCTATGGGCATTAAGGCAGGATACACCCTGGATGGAATGCCAACCCATCGTCGCAGGACACACACACACACACACACATTCATACACTAGGGACAATTTTCCAAGGTGCCAATCAACCTACCGTGCATGTTTTTGGACCAGGGAGGAAACCGGAGAACCCGGAGAAAAACCCCTGAGGCACGGGGAGAACATTCAAACTCCACACACACACACATGGCCGAGATGGGAATCGAACCCGGACCCTGGAGGTGTGAGGCGAACGTGCTCACCACTAAACCCCCGCGCCGCTACCACATGCAGATCTGCATCAGCAAAATCAGCAAATGAATCTATAGAGTATTAGTACAACTTTAATAAATACCAGAGTTTCTACAGGTCATGTCATGATATAGGTTTAAGTCCTACATCTTGACATCACACACACACACAAATATGTAGTTGACAAATGTGTAATGTCAAAAGTGACACGTTTTTAAGTCTAAAAGTCCCGCCATAAACAACTAACCGACCAAGTTAAAATCATGAACGATAAATAAACATATCAAATTAGTATGTCCAAACAATGAATGGTCAAAAGTAACTATTATTGTAAATTAAATCAATGACTAGTCGTTCAAATCAATGGTTTCTTAAATAATGGCTTGTAAGCCAAAATGATTAAAAGTACGTCAAAAACATTCTACGATAAAAATAACTATTTAGTCGACATGCGAAATCCATGTAATGAATAGTAGGTCAAATAAAACGTACCATTTCTTACATCGCAATAATGACTTGTAATCCAAAACGATGACTATTAAGGGAAAAGTAATGACTGGTAAGTTCACGTTAAAAGTAACCACTTTGCAAATCTAAACGATCCCTGGTACGTCAAATGTAACTACTTAGTAAGGTGAAAGAATGATTAGTCGGTCAAAACAATTACTAGTAAGTAAAATTGTTGACAAATGTGCATAAACAAGTCCGAAATTTGTTTTTCAAGCGTGAGGTGGTAGCTCCGTGGTTAAGGCATTGGACTCTGGACCAGCAGGTGGTAGGATGCAAGTCGCACCACCACCACCATGCTTCCCCTAGTGGGCCCTTGAGCAAGTCCCTTAATCCTCAATTGCTCAGGTGTAAGTCGCTCTGGATAAGGGTGTCTAACAAATTCTGTATATGAATAAGGTTTCACTTCTTCGAATCCGTTCCTTACATAAACGAAACAGAAAGCTGACTGGGCTCGATTCAGTTCAACTTGTATTTGAACTGGAGAAAGAAATGCACAAGCCCCGAAATATTACACAACACCTGACAGAGGAGAAGAAATGTATTTGGTCGCACTTCCAAGGACATTTCCAAGGCAGACATTTCAATTAAAAAAAAAGCCTGTAGGAAAGGTCAGGTCAAAACAGCGCTTTTTCACAAATGTGATCTACGCAAAAAGCGAAGCTGAAAATCGTATTTCCTCGCAAATCTTTTTCTACAGAGTAAACCAACGCACTTAATCCGAGCCAGGTCCTAGACGGCAAGAAGCCCTTATTTTAAAATAGTCCCGAACTTATAATTCCGAGAATATTCAATTATTTAGTCTTTTGTCGTTTATTTCAGGTAGGGGGTCATCCATTAGATCTCACCTGAGGCCAGGTCACATTTACACACACACTTTCCCAAACACTGCTAACCCCCGTTAATCCTAACAGCGGGAGATAAAAATGGGTTTATGCATGTTTCACAAGATTTTGGAGTAAGGTTGTGGAGATTTGTGTTCATTAAACCATAAGGTCCGGTGGTACCGGTGTAATGGAGGTGAAGACGCCTTTTTTTGTGGAATTTATCCCAATAGGATGTTCAATAGGGTTTTGAAGTAGGAGATGATGCTGGAACACGTTTGGGTTTTCAGATTTCGAACAATCGTTCACTATCTAACTATGTTTTCTCCATTCATAGATGCTCTTGGAATGGAATTCAGCTTCGGAGTGCTGTAACAACAACCACCCAATCAATGTCCATTACCCCATAACGGCGCAAACCCTCGGCACGGGTTTCGGCTTTAATTATCGAGGAGGTCCCTGATCAGCGGTCGGTCTCATTCCGTATATATATATATATATATATATATATATATATATATATATATATATCTATAAAAAACGAAGGCTCATTTTAAAGAGATGGTTTTTAAACGAGCCGCTCTTTGAAGACTCCGAACATTAAAATGATATTAACGTTATAATGCTTCTGGGGCTCCGGCGCGATTCCTCCAGAGCTCGTCTTACCCCGGCACCAAAGGAGCAGCCGGCCATGAAATGAACAGGTACGTAAACGCTCGCACGGCGTATCTGAATCTCGAGGGCGTATAAAGTGCGTTTTTAAATATTTCCAGCGGCAGGTCGCACTGCTTTGGCAGCACGTCATGGTACAAGAGCTGTGAATGACAGGCACCGACAAAATTACCACGCGTGGGATGTCTCTTGTTGTTGTATATGCGTAATTACTTTTTGAATCAAGCTTCTAAAAAAAATAATAAAAAAATGTAACAATAAAAATTCAATTACAGCGCTGTAATTAATCTGGCTCAAAATCATACAGCTGCTAAGTGACGTGTGATGGATCCACGTGCATGTGGTGGAACATAAATCTGTAGACTGACCAAGTTAATCAACCCGTTTATAATATTCTTCCAAAACGAGCGTCGGATTGAAACCGATCACGAGATTTCGTAAACACTTGCTGTGTACATATTTAACGGGATAAGTACGTTCGATTAATTAAACGAGATCAAAATAATGCCTATGGTGTAGGCCAGTAAATTTAAAAAATGTTGAGTTTTTGAGTATGTTACGCCCCCCAAAAATATATTTTTTTAAAATAATAAATTAACTAATTAATAAATAATATGAAGGAAAACAATAGGGTCCTGTGCACTGCAGTGCTTGGGCCCAAATCACTAGTAGGTCAAAATATCAAGTTATGAAGTCAAATAATGACTAGCCATTAAAAATATAACCACTTAGTAAATCAAATTAATGGTAAAAAAAAAATAATAATAAATAGTTCTATTTTATAACTACAAAGCAAGTCACAAACAACTGTTTACTAAGTGTACGCCAAAATTATTAGTAGCAAATCAAAGTAATGACTAGTAGGTCGAAATATCACATAAGTAATAATAATGGGCTGGAAGTCAAACGTAACTATTTTAGTGTGTTCACATTACTAGTAAGTCAAATTACTGTTTACTAAGTCAAAATGGATGTCACAGTGAATACTTCACCCAAGTCTAAACATTGACTAGAGTCATAATGAACCACTTGCTGAGGTAAAATAATCACTAGTAAGTCGGAAGTAAATACTTAGTACTGCAAGTTAAAATAATGACTAAAAAAATAAACATATCGACGTAAAAAATAGCCAAAATAACAAGTCATAAATAAATTAAATCAAATAATTTATTAAAACAGGTCTGTCAAAATGTTTGCTCGTAAATCAGAGCAATGACAAGTATGTAAAAACATCAACTGCCTAAAAAAATAGGCAGTTAGTCAAAAGTAACTACTTTTGTAAGTTTACTTAATGACTAGTAAGTCAAAGCAATGGTTATTTTGTGTAAATAATGGTTAGTAAATCAAAATTATTATCGGCATTTCAAAAGTGACAGGTTTTTTTTTATTCTAAAAGTTTACTAGCAAGCCATAAACAACTTACCTGCCTAAGTTAAAAATCATGAATGATAAATAAACATATCAAGTTAGTAGGCCCAAACGATGAATGGTTAAAAGTAACCATTATTGTAAATTAAATCAATGACTGGTCGTTCAAATCAATGGTTACTTAAATAATGGCTTGTAAATCAAAATGATTACAAGTACGTCAAAAACGTTCTACGATAAAAATAACTATTTAGTCGACATGCGAAATCCATGTAATGAATAGTAGGTCAAATAAAACGTACCATTTCTTACATCGCAATAATGACTTGTAATTCAAAACGATGACTATTAAGGGAAAAGTAATGACTGGTAAGTTCACGTTAAAAGTAACCACTTTGTAAATCTAAACGATCCCTGGTACGTCAAATGTAACTACTTAGTAAGGTGAAAGAATGATTAGTCGGTCAAAACAATTACTAGTAAGTAAAATTAATTGGTAGTAGGTCAAAAATAATTAGTGCGGTAAAACTTTCTAGCAGGATAAAATACTGACCGTGTGAGTCAGAGGTAACTAACGAGTAAGTTTAGAATTAGTAGAAGTAAGCAAAACAATCAACTTAGTTCGTCTTACTTCCCTTCATTTACTTAACAACTCCGCTGTATCGTATTGAAAAGTTAACGTAAAACGAGTGCGGATCAAAATGCGAGAATAACCACCGCACAGCAAGTGGAAATGATAGGATACTAAGACTTGGAAAGCAAAGTCATGATCCCATACCCTTAACTGTTTCTGTGAGTCAGGTGGTGTAGATTGCTATAAAACGGCCATTTTGAAGAGTAATGATTCTCTCCTGATACGAGCTGATGATTCACCATATTGCGGCAGCTTCAGTCCCATATGGCTGATTACAAACAAAATGGCATTAGTGGTGGAGATCCTGTTCTTCTGCTATATCGATCTGCAGAGTTGACGAGGCAGCTCTATGAGCGTTCGTAGCATACGTTCAATCATCTCCTACCGCTTAATCCGATCTTCCCTCGGGTCACGGGGAGTCTGTGCCTATCTCAGGCGTCTTCGGGCATTAAGGCAGGATACACCCTGGATGGAATGCCAACCCGTCACACACACTCACACATTCAACCTCGGGACAATTTTCCAAGGTGCCAATCAACCTACCGTGCATGTTTTTGGACCGGGGGGGGGGACCGGAGAACCCGGAGGAAAAACCCCCTGAGGCACGGGGAGAACATGCAAACTCCACACACACATGGCCGAGACTGGAATCGAACCGCCAACCCTGGAGTTGTGAGGCGAACGTGCTAACCATTAAACCTACGTGACCCTTCATACAGACTACAATGAATTGAGGAGGAGAAACTTCGGTCATATACAAGATTGTCAGGAAATACAGAAATACTAAAGTACTAAACATATCGGTGCAATCGGTCAACATTCCTTTGGAGCGGGGCTTTCACTTGGAGTAAGATGTGGGCGGGATTGATCATTATATCAGGAGTGAGCCAGATTGGTCTCGAGTCCTCTGAGCCATGTTTTGATGGGTAGGAATGGTCAGTGAATGATGGACCCAAAGGCCGGATGCACACAGTGTTGGGAAATAGTCTTTAATTAAGAATCGGCAGACCGAGAAAAGGGGTGCAGGCAAAACGTAAAAGCAAGATCGGTCCAGGGTCGGGGAACAGGCAAACAGGACGGAACAGGCAAAGCAAAAGCACATACCGAAGAGTTCAAACCAGGTAATCCGATAGGTGAAGCACAAAGAAGGCGCAGGCAAGATGGCAAGAATAATCTCGCTCAGATCAATGTCGCTGGTGTCCTTAAATACCGTGCTGTACTGTAGAAGTGGCAAAGTGACCCCCCATCCGCCGCCCTCCTCAAAACCGGAATTGCCGCCTGGGGGAGCCTGGGGGGGGGGCATCCTGACAGGAATTCCTCCGGGAACAGGTAGGACCATGAGAAATTTTAGCACCCACTTGTACAGAAACCCTTTGAATTCCTTTGAGACCAGGCAAGAGTCCTCCGGCATTAGGAGAATTTAGTACGATTGCCTTTTGGACTGGGCAGGATTGGTCAGAATCCCATTGTCAAAAGTCCTCCAGGACCAGGGAATCCGGCCAAACCAAGACTGTTTAGAACAACTACAGCTTGGAGGTCTCACGGAAGGAGGCCTGGCCTGGTCACGACCCGTTCTGGGATTACGTAGCATTATTAGCATTCCTTCAAGACTAGATGAATTGGTCAAAAACTCCTGTATCAGCATGGTCCAAATCCTTTTATTAGAGGTATTAGGGGAAAACAATGTCTGTAAGTCTGGCGCCAAATTGGATGGAGTTCCTCGAGGGCTGGCGCAGGAACAATGCTTTTTGGAAGCAAACAGAATGAGTCCAATTTCCTTAAAGACTGGACCAGATCGGCCGGGAATTCCTTCAGGAGCGTGTGGGATTAGTCGGGTTTGCTTTACACATCCTGGATCGCCTGTGAATCCTTCTGCACATACGGTGGGAAGAATGTGGCGTTTTGGACAAACAGCCACCGATTGTTTGGGTTTTTTTTTTTCCAGCAGATAAAATTTTACGACGCCAATAAAACCATACAAAACTAGTAATTATATGAATTTGCCCCCCACGCCCCACCCCAAACCACACCTCCTACGCCCCCTCCCCACGCTTGCAACCCACGCCGCACCCCACCACCCCCCCCACCCTGGACCAAAAACTTACTAGCGATCCGTGACGGATGTGTAGGTTTTCTCGCACCAAAAACGCATTATCTGCGAACAAATTGTTCATCCGAAAAACTTTTCCAGCATGTAGGTAAATGATTAAGGATCGACTGCCCCCCAAACCTCCTGCAACATCAAGCGTTTATCCAAGTATAATGAGTTTGTGATGGTTCGCTAGCTTTCTCTGCCCCCTCACCCCGGAAACTTGGGGGGGGGGGGGGGGGGGGGTGAGGTAGGGGGGGGTTTAATTCCCACATTATGAGCAGCTGCGCAATGGATTTATGTCCTTCCTTACAAGACGAAGGGCACATTAAATTTCCGCCAGGAAGTCGGCGTGATTAATCAGCGTTTAATTTTTTAAAACGGCAATTTTGCGCCGCCAGTGTTGTTACAGAATGCATAATCGCCAAACTCCGAAAGCCCCTAAAACGTTAAATATGCGATGCCGCCGGATTTCCCCCCTGATTTACGATCGAGCGAAATGCGCCTCGTCGTGATTTTATAGCGGGTTACCTAGCAGCCAGCATTAGGAGGAAGTATGGAGGAATATTAGCCCTTCGCGAATGGGGCGAAAGCGCTTGGATACGCTTTTAATAACTTCGAGATATATCTATATATATATATATATATATATATATATATATATATATATATATATATATATTGTTCCTTATTAAAAAAAATAAGCGTAGCTCCTGCTATGGTGCTTAATTGTTTTGATGTGGAGTTCCTCCGAGAATCGCTCCGCCTCATTAAACTGTTAATTGCTTCTGGTTCTTTTTTTTTCTTTTCTTCCCCCTCTCGCCACTCTTTTAAAATCAAACCGCAGGAGGGAAGAACAGAAGACATTTTCTCTTCTTCTGTCCCTCGATTATGGGGGGGGGGAACCACATCTACCAAGATTGAAAAGAAAGGACTGTATCGTTCCCGCTATTTGGCCGATGCGCGATGAATGATAAATGCGACGTTTTCGCTTCTCTTTCTATCCTCCTCTCGAAGGTCGTCCTTCCACAGCCGCTGGATGATGGTGAATTGGCGGCCCGTTCGCCTCGCATCGCAGGCTCTGAATGAGCAGATTGAGGCCGTCCCTGGGTCCCGTCCAGATCCACAGCGCCGCTTGCACAGAGCTCCTTTGACTCGCTCGTCTGAAAGACGGACAGACCGGGCGACTCAACCGCCCACTCGTCCACCCACTGGAGAGGAGCAGAGAGGAGTTATTAGATACCTCTCTGCATGGCTGAGCTCTTGTGGAAAATGGATGGCCGTGCGAACGCGCGTCCATTTGAGCCGAGGTTTTTCGCGTTAGCTTTGAATCTGATGAGTCGGCCCCCACGCGCTATTAAAGCACTTTGGGGGAATTTGGGATAGCAGAATAGTGTGATTATCATCACTGGGCACTCAGTTATAGGCTGGGATTTGGGGGCAGGCGCAACATGAAGGGCTCTTTGCTCGACGGAAAGAAAAGAGAAAAAAAAAAACGAGCCCACGATTGTTCCAACAGCCTCATGAAATGAGTCAGAGTGTTTTTTTATATAATAAAAAGGGACCGATATAGTGGGCTACTCACAGCACTTCTTTCATTTTTCATTGTAGTCCCATTATTTATATATATCTATATATATATATATATATATATATATATATATGTGAGTGATATGCTCCTTCTATGTGAGTGATCTGCTCCTTCACTCTGCGTCGTGTCGGCGAATGAACGACAACAAAGAAGAAATGTATAAAGAAAAGTTCAGCGCATCCAAAAATTCCTAAATTTCCACCCGAATTACACCTACTAGCTCTGCGCATTCACAACAGGTACGATCTCCTCACTATATTAGCGTATATTACCGTATGGAACCTTACGCAAGCGCATCGCATTCCCAAATCCGTATTACGCAATAAAGCGCATTTTTACTGAACGCAATAAAGCGCTTCCGTATAACCTAAACACCGTATCACCAGTTTATATGGGAAAAGCAACCGGAACACAATTCTTAAAGGAGCCACGTCCCATATTTTACACTTCAAACCAACACTAAACAAATAACATTGAAATTAACAAGAAATTAATATTAAAAGTTTTTTAATCATTTCCAGAGTAAAATAAATATTAAATAATCAATAATTTTATTAAATGGAGAGATTTTGATTGAAATGTATATAATTATAAACATCTGTTTTGGTTAGTTAGAGTATTAGAAACATAAAAAAGTAGAAATTTATGGTACATAAAATTAATTCATGGCAACCGTGCGATTAATCACGATGAAATGTTTTAATCGATTGACAGTCCTAAATTGTATATATATCCATAAAATAATATATCCATGATAATATATATATATAATATATCTATTATATATATATATATATATATATATATATATATATCTATATATATATATATATATATATATATTTAGCTTTTAACAGCCCATAAAATATACATTCATACTGTTTGGACAAAAGTTTGCGGACAAAAGTGGCTGGGTAATTTTTCAACATTACATTCCACATTTGCAGTTCACAATAAATAAATAAATGTTCCTTTCGATTTTGGGGTAAACAGGGTAACAGGTTAACAGGGTAATTCCTCTGATGTTCACAGCTGGATTTCCCGTCTCCTGAGCGCATCCTGGGTTGTTCTCCCTCACGACAAGATCTCTTCTAATTATATAGGCCGTGATTTCTTTTCCGGATACTTGGAGTCTACGGGGGAGTCTAGAAAAGTTTACTTGATACTTTATCATAAATCAGCAGAACTAGGCCACATTATGCGCCTGGAAATGAAACAAACCCGCTTTTTTTTTTTCTTTTTTTTCCTCAGAGTGTGTTGTCTGGTCACAGAAGAAAAAAAAAAGCTGTGAATATTACATATTACTCTCTTTTGGTTTCCCTTTGCAGGCCGATGATGTGTACGGCGATAAAAGACGCGAGGTGCGAAATCTGTCCATCTGCAAGTCATTACTAGAAAAACACCCTCAGCGCCGGTCTTTTTTTTTTTTTCTTTTTTTCTTTTTCCCTCGTTCTTTCAGACGTACAACCCGATACTCATTGACTCGTGATTTATGTCCGCTCGGGAGGATTTGCGCATTGATTGCCACGCGTCTCCGTAATCAGATAACAATGCATGCGCGGTGTAATCCGAGAGGCGCGCCACAGATGGCATTTTCCTAATGAGGCTCGGTACCTTGCGAAATCTATAACTCCTCCGATTTTTTTTTCCAGCTAATGTAACATTTTAGCTCCGCCGCCATCGCTGACACGACGCGAGCTCGTTTAGTACAATAGGTGCGCGCCGTTCGGTGAGTAATTATCTCCTTCGGGAAGTCGCGATTCCATGAAAGAGAATGCGAAATGAGGTGTGAACCAGATAAAAAAAAAAGAAAGTTTTATACTTTCAACACAAAAGTCTCATTGTTAGACCGTGTCACCGTTTGAGGGGGGTAAGGGGGTGTAGGGGGGGGAGGAAGGAGGAAAAAAGGGGGGGGGGAAATTGAATCCTTGATTGAATCTGAAAACACGAGACTGGTTCGGTCCTTTTGTGTTTGTTTAATTGGCGCCAAGCCTTGATTTATTTATGTGTTTGTTTATTCTGGGCTCGGATATGCTTCGGACGATTGATTTTCTTTCTTTTTTTTGCGTGTACTGTATTTCATTCAAAAAAAAAAAAAAAAGGGAGGATAATCTTTGAGGCTTGAAATCTGACCAATAAAAAGAAACGTATCCGCGTGAGCGTATTGATAATAAAGGAATTTTAGGGATTGGGATTTCATACAGCGAATCCATAATTGAAGACTTGTGACGATGAGGAAATCCTTGGGAAATAGTCGACTGCGACTGTGTGTTGTTTCCTCAAGGTCGGATAAAGGCGTTTGTGCTCCAGGCAGTGTGTAGGAAAATACAGTCTCGTCCAGAGATCAAAAGTTTGTTTTTTTGTTTTTTTCCGAGACGCTCGACACTGAATATCTAATGGATGGAGCGCGTATGCAGAACAACAGAGCTGTGGAAAGTGGGAGGAAGGTTGGGAGTAACTTTCCCGAGAAGGAGCTGGGACAATTATTTAGATGTTCATAAATAAAGGCTAAACCCCAAACAATGACTGAACATGTCATATATATATATATATATATAGTATATATATATATATATATATATATATATATATATATATAGATAGATAGATAGATAGATAGATAGATAGATAGATAGATAGATAGATAGATAGATAGATAGATAGATAGATAGATAGATAGATAGATAGATAGATAGACATATAGATAGATATAGAAATATATATATAGATATAGATAGATAGATAGATAGATAGATAGATACACACACATATATACACATCTAAATATATATATATATATATATATATATATATATATATATATATATATATATATATATATATACACATACATACATACATACATACACACACACACATATATATATCTATATATCTATCTATCTATCTATCTATATATATATATATATATATATATATATATATATACATTTACATTTACATTTGCGGTATTCAGCAGACGTACAGGAAGTGCTTTAGGTCTCACTCTAAGGATAAGATTTAGTCAAGAAAGGTAAATACAAACTTAAGCACACGAGGATAGACAGTTGCCTTTTTTTTCCTGGACAGAAGGAGATAAAAGAGAATAAAAAGGAATATTAGGATAGGGTGTTGTTGGAAGAGGTAGGTCTTCAATCAACGTTTGAATGTAGGCAGTGTCTCTGTTGTTCGGACATCCAGTGGAAGTTCCACCACATCAGTGCCAGAACAGAGAAGAGCCTTGAGCTGGTGACCTTACCTTTTACCCTGAGAGACGGTGGAACCAGTATATATATATACATACATACATACACATACATACACACACATATATATATCTGCATTCCAAAGATGGATTGGAAGATCTTGAGTGTTCTGCTCTGCTATAGAGAATTGACCTCAATCCCTATTGAACACCATTGGGATGAATGTGAAATTCAGGCCCCCTCACCGAACGCAAGTCCATTCACAAAGCAGCTTTACAAAATACAGTTAATTATGGTGGGTGGGAACGGAAAGCTGATTGTTCCTTGTTGAGGAAACCGACTCTAAACAGAACTCCGTCCTCATTCGGGGATTTGAATGCTATTTATATTAATATTTGATTCGTTTTTAACAATTTGTTTTACACCTTATTTACACCAAATCAAACACCCAAATCCGCCGCGATTAAATCCGTCCGTGTGGAGACGCAGCAAAAGTTGCGTTCGTTGCGCCCTGAGGATTTGCGTCAACACCGTCAATGCTTTAAAACACTTCAGAAATATTGTGTCTTCGTGCCGGATGCTGCGTTTGGTTTCACTAATAGAATAATAAAAAAACATACATTTGCATAAATCCATATTTGACCATGTTTATTAGAGTGTTAAAAAAAGGTGAAACGTATTCATTTCACTTTGAAAAGAAAAATATGCTTTTAAGATGTGATTTATTCCGATTTACCTTATGACAATTGTATGATTAATCGATTAAATGATTAATTATATATATATATATATATATATATATATATATATATATATAATAAAAACAGAATTACATGCTGCGGTGAAATAATTTCTTAAACTACTTTAACAATGACATGGCATTTCAAAAATTGAGGCCAAGCAGCCAACAAAAGAAGTAATGGTGAAAAAAAAAAACAACAAAAACAAATAATAACTGTATTTTTGACTGCTTCAAGGTCATCCGACTCAAGGATCTCACATTATAATTGTACCTACTGCCTTTTCTTCTACTGAATTCATGCAGAAGCCACAGGACATGTCGTGAAATTATACTATGAAACAAAGTGGTAGGGAAAAAAATGGTTCGACTTGATTTCTGCAAAAAATCTTCTGTGTGCTCGAACATCTAATAAGTCACCGCTATTGTTACTGACATACAATCACTGCTCCCATATAAATGCACCATATTTACCAGCACCCAATCACTGATCATCTCTATTCTTATAACCACTGACCATCACTCTCCTCAATAACCAATCACTGACCATCACTCTCCTCAATAACCAATCACTGACCATCACTCTCCTCATAACCATCACTGATCATCACTATTCTTAATAACCATCACTCTCCTCAATAACCAATCACTGATCATCACTCTCCTCAATAACCAATCACTGATCATCACTCTCCTCAATAACCAATCACTGATCATCACTCTCCTCAATAACCAATCACTGATCATCACTCTCCTCAATAACCAATCACTGACCATCACTCTCCTCAATAACCAATCACTGACCATCACTCTCCTCAATAACCAATCACTGACCATCACTCTCCTCAATAACCAATCACTGACCATCACTCTCCTCAATAACCAATCACTGACCATCACTCTCCTCAATAACCAATCACTGATCATCACTCTCCTCAATAACCAATCACTGATCATCACTCTGATTATCCTCAATAACCAATCACTGATCATCACGCTCCTCAATAACCAATCACTGATCATCACTATTCTTAATAACCAATCACTGATTATCAGTCTCCTCAATAACCAATCACTGATCATCACTCTCCTCAATAACCAATCACTGATCATCACTCTCCTCAATAACCAATCACTGATCATCACTATTCTTAATAACCAATCACTGATTATCAGTCTCCTCAATAACCAATCACTGATCATCACTATCCTTAATAACCAATCACTGATCATCACTCTCCTTAATAACCAATCACTGATCATCACGCTCCTCAATAACCAATCACTGATCATCACTCTCCTTAATAACCAATCACTGACCATCACTCTCCTCAATGATCATCACTATTCTTAATAACCAATCACTGATCATCACTCTCCTCAATAACCAATCACTGATCATCACTATTCTTAATAACCAATCACTGATCATCACTCTCCTCAATAACCAATCACTGATCATCACTATTCTTAATAACCAATCACTGATTATCAGTCTCCTCAATAACCAATCACTGATCATCACTTTCCCCAAAAACAATCACTTATCATCACGCTCCTCAATAACCAATCACTGACCATCACTCTCCTTAATAACCAATCACTGACCATCACTCTCCTCAATAACCAATCACTGACCATCACTCTCCTTAATAACCAATCACTGATCATCACTCTCCTCAATAACCAATCACTGACCATCACTCTCCTTAATAACCAATCACTGATCATCACTCTCGTCAATAACCAATCACTGACCATCACTCTCCTTCAATAACCAATCACTGATCATCACTCTCGTCCAATAACCAATCACTGACCATCACTCTCCTTAATAACCAATCACTGATCATCACTCTCCTCAATAACCAATCACTGATCATCACTCTCCTTAATAACCAATCACTGATCATCACTCTCCTCAATAACCAATCACTGATTACCACTCTCCTCAATAACCAATCACTGATCATCACGCTCCTCAATAACCAATCACTGACCATCACTCTCCTCAATGACCAGTCACTGACCATCACTCTCCTCAATGACCAATCACTGATCATCACTCTCCTCAATAACCAATCACTGATTACCACTATTCTTAATGACCAATCAGTGACCACCACTGTTGAAATACGCAAGATTCAATTATATCCAGTTAACAAAAATAAATAAATAAATATTATTTCAATGGGAGATTTGGACTTTCCGGTCCGGAGACCAATACCAGTGAAAGTGGGAAATGTTTTTGCTCTGAGAATTTTTCGGTGTCGTATTAGTCTTAATATTAGCACAACATTCTAATATTCGTGCGCTTTAAATCCGCCACTTGTGAAATTTAGCTGAAAAACAGATTACCTGCCCAGACGGCAATGTGATCGTTTTATAGCAAAAAAACAACAAGCCATATTTACCACAAATACGCTTTGATTTCTTACATTTTCACTTTTTGCAGTATAGGCAGTGATTTTTCTTTTTTTTTTTTTTGTTGCACTCTATCCTTGGTCATTTTTTCCCCCTCTCTCCTCCCTAGAGACGTTTCTAGCGTGCGGTATTTCG
>JACRUU010000015.1:15372723-15377723 GCA_030449085.1 Kryptopterus vitreolus
ATATATATATATATATATATATATATATATATTATATCTATATATATATATATATATATATATATATATCAAAAAATCGATTTGTTATTTTGTTTATCGATTTTGTTATGTTTATTTTGATTTGATTACATTTTTAAAGTGCATTGTATTAGAAGGGTAATGAAAACTCCCCCCCCCACAAAAAAAAATACATACATACATACATACATATATATTCTTTCATTCATTCATCTTCTACCGCTTTATCCGATCTTCCCTCGGGTCACTGGGAGTCTGTGCCTATCTCAGGTGTCTATGGGCATTAAGGCAGGATACACCCTGGATGGAATGCCAACCCATCGCAGGGCACACACATTCACACACACACACACATTCACACACACACACACACACATTCATACACTAGGGACAATCTTTCCAAGGTGCCAATCAACCTACCGTGCATGTTTTTGGATCGGGAGGAAACCGGAGAACCCAGGAAGGAGAAAAACCCCCTGAGGCACCGGGAGAACATGCAAACTCCACACACACATGGCCGAGACAGGAATCGAACCCGGACCCTGGAGGTGTGAGGGGAACATGCTAACCACTAAACCACCGTGCCCCGCTATATACATATTTATATATATATCTACTCCCGTAGAGTAAACACACGGGGTGATGGGAGCTCAGTTTTTCAGGCGTTGGCCTATGGACCCAAAGATCACCGGTTCAAATCCCACTGCCATTAAGATGATGGTAGTGGGCCCTTGAACAAGGTCCTTAACTCTCAATTGCTGTGGATAAGGGCATATATATAAATTATTTAATTTTAATCAAAGAACTGCATTTTTTTAAATGTACATTTACGTTTACATTTATAGCATTTGGCGGACGCCCTTATCCAGAGCGACTTACGACTGAGCAATTGAAGGTTAAAGGCCTTGCTCAAGGGCCCCCTAGTGGCAGCTTGGTGGTGGTGCCGTTTGAACCCTTGATCTACGTGTCCAGAGTCCAACACCTTAACCACTGGGCTATCAACTGTATATTGCTTTACATTGATGGTATAGTGTATCTACTACCGCCCAGTGCTACATCATGGAAATCATCCCCTGCTCATATTGTATATGTTGAGTGAAAAAAATAAATAACAAAGAAAGAAGAAGAAAAAATAAATAAATAAATAAATAAATAAATTAAATCCCCCCCCCCCCCCCCCCCGGTGATTGATGGGTGCCGTTTCTCTTCTCCTTCCTCACATTTATTTGTATGAAATCCCCATTGTTGACCTGCTCAAAGTCAACTGTAGTCTTTGAACGCCATGACATTTTGATGAAAAATGCAATAAAAGGAAGCAGTGCCTTGTTTTTAACGCCGTCTCCTTGAAAGTTTGCCAGTTTTGACCCTTATACGTATATCTATCCCGAAGTCCACGACAAAAGAGAACAAAAAAAAAAAAGAAGAAGAAGAACAGGCTCTTTTTTCGAAACACAATCAATGTTTGATGTACGTCTGTTGGTTCGTGTCTCCTACCTGGAGAAGTGAACCACTCAGAGGGGTGCAAAAAATAAATAAATAAATAAATAAAAGCTGTCAAGTCCAAAACCCTGGATGTGTCTTTCAGGTTTGGATCTCGCTTGACCTGGACGGATTAATGGGGGTGTGTGTCCGGGTGCGCCTGGGAAAATGCCTTCGAGGCAGAGCGAAAGAGGAAATTATTTGATCAGTTTGACAAAAGGACAATTCCGGCAAGGCGGCGCGCGGTGAGGTGGCGTGCCGCGCCGCGATTTCGAGTCAAACGGATCATTAAATTCTAAACAAGAAGAAATAAACGGTACGATTAATTCGAACGTCAGAAATGCGTCGGCGTGTCGACTTTTCAATGCCGTTTTATTTGTAAATCCAGATGGATTTTTAACATTTATAAGCCTTTATAAGCGTTTATAAGCGCTCCCGGAGAGACACAATGTCCGTTCCCTATCCCAAAACCAGGAATCTCCAGCTCCCGATGGTAGAGAACCAAATTCGGATGGCCAGGGGATTGATTTTTAGTACTCAGGAAACCATGTGACATGAGTTTTCTCTAAGAGTCCTAAGAGACCGCGCGTTTTAATGTCTTATTCTATTACACAGGGTTATTTATAGGTGCTTTTATAAATGACTAATTGTACGCAAACTAATAGTTTGTGCATGTGTTTTTACATTGTTCAATACTACTACTACTACTAATATTAATAATAATAATAATAATAATAATAATAAATAATAACACCATGATCATCGCAATACTACTACTACTAACAATAACAACAACAATAATAATAATAGCAACACCATAATCAATGCAATACTACTACTATTACCACCACCACCAATAATAATAATAATAATAATATAATAATAATGATATGATAATAATAGCAATAATACTACTACTACTAATAATAATAATAGTAATAAAAATTATTATAAACAACAACAACAACACCATGATCATCGCAATACTATACCACTAACACTACTACTACTAATAATAATAATAAATAAAAATAACCCCATCATCATCGCATACTATTACTACTACTACTACTACTACTTCTACTACTAACTAATAATAATAATAAAAATAATAAAAAAAATACCATTATCATCGACTATTACTACTATTAATAATAATAATAATAATAATATAAATAATAATAATAATAACCATTATCCATCGTAATATTATTACTACTACTAATACTACTTCTACTAATAATAATAATAATAATAATAATACTACCTACCATTATCATCGTAACCATTATTACTACCACTATACTACTAATACTACTACTACTACTACTACTACTACTATAATAAATTAATAATAATAATAACTAATAATAAATATAAATAATACCATTATCATCGTAATATTATTACTACTACTAATACTAATAATAATAATAATAATAATAAGAATAATACTATACGAATCATAAGCTACATTACATACTACTACTACTAACTAACTAATACCAATACTACTAATAAACTATATAATATAATAATAATATATAATATAATAATAATAATAATAATAATACCATTATCATCATAATACTATTACTAATACTAATACTACTACTACTACTACTACTAATAATAATAATAATAATAATAATGATAACACCATGATCATCGCAATACTACCACTACTACAAATAATAATAATAATAATAATAACAATAATAATAACAACAACAACACCATGATCAATGCAATGCATACTACTACCAATAATAATAATAATAATAATAATTAAAAAAAAATCAGTCCTTCGATGAAAAACTTTTGTTTTTTTTTATTATTATTATTTTGTTTGTCTCAGCTGTGTAATGATCACAAATCTCCACACTCCTACTACATCTTCCCAGAAGAGGAGAGGATGTCGCCGGATGTGGAATGGGACGTATATGAATCTCAGGCGTCCACAAACCCTATGATACTGTGCATGTGGTCAGGCCAAAATGTTCCTCGCCGTGTGTGTGTGTGTGTGTGTGTGTGTGTGTATGTGTGTGTGTGTGAAATAGGAGCACACCATTAAGCCGGGGATTGATCGCGCATAATGCCGAGGGCCTTTTGCTCTGCAAAAGTGTTTAAAGCCTGTATTATTACCCCTTAATTAAATCCAAATAGCGGAGAACACAAAGTAAATGATTGCGTTTGATCAGAGGACTCTATCTGCTTTCTATTTGAAGTCGACAGCCCCGCGAGAGAGCGAGAGAGAGAGAGAGAGAGAGAAAGAGAGAAAAAAAACGCATTTGCGAGCTCGGCTTTGTTTGACAGTTGCGGTCGTGGGCGCTGGCGGAGCACTCACGTCTGCGAAAAAAAAGAAAAGAAAGAAAAATAGCAACAAAAAAAAGGAGAAAAAAAAAAGCTAATCTGAACCGCCTTTTGTCACCATCCGAACGTTCGCTTCACTCCAGGGTCTGAGGATATCTCAACTACACACGCACGCATTAGCACGCGCGTGTCACCATCTGTTTCTGGGCGCGCGAGCGTGCCGCGAGGAGACGGCGTAGCCTTCTGAAGAGCGCATCAGAGAGGACGCGAGAGTCTGAGTGCTGCCATTTCTGGCGCTTTTGTCCACGATCTAAATCCGCCTTCGTACACCCAGCTGTGAAAACACTGCAAATTTGCTGATGATAAACCAGACACATTTTTTCCTTCTTTTTTTTCCCCTTTTTTTTTAGCAAATGGACAGAATGCGGGATGCGTGGGATAAACTTGGTCGCGTAAAAATAAATAAATAAATAAATAAGAGAGAGAGGGCGCTTCTTCGAACTGGGTCGCCGCTTTCATAATGAGTCGAAGGACGCGTCGGGCGACTTGTTTTTTTTTTTTCCTCTCGCGTCAGCTTTGATTTTTCTTTATGCGACGCTCTTTATTGCTGCGGAATCCAGAATCCGTTTCCGGAACAAAAAAATGGAATCCGGTGGGCGTTAAAAAGCGAGAAAGCGTCGTGTGTTTACTATATAGCGAGACCCTGTTCCTCCTACTGTGTTTGTAGCTATGTTTGTATAAGAACACCACATATATTTGGGGTTGTTTTTTTTTGTTGTTGTTCCCTTAAGCCCCGCCCACTGTAAAAACACATGACCGTTTGGGAAAAAAAAAGTTCTTAAAATATTTAATGTCATTAATCACATGCTTTCAATGTACGATAAATGAATGCTTTTCATGTTTCTAATAATCTGTCACCGATGTTATAATGATGTGCCTTTCTCTCAAAATCTCTCTCTTTAATAAAATTATTGATTATTCAATATGTATTTTACTCTGGAGATGATTATTTTAATCTTAATTTCAATGTTATTTGTTTAGTGGTGGTTTGAATAGTAAAATATGGGACGTGGCTCCTTTAAGAATTGTGTTCCGGTTGCTTTTCCATATAAACTGGTGATACGTTTAGGTTACACGGAAGCGCTTTACATTCCCAAAAGGAAAAAAAAAAGCGCTTTATAGCGTAATAC
>JACRUU010000015.1:15385223-15477723 GCA_030449085.1 Kryptopterus vitreolus
TTAATATTGGTACAGAATTGTCACTGCATTCATTTGACCTTGTCTTGTAATTGCCCGACATTCCACCAGGTGGCGCTTAGGCACGGCGATACCTCTAGCATTAACATTAATGCATCAATTTACATGTTTATGTTTGATATGGGGGGCACGGTGGCTTAGTGGTTAGCACGTTCGCCTCACACCGCCAGGATCCGGGTTCGATTCCCGTCTCAGCCATGTGTGTGTGGAGTTTGCATGCTCTCCCCGTGCCTCAGGGGGTTTTTCTCCGGGTTCTCCGGTTTCCCCCGGTCCAAAAACATGCACGGTAGGTTGATTGGCACCTTGGAAAATTGTCCCTAGTGTATGAATGTGTTGTGTGTGTGTGTGTGTGTGTGTGCCCTGCGATGGGTTGGCATTCCGTCCAGGGTGTATCCTGCCTTAATGCCCATAGACACCTGAGATAGGCACAGGCTCCCCGTGACCCGAGAAGATCGGATATAGCGGTAGAAGATGAATGAATGAATGAATGTTTGATATGCATGCTTCTGGTGGTCTGTCACATTTTAAACGTCAATGTGGCTCCTGAGTCAATAAGTTTGTGCACCCCTTTTCTAAAATGAAAATGTAGACGTATACCATACTGGTATGTTTCCTGAAGTTCCAGAAGGGTAATTACAGTGAAAATTTTATAGAATTTACCGTCAATTTCTGTGAGTAATGGGGATTTGAGTAAAGAATTATTTTCGGAAAAAATTCCGGGGAAAAAAAAGCCTCTATCACTGAAACGTGAGTAAGCATGAGTTCGTCTGTACTGTTAACATGAAACAACAAATAACCATAAAAAAAGTTTGTTTGTTTGTTTGTTTGTTTTCTTATTGCGTTTTATGGCTGTAAGTGATGTTTGGAGGATTACAGTCGGCAAACACAATCAGCCCAGTACTGACATTTTTAGGTTGCTGCCAGTTTGAACACAATAACTTAAAGATAGTTGCGCGTTCGGCGATGATGCTCATCTTGCGTCAGCGCTTCGGTGCAGAGCTCCAAAACCAAGCTGGAAATAAAAAAATGTTTGGGTTATTTTTTTTTGGAGCATTTACGTTTTGTTCATTTACAAAACATTTTCACCTCATCTTTCAAAATAAATAAATACGTAAATAAAATCGATCTTCGACCCCTTCATAGTTGCGGCATGCTGTTTTATGCTTAAAAATATCCCCACCAAATGAACACCCCTGCCCTCTGCCTCCTACTGCTCCCGAGCGCGTGACTCAACTCGGTGGATGAAAATAACCAGGAAAACGAACGCGGCTGCCGAACTGGAATAAAGTCGAAAACATCAAGCAAAACACGGTATATGGGGAAAAGTTTGTGGACAGATAAGATTGGCATGTTTTTGCCATTGAGCATACCCATTTTACATGTGGTCCTTATTCGCCCTCATAATAAGCGACGCTCTTCTAATAAGGCGTTCCACTAGCTTTTGGAGTGCACTTCTGGAGACGTCAGATTCATTCTGCCACAAGGGTGTTAGTAAAATCAGGTGCTGATGTAGGGGAGGAAAGGAGGTTCACATTCATTGAAAATATAGTTCTATAGCAAGAGATCTTCCACTCCGGCCCATGTAAAGCCATGGGTTTATTGTCATGCTGGAACAAGTCTGGGTCTCAAAGTTCAACTGAATGTCAATATTCATTCCGCAGCAGTCACATCTCCACTTAGGGAAAGAATACTGTTCATCTGCTGTGCACTCGTGCGAAAGTACTTGGAAGCAAAACAATAGCAGTTGAAGAAGCTGCCGAGCGCACTGATGTAATACAAGCCTGTGGGGGCAGAGCTACAATCCGAGGATGCTTCATTTGATAAGGTCCCGTTTCAATAGTGTTGTATTGCCAAAATTCTGATCAGGTGATCCATCGATGGATTTTTTATTTCTTCCTGGATAGCACAGGCATGTTCCGAAATGACCATGCCAGCATTAGTCGAGTTTTCGACTAATGCATGAGATCATTTTCACATATGGTTTGGCCACCATGAGTATAACCGCCCGAGAATATTTGGTATTCGTTTGGATTTTATGCAGGGTCTGATTCTGCCGTCGCCAATAGCAAATCAAAATAAAACAAAATTTGGACAGAAATAAAAGTTGTGACATTGCATTGATGCTACTTGTAATGCGTGCCATAATCAAAGCAAAAGGTGGTCCAACAACATATTACAGTGTGTGGTGATTTTTTTTTTTGGCTAGGAAGTATACAATCCATCCTGCATCTACATGGCAAATGGATATGTGTATGTATGTGTGTGTGTGTGTGTGTGTGTGTGTGTGTGTGTGTGTGTGTGTGAACCTGGCATTTGAGCATTTTAATACAGAGCGTGATTTAGTGACTGGGAGTCAATCATTGGTCCCTTAGCCCTTTGTAAATACGTTAACCTCTGACTAATCGGGTCTGCAATTGACTCTCGGCCAAATGCACCAAAACAGAGATTCAGAGAGTCTGTTAATGTTTTCCACTAGACACGACAACGAATCTTTTCTGCTTATAAACAGGAAACTGAGTCCTGACTCTTTTTTTTTTCCCCTCGAGCGACCTGATGCCAAATTCACTCCTTTTTCTTGTTTTTTTCTTGTTACCCCAAGGCAATAAAGCAATCCCTCATCCAAGTGACCCGGAAACACATTACTGTATTAGTATTATTCAAGATTTCAACGTAGGGGCACGGTGGCTTAGTGGTTAGCATGTTCGCCTCACACCTCCAGGGTTCGGGCTCGATTCCCGTCTCGGCCATGTGTGTGTGGAGTTTGCATGTTCTCCCCGTGCCTCAGGGTTTTTTTTCCGGGTTCTCCGGTTTCCTCCCCGGTTCAAAAACATGCAAGGTAGGTTGATTGGCACCTTGGAAAAATTGTCCCTAGTGTATGAATGTGTGTGTGAATGTGTGTGTGTGTGTGTGATGGGTTGACATTCCATCCAGGGTGTATCCTGCCTTAATGCCCATAGACGCCTGAGATAGGCACAGGCTCCCCGTGACCCGAGGGAAGATCGGATATAGCGGTAGAAGATGAATGAATGAAGATTTCAAAGATGCAGATCACTTTTCCATTGTGAAATTGTTTTGTAATAAAAATACAAAAACAACGGTGTCGTTTTGACGTAGTTATTCGAATCGAGACGAGCAAGATACGGCCTCCGCTATCAAATGTGTTGCGCGCGTCGGTCGGCAGTTTTCCAAAGACTCTTCGCTCGCAAACCGCATCGATTTAGAAAGTAAACTGACATAAACAACGCAGGACGAGGCTTTAGATGTTAGCGATGTAAACATTTTCTGATGTTTGACAGCTTCCGACTGACAGCAGTCTGTGAGGGTAACATCTACTCGTCTCTGCGAGGCGAATTGTGTCTTGTGGAGTTGATCAAATCGGTGCCTGGTGAGGCGTGAAGTTTCCGACAACGTCTTCCGATGTCAATTTCAGCTGTTTAGCAGCCTTTCGAGCTAGCTAGATGTGCGCTAGAGATTGTAATGCTGGTTAGCGACCCAGCAAGGTTCCCATGTAGCACAGATATTTATTTATCCTTTATTTGCACTCTCTTGAGACAATACCTTTAACTTCTCTCTGCTAATTATTAGCTATCAGCTACTAGGCAAAAGTGCTTTCTACTGTCTGTCTGCTAGCAAGCGGTTAGCTACTGTTAGCTAAATGTTTATGTAGCAGATTAGCACAAATATTAATATTGTCCTTGACTTTTTTTTTTTTTTTTTTTTTTTTTTTAAAGGACCATCTGAGGGAAATGAGCTAGATACTGTTTTTGCTAATGTTTTCGTAAATGGCATATTAGTAGTGAAGGGGGATGTAAAAACATCAGGCACATCATAAACAGGTGGCATTTTTTAAGAAATAAATCAAAATAAAAATTGCTAGCGGGGCACGGTGGCTTAGTGGTTCGCCTCACACCTCCGTCTCGGCCATGTGTGTGGAGTTTGCATGTTCTCCACCTGCCTCAGGGTTTTTTTCTCCGAGATCTCCGGTTTCCTCCTGGTCCAAAAACATGTACGGTAGGTTGATTGGCACCTTGGAAATTTGTTCCTAGTTTATGAATGTGTGTGTGTGTGTGTGTGTGTGTGTGCCCTGCGATGGGTTGGCATTCCATCCAGGGTGTATCCTGCCTTAATGCCCATAGACGCCTGAGATAGGCACGGACTCGGATAAAGATCGGATAAAGAGGTAGAAGATGAATGGATGAATGAATGAAAAATTGCCAGCTAAGCCAGAAAAGCTCTTCCTCCAGAGGACTCTTGAAACTCTCTTCAGTCACCTGGACCTGAAAAGCCACCGGGTTTCAGTGTTAGGCTAAAAACAGAGGATAATTGTTACGGATATCAATCAGCCTCATTAATATCATACTGTTAATAGATCTGTGGGCTAATAGTGACGTCCCAGTCTTTTCAGATCATTTGAAGCAAGGAGTCATGTGAGAAAAATAACAACAGGAACATTATAGCCGCGATAAATCATCGTGCGTTGGATACTCGAGTCCATTTGAACCTTTACTGAAGTGAAAGTTTCAAGGGTGCACTTGAAATTTTACCAGAGTCATGTTTGTCCTACAGGGTTTGAGTACTTCATTCACCAAGGGCCATTTTTTTTTTAAATCTCTGATTAACTGAATCTTATAATGCTTGTGGTCGAGGTACGGTATCTATACAGATCAGACCAATAGGGGTTCAGCAACTTGTCTAGACAAAATATTGAGACACCTGACATTTCCAGACAAAGGAAGTATGCATGCAGCAGATAAATAAAACATGGTCGCATTAAATGCTTAGGGATTTCAAAGGCTACACCATCTTTCAGGAAATAATACCTGGTTAAAACCATATAATACGTTTCATTTTTTTTGTACAGAATTCTGACAAAGCAGAATATTGGAGATTGTCCTTTGAGCTAACATTGGCTTTATAACTTATAAAGATATACACTATAGAGACAAAGGTTTGTGGAAGCAAATAGGATTTCTATCTGCTTACTGAACATGCCATCCGACATGTAGTTGTTATTTGCTCTTATAACAACCTCCGCTCTTGCGGAAAGATGATTTTAGTGTGTGATTATGGAGATTTGTTCTAATTCAGGCACAAGGGTATTAATAAAGTTACGTACTGAAGTACGGTAAAGACATATATATATATATATATATATATATATATATATATATATATATATATATATATATATATATATATATATATATATATATATATTTGGCTGAATATTTGCAATATGTGTTATATGCTTTTTTCCCCATAGTAACAGTTCACTGACACTAGTAAAATTACAAGCTTTGTTTTCTTTGTGGAGTTTTCTGGGGTTATTGCATTGAAGAGAGTAATAAAAAAAAGTGAAGGAGTTATTTGTTCATAAGGCGGATTGTAATAATAAATAGGTAAGCAGTAATTTTTTTATGGATAAATGTGATGCTGAAAAGGATGCCGTTGTCAGGACATTGTCAGGATAGTCTTCGGCAATTTTATAAAAAAAAAATTATACAGACTCGATCCGAACCGAGACGCGATTTTCATGCAAACCCCACCCCCTTTTGCGTAACTCTCCAATCAACTACGAGCTTCCATCTGAGCCATAATAGATATTTCATTACAAGTGAGTCATAAATAATAAACGCTACCATCGTTTCGATCCCAACGAGTGCCTGGTCCAGGCCGGGACCGTCAACTCTAAACGCAATCGATCTGCGCTTTACTCCGAAACCTCGATTCGAAATGAAAGCTGGCATATATTTCACAAGGAATCAGAGCTCAGAAATGATTCCTTTAGAAGAACAAAAAAGAAAGAAAGAAAAAAAAAAACTTGTCTAAATTGGATGGGCTTGAAATTGAATTGAACCCAATCGCGCTGCGCGAGATTGAATCCAAAGCGGCGCAGCGAGGACCTTTCACACCTGAGCACGCCAAACTGGGGTTCGATCGGCGGCGACGCGGCCAGCTGAGGCGCTTACAGCCCGCACGAGAGGGGGTTCTATAGCCACATCATGACTCTTATTGCTCCATTTCCTCTCGCTGTAGTTAGAGCGGTACGGGAAAACGAATGAGCCTTACACCTCTTCGTTTCGGGATATTGGGACTCGGCGGACGCTACGGACATATGTGTATTTCAGTTTCGCAAAGTACGATCTCAATCATGCGTTTTAAAATCGAGTTTCGAATCTTCTCATGATTAGATGTTACGAGGGCCACAATGGTTTTGGTGCATCGGAGAAATAATCCCAGTTAACACTATTGTTGTATTATGAAGATACTTATCATCTTGAAAATAGTGATTATATATATATCGAGAGTATAGTATATAAATATATAAATATATATATAGATATATATATATATATATATATATATATATATATATATATATATATATATATATATATATATATATAATTTGGCTGAATATTTTATGTATTTAACTCAATCCAGCTTCCCTGCCCCTGCTGAAGAACAGCATCCCCACAGCATGATGTTGCCACCACCATGTGGGGATGGTGTGTTCAGGCTGATGTGCAGTGTTAGGTTTCTGCCACACATAGCGTTTTGTACGCAGGCCATAAAGTTACAGCCCCTTCTTTCACATGTTTGCTGTGTCCCCTCCATGGCTTGTAAAAAGAAACTAGGCCTTCACAGAACAGCTGTAATTACACTGGGATTTAAGTAAATATTTGCAATCTTTTCTGTAGTTTGGTTTTTAAGAATTTCATTGTACAAACTGTCAGTGAGATTTTTACACATGACAAATAAAACTTAAAACTAGTCTCTCCTCTCACACTCGGCTCAGAACCGAAATGTTCCCACACCCGAGTATCGAAATCAAGTCGGTTTAGGTTTATTCCTCCGAAACTGGCAGCAAGTCATTAAATAATACCTCAGGTAACACCACTTCTCCTGTCACTGTGTGCTGTGTATGTGCTCTGTGTGTGTGTGGTGTGTGTGTGTGAGAGAAGGAACCTCCTGAGCTCCGCCTACCCACCACACAAAAAGCCGACTCAGCACGATGGGTGAAAATGTCAAACGTTCAATTTTTATTTAAACACAGTGGACAATATATCGAGGCATGGAATAATTGCTGAGGTCAAACCCGTTTGAGTCGTAATTGTTGTGACGCTCCTACTAGTGTGAGCAGATTTGCACAATCGTGATACGCCAAACTTAGATTTCTTGATGACGAACGCCTGAGAAGTCACGACCGATGTAAAACGCTCAGCATTCAGTCCAATCAAATATCAAAGCAACTGAAATAATACGCATGACATGAATGGTGGTCTGGGAAATAAATTCAAAAGGTGAACAAAATAATAATCATTTATATAATAAGACGGAGCGGAGATGTATTAGAAAGAAACGTTATAGATAGATAGATAGATAGATAGATAGAGAGAGATAGATAGATAGATAGATAGATAGATAGATAGATAGATAGATAGATAGATAGATAGATAGATAGATAGATAGATAGATAGATAGATAGATAGATAGATAGACAGACAGACAGATAGATAGATAGGCAGACAGACAGACAGACAGATAGATTTAACTTAAACACATAAAACAAATGGTTCATTGAAAAAAAAATTATTATAATTTATTTGATGTTTTCTTTGTTAAGTAGTTTCTAATTAAATGTATTTATTTAATACCTGATGTTTAATTATATATATATACACATACATATATATATATATATATATATATATATATATATATATATATATATATATAGATATATATACACACACACACACACACATACACATATATATATATATATATATACACATACACATATATATATATACACACATACATATACACATATATATATATATATATATATTATATATATATATATATATATATATATAGAGAGAGAGAGAGAGAGAGAGAGAGAGAGAGAGAGAGAGAGAGAAAATCGATAACATTAGATTATTTACATATAAATCTATTGTGCATTGGTTTATTAGTAAATTAATGTATACATTAATTTATATTTATTTCTATTTCAGTCGTTGATTGGCTGGTTAAAATTCAATACGTTGTTATTTACTCGTAGCTGAGTATCAACCCTGCCACGTCATCATCAACCCTGCCACGTACGATCGTCCAAACGAATTCTTCCTTCTAAAAAACACTTCTCCTGCTGCATCACAACTAGAAAACAAGGTTCTATCATCCTTCATCTACATGCGCAAGCGAGCAACCGCTGACGATTGGATACCGCCATCGCGACTGACAAGGACGCCGAATAACGCTGCCACTCCCGTCAGACGAAGCGAGCGCAGTGCTTTAGCAGTGCTGCTCATTCAGATTGGTCAAAAGGTATTGATTTCATTGTCCTTTTAAAAGCAGCTCTGACAGCTGTTCCAGCTGCAATGCATAGGTTCGGTTTATACTAATGCACTCATTATGTAATATGGGAACATGTTAGTGTTTCTATAGCAACTGCTTCCTGCAGGGGAAAGTCTTCAGGTTGTGTTTTCTTACATATCACACTGCAATTATTATTATTATTATTATTATTATTATTGTTAAAGTAAATAGAGAAACATATGAAAAACTGTTTCTATTTTTTAAAAATTCCTACCAAAAATGACATAGTTACATGGATCTTCCTCAAGCATTAAACATAAAAAGAGATGAAGGCTGGCACCTTTGGGCTACATGACAGATTTTGGGGGTTGGGTGGGCGGGATGTGTTGTCTGATCTATTCCTTTTTAAATGACTCTCGGCCTTTAAATCTTTTTTTAAAAAACCCTCTCAACGACTCCCACCGTTTCCATTTAATGGATTGCAATTAATTCGATTAGAAGACGATAAATGGTGAATTGCGGCCTTTAGGACCTCGCGGAACGCCGCTGCCAAGGCCTCCGACTGGCTGCCAAGTCCAAGCGCCCTGGTGAGGACATTTTCTTTTTTTTAAGTAAGTATTGAATATTTGATAAAGCTAATATAACGTAACATGCCGATTAGACGCTGTAGCATTGGGTAACGAGGATTTTTATCACTCTCCATGAGGTTCAGGGGTGTTCGTGCTGCGCTGATACCGATATCGTCGATAACAATACCAGTACTGGTCATTATATATATATATATATATATATATATATATATATATATATATATATATATATATATATATATATATATATATATATATATACACATACATACACACACACCTATGGAATTAAGCTCAATGGTTAATGTGTTTTTATGTTCGTTAGTGTTATTATTATTACCATCATCATTATTGTTATCATCATAGTATTATTATTATTACTGTTGTTGTTGTTGTGGATGCCTTCCCTGTTCTTCCGCATGCTAACTGAGGGAGTTTTTCCCTCGCGACAGTCGCCACTGGCGATAAACTTATAAATAATAAACGTTTAGGCATTAAACTTGTCGTTTCTTTATTATCCTTGTATGTCATATTTATATTTATCATATCCCATGGTCCTTAAAAAGGTCATATTTTTGGCATGCACCAAGCAACTTGCTGAAACGAGTTCATTTGGTTAAAAACTGATGCATCATTAAAGTCTGAAAATCAACTGCAATATTACACAACAAAACAATGTTTTCTTTGTGACTGGAACTCACAGTTCCACAGTAACGGTCGGGTAAAGATAGGAGGGGGATGACGTCGACCAATCGTGCAGCGTGCTTATTGTACAAGTGTGTGGGGGCAGTGTTATGATCCGAGGTTGCTTTAGTTTATCAGGTTTTTATGTGACTAAAAAAAAAAATTATGTAAACACCGACGGGGTGCTGAAATCAAAGTAAAATGTGGTCCAAAGAAATACTAGTGTGTGTAAACATTCATATTTGGCCCATAAGTGTATCAGATATTGTGCTTCTGCAAGGACTTTCATTTTGATCTAAAGATTCAGGATATGGCAAATATAAAAGAGGGATTGTTTTATGAAGATACAGTACTTGCCGCCTCCACCACACACACACACACACACACACACACACACACACACACACACACAATGACTAATACACAAACTATTAAAGTACATTTTAAACTCATTTGCACTTGCAAGTCGTATATTTTTGTAAGTTGTAACAGTGGGAGAAGTTCATATTTACTTTTTCGTATGTTTACTTTATATTTTTCACATTTACTTTAATGATTTCATTATTATTTATAGAATTTGTATATTATTTTTGGAAATTATTTGTAGAAATTATAGATTTATTTATACAGTCTTTTTTCTCACTGACAAACAAAATATGTCTTTTACACATTGTATGGTATAAAAAGAATGACCAAGATACACAAGATAATGTTTATAATAACATCCCTAAAACACTTTGATTCGTCTTAAATAATTAAATAATTGCAAATGGTATTTAAAATCACGTATTGCGCATGCGCTGTGTTAAAATTACTGCTTTACCGCTAAGAACGTTGTATCTACGTGTAACCGTCGCACTAAAACAGAAAGTCAGAGGCGGGACTTAAATGTCCCCGCCCCTTCAATTCAAACTATCCAATAGCGCCTTATCTTACCTCAAAGCTGTACGTCAAGGTAGTAAGAAGTGCTGACGGTGTAGGCGGGGCCACGGTTGTTTCTAGGACGCATTTGATTGGACAGAAAGAAACATGAATGACTACACCGAACCATATTAAGAACTAAAAACGTTTACAAGCACGCTATAAATGCATTCAAGTTGCTCAAAGTAAAAATGTTCCTCTAATAAAAGCAGGCACTTACAATACGTCGGTCTCGAAAGCCGCTTCACAAGAGAAGATAGCTTCTCCGAGCATATCCAAATTAAAGGTCATAGACCACGCCCATTTGTCCAAATAGCCGCCGTCACGACATGGAGCCATTGCGCATGCGCAATTATTTTTTATCGCCTGCTTTTGAATGAAATTGACTTAAATTGCCAAAGTGGAAAATGTGTGTTTTGTTATTATTATTATTATTATTATTATTATTATTATTATTATTATTATTATTGTTGTTGTTGTTGTTGTTGTTGTTGTTGTTGTTGTTGTTGTTGTGGATGCCTTCCCTGTTCTCACGCATGCTAACTGAGGGAGTTTTACCTTGCGACACTCGCCACAGGCGATAAACTTATAAATAATAAACGTTTAGGCATTAAACTTATGCAATTCAAGCTTTTCCAGCTTTTTCTGCGAAACTGCTCTGGGATGAGCTCTATTGTTAAAATGCCTATACACAAATAAAAACACAATTAAACTTCATTAGACCAATTATTCATTCATTCATTCATCTTCTACCGCTTTATCCGATCTTCTATCGGGTCACGGGGAGTCTGTGCCTATCTCAGGCATCTATGGGCATTAAGGCAGGATACACCCTGGATGGAATGCCAACCCATCGCAGGACACACACACACACACACACACACACACATTCACACACACATTCATACACTAGGGACAATTTTCCAAGGTGCCAATCAACCTACCATGCATGTTTTTGGACCGGGGGGAAACCGGAGAACCCGGAGAAAAAACCCCTGAGGCACGGGGGGGAGAACACACACATGACCGAGACGGGAGTCGAACCCGGATCCTGGCGGTGTGAGGCGAACGTGCTAACCACTATGCCACCGTGCCCCTAGACCAATTATATAATATGCAATTAACTATAGGTCTTTTTAAGGTCATGTTAGGACTTGTAATACAACCTGCGATTGCTGTCAAAGTTATCGATATAGAAAACGCATCACTAGTTTCGAGTAAACCAAGGATCAAAAAAAAAAACAAAAAAAAACCGTTTGTGCCGTGTGGGATTTGTTTGTGCGGGAAAGTGCTATTCCTTATGCGCGTCGCACTCCGGTTCAAACAGCTGAGGCTCATTTGCATGGAGGGGGGAAAAAATGTGTTCTCTAGATTCATCAGGCTTTTAGTTGAGTTCCTGCGCCTCGCTGAAATTTGGCAGCGTGTTTATAGATGACAGGAATCACATCGTGACCTAAACCATATCGATGCGGAACCCCGACGACCGCAAGAAGTTTGTTAGTATTCTCTCGTTTCGTAATCCTTCGCTTATTCAAAAGTGTCTCCGCTTGGCATCGTGAAAGGAAAGGGTTTCGGAGAGACACAGGGGTCGGACAAAATCAGCAGTCTCATTTTTTTTTGATCGCTTGGAGTGTTTTCATTACCACTTACTGATTCTTTCTAAATGCAGGAAAGTTTGAGTGGGTTAGCACTGGGTGTTTTTCATCATCTGTCATTATTAAAGCCGGTTTTCTTGCTCGTGGGTTCCTGCTTTTCGATGCCACGCCAGGCCGAATTTGCCCATAACGTCTATACGTAAATCCGCACCCATACTCATTAGCTTTCAGGTCTCTTTGGCTGGCTACTGTACAATGAAAGGCAGGCAACTAATTAAAAGTGCGATATGCGGGGAAACGAAGAGCGCCCGGTGCGGGGCTACTATGTGACAGGGCTAAGCGGGTTCGGATCTCCCGTCCCATCCAGAGACAGCGACCAATTAAAAGCCGGGGCGAACGCTGGGAGACAGTGAAAAGAGCCACTGTCTTCCGAGCAGAGCCGGGGATGCATTATGCTAATGCTCCCGAATAAGTGGCCAGCGCAGGCTTAATAATGCGCTACTAGTTGTGTTCAAATATTGGCTCCTCGCGTCTCTGACCCGCACACAACCAGCGATGATATTACGGCGGTTAGCTCATAAATCAGATCTCGCCAGGGGTAAAAATGAGGTGGGGTGGGGGCCGGGGGGGAGGCGGTGAAGGGGACCGGTACAATTAGTGACTCCACAGTGCCATCTGGTGACGAAAACGGCAATGATAAGGCCTTGGGAGTCTTTCATCCCGAAATCATATTCTTGTCACTGTTTGCAGAATTGGACAATGAGATTATTTACAGGGCAAAAATGCTCTCTCTCTCTCACTCTCTCTCTCTATCTATCTATCTATCTATCTATCTATCTAGAAAACACAAACAAGAAGGAGGCTTACTATAGACCAGGCCTACTACAGACTGGTTCATAGTGAAAATGACTTCTATTATGTTTGGGATGTTGATGGCAATCTTATGTTTTTTGTTATTTTGTTTAATCCACATAATCATTTGCTTTTTTATTGTATGCAAATGCTTACTAAAAATAATAATAATAATAATAATAATAATAATAATAATAATAATAATAATAATAATAATAATAATCATTTCTTTTTTTGTTTTGAGAAAAATAAAAACCTCTCTCTCTCACCATCTAGTTTTTAATTTGACTTATTTATCTATATATTTAATTACAGAGTCAACTTGATATCATATTTTAATTAACATTGACTTGTGTCAAATAAAAGGCTCTGTGAAAGTAAATATCCCCATACTCTCTCTCTCTCTCTCTCTCTCTCTCTCTCTCTCTCTCTCTATCAATCTATCTATCTAAAGTGCTTATAAGCTTGCTGTGCATGAATTGACATAAATTATATATAAAGTTGACAGTAAACTATAAAGGTGATGATATAAATAAATACATATATATATATAAATTAAAATATACAACAATTTATCTGTAAATATATACAATCATCTAATGTTTCATTTATTATAAAAAAAAAAACATTATTTAAAATGAGTAAGCTTTTTTTAATTCCACATGGGACTTTTATTCCACAATTAATTTTTAAATGGAATGTATATGTATTTTATTTTATAGCTACATAACATATGCTTCTATTCTGTGAAAATTACTGTACATTATTCATACCACCGCAAGTAGTTGAGGGGTAAGGGCCGTACTCAAGGGCCCCCCAACACATGCAGCTTGTTGGTATTTGGGTTCACAATCTTCCAATCAAAAGTGTATGTGTAGATATATATATATATATATATATATATATATATATATATATATATATATATATATATATATATATATATAAATAAATGCTCACAATTTGAATTATTTAGATTTGAGTCAACAGGACTGACAAAAACGTGACATTTTAAATATATATATATATATATTTATATATATATATATATATATATATATATATATATATATATTATATATATATATGTGTAATATATATATATATATATATATATATATATATTATATATATATATATATAATATAATACATGACTTATGCTTCTATTCTGTGAAAATTACTGTACATTATTCATACCACCGCAAGTAGTTGAGGGGTAAGGGCCGTACTCAAGGGCCCAACACATGCAGCTTGTTGGTATTTGGGTTCACAATCTTCCAATCAAAAGTGTGTGTATATATATATACTCCCCCCCCCACGTCAGATGCTCATTCAGGATTCAGTTTGGCTTTAGTTTAGGGGCATTTGAATGAGACGCATCATTTGCGCTGCTGCAGGGAATTAGTGAAGGTAATGGCTTGTCATTGTTTTTGCCAGTAGGAGCTTTTGAATATGTTGATTAAATCAGCTCCAGCCATCGCCTCTGCGGGGAAACTTCAGTGCCCCTGAGGCTCCGCTCTCCAGAAACCACGACCCACTCGAGAAGGGGAAAAAAGAAAAAAAAAAAAAAAAAAGACCTGCCAGATGTTTCACTTCCTGAGGCAACAAAATATTCTCGAAGCGCCTTTCATTTTCAACCAAGCCTGGAGGGTTATGAAGAGGAAAAAAAATATCAGCAGTTTCTTATTCGATCTGACTGAAAAAAAAAAAAAGAAGGGAAAAAAAAAAAGAAAAAGAAATGCAAGTTGAACTTGGCAAAAGGTCCGTGTAGCGTTTCACAGGAGTCTTTTTTTCAGTTAAATGAAAAAATAAAAGGAGCAATTTTTTTGCAAGCAAAAAAAAACACAAGGTGTCATTTTTTAATTAAAATTAAAATAAATAAATAAATATATATATATGTGTGTGTGTGTGTGTGTGTGTGTGTGTGTGTGTGTGTGTGTGTTTGCCTTTGCTGTTGACTAAAAAGGACTAAATAAACCAACTTGTGAGTGTTTTGTGTGTGTGTGTGTGTGTGTGTGTGTGTGTGTGTGTGTGTGTGTGTGTGTGTGTGTGTGTGTGTGAGAAAACAATTCCCACCAAATAGAGTACATGTGTTGAATTGTTTTGGGCCTTTCATTTTTCACACACTGTCATACTGTCATACTTCTTTCCATTCCTTTTGTTGTTCGATTTTATCTAGGGGAACATCTGGAGACGAGTTTGGAGACAAGTTTTAGCAGCGAGGAAGACAAATAAATACCACAAACAGCCTCAAACATGAAAAGAAGACACTCGCTTACACGCTCACTCTTGAGTATTCCTTCCATCTAACATTCGTAATAATCTTAATATCCTGGATTAAATGTGCGTCTATTTCTAAAATCCATACACTGGTATATTCATTCATTCATTCATCTTCTACCGCTTTATCCGATCTTCCTCGGGTCACGGGGAGCCTGTGCCTATCTCAGGCGTCTATGGGCATTAAGGCAGGATACACCCTGGATGGAATGCCAACCCATCGCAGGACACACACACACACACACACACACACACACACACACACACACACACACACACACACGCACACATTCATACACTAGGGACAATTTTCCAAGGTGCCAATCAACCTACCGTGCATGTGTTTTTGGACCGGGGGGGAAACCGGAGAAAGAAACCCCGGGGGAAAAACCCCCTGAGGACGGGGCACGGGGAGAACATGCAAACTCCACACACACACATTCCCGAGACGGGAATCGAACCCGGATCCTGGCGGTGTGAGGCGAACGTGCTAACCACTAAGCCACCGTGCCCCCTGGTATATTCAATGTACGCAATTTATATAAATCGCCTATGTAAATAGCCGTTACTATAGAAACACTATACTGGGTGCAGTGTAAACTTGTGACATTCAGGATTAAACAGTGTTTCTTTTTTTTCATATCTGTGATGAATAACAAGACGGATTGTGTGGATGATACTGCCATCGTGTGGTTGATCACGGTGGGTGTATTTCTTTGCCGGAACTGTCACGGGCGGCAAAGTTCATTATATTAGTATGACTTCATGTCAGTGTGTGTGTGTGTGTGTGTGTGTGTGTGTGTGTGTGTGTGTGTGTGTGTGTGTGTGTGTGTTGATGGGTGTGTGGGGTGGGTTGGGGGGGGTACCGGGGTGTTAGGAAGCAGGAGCGAGAGGTTTTTTAATTAGTGTCTACAGGGTGTAAGGGGTTTGGATTAGCTCCACGTCCCGAGCTCACTCCAGGGTGCACTTGAACTTTGGCGAACATGCCGGTTTGATTAAGGCCTCATTTGCATCGCCGCCCCCGAGTCTTCGGGCTTCGGCCCCCAGGATCGGGTTTCAGCGGGGAAGTCTGGCAGCAGATCGCCAACATTTCTCTGTGGCAGTGGAGGATGAAGAAAAAAAAAACCTCTTTCTCTCTTACACACACACACACACAGCTACTCATTCTGACCGGTAGATTGGCCATCTGCAGGCAGGCTAGGAGGCCGTGCTCCCAAATATAGCACAAGCGAAGCCTGGAGGGATAAAAGGCCGATATTTTTGCTTGTCCATCACAGATCGCTGGAACGACGTCCTGAATGTTAATTCGAGCTCCTGTGTCGCTTTTTCCCATACAGCGGATTGTGAGAAGAATCGCCTGTACCTCATAGAGCGGTGTATAGTTTTCCTCTTGGTACCTACGTGCAAAAACAACACCATTTAACGATCGTCTATTCAAATGATAACAGTCTTCTGACAAACGACAAATCACCGGACGCCCAGGCCTCGGGTTCGATCCTAAACCCTTTCACATTTTATCTGCTCACGAGGCCTGACAACGACGCAACTCCCTTTCGCACCGTGTGATGACAAAAGGACTAGAACAAGGTGCACTTATTTTTGCACACAAGGCCCTGACATTTTTCACTGCACGTCAATTTTGTCATCTTTTGAACTGACTAAATAGGCGAATAAATAAATAAATAAATAAAAACTACATTAATAATTTAAAAAGTCATTTCAAAAAATCACTTTATTTATTAAAATATTTTTTTAAAATAATTATTTAACAATGATTTAATTTCATCGTAACATTCTTTAGGAAAATTGATAAATGCGTTTAAAAGCTTAAAAGAAAGAAAAATTCAACCTAAATATACACAAATAAAATTGGCAAAGTAATACAAGTAATTCCGATGATAAATAAGCAGAAATAATTAAGATTTTTTTCGATAAATGAATAAATAATCTGTTAAATAAATAATAAAAAGTCAGTAAATAAATCATGAAGAGTTTAAATATGAACATTTTAAGTTAAATTGGTGAAATATATAAAAAGAAATGATCTAAAATATATATATAAATATATATTCAAAAGTGTATGTAATAAAAGAATCACATAAATATTTTTTTTAAATAAACAAATACCTTAAATATGCTATATATTATATATTTATTTTTAAAAAAATATTTATTTTAATTAAATAATTGTGAAATGAAAAAATAATAAACACGTCAAATTTGTGACGTCATTAAGAGTTCGGTACACGCACGCTTTCCCTGACACGCGCACACGATTACGTATCAAATCCCCCGCCAGAATTCCGACATGTTTCTTTTTCTCCGCACTGTATCGAACCGGACTCGTCTCCGAGACGTGTGTTTCCGAAGCCGTCGGCGCGGCGGGTTTCCTCCGCGATGTAAATCAGCGGTGTTGAAGTCGCCCCGCTCAATCCTGTTTGTTTAAACACCCTTTTTACGAGGCCTCTGTTTCTTTAGGCTTCCCCCAAAAGTCCGTGACCCTGTGACCTACGCATGTGCGCGGCGGTGTCATTTTTAATATCCCGCCCGCCGATCGCGCCTCGGGTCTGAGCCGGGGCCGAGTGACGCTCGCTGCTTCATGTCATAATTTATTAGGCGCCATTTTTCGTACGCGGCCCGGCGTTTACTGCAGCTGCCAAGAGTGGCAACTGGCGAAACTTAACAGCATTATCTGGAGGATTGTTTTGCATATATTACAGGGTTAAGTGCAAACCAATCTGCTTTATACAAACACGAGAAATTCAAACAACGAGCACATTGAGGCTGATGAGTACCGTGCCTGCTTTGGCCCCTTGCTCTCGTCCTCTCTCTCTCTCTCTCTCTCTCTCTCTCTATGGCCCATGGCCTGTTTGAGCCTGATTGGTTGTTTAAAACACAAAGCTGACTTTGATTACATTACATAAAGTTCTGCATGGATGATTCGTGCGCTGCAGATAGACAGAAGCACCGCCACGGAGTGGAAAAAAAAAGCCCCCCCCCCCCCTTCTTTCGGAACTTGAAGGACAGTTTACGCAAGTCCATGTGGAACGGGCGAAATTATAGGGGTCTGATTGCTTGTGTCCAGGAAAGTAAAACACTGCTCTGTGGTGTATCCACAGTAACCTCCGTGTGTGTTTGTGACGTTCCTGCTGCGAGCACGCCACTTTTTTTTTTTCTTTCTTTTTTTTCCCCCCCCTCGCAGCTGCACAGCGCTCTGGACTCGCGTCCGTTTCCTCTCGCCGAGAATATGTCCGAATGGCGGATTGGCGGAATACGCAAAAGGAATAAAAGACTAGAAAAGATCCGATCCACTGATTGCGTGTGACTCCGGGCAACGCTTTTGAATGGAGCTGCGTCTGATAATTGGTTCTCCTTCTGCCTGCTCGTCGTCACTTCCTCACCGGTTGGAGTATTTTACGGGTGGGGAAATATGATGATATGCCCATTAGGGTGTAGGTAATACAGTGGTTCCTAAATGCATGAACAAGATCCCTAATGGGTATAATTCCTGTGGAGAATATGTCCTACAGGCTTCCGCAATGTTCTATAGGGTCCTATAGGGTTCCGCCGTTCATGGAAATATTATAAAGTGCCCTGTAGGTTGTTCATTCCAGTGTTGAATATGTAATATTATGTCCTTTAGGTTCTTGTTTAAGACTATGGCTTGTTCCTCAACAAGACTTCAAATGGAAAATGGGAAAAAAAAAAAAAATAATATATATATATATATATATATATATATATATATATATATATATATATAAAACAGCCTTTCTGTAGAGAATATGAGTTGCTGTGCCCTATAGGATTCTTCCGTGTACAAGAAAATATGCAGTGCCCTTTAAGGTTCTTCTGAATGCCAGAAAATGGGATTAAGTGCCCTTTAGAGAGTCTTTCCAATAAGAAATGTGTCCTATATGGATGCTCGGGGTTCTCTTATGTGGAAAAATGCAAGAAAATATGCCGGCCCACAAATGCCAGAAGGTATGACAAAATGCATACTAAAGCGGCCCAAGAAATACGATTAGAGGCCCTAAAGGGTGGCAATTCGATGCAGAGAAACGAGACAATATGCCCTAGAGGTTTTCTCTAACGGTGGGGAAATATGATGAAGTGCCTTTTAGGGTGTTGTGCTAAGAAAATAAATATGCAAAGCAATATCTTTAGGGTTCCATAACAACAGAACGGGTGGCGTTTCTCTGGAGAAAATGAGATCGTGTGCACTATAGAATTCCGTAATTTGCAAGTGAATATGAAGTGCCCCATAAGGTTCTCATAAATGCCAGGAAATTATAATGTGCTTGTCTTTGCAACAAAAAAAAAAGGATGAATAATGCAGCAACCAATGAAACCTGATCAGGTGCCCTAAAGGATGCCATTTTTCAGAGAAAATGAGGCTAAGTGCAATGTAGGATTTCTTTATGGCTGGAAAAACATGATGAAGTGCTGTTAAGGGTGGCATTTCAATAGAGAATGGTAATGCAGGGACCAATAAAACATGATCAGGTGCCTTAAAGGGTAACATTTATTTTTTTTTACAGACAAAGGGTATAGTAGGATTATGGGTGGGGAAATATGTATGTAATATAGTATATATATAATATATAACCATACCCATTATGGAACTTGTTAATGTTTCCTTGCATTTAGGAACCACTATATTACATACATATTAGTTCCCTAATGGTTATAATGCCCTAAAGAATTCTTTTTATATATATATATATATATATATATATATATATATATATATATATATATATATATATATATATATATAGTGCCCTTTAGGGTGTCCTTGAAATAAAGAAATACATAAGGCGATGCCTTTTTTTCTTCCTCTATGCGTAACGGAACACGATCAAGTGCCATAATGGATACCATTCCTGTGGAAACAATGGGATGCAGTGCCCTACAGGATTTTTCGACATGTAAGTCAATATCTACTGTAATTGTGGAGAATAGGAGAATAGTCAACGATGAGGAAATGTCCTGTGCGAATCCAGAAGTTTGGTTTTCCTATAGCAGCACGTCATCGTGTTCTACCCTTCTCTTCCTAGAACTATAAGGAAAAATGGCCGAGCTTGATTTTACTCCAAGCCGTTCTGAAAACACGGTAAACTCCCAGACTCAGCTGTAGCCTTTCAGCATGAAATACAAATCTTAGGCACGCCACTGAAATTGTCTTGACGTTTTTAAATGGAACACCTCCGTGTGTGATGGAAAACAATCCATCCGTGTGCTGTTGTGCTACGTACCCGCCAGTAAAAAGGGGGAAAGGTTCGCGGTCATGGCGCGGCCGGTGCGAGGGGAGCAGTTCGCCACAGCGCTCCCTGACTTTCCCACACAACCATCAGATTAAGTTACAGATTAAAAAGGCAGAATCAGCCTCACCTTCTGGGCTCCCCCCCCCTCACTTGTGCCTTTTGGATTTTAGCCTTCATAATCCCAAAAAAAAAGCAATAACAATAGTCTCGCGTGTGTCGACACGACGGCATTCGTGTCAAGAAAACACTGTTGAAGTCAAATCCCTGGCAAGATCCAGCTCCATAAACGTCCTTGATTATGCCCCAGATTAACAACTAACATGAATAAAATCTCTCAGCGCTTATATATTTATGATTATTTAATAGTCCCAATAAAAAGAAATGACATGAATGCCTTCCAGGATGGCTGTATGGTGGATCAAATTGATAAAGTTCCCTCGGAATTTACCTCATCCTGTAGGAAATTGCAAAAACGATTTGGAATGCCTTTAAAATAGCAACAACAACAACAAAAAATACCCTCTAGGATGCTTCTACAATACAAAAAAAAAGATTGATATGTGAAGCAGTGCACTGTAGGGATCCCTTACCTGCAAGGAAGCATGATCAACTGCCCAAAAGTGGCTTTCCATTTGGACTTATGGGATTCAGTGTCCTACAGGGTTCCGTCATGTGCAAAGAAAAATTATCCAATGCCCTAATGGGTGCCCTTGGCAGACAAAAATGAGGTGCTGTGCCATATAGGATATATATATGTTAGAAAATATGATCTATGTCTACAGTCCCCTTAAGAGAACATATAAAGTGTTGTCCAACATACAAAGAAGTATAAAGCAGTGCTCCAAAGGATGCGCTTTTTTCTTTCTTTTTTTGAGAGAGAAAATGTAATATAATGTACTATAGGGTTCCACTGTTCATGTAAATATTATAAAGTGCCCTTTAGGTTGTCATTCTAGTGGAGAATACGCAACATTACATACTTTCGGTGTATGGAGATAAGAGAACAAAAAACAAGTAGGTGGTGTTTTTTAGAGATGCAAGACATGCCCTATAGGAATACTGATTTTTGCAAGGAAATATTCAGTATCCTACAGGGTTGTGTGCAAAAAGAGTGATAAGAGCCCCTCTAGTGCGGCTTTCTCAAGGATAAAAACACGTCAAAGTGCCCTCTAGGCTGCACAATTTGGACGAAAATGATATAGACTAAGAAGAGTGGCTCATCCCAAGACCTGGCTGTTGATATTTTACGTTGTTCATATGGTGGATTTGATCGCACGCGACATATTCCGTGCCAAACTTGCGATAACGGAATGCCTTAGAGGCGACGTTGATGCCTAGAGAGCTCACGGGGCCGTGCAGGAACCTACGTGCCCACATCTGGCAACTTCCCGATGCGTGTGCGGATGTGTTTCGCGCGCGCGAAGCCTGCGCTGTCACTCTGAGAGAAACAGCGTGACCATGTTGATTAGGGTAACCTTTTGGGCAGGCGGTGGAAATATGCTGTCAGCTCGTTACAAAAATACATAAGCGCTCACATCCAATTACTCACTTAGCAGGGGGAAATTAGTTTGCGCGCGAGCTGCCGGCGCCGCGGCCTTTCCGCGAGGTCAACGAGAGCGCGCGGCAATCAGAAGAGTTTGGGAAAATGCGGCGTATCCGTTTCGCCCCAGCTGCCAATCTTATCCTTCCATCCATCATCCGTCCTCACTCAGCTCTCCCTCCACATGGCGCGCAAATATTTACTGCAGGATTTACATTGTAAATCCCATTTACGGGCATCGCTCGCTTTCCGACGCGCTCCTAAGTGAATTTCATAGTTCGTAAAACATCACACGGCTTCTCGCTTTCCCCTCCGAGTCAGCTCTGCTGCCCAACCACCGGGTGGTGTGTGTGTGTGTGTGTGTGTGTGTGTACGTACACACAATAAATGGGTGCCGGTGAGGAAGAAATTGTACACTAGATGTGTGTGTCTATATGTGTGTGCAATAAAGGGCTGTCAGTGAGAAAGTATACACTAGCTGTGTGTGTGTGTGTGTGTGTGTTTGTGTGTGAGTGTGTGGGATAGTGTTAAAGTTTGTGGCGGAATATGTAAACCAATCCTTTCAATTTTTCTCTCTCTCTTACACACACACAAACACTTCCTTACAGGCACTCATTTCTAGGTTTTTCTAGTTTATTTTCTCTCTCTTCTTTCACAGCTTTGCTCACACACACACACACACACACGCACACACACACACACACAGAGGTAGTGTACAATCGCTTTATCATTGGCACTCATTTAGTGTAATCTCTAACACACACACACACATACACACACACACACACACACCTACTGTACTGTGTGTTGGATAGTGTGTGGAATCCTCTCAATTTCTCTCTAACTTACACACACACACAAACAGAGTGTAAACGTCCTTACAGGCACTCATTTCATTTGTTCGCACAGACACACACTGGTAGTGTACACTCGCTCTCATTGGCACTCATTTAGTGTACTTTCTAACACACACCTACACACCTACTGTACTGTGTGTTGGATAGTGTGTGGGATCCTCTCAATTTCTTTCTTACACACACACACAAACAGAGTGTAAACGTCCTTACAGGCACTCATTTCCTTTGCTCGCACAGACACACACAGGTAGTGTACACTCGCTCTCATTGGTACTCATTTAGTGTACTCTCTAACACATACACACATACACACAGACACACACACATCTACTGTACACACTCTCTCTCTCTCACAAATACTCCAGTAAATCAAGCCATGTGAGTATGGAAACCCCTCCTTGAGTCATGAATCATGGAGAGGGCCAGGCTCTGCCACCCCCTTCCTCCTCCTCCTCGTCCATCCGCCCCCTGCCTTCCTCCTCCAATACGGATCAAATCTGTTAATGCCTGACAGGGGCTGTAAACCAGCTGTCCGTCAGCGGCCACGTGTATGATTTGTTACGGCCGAAGGGATCATGGGCAAAGCTGCCAGCGGGGCCGTGTGCGCTCGTCTCCCGGCACGCTGCCCTGATTGCGTGTTTAACCTGAGGGCCGGCCCTCTGGGGTCTGTGCACTGGATATCCTCACACACTGCCAATTAATAGCCCAAAAAAACAAACCCCCCAGACCCCCCGCCCCTACTATTTGTCTTTTCCGGGGTTCCAGAGTATCCGCCTCAGAGCAGCGACGTGACAGGGAGACATCGTTTAAATCACAACAACCTACTCGCTTTCATTCAGATTCGCTGCTTGACCTGAATAGTTTGCATTAGTGGAAAGTGCATTACTCAGTAAGTGCCTCTTGATATGTTTCATCTGGAAACAATAAGGGGAAAAATATGGCAGTAGTTTATATATTAGGAACAGACCTGAACTCTGAAGCCATGTCATTACAAATAATTTTCACTAGAGGGAAGCAAAGACATGGGACTTTTCCATACTACTGTATACCGCCATCGGAGTGCATACTATATTTCATAGTATGCGACTAATACGCATTATAGCATACGATATGCACGATGTGTCTGTATTTTATGTCTTACACCCTTTACAATCAGTCATTCATCTTCTACCGCTATATCCGATCTTCCCTCAGATCACGGGGAGCATTAAGGCAGGATACACCCTAGATGGAATGCCAACCCATCACAGGGCACACACACTCACAATCACACACACATTAATACACTAGGGACAATTTTCCTAGGTGCCAATCAACATACCGTGCATGTTTTTGGACTGGGAGGAAACCGGATAACCCGGAGAAAAAACCCCTGAGGCACTGGGAGAACATGCACAAACTCCACACACACACATGACCGAGACGGGAATCGAACTCTGGAGGTGTGAGGCGAACGTGCTAACCACTAAGCCACCGTGCCCCCATCCTTTACAATCATATCTATGAAAAAGAACGACAACATAGTGATAGCATGACTAGCCTACAATCCTGTGTCTTATTTAGCAAGGTGTATTATTGTGTACAAGGAAAAATCCATCAAGGAAAAAAATCTGATCTTTGTATACAAAGCAATTCCAGTACTTCCATAAATTAGCGCTAAACTGTTAAAATACGTACTTTAGATGTTTCGAGGTAACAAAACGGAATTCATGTCTTAATAATATAATAAGCGTTTTTAACGTTTTGAGGTAAACATTTGTTCCAATTCAGAAGGCAAAGCTAGCATAACTAGCTCCATTTCTGTGCATATACACTATAGTTAGCTGTTAAAGACCAACTGTATAAATGGGAAATTTAAAAATGGGAACTTACCAAACACACGATATTACATTATTCGAAATGTAGCACAGTTTTGAGGCCTCCAAGAACCACTTTAGCGCAAACGTAAACAAGGTAATAACAGAAGCTAGGCTAACTTATTTTCTGCATTTTATCTGGATTGTTTTAATCATTCAAATATCATTTCAGTTCATCATTAAACCCTTGACAAAATACCAATCTGTTTCATTTAGGCATTGCTAATAGACTTTAGCAATAATCTTATGTTTACATTTAGTGGTTCCAGACAAAAACAAGCAGATCTCGGTGAAACAGTGTAATTAGCTAATATCTAAAAGCAGCAAATTAATATCTAAAAAGTTAAATAGGGAAAATGATGATGATGATGATTATTATTATTATTATTATTATTATTATTATTATTATTATTATTTATGGCAAGCCTGTAGTAAACTGTTAATACTTTAACAATTGTTACACTTTATGTATTTAGTTATGAGAACCAATAAAGAGCTGCTAATAAAAAATAAAACCATGTACACTTGTTGTAAAATATGTAAAGTAATGTAATGTAAAAATGTAAAAATTAATACATAAATTGTTCATTTAAAAACTAATATTTAGTTTTTAAATTAACTGTAATATTTACTCTAAACTAAAAAAATAAAGAAAAAGAATTTAATTCTAACAAATAAGAAAACCCTTTACCCTTTACACCCTTAATAAGCTCAAAACTTAAGGAATACCACATAGAGCTGTTTATATATTTATATATATATATATATATATATATATATATATATATATATATATATATATATATATATATATATATCCCTACACAGATGAAGCCGAAAAAATGTAAAAGCTACATCCTTACAGGCAGTCCGCACACACACTTGTAGGACTTTATTATTCCATGATGTTCACATTCCCGGCTGATGAGTCCCAGTGTTTCCTTGTTTAGAGTCAATGTTGGCAACTGTCAAGCATATGATTTCCGCCTTGCCGATCTCAGAAGAGGAAACAAACATATTCTATAGTAGCCCGTGAGACAACATATGAACTATATATTTTTTAACTTGTCGAATCTTATTTGTCTTTTCATTTTTACTTTTCTTTTCATTTGTGTTTAAAGAGGATCTCTAGAAAAATCTATAATTATATTTTCTGGACAGATCCAAAAGGATCCTTTGTGGCTCCCCCGAGCACGCCTCCGTCTATTTATGTCCCGGTGGTGAAGAAAATGTTGATCATGTGACAAATAAGCTTCAGCTGAATAAAGTGTGACACCATTGAAATAAAATATTGTTTACGTCGTTATGTTTGGTGAAGTTCCTTTGTTTGTGGCGTTTAGAAACGGCAAAAGGAATCCTATCGAGTTAAATATTAGATTACGTTCAAACGAAAACTTTTTTTTTTTTTTGCCAGAACAGTACTTTGGTCGTTGCAGGCCTGGGTGTTTGCATAACGGATCATTTGTCATTATATTGTAAATGTGTCACGTTGATTAATTGATGGCCCGCTGCATTCATCACGCAGATGTCTCGGTCGAGATATTTGTTTGGGTCTCGGGCTTCTTCGTGCTCTCGGGTTTCGTCTGGTCGCGTTTCTGATTCGCGTTCAAACTCAAAGTGCAGCCTCAAAGCTAAAGATAGAAAATTACATGGCCCTTGTGTACTAAGATACATATGCTTATGTTTTATTACATCCTGTAGTCTGCAACTGGAAATTCGTTCAGAAGTTTAAAAAATGATTGATATACATATACATGTATACAGTGTATAATTTTCTACCCAGCAAGAACAACGACGACAACGTCAAGTCTTTCATTATTTGGGGTCTCTCTTTTTTTCAGGTTTATAGGAACAACATTTTTTTCTGATTAAGGTTTTGTTTTTCTTAAAACAAACCAAACGAATTTGCTTTGTCTAACGAATAAATGCTGCAGAAACTTAATGGTGTATGCGTATTATTGTTTTCCACTCCGTATAGTATAAACTGGGCCATCATTTCGCAGCTCTTTGGTTGTGGATGTCTCTGCACACCTTTCATCAGGGTTTTCGGGTTTCCTTTAGCCTCCACCAAACATGCCCGGAGGTGGATAATGATTTACCGTGTACAAAGAATGAGACATCACATGAAACGTTGGTGTGTTTTTATTTTTTTCTTTATAGGTGCATCTCTGTAGCTTCTGGATAAGAGAGTTAACGATTTTAATATACAATAATGTCTTTTAAGTGCTTAATCCATTTTGCAAATGAATAATAACATAAAAAGCATATATTTCATGCATTTAATATGTTTTTTTTTTTACATTGATCAGCTTGATTCACCTTGAATTCGCAAGCCAGAAATGTTCTGATCACATTAAAAAACATCATGTGGCAGCATTTGAAGGGCAAATGTTTGGTTGCTAGTCACGTAACACCTTCCATTTCTAAATAAGAGTTAAATCCAGGTGACAGCGTCCTTTATTACTTGATCTTGACAGTGAAAAAAAAACTTTGTTTAAAGAAAAAAAAAAAAGTAAAAAAAAAATGAAGCGATAAAGATATATAGCCCCCTTTTGTAATCTTTCTAATAATGATGTAGTTTATAGCCTGGACTCTGTAGCCGGACATGATTTATCACCCCTAACATTAACGACCTCCATTGTTGATACAGGCCAAATATTTTTGATTGATCTGCTAAAAATGTGTGTGCTTTTCCTCCGTGTAGGAGGAGCACGGTGCACGTCCGATCATCAATCTACACAGCGTTTTATTTATCCTGAGCTCTTAGCGCAAAAGAGGTCACATGCACGCTCGTCATGCTGGGCCACAAAAACTCCGCTGCTCCGGCTCTCACCAAGGGGGGGGGGGGGGGGGGGGGGTGGTGGTGGTTCAGTGTTACAGAGTGTCATAAATACTGATTTGGGCTGGAATTAAACGAAAGCCCTGGACATTGGTTCAAGTCTCATAGAGCTGCTGTGTATTTAAAAAACTTTTGCTCAGTCAGCATTTTTTTTTTTTAATCACTGGTAATTTTAGCAATTGGGTGAAAATTATTATTTAAGTGGTATTTCGCTTTGCCTAATCAGCCTAACTAGCATGTATTTTGGTTATATCTCCACTTTTGGGTTACAAATGAAATAAAAAAAAAATATATAGATATGTATATATTTTGAATAATAACTTTTGCTGTCAGTGTTTTCAATTCTCATTTGTTTTTATTCCTTTTATCGTTGAAAAACAAGCCTTTGTCTAGCTAGCTTGTTTCCACGAGGATAATTCTGCTCATGCTCATATTTTCCTTTTTCTACAAACCATATTGTATCAAATTGTGCGCTTAATGCCAAAACATGTCATTAGGTGGGGGGGGGGGGGGGGGGGGGGGGGGGGGGGGGGGGGGGGTCTTACCATGTAACATGGATACACTTTGGCTCAAATCTAGGAAGAAAAATGCTATGTAAACACACAAATGCCACAACTAGCATGACTAGCTAGTTTATTCTGGCTAGTTTAGGGGGGAAATTAACAACAAATTAATTTGCTTGGTTTCGTATGCGTCTGAAGATAATAATTTACTCTTGATTATCAGGTGCAGAAAAGTACTTTTCTTCAGGAAATTTCAATGCTTAAGTACTGAATTAAAGCTAACTATTGATAGTAAAATACTAGCATTTGGTGTTTGGGAGTACTTCGGGCGAAGAACCAACAACCTAATAGCAGATACACATAGTAAACTGGATACAAATATTCATTATTAATAATGAGCAAAGTGGAACTCTGAGAAGGAAAGGCCCTTTTTCACCTAAAGTGACATACTGAACTTAGCATGTGCTAGCAATCACTGTATGAAGCCTGGCCATTTCTAGTGACAGACAAGCGTTTGGAGTTAGTCTGTGATAATGAGTATTGAATTGTATTCCCCCAGTGCTAATTAGGAATAAAACCTGGCTTTGCTCCGTCATGGGCCTTGGATTAGCTCGCCGTGCTAATAGTTTTTGCCGGGGTTTATAAGAATAAAAGGCGTTTTTGGTTTCATTATGAACAATACAGATTGTTATATCAAGCTAATATTCACAACATTTATTCCGGTACCCGCTAATTAGCCATAACCAGGCTCAGATTCAGAAGCGAATTATCACACATGACTAATTAGCATAGTTTCCACGGCCACGTGCATCCTGTCTTTGCATGCACCGCTAAGAAAAAACGCTGTGTTTTGCCAGGTAATTCTAGTTAGCCTACACTGCTAATGACCCATTCAAATTTGGTCATGCTCAATTACTAACCAAACTCTGGTGCGCGATTTGGTGATTTGACTGGCGTAAAAAGGCCCAGAATGAAACTCGAGCCATGTGACAAATTAGCATTTATCCAGATGGCTAATCATGAAGTCTAGCTGCGATTCCAGATGGGCGTTGGATTAGCCCGTGCTGTTGATGAACTGGATTTCGTCTACGCCGCTGATCACGATACCTGGCAGAGTTCGGTGCCGGGCTTTAGATTAATGCACAGTGTTAACGAGCAATCAGCGACAGAGTAGCATTCATCTCTTTGTCTAATTGTAAAGCGTCAGCTGTGAAGGCTCTTGAGGGTATCTGAGATTAATCAGTCATATACCCAGGGCTGAAACTAGTAAGTCCTAACTATGCTCATGACCATGATTTATCTATACACCTAATAAATGCCAGTTATGGGGAAAGATTGGAAGCCATATTAGGTATTGAATGGTAGCTTTGAATTGGCTCACATGCTAATTATTAAACGATTCTCAGCTGTGCTAATTAATGAACTTGACCCCATCTACTAGTGAAACTAGTTCCTACAGCTAATCACCCTAACCTACGACGCATTTTCAAGCTTAAAATATGCTCATTGGTGAATTTGCACACCTTGACAAATAGCACTTAAAACCCAGGCTATGACTTGCCCTCGTATGTTGTGCTGGCGGATGTAAATAAATAACTTCAACGTTTACAACTACACAAAAACACTCTGTTTTTCATCAGTACATTCCTGATACCAAAGTGGTGCTGGTATGAAAAATACAGAATCTTGGAAAATAATCAATTAAGTAACAAACACAACAGAATATTAACGCATAAACACCTATGACCCGCCCCCAATCGGATTCTATTGGTTGACAATCTGGTGAATTTGACCAAATTTGCCTAGATACACTAGTTAGTTGAATGACAGTAAATGTATGTGAATAAATGTTTTTTTTCACCAGGTTCTTTGCATGAATCCATACATTTTGGCACCCCTGTATATTTTTTGCTATAAATGATGCATTTTTATTACACACCGATATGTGATAAACTTTCCATTGGCATGTTATATTAAGTTTTACTGTCTGACTTGGTGTGTCTTGATGCTGCACCCATATGCTGTTATTTATAGGATCGAATTGGGATTATATACGGACAAGTATTGTGCCCTGTATAGTGTAGATATGTCTTTATAGGTTACAGTAGAGGTTCGACGTAGCACATTGGGAGGATTCACTGTTCCTGGCATGTCTTAATCTAATCCAATAATCGGAATGATCATTCTCTCTCCCCTCCTCTCGAGATGTACCTGTACTCCTACCTGATGTGATCCTGACCCACATCTACATGTGTGGCCTTTCTCAGCCGCTTCTGTTTTCTGTATCATCCAGACACGGCCTGAAACACCGACGCACTTGCCAATAACAGTTTATTGCAATAAGACAGTGCTGTTCTTAATCTCAGGGCCTGTATTCCCGATCTGCTGAACATCCTTTGAGCACACTTAGTACTGTTTGACTTCTGAGTATACAGCTGTAGAAGATAATGTCACTCACATGGGTCTGGTTCCTCTCATTCGTGGGGTTTTCTTCCTCATGTCGAATGTCTTTTTTTTCCTTGTCATCTGGATTGAGATCCAGCATCCGGATCTGTGCAAATGTGTAAAACGCTGTCGTTAGCGGTTTTCTGCTTCAAAAGGTGCATTCAATTAAACATTGGAGGGGGGGGGTAATTATATTCACTTTCAAAGAACAAGGAAAAATTCGATCCCTTGTAAAGGTGAGTTCACACGGTAGAGTAAGTGTACGCTGTGTGTACGTCGTGTATTTTAAGTGTATTAAGCCCAGCCCTGGTAATCAGGCAAGCTTTATAAAATGAACATATGCTACATGCAGTATTATACAGACACGTATAGCTGCATTAGCCGTAGCTATTACTCACGCTCGGGTTTGCTTGCTTTGGCAAGAATTGGCAAAGATTACTCAGTGTATATTGCAGAAGAGTTGAAATTGAGCGAACATGTGAGAGAAGATTGGGATTCGAGCCTCGAAAGGGGTTGGCTTCGGTTATATTATTAGTTGTTACAGCACAGAGATAAGAGGCCATTTGCAGTGTGTGTGTGTGTGTGTGTGTGTGTGTGGTTTCAGAGGCAGCGTTCGCTAATTGAAGACAGTTGACAGCTGGTGTGTTCGAGCGAGCGTGCTGACAGCCGAGGTAATTATACGCACGGCTGGAGAACTGAGGCTTTCGAACCTTAAATGCCGTTCAGGTGTCACGAGGGCGAGACTGGAACCCGTACGCCCGTATCAACTGTTTATTTTCAAGCCCGCTCAAATTCCTCGCCATCCGATTGGTCGGAGAGCGTCCCGATCGGTTCGCCTGCAACGGAAGCTCGTACAGTAGTGCCGTACAGTAATGCTGTTATTCCACGCGCTCGTTAGGATTAGCCTCCACGTGGCCCTGACGCAATTAAATACCGCATAACGACTGTCGTGCCTAGCACACTTTATTTTATGTGACTGTGGTAAATGGGATACCACAGAGACACTTGCAGATTTTTTTAACTAAATAAATGCATTTACCACAGTTGGATTATACTAATCACGACCCATGTTTGTGAATTCACCAAATGTTTTGCCAAATATTAAATACCCCCATCCTAAAAACAACATCCTATTAAATTACATTTTTCAACAAGGACTTTACTAAGACTTCATTCATTCAATCATTCATTCATTCATTCATGTTCTACCGCTATATCCGATGTTCCCTCGGGTTACAGGGAGTCTGTGCCTATCTCAGGCGTCTATGGGCATTAAGGCAGGAAACACACCGGATGGAATGCCAACCCATCACAGGACACACACACACATTCATACACTAGGGACAATTTTTCCAAGGTGCCAATCAACCTACCGTGCTTGTTTTTGACCGGGAGGAAACCGGAGAACCCAGAGAAAAAACCCCTGAGGCACTGAAGAACATGCAAACTCCAAACACACATGGCCGAGACGGGAATCGAACCCGGACCCTGGTGGTGTGAGGCGAACGTGCCAACCACTAAGCCACCTTGCCCCGCTTTTGTACATAAAACATCTATTTATTTACTTGTTTTTTTTTTTTTTTATTCTGGAAAGTGTCTCCAATACGCTTGTACTCTCTCTCGAGGCGCGGGGAACCTGTGGGTTCTTCGGGCATCAAGGCAGGACACACCCTGTATGGAAGGCCAACCCATCACTGGGCACACACACACACACTCACATTTACACACTAGGGATAATTTCCCAAGATGCCAATCAACTTGGACCGGGAAGGAAACCGGAGAAACCGGAGAAAAAAACCCTGAGGCGAGAACATGCAAACTCCACACACACACACGTGACGGAGAGGGGGAATCGAACCCTGGAGTTGTGTGAGGCGAACATACACACATTATAACAGCTTAATCTTGGGTGTGCTTTATTTCTCATGCAGTGGTAAAGGTATCAAAATCCGCATCGGGAAAAACGGAAGTGCATGAGGAATCGCTTTGTTATTCGTCTCGTTTCCAATCCGAACGCCTCGCCGAGGACACCGCCGACTGTTTCGGGAGCGGGAAATCCACCCAAGCGCTTGTCAGCTCTACTTCCAGAGCTGAAGAAGTTAGCCAGACGGCACATGCTAACGCAATCGAACCTGATACTCCGCACTCCGGACTCGATAACATCTGTTAAATCGAGATCGAACGCGATGCATAAAAGCGCGTCGCATTTCCACTTATGTAAGACGTAAGAGCAACACGGGGGGAAAAAAAAAGGAAAGGTGGGGGTGGGGAGGCTCGGGGTCTCGTGGTTCTCCGGGTCTAACACAGTGGAACACTTGTGAAAAATGAAAAAAGGAACGCAGGCATTTCTCTAAAGGACAGAAGATTTATCTACTCTTGGAGTTAACTCAGTGCCTAATTTTTCTTGGACTCCACCTATGTTTTTCCAAGTGCCGGGAACTATGCATAAAAAGGTCAAAGAAATAATGGCTTTCTTATGATTTTTTTTTTTTTTTTTTTTTTTTAAAGTTTGCATTAAATTTTTCTGCGATAGAAAATTACAGCCTTGGAAAAAAAAAAAAGAGGAGATTAATGGTCCTGGCCCTGCGCTTTGTATATCGCACTGGCGTTCAGGGGGACAAGCACTTTATAAATCATGGCCGGACATATAAGGGATTATTATTACGATGTGTTTTGTTTCATGGTTTGTGTTTTTGCCAAATCTTTAAGTACCTGCTCTGACTCCTGTCTAATCCGTTTTTTTTAGGTTACCGTCGAACCACTGGGACTGTTCTTTTTTTTTTGACGTAAAAATTCTAATATCGTTCAAACAATTTACAACACTGTGCCGAGCAGAGGAGGTTCGCTGATACTGGCTGCTTAGTCGAATAGCTAGACAAATCAACGTAATAAAATGAATAAGAAATGAATAAACAATAATACAAATGAAAACATATACCGTTACTGTAATTTTTTTGTTCCAGTGTCTGTATCTTAGGTGTCTATGGGCATTAAGGCAGGATACACCCTGGATGGAATGCCAACCCATCGCAGGACACACTAAGCTCACGGGGAGCCTGTACCTATCTCAGGTGTCTATGGACATTAAGGCAGGATACACCCTAGATGGAATGCCAACCCATCACAGGACACACACACACACACATTCATACACTAGGGTCAATTTTCCAAGGGTGCCCATCAACCTACCGTGCATGTACCGGAGAGGAAAAGGAACGGAAAGAAATGTTTTTGGACCGGGAGGAAAACTGGGAAACCTGGAGGGGACCCGGAGAACCCGGAGAAAAAAACCCTGAGTCATGGGGAGAACATGCAAACTCCACACACACACATGGTCGAGATGGGAATCGAACCCGGACCCTGGAGGTGTGAGGCGAACGTGCTAACCACTAAACCACCGTGCCCCCTTTGGTCAGTCTTGTATACAAACAACGGTATTCTTTAATGTTAATGACAAATTGCCTTTTAAACGGTAATAAAAACCTCACACAGTGCTGTTCTTAGATAACAGTATAATTTGAGAACACACTTAATGAAAGAGAAAGGGAACGATAAGGGTTTATGGGTCAGGTATACGCCCTACACTGTTGTCCACACTTAGGCCAGACGGACCAGACGCCGAGCGAAACCATACTCCTGCAATGTTCCCAGTACTTTTTTGTTCAGGTGATAAATAGTACAGAACACATGCAGGTATACAACAAAGATAAATATGCATCCAGGTCAAGTCTGCGAGTCTGCCAAACATTCACGCTCTGGGTTTCGTCAAGCTGAGCGGAGCGTGAGGGCCGTGTGTGTTTGCCCATGTCATACCCAAGGCCAAATTTAAGAAACGGACGCATGTTTACTCGTGATTTTTGGTTCCAATTAAATCATGCACATATATATATATATATATATATATATATATATATAGATATATATATATATATATAGATATATATATATATATATATATCTTCATCTTCTTCATCTTCTACCGCTTTATCCAATCTTCCCTCGGGTCACGGGGAGCCTGTACCTATCTCAGGCCTCAGGCGTCTATGGGCATTAAGGCAGGATACACCCTGGATGGAATGCCAACCCATCGCAGGGCACACACACACACACACATTACAATTAGGGATAATTTTCCAAGGTGCCAATCAACCATCAACCTACCGTGCATGTTTTTGGTACCGGGGGGAGGAAACCGGAGAACCCGGAGGAAAAAACCCCTGAGGCACGGGGAGAACATGCAAACTCCTACACACACATGGCCGAGACGAGGAATCGAACCCGGACCCTGGAGGTGTGAGGCGAAACGTGCTAACCACTAAGCCATTGTACCCCCTATATATATATATATATATATATATATATATATATCTATATATATATCCTATATATATATATATATATATATATATATATATATATATATATATATATATATATATATATATACACTTTAACATCTTTTCTGAAGAGTAGAGCATATTATAATAGGAAATGAAATGCAATGGAACGTTCATATGTATTTTATGTTCATATTGTTTTTACTGACATTTACTCGGACACAACGACCACGCAAGGAAATACATAAAACTTAAACGGACCCTCTAAATAAAAAAAAAAAAAAAAAAAAAAAACACGGCAAACGAAAACTACACGCGTCGTGAACAAACGAAACGCACATTCAATACACTTACCTGGCTAATTATACTATTAGCATACAATCAGCACAATACATACAGTTTCACATATAGCAAAACAGTTACCTCAGAAAACACGTACCTCACTAACCTGTCACCCTCATGCGGGGGGGGTGGGGGGGGGGGGGGGTTTAGGGTTAGGGTTATGGGGGGGTCAGTTTCATCTTCTCAGAACAATATCACTTGTAGCACTTCTTACAGGCGTAACTCAGTACAGACTAGAGCAGCACCTCGTGTGGCACGAAATAATTCCCAAATTAATTACTTCAATGCTATTACATGGATTTACATATATTAACAAAAATGCATTTGAAATATTTATTGACCTTTTAACAATAAAGTGCATATTGTGAACTGAAATATATGCCAGATGTGGAGGCTTTGTGCAAATGTACATTCATTATTGCTGAAAATATTCTCGTAAATGTTAATGAAAGTAATTCGAGTGCTTTAAATTGCTATTGAAATTTCACTGTTTCCAGCCATTTTTATATCTTGTACCGTCTTTGTGAGGACCTCCTGTACAAATACAGCCATTTAACATTTTGGCTGTTTTTTTTTTTGGTGGTGTTTTTGCTTCTGGCATTTCTTGTGCTAATTGTCTCCACAAGGTCAAACATTCCTATTCTTATGGGGACGTTTGGTTCCCCAGCAAAGGAAAAAAAAAAAAAAAAAAAGAAACATAAACACACACACAAATGCATAACCATTCATACTCTGACTCATTACCACACTCTCACAGACATCCTGTCTCTCTTTCTTTTTCTCTCTCTCTCTCTCTCCAACACTAGTTCACACTCAACTTCTCACTCACACGCTTTCTTTTGCGTCTGCTTCTCGATCCCTCATGCATGTACACACTCACATTCACATCTCTCACCTCTCTCACACCCTCTCTCTCACACACACACACACACACACACACACACTTTTCACTTCGCCCCAGTTTACAAGACCGAACTTATTCTCATAACGCTCGTGTTCTGACACCGAATCTCTCTCAGTCTGTAACAGCGATGGAACATAATGACTTTCTCATTCCATTCCACGGCTCGGCGTATTTCATAGGATGCCTTTATACTCCGTAGAAATTGAAACACCGAGTACGTGATAACTAGGACTTTAAAGAAAAGGTAAAAAAATAAAAAATAAAAATAGGCCGATATATTTGACAGTGTTTTTTTTTTTTATTGCAAAATGAATACGTACCCAAATATTTGTTCGCTTGTACGTAATGACGTTCTTCGTCTTCATTAAACTGCGATGTCCTGGTGACGATCCAGAGCACGTTCCCTGAGCACACAGAGCGCTCGGCTCCATGGCGACGATTACCGCTTGTTTATCCGTGACGGTAAATCACATTGCGCCCTAAACCACATCATGGACATCACAAACCCGTGACCTCACCGAGGACCTGGAGCCAATCTGAAGCCAGATATTCCAATACGGCCTCGTTCCGACTTACTTATGAGGACCTGATCGTGACCTCGCAAAATTCCTGATCAAACTGGATGGATGGATGGATGGACGGACGAATAGACAGACAGACAGAGAGACAGATAGACAGATAGACAGATAGACAGACAGAGACAGATAGATAGATAGATAGACAGATAGATAGATAGACAGACAGATAGACAGATAGATATGACAGAAAGACAGAGACAGACAGACAGACAGACAGACAGACAGACAGACAGACAGACAGACAGACAGACAGACAGATAGATAGATAGATAGATAGATAGATAGATAGATAGATAGATAGATAGATAGATAGATAGATAGATAGATAGAGAATTAGAAAAAAAATAACACAGACAGACAGACAGATAGACAGACAGATAGATAGATAGACAGACAGACAGACAGACAGACAGACATACAGACAGAGAATTAGAAAAAAAAATAACACAGGCAGACAGACAGACAGACAGACAGACAGAAAGACAGACAGACAGACAGACAGACAGACAGACAGACAGACAGACAGACAGACAGACAGATAGATAGATAGATAGATAGATAGATAGATAGATAGATAGATAGATAGATAGATAGATAGATAGATAGATAAAAGCTGACAAAATAACACAGACAGGCAGACAAAATGACAGACAGATAGACAGACAGAGACAGACAGACAGACAGACAGATAGATAGAACTCTCACTCACTGATGATAATATAATGGTTAATGCTCCCTAATAAGGCCGTTCATGCATGCCTCTGTGTGTGTGTGTGTGTGTGTGTGTGTGTGTGTGTGTGTGTGTGTGTGTGTGTGTCTGTGTGTACGAGAAAGATTGTGACAGATGAAACAGACCCACAGTCTCCACGACAATTTAGACAAACAAATAAACAAATAAATAAATAAATAAGGGATAAAAAAGAAACGATTGTTGTTAAATGAACAATATACATTTTTATGACTCCAGGCCAATATTTTGTTTACCACTACCACAGACTCGGCAGTTTAGATGGTTTGGATTTTTGTTTCAAGAGAATTAAATATACTTGTGAGAATTAAATATCTAACTTGTGTAAACATGCAGAAATAATATCGGTTTTCTTGTCTTATTTTTCTTTTCTTTTTTTTTTTTTAAAGAAATGCAGTTCAGTAATATTGCTAAAATGTTTCTTTTCTTTTTTTTTAAGTGACAAAAACATGTGGTGGGAATAAATCATTATTCATTTTTAATCATAATTTACATGTTTGGATTTTTTTTTTAATATCTTGAAAATTCTATCTTTTTTTTCATGTTATGGGATAATTTTTTTTCATATACATTTTTTTTATTTGTTTGTATCAAATTTGCCTTAAAATGTTGCCAGAAATGTAGGTTTTTTTTTCCAAAAGAAAATATTTCACATCTTTCACATCATTTATCACTCTCTATCTTCCATGATCCTTTTATTTCTCCCCTTTTATTAACTGATATCGCTCCTGAAACATGGAGTGTAATTATCACATGTCGATTCACTTCTCGATTAGACATCCGTCTTCCAGCATTTAGAATTTTTTTTTATTTTTTACAAATACCCTAACAGCCTCATTCCTCTGAAATAACAAGCAAGACAATGAAACGGCCCTGAACTGTATAGACTAAATAAAGAGTACGTAGTACTTGACCTTAATGCTGATTATTATTATATGAACATTATTATAAGGTACACATGTGGCCCTGAAGGCTTTAAGTACAGCATTCAGCATCAACATACTGTATATGCTGAAAAGTACAGAGCATGTCCTGGTGCCACCCCTGCAACAAGCAAGAGTTCAGTGTGTTTATAACCTTTATTTATGAGCGTGTATATTGGAGCACAGCCTTCTCAGTCGCATCATCCTCGGCTCACAGTTATACACAATACACATCTGTAAGAAGGATTTTCCAACTGAGGATAATCAGGGTTTATCAGTGGGGGGGGGGGAGGGGGGGGGTAACGATAATATTGTTAGTGTAAATCACAATCCATCTTAATAAACAGGTGTAAGATAACGAAATTTTTGCAAAATAATTTAAAAAAAGACTCAAAATTATTATTGCACACATATGCTTTTAATTGTTTTTTATAGACCCCTGGTCTAGAGTATGATAGATAATGCATCACGTTTATTATTGTTATTGTTATTATTATTGTTATTATTATTATTAGTATTATTATTATTGACACAAAGAAATTTGCATTGCTAAATTCCTAACAATGCTCAAGGATTTCTTTATGTCAAAATGCTACCCAATAGAATTCGGATTATTTATTTATTTATTTTTGCGATGAAGATTGTTACTGTTTAATCGTTCATTCTTCAAATAGCAATACTGAGATTTGTTTTACATACAGTAATGTGGCCATGCCTACTTCTTTTAAAAAATATAATAATATATAATAATAATAATAATAATAATAATAATAATAATAATAATAATAATAATAATAATAATATCTACGAGAGAAAAAAGCGCTATCACGTGATAGTAATATTTAAATATTCATATGACCAGACCACGGTATGCTTTGTCTGCTGTGTAAAAAAAAAATAAAAAATAATAATAAAACTTTAAATTAATATAAATAACAATAATCAAAGCTAAAATGTGACATTTACTATACATCTGTGCAACGGCATGAAAACATGACATTACGTTTTCAGTTTCACACGACATTATTTTTTTTATGTACATTATGTACAAGTCCGATTGGTGATAATATTAAGACATACACTTGTGTGTGTGTTGTGTGTGTGGGTGTGTGTGTGTGTGGTGTGTGTGTGTATAGGTGTGTTGTTTTGGTTTGTGGGTGTGTGTGTGTGTGTGTGTGTGTGTGTGTGTGTGTGTGTGTGTGTGTGTGTGTGTGTGTGTGTGTGTGTGTGTGTGTGTGTGTGTGTGGTGTTTTATCAGCTGTCCGACTCCGCATCGCTTTTACTCTCCTCCGTTTTCTCCGTAGTTGCGCTCTTGGCGGATTTGTTCCATTTCTGTGCGCTTTCGGATTCTTCCGAGGACGATCGCTTTTGTCGTCTCCATTTTGCCCGTCGGTTCTTGAACCAAACCTGAACGGAGAGAAACAAATGATACGAGGAAAAATGTAAATGGGATTTCTCAATGGGGAAAAAGGGTCATACGCTATTTCGTTCTTCCTATATTTATCTCCTTTTCTAGGCCGTTTTGCTTTTTTGTTGTTGTTTTTTTTAATAGAGGATCGAAGTCAACTTGAATCTGATTGTTGTTTGTTGTGTATAATGCGCAATACAAATGTCCTTAATATACACTTTTAGAAATATAAACGTGCAAAAATATGTAACCATACATGCAAAATATAGTGCGGTCCAAGTATGTGGGAGATAGATAATTAGACAGAAAACATGCAAATATCTGTATACATGTGCAGTGCGATTTTTATTTCTTTTTTTAGTAAATAAATCGCTACTAAATCTAAATCTTTTAAGGCATTTGGCCGACGCCTTAATCCAGAGCGATTTACAAATGAAGTGGAGCTGGGATTAGAAAGTGCGACCTTGTGATCTAGAACCCAAATCTTAACCACTGAGATAACACCTTCCTAAAAGCATAACACGAGGAAGTCGGGGAGAATCTTTCTTTGCTCATTATGGACAATAATTAGGGATAACAAAAAATTAATAAATAATAAAAAATAAAAATAAAAAAAGCACATGCCCGAGACTTTTAATGTTTATATGTGTTTTTCTGGACAACAGGATTTATTGTTAAACGATCTCTAGAAATAAAACAAGGAAATCGCGTATTGGACGCCTCAACGTGTAGTCAATAGTTTCATAGAAAAAGTAAATAGTTAATGTACACTGTATGTATATGTACAAAAGATGCAACAGAGTATTTGTAGCAATACTCGATTACCTTCACCTATTACTTACATTTCTTTGCAAAGTGTTGTTATTAATAGAATAAATATTAATCGAATTAATATTAGTGTTCCTGTTCCATATTCACTGTATGTTCATTTTATATTTCCATCTGAGATCGGAATTTTTTCTATACCTACTCACGCTAATCGCACGAGAAATACAAGTAAATAAAATAGTAAAAGATATTGGACAAAAATTAATTCATTCTTTCATCAAATAGTTGGGGTTAAATATATATATATATAATTTTTACTGGAAATATGCACAAAATAAATATATTGACGTCATTGTCATATTGAATTTCTTGCATTTCTTAATGTTTTTAATCACACGCATTGAATTCATAATGTTATTCTTATGTGAAAGTTTTAAGTGTTTGTAAAAAAAATACAAACAAAAACATAAAAATAAATAATAATAATAATAATAAATGCTATGTAATTATTAAAAGGGCCCAATATATAACCGGGGTTTCGTCATCGCCATCACTGCATAAACCGTTACATCTCCTTATTTGTATCCTCACCTCCACTTTCTCCTCGCGTAGGTGCACTTTTCGGGCCAGCTGCTCCCTGGTGCCCACATCCGGGTATTTGGTCTCCTGGAAAAGGCCCTCGAGGGCTTCGAGCTGCTCGTCGGTGAAGATGGTGCGGTGCCGCCGCTTCCTCCTGCAGTGCAGCTGATTGAGAAGCTGTAACTCCGCCCGCGACACCGAGCTCAGCGGGGTCAGGGGGGCAAGAGGGGACATGGACATGTAGGACATCATGTGAGGAGGAGGAACCGGGGACATCAGCACCGAGCCTGGACTGTCATACACTGCGAGGGGAAACAAACACACGTATAGCGAATATTTAGCATTTTGTACATTCCGCTATTATGACAGCACTGGATCACGTGTTAAAAAAACAGGGTAGCTATGAGTAAATATTGTTATCATATAAAACGTCTATAATATATATATATATATATATATATATATATATATATATATATATATATATATATATTAATACATAAAATATAAAAATAAATACAACTTAAACAAAATGCGGGAAATGGGGCATACAGATAAACAATCAAACAAATATATTAATTAAAGAAGGAATAAATGAATCCATGAATGAATTCATGAAGTACATATCTGTATTGTTTACGGCTATAATCACATCACTGGCGTGTTATTTATAAACCGAAAATATTTCTAAATTATTTCTAGACAATTTTCACGCGGAAATGTCCATGAAATGTTATTTGCCAGTTCACAAAACGAATATTTATTTTACGTAAATTCAACTCTGTTCTTATACCATATACAATTATTACTTTGACAATATTTTAAATGAATTTAACAGTCATTTATATTAAGTTAGGAAATCGAATATAATATATGATAAACAGCAATTAGCACATTATTCAAGTTTTTTTTGGATTATCCATATTAAGACATTACATTCATATTATAATATATTACATTTATAACATTAAGATACAATAGACTGTATCTCGAGTATCTTAGCGATACAGCGTTACAGATTAAATAACGAATCATTCCACATGCAAGTGATTTTTTTATATCTAGTTGGTGTTAAATAAATCGTCTTTAATCGTTTAGGTTTCTCTTTCACATAAAGGTTGTTTAACCTAACATACATAAAAAAAAATCTGAGAAGATATAAAACGAAATAGATTTAGTTTTCTGAACCAAACCACTGAATGCAGAGCAAAAGGATTATGACGCAATGTGAGGAAAGAAAGAAAGCGTTATATAACCTGTTCATAAGTCCTGAACGCAAAGACACAACAAACTTTACTTCTAAAGTGGTTACTCTTAGTGCTTTTTTTTTCATTTCCGTTATGTATAATATGGTTTTAGGTAATCTAAACCGCAAGTGTGAATTAGTCCAGCAGGAAACAACAAATCTCAGCATGTAAACACTTTTAAAACAAGGTGTTAATGTGTCTAATGTACGTGAAGGTGTGAACAGCCTGAGAAAATGTACCAGAAATGCTCAATTAAGTAACAAACGCTTTCCAAAGTTCCTGTTTCTCTTGTGAACGCCCTATTTCAGCTCTATGACACGCAACAAACAACACCGTGAACACTGATCAGACTCATCATAAAGGCATTTGTTTGGGGTACAGTTTCAAGATCCATCCTTTCTGTCTCCATCCATCCTATTACTTTCCTCATTCCGTTAATAAAACTGGTAGACTCCATTTTTTTTGGATTGTCCAAGTAACAAGTGGTTGATTTTAAGACATTTTACTTTTTCAATAAAAAGTAAAATAAATATTTAAAGCACGTGGATCGGAATCAATTCGGACGCTTTTTATGAGGCCTACATGACGGTTAACACCACTTGATAATACCTGATCGATCCGGAAATCTGCAGTTGTTGGTGTTAGTTATTGAATAGGGGAACTAATGATATTACGTGGGGGTATATATATATATATATATATATATATATATATATATATATATATATATATATATATATATACACTCCACACACTCCAGGTTTAGAACTGTCCACCCATATATAATTGTTATATTAAATAATTCTATTATATATACATTTGTTCAATTATATAGCATGTAGTAGGCCATAAACTGGGTCTATATAATCAGTGCTTAAATAAACGCGATTATTCTACATTAAGGAAACATTTCTGTAATACATTGATGTAATAATCGACGCTTTATACCATTAAGAGGGGAAAAAAAAGTCTTGTTTACTTGTTGTGACAATTCCAGGATAATGTGTCCTTAATGAGTTTAAAAAGTTAAGCGTCACAATGCATGGGGGTTTCAAAAATACACACACAAGTTAAAATACACCGTCTCACATGTTTAAAAAAAAAAAAAAAAAAGGAAAAAAAGTAATTTTGTGTGTGAGAGGAGCAAATATTCTACTACCGAACAACTATTTGTGGCGTGCCGTGGTCAATGATGATGATGATGATGATGATGACGATGACACAACACATCCACGAGAAATGTGTGGGAAATTAAATGATGCATTATATTACACAGGAGTAAATAAATCAATAAAATAGTAAAATAGTAGTAGTAGTAGTAATATTAAAGCCTGCATACACCAAAACGCCAATTATTCAAAACCGGGAGTTAATTTTTTTTTTAAAGGGGAAATAAAAATACATTAAATAAATGAACAGTCAATTAAATGTTTTAAAGATGAATTATAGTATTAAATTCTGGGTTCCCGTGGTTTTAATTAAAATGGTAATATAATATATATGGAAATGCATATATATATATATATATATATATATATATATATATATATATATATATATATATATATATATATATATATATATATATATATATATATTGAGGAAAAATTACTACTAGAATGAGAAATGTTTTTTTCCCTACTGCAAAACTTACTTTTAAAAAAAAGAAAGCATTATTTCATTTCCAAACGTAAGATGAGGCTTTACCTGTTGGAATGCATGGGCACTGACTCGGTAAGGATCCGGGACAGCAGGTCGGTGCCGCACTCGCGCCGTAGCAGTACGAGCTGTAAGCCGGTATCCGGGCTGAGTACACTCCGCTGTAATCAGGAGCCGCAGCCGCCAATGAATCCGACAAACCGGGGAAAAGGAGCGGCCCTTCATCCCCACTGAGCAGCAGAGAGTCCTTACAGCCTGCTCGGGCACTTCGGCCAGCTCTGCCAGCTCTGCCGGCCAGGATACTATCGATGCTGAACATGCCAGCGGGCATCACGCAGAGCGCACCGGGGGAGAGGGTGGAAAAAATAGTCGGAGAGCACGAAGAGTGCCTAAAACTCTCAAGGAATAAAAAAAAGAATAGAACAGTAAAAAAAAAGAGGCAGTACTTGTAAGCGTGATCGCAGAGAAGTCTATGCCGTGCGTAAAATACCTAAAGCCGGGAAAGTTTACAGATCCGAAATCAAATAGATCTCCTCATAGTTGCTGAAATAAAAACAAAAAAACAAACAAAAAAATCCAAAAGCTGCAGTGTGTGTGTGTGAGAGAGAGAGAAATATGTGAGTGTGTACAGGCTCGTGTTTTGCGATCCAGCTGAATTTTCTCCTTTTGCCCGTTTTTATATCCCTCTGACGTCAGAGAAGGAGTTTTCCTTTTTTGCATATCCGCCTGAGAGGTAAAAAAAAAAAAAAAAAAAAAAAAGAAAAGGAAAAAAAAGGAGCGCTGACTCTTTTTGTCCAGGCTGCATATTCAGGATTCGGGGGATTTGAGAGGTTAGGGCACATGCACAAACACTTAAAGGTGTGAAAACAAGCTTGTGTATTGAGCACGGATAATTCGATTATGGTGGTGGTGGTGGGTAGGGAAATAAATAAATACAAACAAATAAAATGCAATCTATTTGTGAAGGACTTTCAAACGTTGGATCGATTTGGGTAGGTTCAGATTTAAGCGCGCATGTTAGTCAAGGTTAGAATTCATTTGATTTGATTGTATTTTTTTTTTTAAGTGTCCTTGTGAATATTTATCGGGTTTTTTTTTTACTTTCACAAGTGACTTCTTGCGGATTAATATATAATATTATAATTATTCTTTAATCAGCTGTTTTATTGCGCTTTAATTTTGGGGCAGTAAAAAGAAAAGACAATACTCGTGTTTATAAAATTAGAAAGGAGAACAACAGGTTAAAACGGTGCCGCTCCCTTGTCTTATCGGCGTAATGGTGTATTCGTAAATTGATATTTTTTTTAACCTGGAAAAATGAAATATGTGTTGATAATAATAATAATAATAATAATAATAATAATAATAATAATAATAATAATAATAATAATAATACATTTTAATAGTATAATATGTACTAGAGGTGAAAAGCTTTTTAGCATTTTTTTAAATTATAATAAATACTCAAACCGGTAATGACGCCTATGTATATGGCACCTTTATAATCCGTTATCTGAAACCCGTGTGCAGGTAGGGACCCTGTAAAGCTTTACTTAAAAATCCTATTTTTATTTTTACTCGTATTTTGATAGACTCTAATAGTGCTTTGATCTTCCCTCTTTTTTTCTTTTTGGAGGAAGAAAAAAAATGATATTACAGGAATTATAAATGCAGGGGGGGGAGACTACAGCGGTCTGATGCCGTTTATCTTTACAAGTTAGGAAGGTGTGTGTTGCTTAAATGAATCCTAATGGGGTGTGTTATTTGGTCTGACACGACTCTAATGGGGGGGAGATAGATTAACGCAAGAGAGAGGAGATTAGGCTACCCCCCCACACACACACATACACACACACACACACACAACAAGCACCACGAGCCGCTGCAAATCACCCGTGTTCATTAGAATACACCTCTAATAAACATAAACTCACACACCTCCAGATAGCACCCATTAGCAAAGTCTGAAAACAGACCTATTAGGCTACTTAAACAATCTCATTAGCAGGAAGGAGCTGTGTGTGTGTGTGTGTGTGTGTGTGTGTGAGTGTGTGTGTGTGTGGCCATGCACAGGAACTTCGATTTACACGTATTGATATTAAGGAATCCAGACTACACACGAACTCTGATTTCTTTTCCCTTTCTTTTTTCTTTTCTTTTTTACTTCCTCTGTATGCAACTGGAAAAATGCTCTTATTATTACTACAATATCACATAAACGCTGTTATTGCCGTAACGACTACAGAGGAGAGCAAAGTATACGGACATAGATGTTTAGCTCTAATAAATGAATCACAATGATAAATGTCGTAGAGGAATGTATTAAATAGATATGGAAGCTATTAAATGTCCACGAATAGAGACAAAGGGTGTGTGTGTGTGTGTGTGGGGGGGGGGGGGGGGGTAAAAATGATTGGTGTGACAAAAACAGTTCATCACATATGACTGATTTGTAAAATTAAATAATAATAATTAAAAAAATGGTCATTGGGTAGGAGTATTTTTTTTTGTTTATCTCTTCTTTGTTTAAATAAAATATGAACAATGATTTACAACAAAAATGTGTAGGACAATTATTTTCATAAATTAATATACACATATTTTAAATTATATATATATATATATATATATATATATATATATATATATATATATATATATATCTCAATACCATACATATAGTATTAAAGTTATCTGCTCACACTGATGTGAAGCCTGCAGGAATGATCATCACTGTCACATAAAACGACATAAAAATCAAACACGTCTGAAGCTTTCCGAATCTCCGTCTGTCCTGATTATCATTTTTGATGCAAATTGCCCAGTATTCCATTGATGCCGCATGAAACATAAACATTTCATCCCCTTTATGCTCTTTGCCTTCCCTGTAATTCGAGGACAGGGGAAAAAAAAGAATAAATGGCACCTTCTTTTTTTATTATTATTTCCTTCTTTCTTTTTTTTTGTATGTATGTATTTCAAAAGTGGCCGTTGAAAGGAGACAGGAAGAAAGGATTGGCAAAATTGAGATGGCCGTCTGAAATGAAAAGCCTCCAAAGAGGTGTGAAGGCAGCACTTACACCCTGAATAGCTGCAGTCAATCACCGGGGGGGCCAAATGATCGGGCTCCGCACACTGGGCTCCGCACACTGACAGGCCTCCACAATGGAGCCTCGCCACGCCGCCATCTTTATGGCACAGCACACATTAGACGCCATGGGCCTGATCTCTCAAATCTAGCTTAATGCAGCGAATCAAAGAAGACTTTATGTAACGCGAGTGTTTTCCAACGGGCGTAAACAAACCGGACAAGGAGGCGGAGGGGAAAAATGTCTGAGGACTGTGGAAGCGAGGATGAATAGAATAAAAAAAAAAAACATCATTTATCTGGTCCGTGAATGGATGAGTTGATGGATGGATGGATGGATGGATGGATAGACAGATATATTGCATTTCGATTGGAGTTTTCTTTCTATTCTAGAAGCGTTTGGATATACACAGCGAATATATCTCTGTAAATAATAGAAATTGAACAACCAACAGAATTGATCGGGGGTGCCAATATTTATGCATCTACACAATGACAGGATTAAACGGTGTGTTTAATCGTTTAAGGTAGAACGGCGTTCCACTTAATCCTAGACAGGGTGGCAGTTATTATGTTACATGCTTGTGTGTGTGTGTGTGTGTGTGTGTGTGTGTGTTTGGAGTGAGAGACGGAGGTGCAGCCTCAGCAGCAGTGGCCGGTGCCAGACTGCAGCGTGTGTTTATTTCCTGTGTATTCGAGCAGGGACGGCGAGGTGAGGGCGAGCCAGGCCCGGGATTAAAAAGACCAAATCTAATCTATCACTGCGGAGTGGTGCCGTGGCAGATTGTGTATTTATTGTTCATGTCTGAGCTGTCATACAGTGTGTGTGTGTGTGTGTGTGAGACCCCACAAGCTGATCTTGACTAAATTTTGACTAAAAGCTGCAGAAACAGACTAAAATGATCCGTCATACCCCACTGTAATATTTATTATTCAATCATTCTGTGTGAAAGTAATGCTCTTGTATACAACCTTTTTTTTAAAGAAACATTTATGTGCTCTTTTATAGACTTTATACAACAACCATTTTAAAGAACGATGTAGAGAACACGACAGGAACAAGAACATACCCCCCCCCCCCACACACACACACACACCACATTGGAAAACCTATTTTTCTGCCAATATTTGAAATATTTCCAGATAACCAGTGTTTCCCGCAGTGTATTATATCTCACAGTCGCTCGCTTCATATTCCTTTAACTATTAAATGAAGTGGAGGATTTTTTTCTCCCCCCCCTTTTTTATCTTTATCGGACATTTTAATAAATCTATATATATTTTTTGCAATGTGCATTTTTTTTGTTGGTTTTTTTGAAGGAAAAGAAGAATTAATACATTTTATTTCCAAATCATTTCTGGTAATAAAAGGAGGTGGAGGCTTTGGAAAGGATATATATATATATCTATACATATATATATATATATATAATATATATATATATATATATCTATATATATATATATATATATATTAAATATAAAAGAGTAATATATAAGAGTAATATATAAAATATAAAAGAGTAAAATAAATAGACAGACAGATAGATAGAGATATAGACAGACACCGACAGACAGACAGACAGACAGACAGACAGACAGATAGATAGATAGATAGATAGATAGATAGATAGATAGATAGATAGATAGATAGGTAGATAGATAATTCCTGAATTTGGAGTGAAACACATGTGTGAACTGTGTATGTCTTAAATAAATAAAAAAAAAAAACCAATTCCAAAGAAAAGGAGATTTATCTATCTGTCCATCCGTCTGTTTATCTATCCATCATCCATCCATCCATATGCACACAAACACACACACACACACATATATATATACACATAACATACATACATACAACACACTACAAAAATACAAATATATACACATATAAAAGAGATTTATATATATATATATATATATATATATATAGATATATATATATATATATATATATATATATACATACAGTTATACCACATATACATACATATATATATATATATATATATAGATATATATATATATATGTCTATTTAAAATAAAAGATAAAAGCAATAACAGATAAAAGTAAAATTCGTCTTGATGCTGCCACTGTGTGTGTTTGTGTTTGTGTGTTGCTGATAAACACACAAGCTTCCGGGAACGATCAGCAAACAGGGCAATTTTGCCATTTTCTACTTAAACGGTTTTCTTTACTTTTTAATCGGCAAAACTTCGTGAAGAGTTCACGGCGTGCACATGTCAGCCGGCGTCAAAGAGGCTCGCGGGATCAATCATTAGTTACGGCGGGCGCGAAGCCATCCCCTCCGTCCCAGCAATTACTGATTAAAAGCATTCGGAGGCATCAGTGAGCCTGAAGTGCACTCCGGGGCCTGTTATCTGGACCGCCGTTGTCAAGATGAGAGATCAGACACGCATTCATGCATCGGGGAGGAAAATTTCACCCTCCTCCTCCTCCTCCATTCCCTTCTTCCCCCACCGTCTCTCTTTCTCTCTCTACCTCTATGTCTTGTCAGTGTGCGTTTTTTTTTTTTTGACAAGAGCACCGAAAATGTTAAAATGGCTGCGCGACTTGGCACAATCATAATAGAACCTAGAATCATTCCATCAAGGCGAGCGGAGGGGCCGGGCGTGACACCGCCGAATCCAACCGAGCATCTTACAGCCTGAGCTCAGGCCTCTTAATGTCCAGCGACATTCTAATTTCTTTCCTTCTTTCATCTTAATTTCCAGCTTGATGCGTTATTATGCTTGTTTAATATGACATTCAGACACTCCAAGGCTTGTAATTGTGGGTTTTTAAAATTTTATATATATATATATATATATATATATATATATATATATCTATATATATCTATATCTATATATATATATATAGTAAGGAATAATAATAAAAAGGAAAAATAACATGGAAAATGGAAATGCTATTCTGATCAATAACAAGCCAATGTGGTGTGTGTAGATAATGTCTGTTTAAACAATAATATATTGTATTGCTGTGGCTGTGTGTGTGTCTGTCTGTCTCTCTCAGTGGTCTAAGGCGCTGCTGGGCTGCTGATCAGAAGATCCGGGTTCGAGCCCTGGTATGGCCAAGCTGCCGCCCTTGGGTCCTTGAGCAAGACCCCTTAACCCTCTGTGCTCCAGCTTTTTTTTCATAGCAGTGTTGTATATTTGTGTATACACACACACACCCCACACACACACACGTGTCTTGTCTACATTTAAAAATCCATATACTAATATATATATATATATATATATATATATATATATATATATATATATATATATATATATATATATATATATATATATAAATAAAAGTTTGTGGATACTTGAGAATAATAAATACCAATAATATATAATGAATAAATAAATAAAAACAAATGGACTCAGTTGGAGGGGAAACTTGGCGTACGTGTAAAATAAATTAAATTAAATTAAATCAGCAGGCAAAAATTTGAAGGTCTTGAAATAACATAGGCTCGGATGAAAGAGCAAACTCGGCATTTACGGGGGCAATGAATGAATGAATGAATAAATAAATAAATAAATAAATAAATAAAATGATCTCGGTCGGAGGGGAACTTCATATATGTGGCAATAAAATAAAAATAGGAATTAAAATAAAACTGCTGTCTGAGTCTATTAAAATGAAATGAAGTAGGCTCAGATGAAAGAGCAAACTCAGCATGCAATAAATAAATAAAGTAACAAATAAATAAATAGATAGACAAACAAAAAAATAGATAAATAAATAGATAAGCTCTGAAAAACAAAGCCAAAAAAAGATGCTCATGCTTTATGAGTCTCTTTATAAGAGTGTGTGATTGTGTACAGGTGAGTTCAATCAGAAGGCAATCAGGGCAAAGCATAGCCAGAGAGTTGTGTCCATGTGTTGAAGTGTATTCTGGGAAATGGAGTTCTCCTTACATGACATTGTGTTCATATGTTTATTGTCCATATAGAAAAATGATTTTATTTTGTTTATGGATACAAAAGTGTTACTGCGGCTGTGTTTTCAGTATTGTTGTGTGTTTTTTTTGTGATTTTTATTGTTGTGTTTTTGCGGCTATTTTGCACAATTTGCACTCGTTATGTTCATTTTTGTGTTTGCTTGTAATTTTGATGTCGTCCTGTTTTTTTCTGTTGTGTTATTTTCATTGTGCAGTTTACATGCTCTTGTGTTTTTGATTTTGTCGTATTTGCGGTTTGGGTTTTCTGGTTTTAATTTGTTGTCATGTTTTCGGGGTGTGTTTAGTTTCGCTGTAGTCGTTTGGATTTCATTTTGTATGTGTGTGTGTGTGTTTGTGTGTCATAATTTTGATGTGCTGTTTTGTTTTTAGTTTGGTTCGTGTGTCTGATTTGTTGTGTCAAACTTGATTCTGGTGCAGTTTAAGTTTTACCGTTGTGTTACCGCTTTTTGTCATTGTGTTTATGACGTGTCGATCGGTTTGTCTTTGCTGTTGTTTTCAACTTTGTTCTGTTTTTAATTTTGCTGTTGTAATGTTTTGTTGTGTTTGTGATTTGCTGCTTTGTTTTATGTTTGTTGTTTGTTGTGTTTGTGATTTGCTGTTTTGTTTTATGTTTGTTGTTTGTTGTGTTTGTCATTTGCTATACTTTTTGTTATGTTCGTAATGTTGTTTGTGATATGTTGTGTTTATGTTGTGATTTGTTGTATTTGTGAGCTGCTGTTTTTGTGTTGTGTTTGTGATTTGCTATACTTTTTGTTAAGTAAGTAATATTGTTTCTTGTTGTGTTTGTGATTTGCTGTTTTTGTTTTGTGCTTTGTTGTTGTGTTGTGTTTGTGATTTGCTATACTTTTTGTCACGTCCGTAATATTGTTTCTTGTTGTGTTTGTGATTGGTTGTTTTGGAGTTTTGTTGTGTTTGTAATTTGCTGTTTTTGTGTTTTGTTTGTGATTTGCTATACATTTTGTTACATCCGTAATGGTGTTTCTTGTTGTGTTTATGATTCGCTGTTGTTGTGCTGTGCTTTGTTGTTGTGTTGTCTTTGTGATTTTCTGTTTTGGAGTTTTGTTGTGTTTATCATTTGCTGTTTTTGTGTTGTGTTTATGATTTGCTGGTTTGGAGTTTTGTTGTGTTTATCATTTGCTGTTTTTGTGTTTGTGTTGTGTTGTTGTGCTTATCATTTGCTGTTTTTGTGTTTATGATTTGCTGTTTTTGTGTTGTGTTGTTGTGTTGCGTTTATGATTTGCTGTTTTGGAGTTTTGTTGTGTTTATCATTTGCTGTTTTTGTGTTTGTGTTGTGTTGTTGTGTTCACGATTTGCTGTTTTGGAGTTTTGTTGTGTTTATGATTTGCTGTTTTTGTGTTTGTGTTGTGTTGTGTTTATGATTTGCTGTTGTTGTGTTGTGCTTTGTTGTTGTGTTGTGTTTATGATTTGCTGTTTTTGTGTTGTGTTTATGATTTGCTGTTTTGGAGTTTTGTTATGTTTGTGATTTGCAGTTATATTTGTGATGTGTTCTATTCGTAGCGGTGTTTGTGATCCGCTGTTGTGTCACGGCCGGATTGTTGCGTTGTGGCTGCGCTCCGCCTGGGCTACGTGAGCGGCGGAGGAGGGAAAATAAAGTCGGCTCCGGATCCCTACGATAATTCGGCGGTGATTGCAAACACAGGAGCTTATTGTTGGGGCAAAGGAGGACCGGCGGAGACGGAGAGAGCGAGAGCACCTGGACCAACACGGCTAACTCGGAGCAGTAACCCAATCTCAAAGCTTAACTCGGGCCTGATCTGCCGGTGGTCTGGCGCAGGTTAATCCTGCACAGGTGCCAAAGACCTCCGCAATCTCCACACGTATATTTATACATATTCCACTGTGTTCGTCTTTTTTTTATTAGTGTTTTATAACAGTTATGAGGAAATGTAAAATATTTATAATGACTTTTCCCGCCACATGGAAGCACACAATTTGTACAGCTTTGGACATATTTTCGGACATACGCTTGAATCCAGCATGACAATAACCCCCTTGTGCTAGAGCTGGGAGATAAACGTAATCGACAATAATGACTTACGTAAAAAAAAAAAAAACGACTTCACCTCGGTTTGGCACAGCGAGCTTCCGTAGCCTCCCAATGCAACACGTTGACGCTGTGACGAATCCGAAGAGCTCGTTTCCAAGAAGGGGCGGGGTTTCATCGGTCGTCTGGAAACGGTCCGGGTTTGCGACTTCAGATGTCCGACAAGCCGAAACCCCGCTGTAACGTCTGTTAAAGTGTAAAGTTTGTTGAATGGCGAGGCGTGTGTGTGTGTTGCGCTGTGGGCGATAAACATGACTTTAAAAAATAAAATAAATAAATAAATAAAATGTATAGGACATATAACCCACTTGTATGGTACTGTGCACAAGTTTTAGGCAGGGGTGAAAAGTGCGGTAAACAAAGAATGCTCTCAGAAAGATAAATAATGTGTAAGTGTACATAGTAGAATTACTGCTGTTTTTGAAGGTAAAATGTGTTCACACTATATATTGCTTTCATTTTCTTCATTCACTGCAACACTATGAAAGCATTCTTTGTTTACACCATGTTTTCACACCTGCCCAAAACTTTCGCACAGTACCGTATTGAAGTAGAAGATCTCCTGCTAAAGAGCTCCGACTCTATTGACTCTATTCTCTATCGAATAAGGCGCTTCTCAAACGGGATGTTCGGAATACACCACACACACACAAAATTCACGGACAATGCTCCTTAGAACTTTTTAAGCGAACTTCATAATACGGTAATGAGGTTAGGGGGGCTTTGCTATAATATGATACCTTTCGCAGGGTTTTTCTTGCCTCTGGAAATTAAGGATGAATCCAACACTGCCGCCATTGTAGCGTACAAATAACCCAACGGTGGCGGTTAACAATCTTTAATATCCACCGCTGACAGGATGGAATTAGGCGCATATTTTGCTTCCCGCTTGTTGTGTACACTCAGGCCCTAATCCTATCTCGGTACGGCCGAGTATTAACCCTGTTGAAGCCGCGGAATCGATGCAGCATTACAGTTAAGCTATTCAATAATTACCCTCATTAGCTGTAACTGGAGCATGGAGGAAGAATTGGGTGGGGGAGGGGGGGGTGCTTTTCGGAGAGGTATTTTCAGGAAATGTATCATAAATGTAATTCAATAATCCTGGAAGCATGTACTAATGCTGCCTCTGACCCGTCTATATATATATATATATATATATATATATATATATATATATATATATATAATATATATATATATGGTATATATATATTATATAGCCCTGAAGCGAAGCGGCTGAAGAGCGTTATTTTGTTCCCCTCAGAGTTGAAGGGTTCATTCCTTCCCGCTTTCTCTCCAGCTGCCCCGTTCCCGACTTCTCCTCACGACTCATCACATCAGCTCGTAAGGAGCTCGTACGCTATTTATTTATTTATTTATTTATATGTGCCAGAGGACGCATTTCCTCAATCACGGGAATCCAGGCTGAAAATGTGCCTCGCTCAATTACAGTAATAAACCCCCCCCCCCTCCCCCTCCCCCTCCCCCCTAAAAGAAAACCTCTAGTCTAGTTAAAAAAAAAAAAAATGCATAGTAATGCAGGAAAACCCCCCAAAAACAGCCTGAAACGACATGCTATTGCATTAGAGCGCTTTTAGTGTGTTGCTGTTGGCTCTTCGGTCCGCTAGATTTTTATCAGAGGCTAATTCAATCAGAACAAACTGCATTTATTTAAAAAAAAAAAAAAAAGAAAGAGAGAAAGTAAGAAAGAAAGAAAAAAAATGTTTCGTGTTTGTCATTACATGCTATTCTAAGATACACTGTATATATACGTATATACACACACACACACACATATATATATATATATATATATATATATACACACACACATATATATCACACCCACATATATATATTATTTTTCATTTTTGATTATTTTTCACTATATATTTCAAGTTATATGGTTGAACCTAGATAGATAGATAGATAGATAGATAGATAGATAGATAGATAGATAGATAGATAGATAGAGCAATCTATTGCACAATATCAATCAAAATATAAACTGTAAATGCTTACTTTTATAGATAATGCAACTTCCTTTCAAATTCCTTTATATATATTCCAGAACGAAAAACATACCTGTTTTGGTTGTTTACACTTTCAAGCACGTTCAAGGTCGTATGAAGGTGTGTTGTAGAACTGGACAGGTATACAGCTGCTGGGGTTTTTTTTTTTTTGCACCTGTTGTAATTGGGCAATGGGGCATTAAAATGAACGAGAGATTTTGGAGAAATGTGTGTGACTAATGGAGGTGTACATTGCCAGAGAAAGAAAGGAAAAGTGAGAGAGAGAGAGAGAGAGAGGGAGAGAGAGGGAGAGAGCACTGGCAGCCCAGAGCACAATAGTGGAACAACGTTTCGAGTTCTGTTTGCTTCAATTTCCTCCCCAGTGAAAAGGAAGAAAGATTAATGAAATATCCTCAAATCCATCCTGTTCCATTTCTATTAAATCAACAGTGAAATGTGACCGTGCGCTCCGTGCGAGGACGGGGAACTCGGATAGTGTTGCCGTGTTTAGCTAAAGAGGCCTCGGCTTTCAGCTTTACGGTGACGAGCGGTGGCGGCTCCAAAAAACTCGAGCGCTTATGGGGGGAAAAAAAAAGTCGGCCGCTCAGGTTGCACTTCTATCTTTGCTGAAAAGAACTTATTTAATTATGTGTACGAGTTACTGACATTGAGCGATAAAGAATTATTTTAACCTCTGGGTTTGGACTGGCAGCGAAAGCATCTGTCGGCCTTTGGAACAAATCATGTGATGCAGTTTGTGAGGGATAAGTTTGAACTCTTGGGGGGGGGGGGGGTTGGGGGGGGGGGGGGTGGGGGGGGGGGGGGGGGGGGGGGGGGGGGGGGGGGGGGGGGGGTGGAGGGGGGGGGGGGGGGGGGGGGGGGGGGGGGGGGGGGGGGGGGGGGGGGGGGGGGGGGGGGGGGGGGGGGGGGGGGGGGGGGGGGGGGGGGTGGGGGGAGGGGGGGGGGGGGGGGGGGGGGGGGGGGGGGGGGGGGGGGGGTGGGGGGGGGGGGTGGGGGGGGGGGGGGGGGGGGGGTGGGGGGGGGGGGGGGGGGGGGGGGGGGGGGGGGGGGGGGGGGGGGGGGGGGGGGGGGGGGGGGGGGGGGGGGGGGGGGGGGGGGTGGGGGGGGGGGGGGGGGGGGGGGGGGGGGGGGGGGGGGGGGGGGGTGGGGGGGGGGGGGGGTGGGGGGGGGGGGGGGGGGGGGGGGGGGGGGGGGGGGGGGGGGGGGGGGGGGGGGGGGGGGGGGGGGGGGGGGGGGGGGGGGTGGGGGGGGGGGGGGTGGGGGGGGGGGGGGGGGGGGGGGGGGGGGGGGGGGGTGGGGGGGGGGGGGTGGGGGGGGGGGGGGGGGGGTGGGGGGGGGGGGGGGGGGGGGGTGGGGGGGGGGGGGGTGGGGGGGGGGGGGGGGGGGGGGGGGGGGGGGGGTGGGGGGGGGGGGGGGGGGGGGGGGGGGGATGTGGGGGGGGGGGGTGGGGGGGGGGGGGGGGGGGGGGGGGGGGGGGGGGGGGGGGGGGTCTGGGGGGGGGGGGGGGGGTGGGGGGGGGGGGGGGTGGGGGGGGGTGGGGGGGTTGGGGGGGGGGGGGGGAGGGGGGGGGGGGGGGGGGGGGGGGGTGGGGGGGGGGGGGGGAGGGGGTTTGGGGGGGGGGGGGGGGGGGGCCTTGGGGGGGTTTGCGCAGTATGGGTTTTCTGCGTTTGGCCACCTTGTGGTGTTGAAGCATGGTGTTACGGTTTTCACCATGGACACTTGAGTCTATTATAATTAACAATTTAAGAATAATATATGAGTTTGAAGAGTTATGAAGTGGGTTTTCCTGGTACCCTGAGCGATGGAGGGATAGATGGAGAAATGTTAGAAGAAGGAAAAAGGGTTCAGTAGATTAATAGTAGAGAATGGTGGGATCGGTGGCACAGTGATAGAGGATGAAGGGATTAGTTATGCAGGGGTACAGAATGGAGGAATAGCAAGTGCATTGGTAAAGGCTGGAGGTGGGAGATGGAGGATGGGGGGGGGGGGGTCAGTGGACCAATTCTAGAAGGTGGAGCGACTAGTGCTACAGTGGTAGAGGATGGGATCAGTTGCCCATTGGTTAATAATGGAGACATCACTGGACCACAGTGCTACAGTGGTTGAAGATGGAGGCTCAGTGGACCAATGCTAGAGGATGGAGGGACCAGTGCGACAGTAAGAGATAATGGAAGGTCCAGTGCTACAATGAGATCAGTTGCCCAGTGGTAGAGGATGGAGGGATCAGTGGACCAATTCTAGAGGATGGAGGGATCAGTGGTAGATTGGTAGAGGATGGAGGGATCAGTGGACCAATGCTAGAAGATGGAGGGACCAGTGCTACAGTAGGAGAGGATGGATGGATCAGCGGCAGAGGATGTACTGAAAAGAGGAAGAGGATTGAGGAATGAGTGCGCCAGCGGTCGATTGATGAAGAAATGAATGGGCATTTTTTCAACGGAGGGATGAGTGAACCAGTGGTAGATAATGGAGAGATGAGTGAACCAGCCGTAGATGATGGAGGGATGAGTTTAGAAGAAATGTGGAAATCATGGTAAGCTCCAACAGGAGTGACGGGTGATGAAGCACGCTGCAGTACCACATCTGGTAATTTACCAAAACAGTACTACAGTCTTCTTCTACAGGTTGGGCCTCTAAATGGCACCTCAAAATGAATTCTGTTTGCAAATCTATTACTTTAATGAAATGAACACATTTTCATCTTTTTGTGTGTGCTTAGTCTCGCAAAAAAAAAGCCTCACCGCCAGAATTTGCTATGGATTCTGGTACTTTTCATGGGAAAATGCTGCCAAAGGGCCGCCTCCATCCATAGAAAGAGCTTATTTAAACCACATGGCAGGTGACCAACTACAGCTCGTTTTCCTGTAGATGTGAAACACCAATCAGATTGCAGCCTCTAATATTCTGAAGCTCGATGCCAGTAAAGCGAACAAGGTCTATACACACACACACACACACACACACACACACACACATATATATAGGACAGAACAAGCCTGGATGGAATGAAGGAAGGAACACACTCAGAAAGACCACCAGAAACAAAAGGAAGAAGGAAAAGGAAGAAACTCATGAAGGCCATCAGAAACAAAGGAAGAAATGAAGGATAGAAGGAAGGGAGGAAGGAACAGCCTCCGGAAGAACCTCATAAGGGAAGAAAGAAAGAAGGAAAGAAAGAAAGATCAAACTGAGGAAGAACCTCAGGAAGAAAGGAAAGAAGGGAAAAGAAATCAGTAAGACCCTCAGAAAGAACGGAAAGAAGAAAGGAAAGTTTTGGCTATTTTGGTTCCAGCAATTAAAATATTACCATGCAGCTAAGAACATAAACAGAATAAACAGAATAATAAACAGAATGAGCAGGTCACCTCATATCGTCTGGTCTGAAACGACTCACTTGCACTGTGTAGCCTCTATGGGAGTCACGTGACAAAAGAATCAACGACTCGAATGCACTGCATAGCATCTATGGGAGTCAAGTGACAAAAGAACAAACGACTCAGATGCACTGACTTGCGTCTAAGGGAATCACCTGATAAAAGAACGAACGATTCAGATGCACTAAATAGCGTCTATGGGAGTCACTTGACAAAATAACGAACAACTCGGATGCACTGCATAGCGTCTATGGGAATCACCTGAGAAAAGAACGAACGTCTCATATGCACTGTATAGCACTCCTCTCTGGGAGTCACGTGACAAAAAAACAAATAACTCGGATGCACTGTTTAGCCGCTATGGGTGTCACGTGACAAAAGAACGAACGACTCGGATGCACTGCATAGCGTTTATGGGAGTCAAGTGACAAAAGAACAAATGACTCGGATGCACTGCCTAGCGTCTATGGGAGTCAAGTGATAAAAGAATGAATGTCTCGGATACACTGCATAGCGTATATGGGAGTCAAGTGAAAAAGGACGGATGACTCAGGTGCACTGCATAGCATTTATGGGAGTCACGTGACAAAAGAACAAATGACTCAGATGCACTGTTTAGCCTCTATGGGTGTCACGTGACAAAAGAACGAACGACTCGGATGCACTGCATAGCGTTTATGGGAGTCACTTGACAAAATAACGAACGACTCGGATGCACTGCATAGCATCTATGGGAGTCACGTCAAAGATAAAAGAACGAAACAACGACTCACTCGGATGCACTGCATAGCATCTATGGGAATCACCTGATAAAAGAACGAACGATTCAGATGCACTGCATAGCATCCATGGGAGTCACGTGACAAAAGAACGAACGACTCGGATGCACTGTGTAGCCTCTATGGGAGTCAAGTGATGAAAGAACGAAGGACTCAGGTGCACTGCATAGCATCTATGTAAGTCAAATGACAAAAGAACAAATGACTCAGATGCACTGCATAGCGTTTATGGGAGTCAAGTGATAAAAGAACGAACGATTCAGATGCACTGCATAGCATCCATGGGAGTCACGTGACAAAAGAACGAACGACTCAGGTGCACTGCATAGCGTCTAGTAGAAAATGAACTAATCACTCTCTGAGACGACTCGTGAGTCATGTTAAAGACTCGCTCAAAAAGAATGACTCGTTCATGAACGACCCGTCACTAACTCCTATTAGTCCTCGTGTTGTGGCCAGATGTCTTACAGTTTCGTTAAAGTTTGAACGCACACCAAAGTGTTTAACACGCTGCACGAATTAAAGTGGCGAGCAGCAGCGCAGACTCGTCCTTTATTAAAGAGGGGGAACATAATCTGGTGCAGCGAATCGAATCCTTATGTCGGCCGCCGGATAAATAATCGAATAAGGGAATAAAAGAGTTTAAGCCCCTTACAGTGATCTCCTGCAGTAAATTGACTTTGCTCAACGGGGCCGCGGTCGCAAACCGAACCCATGTGACGCGGCTAATCTCTCAGTGCGGCGAAGTCAAACTCAGCTAGCGATCAGGTGGCGGGGAGGATTGAAACATTAAGCTAATTCGTGGATTTATTTCTTTTTTTTGGCATCCCAGGTGTGTATCCCACACACACACACACACACACACACACACACACATATACATATACAAAGGTAAACCTGGTGACCCTTTGCTCAAAGTGTGTGTGAATATAAGGGAAGCAGGTTCTCACCATGCATAAGTAAACGCGCCCCCTTGAAATTGGCCGCAAACTTTTTTTTAATCCGTCTTTTAGGTTTGTCCTCCCTCCCTCCCTCCCTCCCTCCCTCCCTTTTCTCTCTCTCTCTCTCTCTCTCTCTCTCTCTCTCTCTCTCAGCACTCCGAAAGGCCTTCCCTGCGAGTGACAGTCGGCGTGTTGGAGTTTGACGATGATTGTTTTCAATGCCCTCCCTCGCGCCGACTCTGCAGTCTGTCATTTGGAACGATAATAAACAACCACAGACGAGAGAAAAAGAGAGAGAGAGAGAGAGAGAGAGAGAGAGAGAGAGAGGGAAAAAAAAACTCTCCTGAAATCTATTACCGAGAACAGTGCGGTTTAGGGGGAGAAAGAACGGAGGACGACGGGAACGTTTCTCGTCCCGCACACATCACTGTAATTTCCAGTGCCAGGCTCTTATCTGATCCGTACGGGTGGTCCCGTGCCGCCACCGGTCCACACTCGGATCTGGAGATCTTCTTCGCACCGCATTGGCCTCGCGGATCACGCTGCCGAAGAATGACTGGAGTCGTTTCAAGGAGGAAAAAAAAAACCCAACAATTGCTTGAACAGGGGATTAGGAACGCTTAAAGTACGACCTAGTGTGTCAGTCGGTCGCCTGGCTCCGCCTCCTTCGAGCACGCAGAAAATAAATAAATAAATAAACAAACAAATTCGATCCGGTCCGGTAGCCCGTTTCTAGAACAGGCCGACGTGGCCTTTGGAATTCAGGAAGTTCAGAGTTCACCTCGGAGTGAACCCGTGGATCGCACGTGAACACCTCAATTCATCTTACCTGACAGAGAAACACAAGTGATGAAAAGTGTCCGAGGCTTGTCCTCCGTCTCCTCCTCCTCCTCCTCCTGCATGCGAAAGTAATTACAAGATGTCAGGCTTTGATTACAAACTGACATGAAATAGATCCGCACATCATAATCAGTACATGTAATCAACTTGTGCGTCTTTATATATCAACCGCCGATGTCATGTTTCTGGCCTTATTTTATCACGGAAAAAATAAATACATAAAAAAAATATATATATATATATCCTTTTTCTCTCCGGGTCACAACACCCCCACCCCACCAACACACACACACACAGAGAGCTTTCTGGATAATGGAATGGGGGGGGGGATCATTAAAGGTGGGGTTTATAGAGATAGGATCGCTCTGACAAGGAAATGACATTTCAAACCCTAGCCATATGTCAAACTGCGGCGACGTGAGCGCTAACGCTTGCGTTTTGGTGGACACTCCACCACCACCACCAATTGGAAATAACAAGTGGAGATCAGACGCACATCGTTTCCGAGAGCGTACACACTTTGAGTCCAATCCTGCTCTTCACTGATGAATAAAAGCCTTCCCAACGCAACCCCCCCCACCCACTCCTGTTTCTTTTTTTCCCCCCGTAGACCATGAACACAGCTGCCCGTCGATCCAAAATATGCAATTTTCGTCTCGTTGCGAATATTACTCTTGGCCAAGCGTCCAACAGATTAGATTATATTGATAGAGAAGATGTATTTGGAGATTGGAAATTAAACGGGCTTCCTCGTGGCACGACCCTTAATTTGTTTTCGCGTTCCCGTCGCATGTGTTTTCTCTTACCGGCGTTCGCTGATTTTGTTATGTCTGTTATTTTACATTACCACCTACCGGAGCGAGTCGAACGTTAAACGCCGGACCGGTCCGGACTCGCGATGAGGCTTTTACTCCGCACAGCCATTTTGATAAAACCCTTGTAATATATTATTTGTTCGAGGTTTGATTGTTGCCGGCCTCATCAGGGGAAAAACGCAGCCAGGGCGGTGGGGGTGGTGGGACGTCGTGCGCACACAAATGCGGGGAAAAATAAATAAATAAACAAATAAAAACGGACTAAACGGAAACGCATTTAGCGTCAAACGAGGAAATCAAGCCGCGTAATAAAAAAACAGATTACAGGAGAGCGGCGCGCGGCGAATCTGACAGGACGCGGCGTGCGGCGCGCAAAGAAACGGAACGCTTGCTTTATTGCGACGGTTTAGAAAATTAATCAACAATAAGATGGTGCGAGTGTGGATTATTATCCTCTAACAGCACTGCTTAAAATGTGTTTTATTCTTTGTCTGGTAAAACGATCACGGAATACGTTTTTTTTTTTTGTTTTTTTTTTTTTTTTCGATTGCGATGAGTGACGGATCGTGTCGTTACTTCTGAGTAAACAACGAACAAGGAGAAAGACAACGCAAGTCGTGTTTACAAGAAAGCACACGGATTGGAAAAGATGGAGGACTCATATACATACCACACACACCACACACACACACACACACACACACACACACACACACACATATATATATATATATATATATATATATACATATATATATATATAATTACATATAAACACACAAACGTGTGTCTGTGTGTGCCTATATATATATATATATATATATATATATATATATATATATATATATATATATATATATATACGCACATATACACACACACACACACAAAACACATGATTTGTCCTCATTGGTACATGACAGTCAAAACCATATGATGCTCCCATGTCGTGCTTTCATATAGATCACGACGAGACCACGTGGAGTAATCCGGGCCTGAAGCGTGGGCCTGATTAGATGGCGAGTTGATGGTACAGTGCACCGTCCCGTCTCACGCGCTCAACACGTGCACCGAGACGGTCGCGCATGCCGGTCGTGAGCCAGAGGAGTCGAATAATAAATGAAGAGAGCGCGCTCTTCAATTTCCTGCGACGATCGTGCCGAAGAGGACCGCTGGAATCCGTCTCGGGGTTGGAAATAAAGTTTCCATGCTGCCATGTGGTGCCACGAACACGAGCCCCCTGCTCCACGTCTGTATTTATCCTGTTACACAAATCCGCCGGGATCCAATTCATCCCCGGCGAACAGCTGGAAAATATGGGATTCCTCCGAACCCATCGTGCCTCCGAATCTAATTCTCCATCATCCCGGTTTGCCAAACATCCCCCGAGCGTCTCACTATTCGGTGTCAGATCCCACTAAAAGCGTATCGTTTCCACTGATTGCTCACGCTCACGAGTCCTCACGAGCCGGGACAGGGGCTCTCGCCGATCCGCCTCGCCGGGTTTCCCAACACCGCCACCACGATTACTTTACACGTTCTGTGTGGAGCGAGGGGAAAATATAAGAACAAAGACTCGTTTTTGTAAGCATGTGTTAAGTCCATATAGCGATGTTTTTTTTTCTACCTTCCTGCACAGAGCAAGAATATCACACTTTGCGTTTTTTTCTGTTTAAACTGATTTTGTCAAATCGTAAATGTCGAAAAGGCGAAATATGTGACGTTGGCTTTCATCAGAATTTACAGTCCGCACAAAAAATGTATAAAAAAATGTTTACAATAATATTTTATGTTGTAATTTTAATAATTACAATTTCAATTTCACTGGATTCTAGTTTGTTGTCATTTTCTTTATCAGTTTTTTTTTTTAACAAATGTATTATTTATTTATTATGCTTTAAATAGTATTTTAGACAGTTCTTGCACATTTACATAACTCAATTTTCACATACATTTCCGTTTTTTTTTTAACAACATATTTGTAAATTCTCTTGCTCATTTTCTCCCTCTTTTTTTTTCTCCAAATAAAATATTGTTGACCAAATAGAATCATTTGCTTTTGATTTTATTTCACATATTCTCATACTTTCATATTTCCCTGCGATTTTTATCTTCCCGCTATTAATTTTCACCTGCTCATGACGTCATGACATGGCCCGTGTTTATATATATATATATATATATATATATATATATATATATATATATATATATATATATATATTATATATAGATATATATAGTATATATATAGCATACCTGGTTATCAGGAAAGCCTGCTGTGATCTTATAGCTCATGCTATCTGGTTGGTTGAGGGGAATTTATAATAAAGGGTTATAATACATTGAATTGGAAATACTGGCCTCCTGTTCCCTTTAATAATGTTATTCCAAGATTATCTATTGGTTAAACAGATAACAATCGTATTAGGAAAGCCCAGTGATATTTTGAATAATTCTGTATGAAGGATATGGTTAATATTTGTTTTAATAATAATTTTGCTAACAAAAGTAATTAATTGGAAATCACTTGATCAATTATATATTTAAATTAATATTCTTTATATTGTTATTAATAATAATACACACACACACACACCACACACACACACATATATATTATATTATATTATATTATATTATATATTGGTTTGTAACATGTATGGTTTTAATCTGTTATTGTTTTTATAGTATGTATACAAGGACATCTTGTCATAGGTGATGTGGTTTCCAAGCTGCTTCCTTATTATTTTTACGGCGTTTTATTTCTCATATTTGTCACGCCTCCAACACCGGAACGTCGTAATACTTGACGCTAACGTTCTCAAAATCTCCAGAAAAAGAGCACACGAAGGATCTCGAGCAACTTTTGTTACGGTCAGATTTTGCTTTAAAACCCTTTTCTGACTATTTCACCCGTAACTCCAGTGGGCACCCGCAGCCATTAGCGGTCGCGTATTACAGTACAACAAGGCACTTCACATTCCAGACATGTCCAGAAAAGGCCGAACCATCAGCCATGTACCACAAGAAAAAGAGAGATGAGGAGAGAGAGAGGAGAGAGAGAGAGAGAGAGAGAAATCTGTTTATCTCTTCACTCAGGATCGAGCCACAAAAAGGGGAACTGGCGGTCATCGGGTATATTTATATTTAGAAATATAAGCTGAGAATTATAGTTTTAAGCACATCAGAGGTGTATCGCTCTCTCCAAGGCCTTCTACATCTCCGAGAATATCGTTTCTTGCAGTAACCACAGTGACCAGCTGGAAAAAGGCTTGTCCGACCAGACAAGGTCTCCACACGTCTGTCACATAATAAATCAAAGCTTGAGTGGAGACAGGTCACCAGCGCTCATAACCACACACTCAGCCGGCCTCTCGACGCAGCTACCACACACACACACACACACACACACACACACACTCAGACAGACGAGTAGCCCAGATTCACCTTTCTTCACGTATCTTGCCAAGATTACAGCAATATTCACTACCGCATTCAGATTCCTCAAACTGAAAATAAAACAAGATGAGAAAAACCTCCACACATAAAACATGTTTCGGTATTACCCCGAGAAAAAACAATGTCGATCAACAATAAGAATTCTTTCAGACGTCAAATCCCCACAGAAAACCACTCCGTGTATATTCTCTACAAGCCAAATCGCTAGAATTCATACAATCCTAATGAACATTTGGGAATATGAGGTCAAATCCCGTCCGGTTTGCTCCTTCTAACGAGCTCGCATTATTATTTAAAAAAAAAAAAAAAAGGATCGTAAATATTTACGGATAAATAACAAGCCAAGCTTCAACAGGAAACATTATGAACGTTCACGAAAATATCCCGTCAAATCCCTTCAGAACTCCTGTAATATTTGAAGATACTAGTGAGCTGGAATTATTTTTATTAAATTCCATAAAGAAACTGAAAAGATAATATTAATAATAATAGTAATAATAATAAAAAAAAGAAACATTAGAAGTGAACTTTTAACATGAATAAATCTTGCTTCTCTAATACTCTTCTGAAGGAAAATGGCTGCTCCTTTGAATGTAATTTATAGCCATGCTTCCTTTGCTGGCATTACAAATATTCAACGTTTATCCGTATTATTTAAACCCTGTCAGATTTGATTACACCAGCTAGCCAGCTAGTAAAAATTACGACCATGTTTAAAGAGAAAAAAATAATAATCCTCTAACATAAGGTTAGCCGGTTAGCATTAGAGGTTTACTTTCTGAACATTTCTTTACTTTAAATCACCTCAGAAATCACGGGTTGAGTTTGCCAGATAGCTAGCGCTCTCGGTACGACGTTATGAATGTTTGTTAAATGACACACAATCCCTTCAGAAATCGTTCCCATTAGTCATCAAGCGAGGATTAGCTGCAAAACAACAGGAATATTTGGGAGTATGGCCACAAATCCCCCCTTTTTCCCCCCCCTGTCTAGATGCTGTCAGATTAGTTCGGCCAGCTAGCTAGCACTGGAACGTAACAATACGAATAATTGAGGATAATACTGAAAATCACCTCAGAAATCATGTCATGGATGCTCGCCTTAGCCAGCTAGCTAGCAATCACTGGCGAACGTTATGAATAAATAGAACTTTGGAAGAAAGAAAAAAAAAACACATCGGTCTGCGCTAACCAGCGAGCTCGAAGTCAACACAATTTGTTATTGTGACTGAAAATTCCTTCGCAAATCCTTAAACACGTCAATTCCTGTTAACTACCTCGCATTAGCATCGTGTATAAATATGACTGTTGCTCATGCTAGCCAGCTAGTTAGCATTAGCAGGAAAAATAAGGGGGCATTTTCTTTCTATATTAAAATGGCGAGTGTTTTGTTGGTTATATGTAATATTCCTCCACGCCTCTCTACAACAAAACAAAAAGCTAGCTAGCATTAGTAAAAGAAATAAAGAACATATCAAGGTCAGGGGAGTTCATTCTAGACGTAGCAGAAAACAAACATAAACATTTTGTAGAAGAGTATATTTACACATATTTACACAAATATTTATTTATACCGAAAACGATAAATGTTTCGCAATTAAGACGGCGAGGATACAGCAGAATTGGGGGTCAGGCTAGCATGTTATAGCTAGCTAAGAGTGTAGACCTAGTTAGCATTTGCGTCTAGCTAGCTAAACTATGTCGTCATGCTTTTTGTACATCAAATTAAATTATACGTATTATAGATAGCAATATGTAGCAATAATCCCCCCCTATTTTTCAGTGCTAATAAAGACGTCAGTAAGGTAAATTTGGAGTGTGTGTGTGTGTGTGTGTAAATATTCAACATACTACTAGCTACTTTATTGCAGGGGTGCCGTTTTATACGTTCCCGCTTCTCAGGCCTTCGCTAACAATGCAGCGTTATTTATAATCCAACTTGTAAAATTTAAGCGCCTCTCGGTCCTGCATGTATAATCTCTCTGGAGGAGACTCGAGGGTAAAGTCTACATCCAGCAAAAAGCTGTTCAAGCAACACTCGCATGCTTTTTTTGTTTCCCCCCCTTTCTTTTTTTATTACTCCGACACCGGAGCTGTGCTGTAAGAGCAATATCAAAGATGGAAAACTTTGGTTTGGATATTTTCAGAGAAAATACAGGAGGTTGGATACACTAGCCCGTCCCGGGAGTTGTTCATTAAGAGACGAATCGGGTTTAGCGAGCGTAGCCGTCTGCGTGTTTTTTGATGTGCGCCTGACACGATACGGTGTCCGCCGGTATTTATGTCACGCGCAATAACGCCAGCCGAGCCTCGACGAGCTCCTGATCCCCGTCTCTCGTAATAGCGATTCTTAACTGCCCTTTTATTGCGAGGCAATTTTCAGACATTCTGTAGGGATCCATTTTTTTTTCTCCCCCCCTTCTGTCGTGGAATCATCATATTGCAATAAATTCCACCTTAAAAAAACACACACACACACACACACAAGTGCGGTTCTGTGTTTTATGAAGTCCAAGTTCAATCGGAGTGCACGTTAAAAACTTGGGCCCCAGGTTTCTGAGTTTCGTCTGATTTGCAGTGGCAATATATAAAAAAAAAAAAAAAGAAAGAAAGAGAAGGGGGGAAAAAACAGCCCAATTTAGATGCATTTTGGATCGAAAATAGGATTAATGTGCTAAAGTGTGATTAGAATGGTTAAAGAGGAATTAATTGGAACGGAGGAGCGTTCGCCAGGGGATCCCAAAGAGTGGGGGGGGGGTGATCTTAAGATTCAGGACGTGCTCCAAATCACCAAGCGAACAAAAAGCGCACCAACTGTCCAGGATTTTTCCATGTCTCTGCTGGTGCACTTTCTTTTTTTTTTTCCCCTTTTGCTTTTTTCGCATTTTCTCATAGCCAGCTTGTCTCAGAGCAGATTAAATACAGCTGAGAATGTTGGTGTAGGCCCGCAGCGTGCGACCCTCTGGGAATAGGCAGGAACCGCGAGCTTGGACGCGGCCGGAGCTGCGCTGCCTCAAAACAACCATGCACCGAGGGCAGGGGTCCAGGTGGATCGGCAGGGGAGAGGCGAGTAATTTGGGGTTATTTAAAATGATCTATTAAACCCCTGAACTTTAATCAGGGTTGCTACTATACTGACAGGCATGATTTACTTACAAATCAGTAGGACATCGATGGGAGGGGACGGCAGACGGACAGAATGGAGCGTTTGATTCATTTTTTTTTCCCCCTTCTTCTTTTGAGAGTGGTGACGGAGCCATCGAGTCCCCGCAGCTTCGGTACGGCGTGACAAAACGCCATTTTCCTCAGTTTATCCTTTCTGTGTATATATATATATATATATAAACACCGAACGAAGCTTGGACATACACCTGACATCTAGGACGTGATTAACGTCGTGAGAAAGAACACCACCCATCAGGCCTGAAGAGGGGGGGGGATTGATAAGCGGAAATCTCGGGCCTTGAGGAGCACGGGATGTGGTTGCCAGGGTACATAAATATCTCCGATGCACAAGGCTCAATCAGAATGCTTAAACACTATTAATTGGAATAGACTCTTATCCACTAGGGAAGTGGAGAGGCCTGGTTTTGGACGTGCTCCCACTCAAGAAGTGATTAAGTGCATGCAGAGTTCACTGTATATATATATATAAAAAGTCTGTTCATGCCACAGAGGCGATTGTTAAATGGTGAAGTGTGTACACTTTCTGTCAGTGAACATGACCTTAATATGACATTCTTACTCCCCCCCCCCTTTCAAAAACAGGTTTTTGTGTGAAAATAAAATACCAAAAATCAGTTGCAGCCAGGACGCCTGTGGTTTTTCATCCCAAATCCTTGGACTGATCAGATGAGAAAAATCTCCGTGTTGTTTGGATTGTAGCGTTGTGAGGTCTGACGTGGGTGACACGACCGTTGGCAGCTGGGATAAAACAAAACAGCAAAAGCAATAACGTCTTGATTTGTTCGCGCCGCCGAAGCGAAAGCAGCAGTGCCACGCTGCAGATTGATAACAGGTGTCACGGCGCTCGGGCCTCCCCGCCACCACCGCCGCCGCCGCCGGCCCGCCGATAACTCTTCCTCCGCTGCGAAGGAACATGGCTGGAAGATTCTGACATGTCATAAAAATTTATGGACTCTGGCAGGCGCAGCCCGTAAACAGCTGCTGAACCCCATAAAACCATTACAAGTTCCTGTTCAGGGGTGTGTGTGTGTGGGGGGGGGGGCGCAATGCAACGAGGAAGATCGACACGCAGCGTGGTACACTCCGGGTTTGGCGGCGTTTTTTTTATTCCGTTCGCTTTGAGAATGGAGACGTCTTGGCCACCTCGTTTTTACTCCGTCAATCCATCACGGGGCGAACGGTTCGGGTTCCTCGCCCAAATCCCGCCGATCCAATCTCAGTGTGGAAACTTCAGCGTTCGCCAGAGCTGCCACGGGGGGAAAAAAAAATAACAAACCCAGTCAGAATCTTGTTAGCATTTTCACAGAATTAGCAAACACACACACACACACACACATATATACACAATATATATATATATATATATATATATATATATATATATATATATATATATATATATATATTTCAGAAAAAGTGTCCAAGAGTGCCAAATCCCGACTCAGCACCTGTGACTCGAGCCAACACGAGAGGCTCTGATTGGCAGGTTTCGGCGCGTGACAAAGTAAACGGCTCCATTTCAAAGCCGCAAGCGTTGCGCGCCGTTTATATTTATAAGGCCCCGTTCCCGCCAAAAAAAAAATTATAAAAAAAAATAAAAAGTCGAGAATTAGCAAGTTATAGGCTTTGGCCTAAGCCCCGTGGGTGCCGCGCCGCCCCGAGCGGAATAATGCGCTCCGAGACGGGACTTGGACGACGGCAGAGCGCTCCGATGCCTGTCTGTAATTGCCCGGGTCACGGCCGCGTCTCCGGCGCTCATGACTGCAGCAGGTATTATATATTATTACACAACGAGGGACTGCAAACGCTCGTAAAATGAAGTATCAAGGGCATTTCCTCTCAACTTTCAGGCTCCAAGGCCTGGGTTTTGTAAAAATCAAGATCTGGTTCCTGTTTTTTTTTTTTTTTTTTCCCCCCCCTTTCTTTCTTTCTTCTCCTCCTTCTTTCTTCACGTTCATTTTCAGCATTGCTATTTTATTTATTTATTTATTTATTTATTTAAATAATAAAGAAAAAAAAGGAGAAAGGAAGTAGAAACGCCAGGACAACCACGGAGACGAAAAGAAACGGTATTTATTTCCTCTCCGAATTTAATTACGTTTCCCTCGAGAGACGGCGTGACCTCATCCATGTAGCAAAAAGGGCACTTTTTTTACATAACGGCGAGACTTTTCGGTCTACGTTACACTGGAAATGTTGACCGTCTGAAAAAAAAGGGAATAAATGATAAAGAAAAGAAAAAAATGAAAAAAAAAATGGGGTTTAGTCTTCAGTTCAGGATGCTCGAATATTATGTTTTTGGTAAAAGAAGACGTACGTGAGATGTAAGTGATGCTAAAGTGTTAGCGCAAAAAAAAAAAGTTTTGTTTTGTTTGAGAAAAAAAAAAAAAAGAAGAAAGAAATGTGCAGCAGGCGGAATGTGTGTGTGTGTGTGTGTGTGTGTGTGTGTGTGTGTGTGTGTGTGTGTGGATTAGTACAGTGTATGGCTGAGAACATGCCAGCACTCCGCCTCGGTTCCCACAAAAGCTCCTGTCAGTCAGCAGCGTGTGGCTGAAGAGATTTGTAAAATGTTTTTTGTTTTTTTTTTTTACCTGAGGGAAGATTTTCGTCTGTCAGAGCATCCCTGATTTGTACACTGCTGCCTGACATACGCTAACACTAACATCGCTGTAGGCATAAAACATGCCCTATGTATGTATTTATTTATTTATTTGCTCAACACATGATACTTTTTGTCCATTTATAGCTACAGCCAATGCTGAGGAATGTCCATTTCCATATGTTACGGTAGCAATAAATACACTATGGGGATAAAAAGTGGTGCAGACACCTGACCGACATGTGCTTTACGAACATCCCGTTCCCACGTTTAATCCTAGCCGACTCCTCCGCGTTTCTGGGAAGACGTTCCACGGGAATTTGGCGAGCGGACAACGCGGGAGTCAGGTGCCGATGCCGATGCGATTGCGAAGGGGGTTTCGATACGGGATGAGGATTTTGTCCGGAAGCTCTATAAATCTCTATGAACCTATCTCTGCGCACAAGAGTGGAATAGGTTCGAGTTCAATCGCCCTGTCCGATTAGGCCTCAGATACTGAGGTAAGATTTTTGGGGGAAAGGGGGCGGGGTTATCTAGGTTTAGGTTTTAAAGCACTTTAGTTCAACTCTGGGACTGGAGACTCCTTCCACCCCACCCAAAAAAATGTATCATTTTATTTATTTATTTGTTTATTTATTTGAATGCTTCATACAAGCCACTGTGATTTTTATTATAAAAATTAATGATGAATTAATCGCCGCATTCCGACCAATCAAAAGCGAGAACGCGACGGGTAATAATATTTCGATTAAGGACGTAATTTATGACTGTTGATTTATAGGGTTTTCTAAAATGATATGTTTATTATAAAACAATATTTGACATGTTGCTCAATGTGTGTGTGTGTGTGTGTGTGTGTGGACCTTCTCACTTTCTTGTCGTCTACCTCGAGGTCGTTTAACTGCCGAAATAAAACACGCCAAAGCCTCGAGGCGTGGCCTTCCATCCTCCCCTAATTCGTCCCCATATACACAATGCATTATGTAAAAGTAATACGCCATGATGAACGGCGTTCCCGAAACCCCCCCCCCCCGCCGCCCCGCCACCCCCCCCCCCTTGAATATAAACCCCCCATCCCCGGAGGCACTTTACAGCAAATTTGCTCCGAATACTTCCCTGAAAAGCAAAAAAAAAAAAAAACACGAACTGTTTACCCCGGCGAAAGTAGCGCACTTAATCTGCAGCTATTTTTCACCGAATTAACCCCGGCAGCAGAAAATGTTTTCATGCTCTCTCACAGGCTAGAAATGAGCTAAATTCATAATCGGTGCTGACAGACATAATGCACACGTTTGTGTTGCAATCGTGCAAAAATGTTAAGGGGAGGGAAAAAAAAAATAATAATAAAAAAAAAAAAAAAAAAAAAACAAAAAAAAAAAATAAATCGCACCACCGATACATTATTCACGACGTACAGTACGGCCATTATGTGAACTTTAACGTTTTTTGTTTTTTTTCCCCCCCAAACGTCAAACGCATTTGTTCCTCTACGCTCCCGAAGCCGAGGCCGCGATAAGCGCCCTACCTGCTTTTTGGGACTCGAGCAGCCTTGACTTGAATCCCAATCCTGCAATTAGGCAGCGGAGCTGGCTCTGATGGATCGGCCCGGGGCTTCCAGGGTCTCCCGCTGTTCCCACCGCATCCCATAACCCTGAGATGGAGAGATTAATTAAGATTATCAGGTGCACGGGCCCGGTGCTTATCTGTTTACCCCTTCATTCGAGGCCTAATAAGGAAAGCAAACACAGATATGGCTGTGTCCTATTTGAGCACAATTGGAGCTGATGATCCGGGGGGGAGATAAGGAGGCCGAGCGCAAGGGAGGAAACGCCGCTCCCGGGGCTCTTTCTCCAGGCCCAGCAGGAGGCTCCTGACTTAAAGCCTGAATAACAAATGAGTTTTGCCGTGGATTTGGCTAATCATCCCGAGCCTCGGAGAAACCCCCTTCCCCACCTCCCGTTCCGTCCCCTCCCCCACCACCATCACCCCGGACAATTCTCAACTTATCGCAGGAGTCAGAGCACTTGAACCACAGACCCCTTACCCCCCTAATTAACGACCCGGTCCAAATGAAAAACAGCTGGAAATGATTACATAATTAAAGTGCCTATGGGGGGAAAAAAAAGCATAATTTCTGCAGCCATCGCCATAAATCTTGTGCTGTCCGAGTCCATGCTTTCAACGTGAACTTTTTCCTGAGCAGGTTAATGCATTACTCATACAAAAAACAGTATCCCTTTGTGTTTTCATTGGACCTGCTTAATAACAAAGAGCAGTGTGAGCAGACCTGCCGCTCTCTCCCCTTCCACTAAAGCCACTTTTGACACTTCGGCATACCTCCATGTGTTCAAAAAAAAAAAAAAAACCCTCTCTCTCTCACACACACACACACACACACACACACACACACACACACACACTCACCACCTCTACTGAATGGATCCTCCTTTTAACACGGTTTGCCACTGAAGGTATCATTATAGACACGAACGTGCTGCTGCCGCTTCTCCCGCTCTCTTCTGGGCTCAGAGAAAACCACACGGCCCGTTCAGTACTCCACCCAGGGCTTCGGAAAAAAATTATATAGTCTGAAAAGAAAAATAGTGATGTTAAATATATACATATACATACATACATGTGTGTGTGTGTGTGTGTGTGTGTGTGTGTGTGTGTGTGTGTGTGTGTGTGTATGTATATATATATATATATATATATATATATATATATATATATATATATATATATATATAAATATATATATATATATACACATCTATACATATACCCATCTACATACACACACACACACACACACATATATATATATATATATATATATATATATATATATATTATATATATATATATACATATATATATATATATATATATATATATATATATATATCTCGGAAAGAAAGATTTTCTGTAAATATAGCGGCTAAATACTTGCTATTAACAATACATGATTTGTTAAATATTGCATTTTTACTCCTCCAAAAGGAACCCCGAAGCAACATTTGGTTTTACTTTTGGATAATTCCGTGTCACGACTAACATCCGCGCTCCCCGCGCCAAAGTGACAGCGAAGCGCCAATTAAGCAATTACGCCAATTTTCGCCCATAAGCCCTAAACGCCGCTAAGTGTATTGTGGGACGAGGGGGCCCGCACGCCCCGGCCCCGGTAATACGTGATACTCCTGCCAGCTCCGCCTCGCACATGATTAATAGTTTAATTTCTCGGAATTGTTTAGACACGCAAATAATTTGATCGAACGTCGCCTATTACCGAACCCTGGTAATTGACGCGTTACCATGATGAAAGGCTTAATTTGTTTTGCGAGCACTTACGGGGTTCGAGAAGCCACTCGGCTCCCCGTCATCAATCATCCGTCACTTAGGCCGAGTGTTATAGGCCGAGAGTTAGGAAAACACGAGCGTGCTAAATAGCCGCACTCATGAGCGCGCTTTCGTTTCTCGTTTCCCTTTCAACCCGGAGCGCTCGCTGTTTGCACTGGCAAGCTCATTACGCCGAATCCTCTGGTAGCTTATTTGTCCCCCCCCCGGCGGAAATCTAAACGTCATTACTTGTCGCTCATGTGACAAACTAGAATCATTTCTTTCTTGTTTTTTTTTTTTTACAGGGAAACGAATGATTATTTAAAGGTTTATAGAGTACTTTAGTGGAAGGACGGGAAGAACCGGCGCGGTCAAAAGGTTCCCTGGACTCTTTCGCGCATGTTTCGATAAGTGAAAAATCCAGAGAGGGTCATAGTCATAGACGGTTGTCGAATCCAATCCCAGGCAAAGGCCAAGATCCAGTCAAGACCAAGTCATAAGAGGGGAGGGAAGAGGGGTGGGGGGGAGTCAAGATAAGAGACTGAATGAAAGGCCTGAGACCAAAATCCATTGAGGCCAAGACTTTACATCACTTAGCTGACTTCATTTGCGCAATGAGTCTTCTTTATAAAAAAAAAAAAAAAAAAAAAGGCAAAAAAAGGAACGCTTGTGAGAAAAACTGAGATTTTCTCATTCATGAACGCATTTAGTGGTATAAAAAAAAAAGAAATGTAATATTTACTACAAATCTCCAAGCGTGACGTTCGGAGCGAATAAACATCCTCCGCCCTGTGCGTAGGGGCCCGAAATTTACACGTGCTTCCCTCTTTATAGCTGTTGTGTGATTTATGCTCAACACACTTCTGCAACTTCATTCGTATTCGTTCTCTAATCACCTAAACCTGGCTTTAATTTAATTATGGGCTCCAAAAAATTACTTGGGCTTGCAAAATTCTTTTCAAAAAGACAATTGTATTTATTTTTTTTATTTATTTATTTATTTTACAATTTATCGACACAATATTGTGCCATTTTGTCAATTGAAATATATCAAAAACATTACACGACATTACCGATGGTGCCAAAATTTTTGGAGCTGGCTATGTTTTTTTTTTATTTTTACCACATTTGTCACATGCAGCTACTTTTTTTTTTTTTTTAAAGCATGAATGAATAGAAATCTTTTCACATTAATGCAAACAAAAAAATTCAATGACAAATAAAATAAAATTGCCTTTTTTTTTTTTTTTTTAAAGAATCGTATAATATTTTTGATATATTTCAATTGACAAAATGGCACAATATTGTGTCGATAAAGTAATTTTTACACTTACTTTATTTTTATAGAGAGAAAATGTTTTCATGTGTGTGTGTGTGTGTGTGGGGGGGGGGGGGCAATAAATAAATAAATATAAATAAATAATTAAATTGAGAAAATGTCACAATAGTGTGTCCATAAAGGCATTTTAGACATGATGTGTTTTTAGAGAGAGAAAATGTTTTAATATGTCGTGGATAAAGAAAATGGCAAAAATTGGTAAACAAATTGAAAAAAAATAAATAAATAAATAAATAAAAAAGTAATTTTTTTTTATTAACATTTATTTTTTTTTAAATTATATATATATAATAAAATAATTAAAAATATATATTTTAATAATAATAATAATATAAAAAAAAATTCCATATAATTTTGCTTCCTCGTCTTGTTTTGTGCGCACAAAGCGCTTTCCACTCATCCCAGGCTCCGTGTGATCCGTCTGATCCCCGGCGCTGCCACTCGGAGATCCAGCATTAAAGCGGATCGCCGTGGCAGCGTCCAAATCCGAAGCAGATTGCCTCTATTTACCTTACGTCCCTGTGACTTTAAACAGCATCGGCCAATTACAAGCCCAGCGCCTCTAACCCCGGCCATGACTGGCTCTCCTGACGCTTTCTTCTCGCGGGCCTTGTGTTACTGTAAACGACTTCTCTACGGTCGAGCAGAGCTGTTTTTCTAACCGCGCATGTTGACACATCAGCGTGCTGCCACACAAAAAGCCGTGATTGGGACCATAGCCGTTTCCAGCGCCCGTCCCGTCCGCCCCCCCCCCCCCCCCCCCCTCCGAAGCCCCTTTGACAAACTGAAGGTTAAGATGTTCTGAATTAGATTTGAATTACAACCACTAAATGCTCCTGTCAGGGCTAATTACGCCTGACACTGGCCATGTGCGTTCCACCGGCTGCGTCTTATAGCACGGCTTAAACAAAGGCACGCACCTAAAAGCATATCTCCTGAAAATCGTCAAAGCTGCAACGCGTTGAATAAAGCGACATTTATCATCGGGGCCACATTTCATCCCGGAGCTGGTGGTTGACCTGAAACGAGCCAGAAGCACATTCTTGCGGATTATTTAGTACCTGAAATTTGTGTGGCGTATCATAATTTACATTTTTGTATTATTTTTAATATTATTATTATTATTATTATTACTACTATTATTTCGCTGTTGGTTTTATCTGGATTTTTTGATATGCGCCTATTTTTTATTTCATATTTATTCATATTTATTGATTTTTTCAAAAAATACTGGAATAAAACAAAAAAACTTTTATATATATATCTATATATATATATATATATATATATATATATAGATAGGGGAAGGGATTCCGTCTCTTTTTTTTTTTAGGCAAATTAAAGAAAAATTAAAATTCCTGTGTGTGAGGGTGAAAATAAACAGGGTGCCTCGGCGGGGCATTGAGCGGCCTCCAGAAAGGGTCTCTGCTCTTTCTCAGAGTCGAGGTCTCCAGGTCCGACTGCACTCCAGGTGTGAAAGGGTTCACCTTCGGGCACGGGGATCGAAAGAGGGGGGGAGGGGGGGTTTGGAGGGGATGTTTGCTGAGCATTTGCTGAGTCTTAACAGAGGACCGGAGAACACGGCAAAGTGTAAAGCGATAGGAAAGGTACTTAGAGGTTATAACCATTAACGCAGGTCAGAACGGAATACGAAATAAAAAAGCGGATCGTGTGATGATGCGTCTCCACTCGTCTCGGGAGACGGTCCACTAGATTTTGAAGAGCGTCAAGATCAGACGCTGTGGGTGCAGGGAGCGTTTGAATTAAGGCGTCCAATAGGAACGGAAAAGCCAGTTGCACCCCCCCCCCCCCCCCCCCCACATCTTTTTTTCCTGTATTGGGTATTCCATGAGTGCTATAATTATTATCCCAGATACTATATTCCTCTAGCATGGTTTAATCCTCTTCATAAACGATTTTATTGATCAAAAAACATTTATAGTTATTTTTTATCTTGCATTTTTGGTAGCTATTAAAATCCATGTTTTTTTTTTTTGCCCCCAGTTCATGCCCAAGACTAAGACTAACACAAGTATATAAGTCAAGACAACACATAAAAACGTCTAATATACAAAATGCTATAGTAAGCACAGCTGTAACTCCATGGCAGAGGTAGAGTCAGGCTTTAAATGCTGTAAATGAGTCCACGATGCATTGGAACCCCCCCCAAATAGAACCATTTTTATTGGCAAACATCTGCGCAAGAAAGCGCATTGAGGAGGCACCTAAACCGCCACAAAAACACCTGTACATAGAGGCAAAACATTTTTTATTTACACTTTTGAATCTTTATTTATTTATTTATTTATTCATAACAGCCCAAACCATGTTTATTTCTTTTGAAGAAATAAGTAGGGCGAAGTAAGAAAAATAATAATAATAAAATAAAAATAACTGAATAAAAAGTTTAATAAAAAAATGAGGTGATAAATAGATAATTGAATAATAATCTAATAGATAATTAAGTGATAAATAGATAAATATATAATATTGCCTAATGAAAGAATGTTTTCCCCCTACTAGCACGTCTGAGCGGCTCGATGAAAACGTTTCAATGGAAACATGAGAAATTATTATTATTTATTTTTTTTTTCATGGGTCACCGCTGTCAGTCTAGACCATAAATAAATAAATAAATAAATAAATAAAGGGATAAAGTAGGGTTGACATGAACCTTATCTGATGTGCACAGATTATACAATCAACACAATTTTGTGATCGCTCACAATATCTTTGTGTTTGGACCCAGAAACTGTAATATTTCAATGATTATTATTATTATTATTATTATTATTATTATTTAAATAATCACTTCCTGTACAGATTAATCGGAGTGCTTTAACAAGTCCACCGACGCCTCATTACACCTCGCAAGGGCTCAACCTTCCAGCGACGGCCACTTCACAGCTCTTGTAGTAACACACACACACACCACACACACACACACACACACACACACACACACACACACACACACACACACACACACACACACACAGCACTCCACAGCCTGGAGAATTAACTCCCTGCTCTATTTATAGCTCTGCATTACACGCCAAGTGCAAATGAGGTTTACTCAGTTTGTCCACACAAAGCAAACAACCCCTAGGGGTCGTAACTCCCTCCGAACCCCAAAAAAAAAACAACTCTCGCTGAATTTAATGCGTGCTGCTTATTATCAAGGGTGGGATTAGACTGGGGGATTTGGCCGGCTCTGAAATATATATATATATATATATATATATATATATATATATATATATATATATATATATATATATATATATATATATATCTAATATATATATATATATATATATATATATATCTATATCTCATAGTTTTATTACTAGTTGCATGCCTGAGAAAATACACCATTCTCTACCCAAAAGCATGCTCGGGCTAAATAAATAAATAAATAAAACATATTGGGTTGTGAGGCCACAGCACAGCACTCCTGTCGAAAAAAAAAGCCCCAACATCTGAAACCATTTAATTAACCCCCCACCCCAAAAAATCATGCCCTCCGCTCCAAAGAGGCATTAAATAGTTCGAGTTTGTTGTGGTGCGTCTGGAACGGGTTCGGTCCGCGTCTCCTCTCGTCTTCAGCTGTTTTGCGGCCTTAAAAAAGAAAAAAAAAAAACCGCTGCCTGGAAAGGAGAAAAAAAAAAAAAAGGCAGGAACTCTCCAAATAGGATTTGAAGCCTTTTGGAAATAATTGCATAAACAACCAGTCACTAGGTTAGAGGGATTACAGCATCGAAATATATGGTTTCTTTAACTGGAGAAGGCCAAGAAGCGCTGGCTGATCAAAATGCAAACGGATGGAAGGAATTGGATTTTTGATTGATTGATAGATAGATAGATAGATAAAGAAATAAGGATGTTTGTGCATTAGGAATTGCTTGTGTTTCAGTACGTTTGAGGTCAGTGCTCTAAAACAGACCATAAACCAGACCAGATTATAAACATAGCATAGAGGGAAAAAAAATCCTAGATAGATAGATAGGAGATATAGATATAGATAGATAGATAGATAGATAGATAGATAGATAGATAGATAGACAGACAGACAGACAGACAGACAGACAGACAGACAGATAGGCATATATGAGACTTGGGATGTTATGATATGTTTCTTCAAGCCGACAGTCCGAACCCGAACGGCTCTTTTGCAATCGTGGCTGTTAAAAAAAAAATAATAATAAATAAATAAAATGAAGGGGGAAAAAACGATGCTAGCTTTGCAGAAATAATATTTTTTTTAAAAAGCGTGCTTTAATAGCACTGTAATGTTATCCTGTGGATTTGTTTTTCTTTCCCGGCGCAGCAGATAACGCACGTGTCGCTCCGAAGCCGAGGAAAGACGCGTCTCTCATCGTCTAGACTAGGAAAGCGAGGTTGCCAAATCGAACCCAGGTTCGCAACGTGCTGGTCGTGTTTTTCTAACGGAGCGAGGGAAAAAAAAAACACCCCAGCACAAAGCCGAAGTTAAATAGCAGATTAGCATCAGGGTAGCGAAAGATCCCCGGGTATTTTCGTCGCTGATTTTGGGTATTAAAGCTCGGCTTCAAAGTGCCTCATTACGCTAAGTCCCGATTTCACGGTCACAGCTGGCTTGTATTACCAATCACGGCGTCGCTGCACGCCGAGGCAGCTGCGGATCGTCCGGAAAAGGACCGCGAGCAAAAGTCGAGGTTTAATCTTCCACGTATCCATATCCGTGTCGCAAACGTGGCGCGCTCGGGCCGAGGCGCCAGGCGCTCGGGGGCCTGCCGTTTTGGAAACGAGGCTCCATTAAGAGGTGGAGAGAAAAAAAAAAAAAAAGATCTGTTGCTGTTGAGTAAAAGTTGATAAAAGAAGTGCAGGAGGAAAATAATAAGGCGTTTTTGTTTTTTTTTGCCAGTTGTTTTCAATAGATGTCGAGGCCAGAGTCGGTCTGGTGGCGAGAATCTGATACGCCAGAGGCCGAAACGTAAATTTATCAATCCCTAATTCGAACAGACGTTCAAATTGCCGGGGCTTAAAAAGTTGAAATGAAAAAAAAAAAAAAAAAAAAAAAGAAAAAGAAAAAAAAACAGTTTGATTCCATCTCTCGTTTAATAAATGCCCGTCTGATGGCCCAATCAAGCGTGCCGCTCCGTCTCCAGTTACTCACCCGTTGAGGATATAAGATGATGACTCAATAATTGGCTTTTTCTTTTTTTTTTTTGAAGACAAAACCATCTAATCACCCATTGTGGTCAGACCTGGACGGGAAAAAAAAAAAAAATTATATATATATATATATATATATTATATATATATATATCTATATATATATATATATAGGAGGGTGGTTTTTGTTTTACGATATATATATATTTGTATCTAATCAGAGCGACCATTTGTCGATCGTAACGTCGGGGAGGCACGGTGAGGCAGAAACGCGATCCCTTTGGGGCACTCAATCAGCGACGGCGCAAATTAAAATAAAAGTGGAATTGCTTTATCTTATGAGAGAAGAACTCGCGGTCTACGCCGCTGACGCCGTCGTTGAGGAATTTTTTTTATTTTTTTATCCTGCTCGTTGGAGGGACAGTAAAGGTATTAGTAACGGATCACTTCTGGACGATTCGTTCATTTTAGTGTGACTCGGAAGAGTCAGAATCAGGAGCGAGTCGATTCTCATGAGTCAGTTGTTCTTTTGTCACATGACTCCCATAGGCCCTATGCAGTTTTATATATAAATACATGCGTTAGTGCTGTTATTGATGCGTTAATTCATTTCAACGGCACTCACTCCACTCACGCTTCCTAAATTCCCCCCGAATTACGCCCCCTAGCTGCGCATTCACAACAGCTACGATCTCCTCACTATATTAGCGTATATTACCGTACGGAACCTTACGCAAGCGCATCGCATTCCCAAATCCGTATTACGCAATAAAGCGCATTTTTACCGAACGCAATAAACTAAACGTATCATTAGTATATATGGAAAAGCAACCGGAACACAATTCTTAAAGGAGCCACGTCCCATATTTTACACTTCAAACCAACACTAAACAAAGTAACATTGAAATGAACAAGAAATTCATATGAAACGAATCATTTCCAGAGTAAAATAAAGATTAAATGATCAATAATTGTATTAAAGGGAGAGATGTGGAGAGAAATGTAGATAATTATTATATTTGTTAAGAGTTATTACATGATAAGTGGTCATTCATGGTACATTGAAAACAGGCGATTATGCCCTGATATAAATATTTTTTTGTAATTATAGTCTAAGTTGGGGTAGGTAGACGTGTTAGGCTAAATCTGCGAGATTTAAAATGTATTTTATTTCCGATCAAATGACTCGTTCGGAGGAAAGAACCGAATCACTTGTATAATCAGTCACTAAAACATACGTATACGATACATGTATATATAAATGTTTGTGGACACCACACTATAAGATTCCATCACATAGAATTTCCACATTTAGTCCCATTTTAGCCCCTTTTTGATTCACCTAGAAGACCCAAATGGAAATATGAAGTACGGGTCGAAATGGAAGATCTCTCCTGCTACAACCCGAGGCCTCCTCGTCTCACCTACACCAGCACCGGACTTTACCAACACTCTTGGAACATCTGTGGGACATCGGGAAGAATATTCTATCAGCGAAACGGAATGGATTGAGATAAAAAAAAAGAAAAAAAAAAGCGTGCATACCAATCCCCCGTCTCTATAATATATGTAGGATTTGTAATTCATTTTACAAAGAATAAGTTTTTTTTTTTTTTCTCCCTTGCGGATAAGGAAAAATCCAATCTCCCATCTTAACATCTGGAGCAAACGGACGTCCACATCCACCGAGCTCACTTCATTTTTCTTTTCTTTTCTTTTTTTTATCAATAAAGAACACCCCCCCCCTCACTTCCTATTATTATTATTATTATTATAAAAAAAAGAAGAAATGTCATTCAACCGAAATTCTTTTTGGAAGGAGGAGAAATCTGCAAGCACTTATTTCTCAAGGACATCCTGCTGCTGTGTGTGTGTGTGTGTGTGTGTGTGTGTGGGAATGTGAGATAGAGTCGTGGGACGTGAAGGTGTGAGAATAGCTTACGAGACACTTACGAGCTGTCTGGGTGGACCTGTCCATCCGCTGGAGGTTCACAGGGACAGGAACACTGGACAGAAGCGGAGAAGGGGTTACGACCGGGTGGAGGTTCGGGGCTGCGGAGCATCATCTTGTGTGGGGGGGGGGCAAAAAAAACAACACACACACCCTATTTCTGTGTATGCTCTGGGGCTCAAACCTACAAGAGTAATTGGCGTCAGACGATAGCACTCGGACTCTATGGCGTTTGATATAGCGGGAGGGGGTTTTGGTGGTAAAAAGAAACACAGCTTTTTTGACACGGGTTACGAATCCCCCCCCCCCCCCAAAGAACAGAATAGGGACATTTTAGACTGTCTACAAGCAAAATTTTCACCCCCAGATTAAAGTTGAACTAATACGAGTGACATCATCGGAACCAGAAATGTGGCTTAGCGGTTAGCACATTAGCACCTAACACCTCCAGGGTTGGGGGGTTCGATTCGTGTTCTCCCCGTGTCTCAGTGGAGGTTTCTCTCCGGTTTCCTCCTTGGGCCCAATAACGGAAGGTTGCACGGTAGGTTGATCGGCACCTTGTCCCTAGTGTGCGTGTGTGTGTGTGCGATGGGTTGGCATTCCATACAGGGTGTGTCCCGCCTTGATGCCCGAAGACGCCCGAGATAGGCACAGGCTCCCCGTGAAGTCGGATAAAGCGGTGGAAGAGCGAACGAGTGAATAAAACAAAAGAGAAACATCTTCCAATACGACACACGGTTTGTACGAGGCATGACCGGCAAACTGTAATCTTCCCGCGTCCGGTAGCTTCATCCTCCTCATAACTTCAGACGCCCGCTTTGATTGACTGTGATTTGACGTGAAACCCGTTTTCGTCGTGCCATCGCGGCCAGCGCAAGGCTAATAATACGCACTGGATACAGAGGGGGGAAAAATTGAGGAAGTAAGCGCTTTTTCGGAAACGCAAAACCCCCGCCCTCCAAAAAAAAAAACTCCATAAAACCCATTTGATGCAAACGAGAAAGACATGACCGTACGCCTAGGCCTCTCTCATTATCACCGCCCGGACACAGCGGGAGCTATTTAGCGACACCACTCAAGACTAAACCAATGTTATTGCACATGGAAATAAGCACGGGGGCCCAAACCGGTTCTTTTAATTATTTCTGCATCTCTGTGCCTCGAGTCAACCCGCTGTTCGACGCAACCCCCTGCCCCGAACCTCATTTCAATATTCCTCCGCTCGCCCGAGCGCTTCATAATCGAGAAGGGAACGGGAGACGCGCCGGCTCGAGACTATCCTTGATGGCAAATCAAGCGCGCCCGAGAGCTCGTTGAAAAACCCGAACGTGGGTAATTACAGGCGCGCAAGACCCCCCGCCTCCTCCTCATTGCTAATCAGGGCGCGCGACGAGGGGGTGGACTCTTTAGGGATTTTGGCGCCTCGAAAAAACATTCCTATTCCATTCCGGCGTCCTTTAATAATCACAGAATAAAGGATTACATCTGCATCCGCGTTCATTACCGGCATAACGCTTGTTATTTATTTATTTTTTACTTAAAATGCAATCGCGCTTCCTTTAATAGAGAAATCCTCGGACGCGGCCCCGGGGGGGTGGGGGGTGTGTGTGCAGGGACGGATGGACGGACGGATGGACAGACGTGTCGCTAGGCAAAATAGTGTGGATCAGCAACCAATAAAGCTTGTGGGGGAGGGGGGACGTCAAATCTCTTCCCGCATGAGATGAGACCCATTAGCATAAGCCAATTGCTCCTAAATGAGGGTGCTAAAGAAGAGCTCGGTTAACAAGCGACTTCCTAATTGTACGAGTCAAAAGACGGTCGGATTACATTTGTGCTCCGCCGCTCCATTAACCCTTTCTCCAGAGAGAACGAGGCCCGGTCGACCTTTCACATGCAGCTCCGGTCTAAGCAGCACGCATGACAACGAAAGGATGTGTATTTGCCGCTCTATTAGGACGCCGCGATACAAATCGCTTTCACTAAGGCGCGCATAATCTGCTTTATCCTACCGAGACGATCGGGGTCTTGTGAAGGAGGAGGAGGAGGAGGAGGAGGGTGCGAGTTGTGACCCGGATTATCGATGCATTGCAAATGAGGAAAAGCGTCTGGCGGAAAACAAGGGGATGGATAGAAGGAGAAGTTGCGAAGTTACCTACTTTGGGATTGGGACCCTCATCATCCAGCCACATGATACAGCACTAGACGCTGGGGTCAGAGCGCAGGGTCAGCCAGGATACAGCACAGAGAGGCCTTGCTCAAGGACCTTAGAGTGGCAGGCTTGGCGATACCGGGGCTCGAACCCCTTGAGCCCAGGTGATGTATGTAGCAATGAGTGCATAGAACTGTGTACAAAAGGCCAGGGGGGAGGGGGGTAGGGGGCTTGGGTGTTGAACTCCGGTATCACCAAGATGACACTTTTGGATTTTTAATGATGACGTTTAACCCTCTGTGCACCAGGGGGCGCTGTATCACTCTGAAACGCAGCTTCCAAACAAGGTAGAAATGGGCTTCAAAGAGGCAGACAGACGGATGTGTTTCGGGGGGGCGTTAGACGAATCGAGCGAAGCTGCGACGACGGTCGCTGAGGCCACGCCTCTTGTCGAGGCCACGCCTCTTCTTAAGCAGCACAAGGCGATGACCGACAGACTGACGGTGGGTCTGATTGCTGGTCGTGCGCGATCGCTATCTTCCCCTTACGCACAGGGGTTATTCTCCGGGCCTGCCCTTAACACGGGGTGCACGGAGCTGGATCCAATTAGGCATGAGGAAGCCCAGACGCACACTCGCCGCAGCTTGAAGGCCCATCAGTAAAGGCAGAGCATTAATAACCCCCCCCCGCCTCCGTTCCTGTTCTGGCCATTGTAACGGGCTGCCTGCGGACGCCCCGTGCGGAGGGATCGAAAAGCAACGAGCAACAACAACAAAAAACAGGCAAAAAATAAATATAAAAATGCCTGCCAGGCATTTGGTTTGTCGCCTAAGTGAGGCCGATTTTGGACAAGTGCTGATTGAGGTGTGGTTTATTTTGAGCTGAAAAAGGAGGTTTGCAGGGGGACGAGGGGGGGGGGACGGGGGTCCTGGGGGTGGAGGGAAGGGGGGGGGGTCCCGCATATTTATTTGTCATTGCTTTGTTTTTACAGCGTAAAGGATAAATGGCTGGAATGACGCGGCGTGAGTCTGCACATTGTCAACGCAGGTAATAAGTCAGCGTTTGCCCCTTCCATTCCCACACTCGGGTCCACAGCAGGCCACCATCCGCATTCCGAATAAACATACATACACTATTCCCTGTTTAGAAATCCGACTGTGCTACAATACGTGCCACTTTTCCGGGAAGAGGTTCCACCAGGTTTTCCCAGTGTGTATTGTGGAGATTTGTGGGCGGGGGTTCAGTAAGGTGGAGGTCCAAACCGTATATGGCTGGTGTCCAAATACTTTTGCCCATTGAGTGTACAGTCATCGTGACCCCACCCCTAATTATAACACGAGATCTGATTGGATTTGTCCCAGATATTCCTTTTCAACCCCCCCCCCTCCTCCACCCAAATCACTCCATCGTCAGAGCGGTGTTATACTTAAAGCATGATCTGAGCACCGGAGGGCCTCCTTTCCTTTCTTTTCTCTCATCTTTTCCTCTTTTTTTTCCCTTCCACGTTTCTTCCCCTCATCTCTTTTTTTTGCCCTTTCAAACCCTCCCTTCCTCGTTCTTTCATTTTTACTTCTTTTCCCATGACTTTCTTCTTCCTTCCTTCCTTCCTTTTTTTCGTTTCTTTTCCATCCCTCACTTTTCACTTTGTTTCATTTTGTTGTTTTCTTTCTTTTCCCTTTCACAATTTTTTTTAGCTTCTTTTCCAATCTGAACCCTCCCTTCCTCTTTCTGCCCTTTTAATTTCCAAATTTTCCTTTCAATTTTGCCTTTTCCTTCTTTTCCCATGACTTTCTCCTTACTTTTTTTTTTACCTTATCCATTTTCATTTTTCGTTTCCTTCCCCTCTTTTCATGTCATTTTTTGTTTTCCAATCCTTTCCTTCCAACATTTCCCTTTCCATTATTCCTTCTGATTTTTCCCTGTGATTTTTTTCCTTCCCCTTCGCTTTTCGTCCTTCTTTTCCCATGATTTTCCCCTTTTCATTTTTTGTTTTCTTTTCCATCCCTCACTTTGTTATTTTGTTGTTTTCTTTCTTTCTTTTCCTTTTCCATTTCCTTCCTCTGGCCTTTCACCATTCTTCCTTCCGGATTTTCCCTTTTCCCCATGACGTTTTTCCTTCCCTCACTTTGTAATCCCCCCCCCCCATTCCTTCCATTTTTCCTTTCGCGTTGCGTCCTCTTTTTTCTTTCCTTTTTACATTCCTTCTTTTCCCATGACTTTTCATTTTTTGTTTCCATCCCTCACCTTTCATGTCATTTTGTTGTTTTCTTTTTTCTTTTCCCTCTCCTTCCTCTCGCATTTCACCCTTATTTTAGCTTCTTTTCCAATACCTTACTTCCCACATTTTTCTTCCGATCCCTCCCTTCTTTCCTTTCATTTTCCCTTCTGATTTTTATCTTTTCCAATAACTTCCATTAATTTCCATCAACTTCCCATAATCCATTTCATTTTTCACTTCTTTCCCCTCTTCCTTCCCTCACTTAGGTCATTTTTTTATTTTATTTTTTCCCCTTCACCTTCACCTTTCTTTTAGCTTCATTTCCAATCCTTTCCTTCCCACATTTCCTTTCCTTTCTCTTTTATTTTCCCTTTCCTTCCTTTCTTCCAATATGTCCCTGTTCCCATGACATTCTCCTTCCTCTTTTTTCCCCCCAATCATGCCCATTTTTCCTTTCCCTTTTTTCATTTTCCCTGTTTCCACTCTCTTCTTCTTCTCTTGTGAAACACATCTCCCACACGTCTGTCAGCGTGCCACCGTTCTCTCCGCAAAAAACACCACAGTGCCACGTATTAACACCCCCCCCCCCCCCCCCCACACACACACACACACACACTCCGACCTCCTGATCCATCACCGGGAGAAATGACAGATTTCGGACCGGGCCGCGTAAATCACGAGTCGAGGGTATCGAATGGAATGTTTTTACATAATGAGCCCCTTTTAGGGTTGCATCAATCAGCATTGTGCGATTTCGGTTTAAATCCCCCGCTCTCGTGTTAGCACCAGAGTGCTTGCACAGCTGACATGAGGTCATTTCTCACCTCACAAGCCCCCCCGAACACGCCGCCCTCATTTTCCACCTCGCGCAATGAAAAAAAAAAAGCCACAACGACACCATGAGATCGAGAACCAGGTTCCGAGAGCGTACAAGCGAACACACAGAAACGGAGTGTGTGTGCATGGCACTGCAAAGCAGGAACGTGTGTGTGTGTGTGTGTGTGTGAGAGTAAAACAGAGTATGTTTAAAGCCCAGGCTCGGAGCGCTCGTAAAGCGTCCGGCTCGCACTCTGCTCTCGGTTAGAAAAACACTGAGGTCATCGATGAACACTCGCTCGCCCACCCAAACATTCGTAAAAACCTGACCTTTGACCCAGCGGGGGTGCCATGACGATGGTTTTTAGTAGAATAGATCGGATATCGAACCTCAATAAAATCACCGCACGATTGATTAAACCGAAGAAACGAACATTTTCAAGATGTGCGGCATTGACAAGAAAGTACTTTGCGTTCACACGCTGCTACGATAAAAAAAAAAAAAAAAAAAAAAAAAAACACATTCCGAATATTTTGCACGGAGATACCGCGCTCCCGGTCTCCCCCAAAGCCGTCTTTTCGGAGCAGCATGCGCGACCGGAATTCCTGCAACGGCGTTAAAAACGGATCTTCGGAAACCCTCCAAGAAAAGGCCAAAGTCTGCCGGAGACGAATCTGCCGTCTTGGGGGGGGGGGGGCGCGCATCTCATTAATCTGAAGGATTAAGGGCCTTGCTCAAGGGGCCCCTGCAGAAACTCCTTAACCACGTCAAATCCATAGCAACCACCAGAACTCGACACGGAGATAAAAGCACCTGTCGTGAACAGAAGTCCAGTTGTGCTGGAATTAGGCTTCCGGTGACACGTAGCCATCCAGATGTTTTACTTTAGGGTGGAAATAGCAATGCTAGAAGAGGTTGGTATACATCAAAACTTCCTGGTTCTTCCAACGAGGGGCGGAAACACCTACTTGTACCTGAAATACCTCGGTATTCTAGATCACTTTCGCTACAGTTAGGAAGAAGAAATGCATGTTATTATTATTATTATTATTATTATTATCATCTGTAAACATCTTAGTTTGAAATCTGTAATAATAAATAAAGATAGGAGAGTTAAATTGTCCAGACGGCTGTTACATACCATGGAGTTGGGCTGTCATTTGAAGACCCCTGGTTTAGGGGGACACGACCCCACATTTGCAACCTAGCAAACCAGTGTTAAACACATTAAAGGCATTTGATCTAAACGGCGTAAATTAAAACTACATTTTACAAAAATAATACATTGCCAAAGAAACTTGTAAGGGTTCGGACCGGAGACCCAACATTCATTCATTCATCTTCTACCGCTATAGCCGATCTTCCCTCGGGTCACGGGGAGTCTGTGCTTATCTCAGGCGTCTATGGGCATTAAGGCAGGATTAAGGCAGGATACACCCTGGATGGAATGCCAACTCATCGCAGGGAACACACACACACACACACACACACACACACACACACGTTCATACACTAGGGACAATTTTCCAAGGTGCCAATCAACCTACCGTGCATGTTTTTGGACCGGGGGGAAACCGGAGAACCTGGAGAAAAACCCCTGAGGCAAGGGGAGAACATGCAAACTCCACACACACATGGCGGAGATGGGACTCGAACCCCCGACCCTGGAGGTGTGAGGCGAACGTGCTAACCACTAAGCCACTGTGCGCCCTCGGAGACCCAACATTCTTCTCTCAAATGTTTACACAGAAACGTCGAGGCAAGAAATGGACGACCATACCATAATTTTATTGTAGATACGTTTAACTACAATTATTCAAAAAAAAAAAAAAAAAAAGATGGGGAAAATAAAGAAAGGTGTTTGTGATCCATAAGGTGCAGATCAGAAACCACTGCAGCACTTTTACAGTATGAAGAAGTATTCGCTCGTGTCCCTTTAAAACAGTTCGTGATGCGGGCCTGGAAACGTCTGTGGACCAAAAAAAATAACACACTGGCTGTTTTTTTTTTTGTTTGTTTTTAGGTGCCACGTTCCCACAAAATAAAAGACCAAAAAAATAATAATAAATTCACATCACAATATCACAATCCGGAGCCAGCTCGATGCTGATATGAGTGCATTTGATTATTATTGTTTAGATTATGAACAAGGGGAACAAAATGTTAGGAGGGGAAAAAAAAAAATATATATATATATATATATATATATATATATATATATATATAGTATATATAGATATGGAGTTATATTAATATATATATATATATATATATATATATAGATATATATATATATATATATATATATATATATATATATATATATATATCATATTATATATATATATATATATATATCTATATATATATATATATATCTATATATATATATATATATATATACACGCTGCTTGTTCAAGCCCCTTTGTCACAGATTTAAGGGCTGAAATATGGATATTGTTAAAAAGAGGGGGAAAAAAAGGGGGAGGAGCTCTCCTTACAGACATGCACTACTCGCTATGGAGCTCCGACATGGTCAGTAGATTTCAAACTAACCGGAAGCGCAGGGAAGGGAAAGCTAAAAACGACCGCGAGACATGCCGATGTCGGAGAAAACGATCGGTTAACAATTTATCGACAATATTACATTAAGGCAGGACATGAAGGTACACACAGGACGCATGTTTAGTCCCAGATTGTAGCGATCTACTACTTTTTTTTTTCTTCTTTCTCTTCTTATATTATTTCTACAGTGTAATTCTGTGATAATCCTGCAGGCACGTCGTATACTGTATCTTTCTGATCACGTCATAGTTTTATTATTTCTGTTTTAGTTGCATAAAATTGCAAAATACCAGCAGTGGAACAGCAGCAAAGGCCAAAACCACAATTGTGTTTTATGTAACGGTATCATATATATATTTTTTCTTCTTCTTCTTTTCTGATATGAGGTAAAGTATGGCGCCCAAGTGCAATGCTTATTTGTGCTACATGTACGAAAAAAAAAACAAAAACAAAAAGATAGAATGAACTTTTAAGCCAAAAAAACATGGTACGATGAAAAACATGACCCCCTTTTCACGAAAAAAATTATCTCGCTCGCAGTGCTTGATGTCATTGAAGTGGGTGTGGCACCGTACAAACTTTTTCACATAGTGTACAGGAGAGCATCAGAAAGAACCGGTGCTGAAATGAAGTGCGCGGCGTCGATCCGATGGATCACGAGGGGAGCTGAAATGTTCAGGTGACAAAAAACCAACCCCAAAACACAAACACGGATTTCCTGCCGACCAACGGCGCCAACTGGCAAGGTTTAAGTGGATGCACGAGGGTACGTCGCGACATGTGCGTAGCTGTAGCTAAGCGAATCCTCCTTAGGCCACGCCCACTCCCTCAATCGCCCCTTTAAACACCATCGCCGCCGAAACGGGACCTAATTCTTCGCGACCTTCATGAAAACGCCTCGTACGCTTTTGCGATCGGTAATTGGAATGTCTGAGAATCTTATTATTGAAACTATAATCAATTTTTTGTTTTTTTTAAGAAAACGTCATTTTAACCCACTTGCACTGGAGCCTCCTTACAAACGGTTCCTCTCGAATCTGGCGCATTAAAACGAACCTGAATAGAAATCTGGTGCATTTACACGAGCGAGACCCTCTAGGCGAGGTGTGTGAATTCGTTCAATTTATTGTGTGTAAAAAAAAAAAAAAAAAAAACAAAAACAAGAAAATAATAATAATAAATAAAAATATCCTACTATACCCTATTTGCTTAAGATTGGTGACTATTCCTCGAAGCCCCTCCTTTCTTTCCGAACCAGTCGATCCGATCATATGTGGCAATCTAGAAATGTGTAGGATTAAAAAAAAGGGGTATTTTGAAAGAAAAATAAATAAATAAAAAATAAAGAAGCATTAATCGGGTAAGGTGAGTGCGAGGCAGTGACGGATGTGTCAATCGGGGCTTCCCGAAAAAAAAAACAAAATGACACCTGCTACAGCTGGATATCGCACTATTGATGGTAATGTCGGATCGCCACGACGACAAAAAAAACAAAAAAAAAAAAAAAGAAAGAAAGGCACCGTTGATGGGCATCTTATTTCTTTTTCAAACAACGCATTTGAATGGGAATGGAGTCTAGTGCAAATTGTAGTGTGTGTATGTGTGTGTGTTAAGGTGCACAAAAGGAGTACAGGAGCGAATACAACCACGTCGCAAAGATTACAGTTCTATGTACAACATAACACTTGCCATCGTTTTCACACAGGGTGGGTGGGTGGTGTG